>JAPEVW010000042.1:1165000-1788000 GCA_027921565.1 Artemia sinica
TTTTTGAGAGATGGGGTGATGGCTGAAGGGTGTCTTAGAGTAATTATATTGCGATACTGCGGGCCGAATTGCTCGCGAAAACCCGGATGAATGAGTTGAAATAAAATTTTTAACGAGAAATGTCTGAAAAGTGTTTTGTGGGGTGATGGGGTGATTCCAGAAGGGTGTCTTAGAGTAGTTATAGTCCTGTACTTTGGCGCAAATTGCTTGGGAAAGACCCAAATGAATGATTTGAAATAAAAAATTTTAACAAGAAATATCTGAAAAAATTTTTTTTTTTTCGGGGGGGGGGATGGGATGATGGCAGCGGGGTGTCTTAGAGTAGTTATAGTGCTGTACTGTCGGTGGAATTGCTCGCGAAAATCCTGACGAATGACTTGAAAATAAATTTTTAACGAGAAATGTCTTAAAAGTTTTTTGTTGGGAGATGGGGCGATGACAGAGGTTGTCTAAGAGTACTTATAGTGCCCTACAATGGCACGAATGGCTCACCAAAACCCAAATGAATGAGTTGAAAATATAATTTTTTACAAAAAATGACTGAAAAAGTGTTTTTTCGGGGGGGGGGTGACAGTGGTGTGTCACAGGCGGAGTAATAGTGTAACACTGTGAGACGAAATACTAAGAGCATCAAACACTAGCAAAGAAAAGGGGGGCCTTCTCTGTTTTCAAAGGTGGGGGGGGGGGGGTTCACGTGGAGAGCTGATGCTAGTGTGAAAACAGTGTTGCAGCACCATTCCGCTCTGGACCATAAGTATACTTCTTATCTGTTTGGACATCTACCCTTCTCGCATGATGATCTTCCAAGCTCTCCCATTATGTATTTTTGCTTAAGATATAAATCGCCTTAATATGCAATATGCCTGTGTATGTGGCATGCTGGAGTTCCATGGGGTTCTTTTAGACTTGTTTGTAAGATACGCTTACATCATTCATATTAAACCTCATCACGGGAAATCCAGGGGTTCTTCCAAAAAAAAAAAAAAAAAACAATGTATCATTGACTGGAATTTTGCCATGGTCACGAATCTCGCTAGCTGAGCGCTAGAAACAGGGATGCTCTGACGTTAGAGGGTTGCCGTAGAAATTCTATGATAACTTCCCTATTATTACTACATTTTATGTTATCTCGAGCGAGACCGTTTTTAGCCTCTTTTATCACCTAGCAGGAACTGGGATTCCGTCCGAGGAATGAGTAAGCCTAGATAAACTCCCCTACTGCGCGTAAGATGGCTGGATTTCGTCCCTGGAATGAGACAAGAATGACTGACCAAACTCGCCCACAGTTCATGGGGTGGATGGTAACAAGAATTTCTCAAAATAGAATTTCCCCTCCTTTCCGTGTTTTGATATTGTAGTGAAAAATGCACCCTGGGCTAAGAGAAACCGTTCAGGGCGACTGGACACTTCCTGGGAGGCGAGCAGCGAGCAGGTCAGTACCTCAGTGGACTGAGGCTGAATAACAATAAATGTACGCTTGAATCTCCTCCCCAACAGATGGTTCCCCCTCCCCTGAAGTCCTATCCCTTTGTCTTTCCTTAAATTAGGCATTCTGTTCTTTATCCTTTTAAAGCCACAATAACACCTAAAAAACTACATACATTATCAATACATCCTCTGAAAATGAATATTACTAGGTGGGAGCTGGAAAATATTGCTAGGATATTGTGAAATATCCATGAATTTATCTTAATGAAAAAGGGGTATTTCCTTAAAAGCTCTTAATATGTCTTAAAATTTGCATCTAATATAACTTCCCCCTCCCTTACCCTCTGGGCTTGCAGGCTAGAAGTCTCGGTTTTCTATAATAGATGGTTCTTTTTCGCGTATATTATGATCCCCTCCCTCATATTTTTGCTGAAAAATTTTGTCCTGGGGGTTTGTCGGGCTAGGATAAACCTTTCGGGGGGGGGGGGGGGTGGACACTTCCTCGGAGGCGAGCAGCGAACAGTGGATGGAGGCTGGATAACGATAAATGTGCGCTCGAATCTCCTCCCCCCACAGATGTTTCCCCTCCCCGGGAGTCCTCTCCCTTCGTCTTTCCTTAAATTTGGCATGTTATTCTTTATCATTTTAAAACCACAATAACGCTTTAAAAAAACTACATCTATTATCAATGCATCCTCTGAAAATGAAGGCTATACTAGGTGCGAGCCGAAAGCTATTGTTAGGAAATTGTGATATATCCATAAACTTATCTTAATGAAAAAAGGGTGTGTTCCTTAAACGCTCTTAATGTGTCTGAAATTTGCATCTAATATCACTCCCCCCTTTTTTATCCTCCTGGGTTTCAGGTTAGAAGTCTCGGGTTTTCTATAATACACGGTTCTTTTTTTGCTTATATGATAGTATGACATTTTCAACTTTTATTTTTTGTCGTGTTTTTTAATATGTTTTATTGCTCGTCAATTTGTTTTATTTACAGTATTTTTAAGATTTATTGTTTGGGAGGAGTAAGACACGCAATTCCCTTTATTAATATCTTGAAAGCAAATACCCCCTCAGTATATCAAATTTGGCAGTAAACAGGCTTTTCCCTTTATTAATATCTTGAAAGCAAATACCCACCCCCCGGAGTGTATCAAATTTGGCTGTAAACACGCTGTTCTAGTGTTTGCCAGAAATGGGGAAGCTCAGGGGTCGTGCAATAGTTTATTTTTAGAACATGGTTCAAGATGCATAATATTGGAAATGTCTTCTTAGTTCTCTAGGTTAGAGCGTGTTCCATTGGAAGGGAATGACCTTTCGAGTCCTGGGCGGGGTCATGAACTGTAGAAAAAATGTTTCGAGGGAAAAAACGAAAACGCCGAAAAAAGAAAGACTTTTCAGCAAAATAATCTCAAAATGGTATTATCTGGCAGTGATGGATGCGCAATCAGTGTTTGCCACCATTAAGTTAGGCGAAAAAGCTCTTGGGGTTTTGGGCGAAAAAAAAGAAACGCCGAAAAAGAAAATGTCTTGATGGTTTCGGCGAAAAATGTCAAAATGGTATTATCTGGCAGTGATGGATGCGTAATCATTACATAAAGTGCGTGCCGCCATTAAGTTAATGATATAAAAAGTATTACGTGACACTGTTGCACAATCATTACATAAGGTGTGAGCTACAAGCGGGGATTCCCCCATGGGTTCCTTTGGGTTATGCAAAATTGTGTCAAGCATATTAGACCTGTCTGTTTGAAACGGGGTAAGCCGTATGACGTCATTGGAGTCCAGAGGGGTGTGTCATGGAGCCTTGCCATTGTGTTCCCTTTAATAGAACAGGTGACGGCACTGTGCTGGTGCGAGGGGCTGGTAGCTCCACTTATCTGGGCCCTTTAAGGGCAATGGGTGTGTCGCGTGGTGTAACATGCGCTAGAAACAGGGGTGTGCACCGGGATGTCAGAGGGCTGTCACAGAAAAACAAAGGGGACTTGTCACAGACATTCACCTGACCTAACCATTGAACTCTTGTCAAGGACGTTGAACTCTTGTCATAAATGGGAATCATACCAGCTAGAAACAGGTGAAAGGGGGTGTGTCACCTAACAAGGGCAGATCCAGGATTTTTTTTCGGGAGGGGGGGGTTACTAATTTTTGACTTTTTCGGGGGGGGGGGGGGGGGGTACTAATTTTTGACTCAGTTTTCGACTAATTTTACTGATTTTTACCTAGGTTTTACTAATTTTCGACTTATTTTCGACTCGGTCAAAAATTTCGGGGGGGGGGGGGTGCAAACTGGTAAACCCCCCCCCCCTCCCTGGATACGGCCTTGTCACCTAACCTTTGAACTCTTGCCAAGGACGGGAATGACGCCTAGAAACAGGTGTGTCGCGTGACGTCAGAGGGCATGCGTTTGAAATCCCATAGAAAAAGAGAGGGCGTGTTGCAGAAACTGGGGAGGGCATGTAGCAGAAACCTCAGAGCCCCCCCCCTACTAAGGGGCTCGAACCAAGATGGTAGTTTATGATCAAGGGCTTGGGGAAAGACAATTTTTCAGACTTCAAGAACCCTTCAGTTTCGTCTGAAAGTTAAAACAAACAAGCTGTTTATGAAAATAGCGTGGGAAGTCAAGGAAAACAAGATTTAAAAGCCGGAAACAAGGGTAATTTTGTCACTTAATAAAAAAAACTAATTATGAAATATCACTAAGTAGTAAAAACTCTACCTAATTTGTTAGAAAGTTAGGGTTGTACATAACCATCAGGAACAGTAGGGGTTGACTTGGAAAATTTAAATGACACCCCTGCACAATTTTGAAGAAAAAATAAATCCTTGAAATTTTCTGGTAAAATATACAGTAAAAACTTAAAGATATTTAAAGTTTAAAATAAAGTATGTAAGCCTAAGGTAAAAATATAGCCGATTAAATGCGTGCTTACTAGATCATGTCAATTATATGTGGGAAACACAAAATATTTGTATCTTAGGTAAATTAATATGGGGAGATTAGAATTAAAACATAGCGGTGCAAAAGAAAAATTAGAAAAAAGTAGAAAATATAACAGAAAATTGGATTCTTGATGATATAAATCCGCAGTACAGCAGGATTAAGGCTGATATCTCTCTGTAAGTGATAAGTAATCAACGTTTTCATTTTATTTTCAAGAATTATCTAAATTCAAAATTCAGTATGGGAAGAATAGCCCTAGGTTCAAGGCCGTGGCCAGGGAAGGGTTAGGGGGCTTGATCTTCCTGAAATGTTTATCCCACTCGTAAAAACGTAAGAAAAATGAATAAAAACTAAATTTTGATGCGTTTTTCAAAATTTTTTGTAACCCCCCTAAAAAAACAAAATCCTTTTTACCCCCTCCCCCCGAAAAAAAATCCAGGATACGACCCTGCATAAGTTATATTGTGAGAATGCTGGTAGCTTTAGCATGATAGTTCACTTTAAGACGGTAGGCCTGATAGGGTTGGAATTAAGTTCCCTTTATAATTCTCTTCGTTTAAAGGTACTTGAAAAGACAATTATATAGTCGTTTTGCATCGAACAAAGTCACCAAACACTAGATGGCGCGATAATTTGCCCTTCTTACTGCAGTGCCAGTTTTCTCTTGTGCAAATTTTCTAAGATCTTTGACCTATATTACAGGTTCCGGAAAGGGAAGTTGATTCTCCTCTGTTCTTTAGCAGCTTGGATTGTATTCAACGTCCCACTTGGTTTCATTCACCCTCCAACGACATCGTGTTAATTTATAACGTAAGTACTGACCAGTACTTTATTGACATTCCTAAAAATAAGATAGTGCGAAAAAGGGATATCCATTATGTTTCTTCTTTGGACGAAAATTCTCCCCTGATGAGTCTAAGTCAGCAGGAATTGGCAGAACTGAGAGACCTGAATCGTAAGTTACTATTGTTCTATTTTAACTTCCACTGTCAATTTTTTAGAATTCTGAAAATTTGGATTCATTTATAACATTAAAGATATGATATGTTTCTTCATTATTATTAGTTTTACTACCAATAAAGCTAATTTAACAAACCGATAAAACTCCTTTGTTACATTTGGTCAGTTCATTGATCCAAATTGATTTTAAAAATCTTTCCGAAAGAAAATTTGTCAAAGAAAAGTAAAGAGTTATATTAAAACTTAAGGGTGCAGAAATAAATTCCTATAATAATTCAGATTCAAAATGAACGGAAATTTCTATTAAAGAATAAATAAAATCCAAAAGGAATAGAAAGTAAGACAAATAATCACATGAAACATAAAGATCATGGACACTGATATAGATGAACAAATGAAATTCTAAAACGAGTAAGAGTTTGAGTGAATGCTCAAGTCAAACTTAATACGAAAAAAAAAACTACGTCAAACTGCAAACATGAGTTTAGCTACCGTTCACCCCCCCCCCTTCCGTAATTTTTTAAAAGTTTATTTTGTCATTTGTTTTTTTTTTTATCAAAAATCTATATTTGATTTGGACAGTTTGGTTCAATTTTATGATATTTTTTTATGACGAAAAAAAAAACAAGAGTAGCCAAACTCCTGTTTTTAGTATTTTTTTCAGTTTCTTCAGGTTTGACTTGAGTATTCAATTAAATTCCTGCTCGTTTTAGGAATTATTTGTTGATTTACATAAGCATACATTATATTTGTTTTTTTTATGTGAATAATGATATAAATTTCCATACATTTTGGCTTGATTTATCCTTCAATACTAATTTCTGGCCACGTAGGTTAGAATTATGATAAAACTTTATTTATGCGCATGTATACCAAGAGGAAATTTTCCATGGGAGGGAATATTCCGGATGAATTTTAACGTTGGGATTTTCCTAGGGGTATTTTTCAAGGGAATTTTCTGTGAGGGAGAGAGGAGGTTTTTGTCCGGAGAGGAATTTTCTGGTTGAATATGCCGGAGCCCATTTACTGTGCCTAATGACCATTATAAGATAACTTATATGTGGTTATTAAGTTGTGGTTATTAGCTTATATGTAATTTGTGAAGTTGCTAATGGTGTCTAGGGAAGAAAATTAGGAACGCAGCTAGGAATATTAATGAAAAGCTTTATGTTTAATAAAGAGTAGAGGGGCATGTACAAGAATAATCTGAGTGATACACCATATGAAAATAAGACGAATGTAAAGAAAGTGGAGAAAGCATTGAAATATGAACTAAGGAGGTGTGAAGTGGTGGCCATGAATAAAATTGCCGAGGATCTGGAAAATTCAGCTAGACGGCATAATAGTAAAATATTATACCGACATGTTAATAAATTGAGAGGGAGTAGTCAACCCAAACTTTTCCCAGTTAAAGATAGAAACGGGGCCACAATCAGTAACAAGGAAAGAGGAAAAGAGAGATGGGCAGAACATTTTGATAATGTGCTAAACCGAGATAGAGTCACAGGAAAAGATATATAGGAAAATGAAAAAATTTGTGATACTTGGATGTGAAGGAAGATTTGTTTTGCGAGGAAGAACTAGTGACAGTACTAAAAGGGTAAAAAAAAATTATAAGGCCCCATGTGCTAATAGCATGGTAAATGAGTTTCTTAAATATATTGGCTCTGAGGTTAGAAATAAGCTACTGAGGTTATGAATATGATTTCTTATGAATATGATTTTTTACTGAAGGTTATGAAAAAGGAGAAATAACTAGTGATTTTTGGAAATCTTAATTAAGCTACTCTATAAGAAAGATGATAAAAGTGAATGTGGTAATTATTGAGGCTTTAGCCTGGTCTCTGCAGGTAGCAAATTACTTAGTAATATGATAAGTTTTAGACTGAGAGATGTTGTAGACACAGTTATAAGAGAAGAACAGTGCGGTTTCAGAAAGGGTATAGGATGTGTCGACCGAATTTTCATTCTTATGTTAATAATTCAGAATTGTCCGAGTCACCAAACACCTTTAGTCCTCAGTTTTATAGATTAAGAGAAGAGTTAATAGAAGAGCTTCAGCGAAGGTCTTATCCTTATAGGGAATACCAGACAAATACATTAAAGCTATTAGTGCTATGTACGAAAATAACACTGCTGTGGTTAAAGTAGGAAATGAGGATAGCAGCTGGTTTTGTAGTAAATGAGGAGTTAAGCAGGATTTTGTTCTATACTCCTTTATATGTATCATTTTCATGGACTTTGTTTTAAGGAGCGTAGGAACGGCAATGTGAAAACACGGAATCAAATGGGGAGAAAAACTTTCTTGGACTTAGATTATGCTTATGATTTAAGCGTTTAAGCATGATTTTAGATGACGGTGTGATAAAAATGAATGAAGCTTTAGAGGTTTTGCGAGTTCAGGGGGCCAGACTAGGTTTGAAAATTAATGTTCAGAAGACTAAGTTACTAAGGCTAGTAATAAGTGAAGATGAAAAGGAGACGTTGGGTAACGAAAAGATTGATCTGATGGACAGCTTCACATATCTTGGTAGTATTATTAGTAAAGACGGTGGGAGCAGTGAAGATGTTAAAAGTAGAATAGCCAAGGCTCATGGTGTTTTTTTCGCAGTTGAAAAAAGTCTGGAAGAATAGGAACAAAAATTCTGTAAACCAAGATTAGAATACTGGAAGCAACAGTGATGACGGTGGTCAAATATGGTTCTGAAGCATGGGCGCTCCGAAAATGGATAAAGATTTGCTTGATGTTTTCCAGAGAAATTGCCTACGGATTATTCTGGTTACTTGGCTGAAAAATGTGGTTCAATCCCGCTTTCTAGGGCTATAATGAGAGAAAGGTTGAGATGGCTAGGGCACGTTCTGTGGATGAAGGACGACAAATTGCCGAAGATTGTCCTTTTCGCCAACCGTCTAGGGCTAGACGGAAAGCAGGGAGTCCACGGTTGGGGTGGGAGGATGTCATAAAGAACGATATAGTGTAAAGGAAACCTTCCCGGGAGGGTTTAAAGAGGGAGGCTCTCAATCGATTGGGATAGAGGAGGAGCGTGTGCAGCTGTGTTGGCCTCACGTGGCCTGGTGCTGCGGTGAGTTGTTAGTAGTAGTATTAGTAGTATATGTGGTAACTGCCAAAGACTTTATTCTAAAGACTACCAAAAATTTTATTCTTTAAGATTTACAATTTTTGTGGTAGAAGAAAAAAAAAGAATTAATTTTGATTTAGGAGCATGTGGAGTCAGTGGTTTCAATTCAAGAAAATATTAAGGTCAAAAAATAATTTTTTTTAAATCTAGGAGGGGTAGTTTTTGGTTTTGTTCAATTTATAATTTAAACACCAAACAAGTATTTTTCAATGAGAATACCAAAAAGCATGTTTTTCAAAATCTAGGAGAAAAGGAAAAGGCAAATTTCTCTACCTCTCCCACCAATGGACAACCCTATATGAAGATAGAAACATTTTTGTTACTAATTTAGGATCTTTGTTCTATCTACAAGCGCACACATTAGACAGAGTTCACGAATCCTCATAACCTATCATTGACCTACAGGTCATTATCAATATTCTAATCAAGGGTTAAGTAAACATCGGTCTGAGTAATCCATCAAAACAATGAATTTCGTTGTTGATCCCTCCTTGTCACCTATAAATCCACCCCATTCACTCCTTTTTGTTAAAATTACAGAAGAGGATGTTTTTCCTAGACCAAAACTCAAGTATCTAGGAATCATCCGCATGGGTGATTTAAGAGCCTCAAGGCTTCTCTTCGACTTGTACTTAAAGTTTCTACTGGGTCTTTCTTTGTACACACGAATCACATTTGTTTTAAATAAGCACAACGTTTATGATTGTGGCATTGCCTTACAAACACAGTCATGCTTCGTATTCGTTGGGCCTGTACTTACAGTTTCTACTGGGTCTTCCTTTGTACATACGAATCACATTTGTTTTAAAAAAGCACAACGTTTATGACTGTGACGTTGCCTTACAAACACAGTCATGCTTCGTATTCGTTTGGACCTGTACTTAAAGTTTCTACTGGTTCTTCCTTTGTATATACGAATCACATTTGTTTTAAATAATCAAAATGTTTATGATTGTGGCATTGCCTTACAAACACAGTCATGCTTCGTATTCGTTTGGGCCTGTACTTACAGTTTCTACTGGGTCTTCCTTTGTACATACAAATCATATTTGTTTTAAATAAGCAAAATGCTAATGATTGTGGCATTGGCTTACAAACACAGTCATGCTTCGTATTCGTTTGGGCCTGTACTTAAAGTTTCCACTGGGTCTTCGTGCATACAAATCACATTTGTTTTAAATAAACACAATGCTGATGATTGTGGCATTGGCTTATAAACACAGTCATGCTGCGTATTCGTTTGGGCCTATACTTAACGTTTCTACTGGGTCTTCCTTTGTACATACAAATCACATTTGTTTTAAATAAGCAGAATGCTGATGATTGTGGCATTGGCTTACGAACACAGTCATGCTTCGTATTCAATTGGGCCTATGCTTAACGTTTCTACTGGGTCTTCTTTTGTACATACAAATCACATTTGTTTTAAATAAACACAATACTGATGACTGTGGCATTGGCTTACAAACACAGTCATGCTTCGTATTCGTTTAGGCCTATACTTAACGTTTCTACTGGGTCTTTCCTTTGTACATACAAATCGCATTTGTTTTAAATAAACACAATGCTGATGATTGTGGCATTGGCTTACAAACACAGTCATGCTTCTTATTCGTTTGGGCCTGTACTTAAAGTTTCTACTGGGTCTTCGTGCATACAAATCGCATTTGTTTTAAATAAACACAATGCTGATGATTATGGCATTGGCTTATAAACACAGTCATGCTGCGTATTCGTTTGGGCCTATACTTAACGCTTCTACTGGGTCTTCCTTTGTAGATACAAATCACATTTGTCTTAAATAAGCACAATGCTGATGATTGTGGCATTGGCTTATAAACACAGTCATGCTGCATATTCGTTTGGGCCTATAGTTAACGTTTCTCCTGGGTCTTCCTTTGTACATACAAGTCACATTTGTTTTAAATAAGCAGAATGCTGATGATTGTGGCATTGGCTTACAAACAGAGTCATGCTTCGTATTCGTTTGGGCATATACTTAACGTTTCTACTGGGTCTCCCTTTGTACATACAAATCACATTTGTTTTAAATAAGCACAATGCTGATGATTGTGGCATTGGCCTTGCTGTCACAGAGTCATGCTGCGTATTCGTTTGGGACTATCCTTAACGTTTCTACTGGGTCTTCCTTTGTACAAACAAATCACACTTGTTTTAAATAACCACAATGCTGATCATTGTGGCATTGGCTTATAAACACAGTCATGCTGCGTATTCGTTTGGGCCTATACTTAACGTTTCTACAGGGTCTTCCTTTGTACATACAAATCACATTTGTTTTAAATAAGCAGAATGCTCATGATCGTGGCATTGGCTTACAAACACAGTCATGCTTCGTATTCGTTTGGGCCTATAATTGACGTTTCTACTTGGTCTTCCTTTGTACATACGAATCACATTTGTTTTAAAAAAGCACAACGTTTATGACTGTGACATTGCCTTACAAACACAGTCATGCTTCGTATTCGTTTGGACCTGTACTTAAAGTTTCTACTGGGTCTTCCTTTGTATATACGAATCACATTTGTTTTAAATAATCAAAATGTTTATGATTGTGGCATTGCCTTACAAACACAGTCATGCTTCGTATTCGTTTGGGCCTGTACTTACAGTTTCTACTGGGTCTTCCTTTGTACATACAAAATCATATTTGTTTTAAATAAGCACAATGCTGATAATTGTGGCATTGGCTTACTAACACAGTCATGCTTCGTATTCGTTTGGGCCTGTACTTAAAGTTTCCACTGGGTCTTCGTGCATACAAATCACATTTGTTTTAAATAAACACAATGCTGATGATTGTGGCATTGGCTTATAAACACAGTCATGCTGCGTATTCGTTTGGGCCTATACTTAACGTTTCTACGGGGTCTTCCTTTGTACATACAAATCACATTTGTTTTAAATAAGCAGAATGCTGATGATTGTGGCATTGGATTACGAACACAGTCATGCTTCGTATTCATTTGGGCCTATACTTAACGTTTCTACTGGGTCTTCCTTTGTACATACAAATCACATTTGTTTTAAAAATAAACACAATACTGATGACTGTGGCATTGACTTACAAACACAGTCATGCTTCGTATTCGTTTAGGCCTATACTTAACGTTTCTACTGGGTCTTCCTTTGTACATACAAATCGCACTTGTTTTAAATAAACACAATGCTGATGATTGTGGCATTGGCTTACAAACACAGTCATGCTTCTTATTCGTTTGGGCCTGTACTTAAAGTTTCTACTGGGTCTTCGTGCATACAAATCACATTTGTTTTAAATAAACACAATGCTGATGATTGTGGCATTGGCTTATAAACACAGTCATGCTGCGTATTCGTTTGGGCCTATACTTAACGCTTCTACTGGGTCTTCCTTTGTAGATACAAATCACATTTGTCTTAAATAAGCACAATGCTGATGATTGTGGCATTGGCTTATAAACACAGTCATGCTGCATATTCGTTTGGGCCTATACTTAACGTTTTTCTCCTGGGTCTTCCTTTGTACATACAAGTCATATTTGTTTTAAATAAGCAGAATGCTGATGATTGTGGCATTGGCTTACAAACAGAGTCATGCTTCGTATTCGTTTGGGCATATACTTAACGTTTCTACTGGGTCTCCCTTTGTACATACAAATCACATTTGTTTTAAATAAGCACAATGCTGATGATTGTGGCATTGGCCTTGCTGTCACACAGTTCTGCTGCGTATTCGTTTGGGACTATACTTAACGTTTCTACTGGGTCTTCCTTTGTACAAACAAATCACACTTGTTTTAAATAACCACAATGCTGATGATTGTGGCATTGGCTTATAAACACAGTCATGCTGCGTATTCGTTTGGGCCTATACTTAACGTTTTTCTACTGGGTCTTCCTTTGTACATACAAATCACATTTGTTTTAAATAAGCAGAATGCTCATGATCGTGGCATTGGCTTACAAACAGTCATGCTTCGTATTCGTTTGGGCCTATACTTAACGTTTCTACTGGGTCTTCCTTTGTACATACAAATCACATTTGTTTTAAATAAGCAAAATGCTGATGACTGTGGCATTGGCTTACAAACACAGTCATGCTTCGTATTCGTTTGGGCCTATACTTAACGTTTCTACTGGGTCTTCCTTTGTACATACAAATCGGATTTGTTTTAAATAAGCACAATGCTGATGATTGTGGCATTGGCTTACAAACACAGTCATTGCTTCGTATTCATTTGGGCCTGTAGTTAAAGTTTCTAAAGGGTCTTCGTACATACAAATCGCATTTGTTTTAAATAAACACAATGCTGATGATTGTGGCATTGGCTTAT
Organism: Artemia sinica; assembly: GCA_027921565.1. Taxonomy (NCBI): domain Eukaryota; kingdom Metazoa; phylum Arthropoda; class Branchiopoda; order Anostraca; family Artemiidae; genus Artemia; species Artemia sinica. The sequence goes on from JAPEVW010000042.1 coordinate 1,177,810, forward strand.
AAACACAGTAATGCTGCGTATTCGTTTGGGCCTATACTTAACGTTTCTACTGGGTCTTCCTTTGTACATAAAAATCACATTTGTTTTAAATAAGCACAATGCTGATGATTGTGGCATTGGCTTACAAACACAGTCATGCTTCGTATTCGTTTGGGCCTATAATTGACGTTTCTACTTGGTCTTCCTTTGTACATACAAGTCACATTTGTTTTAAATAAGCACAATGCCGATGACTGTGGCATTGGTTTACAAACACAGTCATGCTTCGTATTCGTTTGGGCCTATACTTAACGTTTCTACTGGGTCTTTCTTTGTACATACAAATCGCATTTCTTTTAAATAAGCACAATGCTGAGGATTGTGGCATTGGCTCACAAACACAGTCATGCTTCTTGTTCGTTGGGGGCCTGTACTTAAAGTTTCTACTGGGTCTTCGCGCATACAAATCGCATTTGTTTTAAATAAACGCAATGCTGATGTGATTTGTACATACAAATCACATTGGTTTTAAATAAGCACAATGCTGATGATTCTGGCATTGGCTTATAAACACAGTCATGCTGCATATTCGTTTTGGCCTATACTTAACGTTTCTACTGGGTCTTCCTTTGTACATACAAGTCACATTTCTTTTAAATAAGCAGAATGCTGATGATTGTGGCATTGGCTAAAAAACACAGTCATGCTTCTGTAGCGATAAAAAGAAATGACTGAGACAATTGCGGTAATGAAGATTGATCGCGTCAAGTCTAAAATTGTACTTTGAAGCTGTGAACTTACACCTTATAAGTTCTCCGATAGCGCAACTTATAGCGCCATGGACTGTGCCATATGTAATATTATGATTTAAAGCGGTGTACCGATCGCACCAGTTCTTCCGGGGTGATTTTTCTTGGGCTACTTAATAGGCTAGGCAAGCTATAAAAATAATGAGAAAATTAAGTTTATGATCGCGCCACAGAAATGGGGAGTAAAGTAAATTTATGACCACGCCACCCTCAATCATTGAGAGAGAAAAATAAAATATCTAATTATATAAATGTAACCTCCTTTCCTTGGGTTATCTCGAAATCAATTACCTGTTATAGTATGTAGAAATCAGATTCCTGGGGAGCGCTACCTTGGAAGTATGCGAACTAGCTACCTGTCGTGCGACTAGATACAGACATATAAAATAAAATAGACACGAATAGAAAAACAATAGATTTATTGTGACTTACATTTGAGGTATACAACAGGGCTCACTTCAATTGACGGCAAATAATAACCAAGTCTCTTTAATAACTGCATAATAATTTGAATCGCAATGCCTGAATGCCAATATAATTCTGCTCTAAATGATTTTGAATCTTATTTACGAATCTTCTAAAAAAAGCACTTTTACAACATTATAAAACTTAGTTTTTGTCCTGCGCTCTAATTGACGACTCACAATTGGCCCAAGTCCTGAGGCGGGCCAACCCTCCGTCCAATAATCTGTCTTAAATATTTTCGATGATTTAGACGTTCACACACTCTTATCACTTAGACTTCCTGCGAAAACATTGTATTTTGTAGTTTTTCTATTACCACTCTTCTCGGCGAAATTCAAAACTGGATAGCGCTGCTCTTTGTCTGAGGCTAAAATGCAGTTCTTCTTCTTGCTGATTAAGAACTTTTCTTTTTTGAAACTAGATTTAAACTTAATTAGAGGAAGTCGGAATTATCTTTAGAAAGAAGGAAATTTTTTTCTGTATTTTAAATATATCACATTTTACTCATGGTACATATTACCCTTCTCATTATTTAATGACGTCCCGTCATTAGGACTTGCTTGCCTTTGGGCTTTTGAAATGTTCGCAATTTATTAACTATTTATTCTACATAATTATTTCATATTTATGTTTTGCTTAATCAGGAGTGCTAAAATTTTCTCTATTACTTTTCTTATTTTATTCAACATCCCTATCTAAAATTTATCTACCGGACTAAGATTATTCATGGTTCTAGCCTGGCTACTGTACTAAAGATTTTTTTTCTACAACTAACATTGATTACTTTTACATTTCCAAGAAGGTTGGGGCTATTCTACCTTTACATAAGATTTTTTTTGGAATTCACCTTTTACAAGGTTTTTTTTTTGATTTTGCTGTCTATAGGGCACACTGCTTTCTGTCTACGCTACATTAAATGAATAGCTCGACAACGCTACACATAACTCTATCTGGACATCTAACACTACATACAAGAACGATTTAAAAAACACACAATATTGGGTTTACCATGTTCACTGGTAACATTAAAACCCTTTCACTGGGGATTTGCTATGTAATATTAATGATAGGATATTGGAATTTTTGAGTTATCAAAGTTATTAAGAAGTAACATTTGTAAATTCACACCTATTTCATCACCTTTGAGTCTTTAGCGTACTCAATCCTTCAGTTGTAAATTATTGTCCTTCACTCTTTCGTTTTGGCAAAATTTTTAAAGCACTTACGATATGGTTTCTTCATGGAACAGTTCAAGCACGATTGTGTTCACCCGACAAGCTTTCTCTAATTGTCAACTGGGAAATGATGCTTTCAACTACAGGTGTGGGAATATGCTATCAGAGTTCATTCTCACCTGCTTTTTGACAGTTCATAGGGTGCTTCTTATCATTAAGGGGTCGAACACTGGGAGTGCGTTTATTTTCTTCTCAGCATATCATTTTTGGGATATTTTGAGGCACACAGAGAATGTATTCTCATATAAAATTGTTCATTCGTGCATTTAGGGATCACAGTTCTCTTATAAAATTGTTAGTTCATGGCTTGCGTCTATTAATCTTTGCGGTGATTCCTTGGTTAATCACGGGGGAATTGAAGTTTGGATTTGGAACAGGTCGACACCAAACTATAGTGACTCCTTCAAAATATTGTCTTTAACTTGTGGGAGGGGTATATTGTCACTGAGGGGTTGGTCACTGGGGCTAATTTTGGTTTCTGCAATTCAATGGTTGGTTTCCAGGTCCATTTTTCAGAAATTATCTCGTAACGTTATATGGAATAACAGAGAAATGAACTTTCCACACAGAGGGGATAGGATGGATTCCGAGAGATGGTCGAAAGGGATTCGACGCGTGAGTCTGTGACACATAAATAATTGTTTGGGTCATCAAATACCATAACTATACGGTCATATGGTATATGGGTCCATAATGATTATCAAAGGCGATATTTATGTACTTATATCTTGTACTGGTCGATGGGGTTCTCAGAATTTATGTGATTATGTAGTTCGATAATGAACTGGATACTGAGATACAAATATAATGTTACCTGAGACGTAATATAGTTCGTGGTCGAGGAAACAACGATCAAAGGTAACTATTGTTTTCGTAGACGAAGCTGGGATGAAAATTGCCTGGACTGTATGGTGAGTACTCTTCGTTGGTTGAGGTATGATGAAAATGGATGCTACTAGGTTGTATCTGCGCTGGACTACGCATTGTAATAATCGATTTCCAATATGTCGATCCACTTCCTGTAATAAAAACAACGAGGCAGAATCACACGTTCTTTAAAATCAAGTAGTCTTAATACATAATAAACAAAAAATTACATTGTTGCTGTAAATAAGGTCTCTTATTATTTCCGTTAGTATACTTTAATACACACATTTCTCTTTAATTTCCTTTGGCACTTATTTAATACTACGTTAGATTTAAAATAACTATTTTAACATAATTTACGCTACATCGTTTAGTTTGAGGTCTCAATTTACAACATATTTCATGCATGCATTGTTCACGCACGTCCGTGCTGTTTAAGAAACGCATGTTGCAGCGTCATATCCACACGGTTTTACGTAAACAACCTTACAATGAGGGAACAAGACATAGAAAGGACGAGTGGAGACCTCTATACCCACTCGTTTTCTAATGTATTCCCTTTTTTTTGGCTTAGACGTTCTCATGGGGTTCGGGTTTAACTTCTGCATTTCAGTCGTTTTCCCCGTGTTTTTTCTCTGGTTTTTGCCTTCTTAGTCTCAGGATTTTTCCATAATTAACAGTCAGTAAGGTTCTCATGGTCAGGGAAATCGCGAATACGAAACATACGGTCAATAGTATGCTCCACCAAAAATTGGTTGAGAATAATCCGTATCTATAATCCACATACGTTAATCTCTGGTCTTCATTTGTAAATAGGGGTATCTGGGAATCTAATGCTTCTCTTATTTTTGTAAGTTTTAGTGTCCCTTTATTCTTTTCAATTTTGGACCATATCGAGGTTTTCATTTCTCTCGTTTTCTATATTGGAAACAGTGTACGACAGGTTAATTGCCTTGAAATTGATTATTTTGGGACTTATTATCTTTGTGCTCGTGGTAATTAACGGCGTTCGAACAGTTGACTCTTTAGTTACAAGTCGACACCCTTGTCTTATGGTTATCGTACCCATATTTTGTAACAGTAATTCTGTTTTGTAACTTGGGTCTATTCTTTCTGTATTATTATAACAAGACAAAGTTCCAACAGTTTCTCTTGGAACAGAAAATAACCAAAGATTATTTCTAAGGTGTATGAATATTTCTCGCTCAGTACTTCCTATCACGGCTTCTTTCAGTTTGACTGGATGCATCGTACTGAAATGGTACGGGTAGACTTTTTATATTAAAGGAAATTATTCAAATTAATCATATACAATGTGACTTTTTAATTAGAATTTGTTTTTGGGAACTGATATATGTTGAACAGACGGTATCCGACGGTTTTGATTCATGCGAAGCCATGATATAAGTTGAACAAAATTTTTTTATAGCGTTTTTATAATTGTATGATTTTTTACTTGTGAGCTAAAAGTTTTAAATTATTGTTCCTTTATGACGCCTATCCATTAATTTTTTTTTGTATTTTTATGGGTATTTTCATCTGTCCGGTTTCTCAACCGTTCTGCCTGACTGTGTCGTTACTTTTTCTTCTGTTTCTTGCGGTTTTTTTTCTTTTTAGGTTTTGCTAGCGAAATGAGACCAAATTTTTTGTGTTGTTTTTTCAAAAATTCTTGCCCTTTTAATACTGTTTCTTTTGCGTGCGCAGCTGCTGAAGTCGGTTTTGATTTCCCTATTTCTTTAACTACTATATGGTCTGATTCGCCGTCAGACTTTTTCGAACTGGTTACCGATGATTCCGCATTAGAACTTTTAGAGGTTGCACCTGACATTTTTGGGGTATCACCTCCTCTTCCTTCGTAAATTTCTACTCCTCTGGAAGTAGAAGGTTTATTCTCTAAGTCTTCGCTTTGAGTTTTCAACTCGGGAGATTTGAAGGATTCTTGGGAGCTTTGAGAGGAATCCAAAGTTTTTGAGGGGCTCCTCCACTGTTTAAATGCCATGTCTTCAGGGGGATGGGGCATTCTTTGCACTAGTGTTTCCCTCCATGAAGTCAATTGATTAGGTTTGACCTAGGACACAGTTATATCATGATATTGTCCTTGCTGGTCATCCTTGGGAGTTTTATTCTTAGACAATGTACTTTGACTCGTTTTTATGGGGAAATTTATTAAATCCATAGCTTCTCGCCGATTTGTTTTAGTTGAATCTTTGGGAGGAGTTTTCTTTACAGTAATACCGGGGATTTCTACATCTCTGTTTAATTCCTCCTGTAAAGACAGGGGCCTTTCTATTGGTGTTGCAGGGGAAACCATATCGTCTGGAAATCTTTTGGGGGGACAAGGGTTGAAATCTTTCGGGGAAAAATTGGGTTTTGGCGATATAGTATAATCTAATTCTCCCGCGCTCTCTGATGATGAACTTTTTGAGTCTTTTGGCGTTTTTACTCTCTCTGGTAGTAGAGATTTTCCTTTAGGAATAACTATATTTTTCATAGCTAAAAATTCTTCAAAGTTTTTCTCATCGCTCTCGTCCTCGAAATAGTCTTGCTTGAAATTAAAGGGTTTTAGCTCTGCCAATCTTGATTTAGGGGGTTCATTTTCTGCATCTGACGAATCAGTAGACGAGGGACGCGCGGTACCCATCTTCCCGGAAATTTGGCTCTTTTTATTCGGCTAACATGTGCCTTGTAAGTTCATCCATTATCGGGGTTCACCATTTTAAAAGTATAATCGTTATCGTACTTTTTGATTATTCTGTACGGTCCAGAATATTTGTTGGAAAGTTTCTTGCCTTCCGCTTTTGCCTCGTTCTTTAGGTAAACGCAATCTCCTATTTTAAAATCTATGCTCCCCTTGACTTTGGGTTGGTTTCTTAGCTCTTGGTTTATTTTACATTTTTCCAACTTTTGCCTAACTATTTTATAAGTTTTCCTCATCCTATTTATGAATTCTTGTTTGTAATCCTCCGAGTTATTATAATACTGCCGAGATTCAATAATCTCATCATACGGGATACTAAAATCACGACCAAAAAGTAAATAAAATGGATTGTCTTTGGTTATTTCTGAGTAAGCAGTGTTGATTACGTTAGTTAGATAAGGTAAGAATTGATCCCAATCGTTCCTGTTGCCTTTTGTACAAATGCTTGATACATTCGAAAATATTTTATGCTGAATGAAAATATTCGAAGGCAGGTATTATTAATTTTTGTGGTAATACAGGTATTATTATACAGGTTTCTATTTGTCTCAGCAGTCACGATTCTACATAGTATTTCTTCATCAAGATCATAGTAAAAAATTATCTATCTCTTTTCTAAGAGTTTTGAATTTATCCGGTAACGCATCGTCATTCACAAAATAATTAATAAGTGCTACACACATTTCGTTCTTTTTTTTGCTTTCTTTTATATTTTCTAAAGACAGGGTACAATAGTTAACCTTATTTTCTTTTACTGTGTCTTTGAGTTTTTTTTTCTTACATTTATGTTTACTCTTAGCATTGATAGTGTTAACTTCATTTTTCTCAGCTTCCGACGGAATATTTTCTGGGAATCTACTCAAAAAATCACAAGCTGCGTTTTGTTTACCTTATAAATGTTCAAATTCGTAATCTAGGTCTTGGATTTTCATAATCCATCTAGCTAGAATTCCCGTGGGGTTTTTAAATGTGCGCAGGTACTGCAAGCTTTTATGGTCTGATCGTAGTATAAATTTTCTACCAATTAAATAGTGTCTAAATTTGTCCAAGTGGTGAATTATAGATAATAATTCTAAGTTTGTGGCGGAATAACTACTTTCTCCCCTTGATAAGGTTCTACTCGAATAGCATATAACTTTTTATTTTTTTTTGATTAGAAGGTCCTTGTAAAGGATCAGGGTTTCCTAAGGGAATTAGTTTCGAAAGAATAGCCCCAATGCCTTTTGAACTAGCATCGGTTGTGACCATAAATTGTCCGTTTTCGAAATCAGGAAGTGATAATATTCGTTCAGAAGTGAGTGCCTTTTTGAGACGGTCTAGGGAAGTTTGAGCTTCCCGGGACCAGGTAACATTTTGGGAGTTCCCTTTAGTTCATTCCGTGAGGGGTTTCGCAAGTTGGGCGTAATTGCGCACGAATTTTCTAAAGTAGCCAGTAAGAACTAAAATTTCCCTTAATTCTTTTATAGTTCTGGGGGGTTTGAGGTTTTCAACACATTTTATTTTATCAGGGTCCGGGGATATCTCTCCTTGTGTTACTACTACTCCTAAAAATTTAATTTTAGGTTGAAATAAATTTACTTTCTCAGGCCGGAATTTTAAATTGCCCTGTCTGAACTTCTCGAAAACCTTAGCTAATGTTGCTAAGTGTTGTTCAGCGTTTTCTCCCACGCATATAACATCATCAACAAAATTAATGATATTCTTTAATCCTCTTAACAGGTGTAATAGGGGTCTACATAGCGCGCTTGAACTTGTTTTAAGTCCAAAAGGTACTCTTAAGTATTCATATGAACCACATTCAGCTGCTGAAAATGCAGTTTTATGGACATCTCTTTTTCGGCTATTTTTCACTTGGTGGTAGTCTTGGGTGAGGTCCAAAGAGGTAAAAACTTTGTTTTTGCTTGAAATTGATTCAAGAATTTCATCTATTCTTGGTAAAGGAAATTTATCACTAACTACTTTTTTGTTAAGGGCTCTATAGTCTACTACAAGTCTAAGGTCACCATTCGTCTTTGGTACCAAGATCATTGGTGCAGAATACGGGCTTATACTGGGGCGTATAATTTCATTTTTTTTTAATTCATGGATTTTATTTTTTAACGACTCTTTGTGCTTATACGGCACGCGATACGGCTGTTTCGCTACAGGATTACCAGTCGTTAAAATTGAATGTTCATAAAATGGTATCAGTCCGATGTCATCTTTAGATGCGGTAAATACATCTTTAAAATTCCATAATAATTCGCATAATTTTTTCTTAAGTTCCAAGTCCGTAATATGATCCATAATAAATTTGTTTAAAAATTGCGAATTAGTTAGAGGATATTTGTTATTAGAGGTTTTAATGCCGTTAACTAGGTTTCTTTTAGAATTTTCCCATCTATTTAAATCATCCTCCGATAAAAATTGGATTTGAACTAAACACGTCCCCTTTTTTTTATTGTAATTGTATCATTTTCGTGGTATTAGTTACCCAAATAAAACCTTCTCCTTTGTCGTAAGATATAATCTGTTCTTCGCATAGCAGATTTTCGGGAATTTCATTTGATGGGGTCGCAAACCATATTTCGGATTGGCTAACCACTGGTTCAATCATCTGTGATATTTGAATTTTTTGCATCGTTTTGGGAGGGACTTTTGTTTTCCTTATCGCGAATCCGTAATATTTCTCTTTATTTTCATTGTTTATTAGATTCATACTGGTGCTATGCTGTGCCATTGCGGCATCTTGTGGCGTCACGTTGGGTTTTACTATGTTTTTCCATAATTCCGCTATTTTCTTAATTTCGTTTGACCTATACTGTCGCATATCTCCTATTTTTATCCTTGCAGATTCAATCCACTTATTATTTAAATTTACTTCATATCTGCAATGTTTCTCAGAATAATTGGACAAGTTTCTGGTTATGCTATGTCCTCCTTGCGAGACATGAGGTTCAAAAGATTGTGACATTATACCGTCTGAAATTTTATTTATTGTTACGTTGTCTTCGTAACCTCTGTTACGATTTCTTAAGGTAGAAATTTCTTCCCCTATCTTAGCCGGGTAGACAAGCCTTTCGTTCGCTACGTCTAATAGTACTTTATTAGACCTTAAAAAATTTGTGCCTATAATTGCTTCATACGGAAAGTTATCGCATATTATAAAATTTGTCGGAAAGATTCTATTATCCCTTTTTATGTCTAGGCGAATTGAACCTCTTGCATCCAATTTGTGCCCTGTCACGCTAGTTAAATTTGGATTATTAAAATTTCTTTGTGGTCTAATATGGGGAGGCAACATATTGAACACGCATGAGTTTATGATGTTAACCTGGCACCACTGTCAATCAAAGCCTTAAAGTAAACGTTTTCTACACAAAAATCATTAAATATAGGTAACTTGTTAATACTATCACTACAGGACGGTTCTACTATTGTTTTGGACCTATAAAATATTCTGGGCACCCTCTGGGTCCAATTTATATTTCTGAGGGGCCTGAAACGTTTCCCTGTGGATTTGTTTCATACGTCGGTGTCTGCAGTAGAGATTCAGACACGTGAAATTCCGTAGGCATATCTAATTGATTTACATTTGTTTGTCGATTTTGCCAGGTATTATTACGATATTTTGGATTTCTTGCGTCAGTGGCGGCAGCTGGCGCTGACTGCCAATGTCGTTGGCTTGAAAAATTTTCATTTCCCGTCGGCAAATTTTCGTGATTTCTATATAGCATTCTTGCATTATATTGGCTTTGGCGAGTATTTGGGTTTTCAAATCGGTAATTAATCTGTCTATTGGGGGGAAGATTGTACAAATTTGGTTGGCACGCCTTGTAAGGTACTGATTGCCGCAATCTTCCCTGGCTATAGCCTAGTGCACCACCGGCGCTAAAATTTGTTCTTCCGAACAAATGGTTGCCATAATTTTGCCTACTGCCGACAGCAATTCTTGGTGTGTTATTGGGGACATAACGGCCCTCACTCACGATGTGCCCAGGTCGATTACAAATATAGCATCTTATTCTTGTAGGGTTATTTTCATAATTAAATTGTTTGACAGGCTGAAAACGTACTGATTTCTGCCTAGCTGGTTCTTGCATTTTATTTCTTTATGGCACTGGGGAGTTATCCGTTGAAAAGAAATTGGGAGACGCCTGATCGCCCTCGAAGGTCATGTTTGCGTTTGATTCGCCTAGGCTATTTATTTTTGCTTTACTGTGATTAGCTACCATCGTATCAACTTCGACCAATCGCTCTACCTCCTGAACTGCAAGATCCAACGTCTGAATATTTTTGGATATTACCATTCTATATAGTTTTGGGGGTAGCCCTTGCAAAAAGGTATTTAGTATGACTTTTTCATACAGTTGTCCTGAACCTCTTCCGTATTTTGCCTCTACTGAAATGCGTATATTATCAAGATATTCTCTTATATTTTGTGAATGGCCAAAGCACACCATTCCGTTTTTTAATTTATTTATGGAACTGGTTTCGATAAATCAATCTTTAAATGCCGTTAACAATTTGTCCGCCGTATTTATTGGAAAGCTGGCGTCGTCACCTATAGTATGTTCAATCTGCTTTAGAAAGGTTAAGGCCTGGCCTTTTAATCGTAATAGAAGCATGTCGACTAAAGTTTCTAGCTCTGTTTTTGTTAATTCTTCAAACTGGGCCAATTGGATATTACATTCGTCGATATCTGATTGTCCATTGTACTGCGGGATAGACTTTGCTTTTTCTATATTTTTCGTGACCAACTTTTGCGCCATTAATAAATCGCTTAATTCTTCTGACATTTTTTTTTGCGTTCGAATAACTCAAAATAAATTTATTATTTCACTTAACCTATTTTGGGGGAGGCTATTATCTCCTATGAGATATTCTAAAGGGTTGTCCTGTAATAGCTTAGCGGCAATAGGTCTAATCACTTTTCTTATATGTCTGTATCTTTCCAATGATGAAATTTAAATTACAAGGTTTATAGCCTAACTAGTTCGCAAGTTTTCCTCCAATTTCCGACCGTGCCATTTGTAGCGATAAACTTTTATGGCTGCTGTCCCAATTGTGGTAATAAAGATTGATCGCATCAAGTCTAAAATTGTACTTTGAAGCTGTTAACTTACACCTTATAAGTTCTCCGATAGCGCCACTTATAGCGCCAAGGACTGTGCCATATGTAATATTATGATTTAAAGCGGTGTACCGATCGCACCAGCTCTTCCGGTGTGATTTTTCTTGGGCTACTTAATAGGCTAGGCAAGCTATAAAAATCATGAGAAAGTTAAGTTTATGATCACGCCACAGCAATTGGGAGTAAAGTAAATTTAGGACCACGCCACCCTCAATCATTGAGAGAAAAATAAAATATGTAATTATATAAATGTAACCTCCTTTCCTTGGGTTATCTCGAAATCAATTACCTGTTATAGTATGTAGAAATCAAATTCCTGGGGAGCGCTACCTTGGAAGTATTCGAACTAGCTACCTGTCGTGCGACTAGATGCAGACATATAAAATAAAATAGACACGAATAGAAAAACAATAGATTTATTGTGACTTACATTTGAGGTGTACAACAGCGCTCACTTCAATTGACGGCAAATAATAACCAAGTCTCTACAATGACTGCATAATAATTTGAATCGCAATGCCTAAATGCCAATATAATTCTGCTCTAAATGATCCTGAATCTGATTTACGAATCTTCTAAAAAAGCACTTTTACAACATTATAAAACTTAGTTTTTGTCCTGCGCTCTAATTGACGACTCACAATTGGCCCAAGCCCTGAGGCGGGCCAAACCCTCCGTCCAATAATCTGTCTTAAATATTTTTGATGATTTAAACGTTCACACACTCTTATCACTTAGACTTCCTGCGAAAACATTGTATTTTGTAGTTTTTTTATTACCACTCTTCTCGGCGAAATTCAAAACTGGATAGCGCCGTTCTTTGTCTGAGGCTAAAATGCAATTCTTCTTCTTGCTGATTAAGAACTTTTTTTTAAAACTAGATTTAAACTTAATTAGAGGAAGTCGGAATTATCTTTAGAAAGAATGAACTTTATTTTTGTATTTTAAATATATCACATTTTACTCATGGTACACTTCGTATTCGTTTGGGCCTATACTTAACGTTTCTACTGGGTCTCCCTTTGTACATACAAATCACATTTGTTTTAAATAAGCACAATGCTGATGATTGTGGCATTGGCTTACAAACACATTCATGCTTCGTATTAGTTTGGGCCTATACTTAACGTTTCTACTGGGTCTTCCTTTGTACAAACAAATCATATTTATTTTAAATACCCACAATGCTGATCATTGTGGCATTGGCTTATAAACACAGTCATGCTGCGTATTCGTTTGGGCCTATAGTTAACGTTTTTACTGGGTCTTCCTTTGTACATACAAATCACATTTGTTTTAAACAAGCAGAATGCTGATGATTGTGGCATTGGCTTACAAACACAGTCATGCTTCGTATTCGTTTGGGCCTATACTTAACGTTTCTACTGGGTCTTCCTTTGTACATACAAATCACATTTGTTTTAAATAAGCACAATGCTGATGACTTTGGCATTGGAGTACAAACACAGTCATGCTTCGTATTCGTTTGGGCCTATACTTAACGTTTCTACTGGGTCTTCCTTTGTACATACAAATCGAATATGTTTTAAATAAGCACAATGCTGATGATTGTGGCATTGGCTTACAAATTCAGTCATGCTTCATATTCGTTTGGGCCTGTAGTTAAAGTTTCTAAAGGGTCTTCGTACATACAAATCGCATTTGTTTTAATAAACACAATGCTGATGATTGTGGCATTGGCTTATAAACACAGTCATGCTGCGTATTCGTTTGGGCCTATACCTAACGTTTCTACTGGGACTTCCTTTGTACATACAAATCACATTTGTTTTAAATAAACACAATGCTGATGATTGTGGCATTGGCTAACAAACACAGTCATGCTTCGTATTCGTTTGGGCCTATACTTAACGTTTCTACTGGGTCTTCCTTTGTACATACAAATCACATTTGTTTTAAATAAGCAAAATGCTGATGATTGTGGCATTGCCTGACAAACACAGTCGCGCTTCGTATTCGTTTAGGCCTATACTTAACGTTTCTACTGGGTCTTCCTTTGTACATACAAATCACATTTGTCCTAAATAAGCACAATACTGATGATTGTGGCATTGGCTTACAAACACAGTCATGCTTGGTATTCGTTTGGGCCTATACTTAACGTTTCTACTTGGTCTTCCTTTGTAAATACAAATCACATTTGTTTTAAATAAGCACAATGCTGATGATTGTGGCATTGACTTATAAACACAGTCATCTTACGTATTTGTTTGGGCCTATACTTAACGTTTCTACTGGGCCTTCCTTTGTACATACAAATCACATTTGTTTTAAATAAGCACAATGTTGATGATTGTGGCATTGGCTTACAAACACAGTCATGCTTCGTATTTGTTTGGGCCTATACTTAACGTTTCTACTGGGTCTTCCTTTGTACATACAAATCACATTTGTTTTAAATAAGCACAATGCTGATGATTGTGGTATTGGCTTTATAAACACAGTCATGCTGCGTATTTGTTTGGGCCTATACTTAAAGTCTCTACTGGGTCTTCGTGCATACAAATCGCATTTGCTTTAACTAAAACACAATGCTGATGATTGTGGCATTGGCTTATAAACACAGTCATGCTGCGTATTCGTTTGGGCCTATACTTAACGTTTCTACTGGGTCTTCCTTTGTACATACAAATCACATTTGTTTTAAATTAGCACAATGCTGATGATTGTGGCATTGGCTTATAAACACAGTCATGCTACGTATTCGTTTGGGCCTATACTTAACGTTTTTACTGGGTCTTCCTTTGTACATACAAATCACATTTGTTTTAAATAAGCAGAATGCTGATGATAGTGGCATTGGCTTACAAACACAGTCATGCTTCGTATTAGTTTGGGTCTATACTTAACGTTTCTACTGGGTCTTCCTTTGTACATACAAATCACATTTTTTTAAATAAGCACAATGATGATGATTTTGGCATTGGCTTACAAACACAGTCATGCTTCGTATTGGTTTTGGGCTGTGGTATTGGCTTACAAACACAGTCATGCTTCGTATTCGTTTGGGCCTATACTTGACGTTTCTGCTGGGTCTTCCTTTGTACATACAAATCGCATTTGTTTTAAATAAGCACAATGCTGATGATTGTGGCATTGACTTACAAACACAGTCATACTTCGTATTCGTTTGGGCGTATACTTGACGTTTCTACTTGGTCCTCCTTTGTACATACAAATCATATTTGTTTTTAATAAGCGCAATGCTGATGATTGTGGCATTGGCATACAAACACAGTCATGCTTCGTATTCGTTTGGGCCTATACTTAACGTTTCTACTGGGTCTTCATTCGTACATACAAATCGTATTTTGTTTTAAATAAGCATAATGCTAATGATTGTGGCATTGGCTTACAAACACAGTCAAGCTTCGTATTCGTTTAGGCCTATACTTGACGTTTTTACTGGGTGTTCCTTTGTACATACAAATCGCATTTGTTTTAAATAAACACAATGCTGATGATTGTGGCATTGGCTTATAAACACAGTCATGCTGCGTATTCGTTTGGGCCTATACCTAACGTTTCTACTGGGTCTTCCTTTGTACATACAAATCACATTTGTTTTAAATAAACACAGTGCTGATGATTGTGGCATTGGCTAACAAACACAGTCATGCTTCGTATTCGTTTGGGCCTGTACTTAAAGTCTCTACTGGGTCTTCGTGCATACAAATCGCATTTGCTTTAACTAAACACAATGCTGATGATTGTGGCATTGGCTTATAAACACAGTCATGCTGCGTATTTGTTTGGGCCTATACTTAAAGTCTCTACTGAGTCTTCGTGCATACAAATCGCATATGCTTTAACTAAACACAATGCTGATGATTGTGGCATTGGCTTATAAACACAGTCATGCTGCGTATTCGTTTGGTTCTATACTTAACGTTTCTACTGGGTCTTCCTTTGTACATACAAATCACATTTGTTTTAAATTAGCACAATGCTGATGATTGTGGCATTGTCTTACAAACACAGTCATGCTTCGTATTTGCTTAGGCCTATACTTAACGTTTCTACTGGGTCCTCCTTTGAACATACAAATCGCATTTGTTTTACATAAGCATAATGCTGATGATTGTGGCATTGGCTTACACAGTCATGCTTCGTATTCGTTTGGGCCTATACTTGACGTTTCTACTGGTTGTTCCTTTGTACATACAAATCACTTTTGTTTTAAATAAGCACAATGCTGATGATTGTGCCATTGGCTTACAAACACAGTCATGCTTCGTACTCGTTTCGGCCTATACTTACCGTTTCTACTGGAGCACAATGCTTATGATTGTGGTATTGGCTTACAAACACAGTCATGCTTCGTATTCCTTTGGGCCTATACTTAACGTTTCTACTGGGTCTTCCTTTGTACATACAAATCGCATTTGTTTTAAAGAAGCACAATGCTGATGATTGTGGCATTGGCTTACAAACTTCGTATTCGTTTGGGCGTATATTTGACGTTTCTACTTGGTCCTCCTTTGTACATACAAATCACATTTGTTTTAAATAAGCGCAATGCTGATGATTGTGGCATTGGCTTACAAACACAGTCATGCTTCGTATTCGCTTGGGGCTATACTTAAGGTTTCTACTGGGTCTTCCTTTGTACATACAAATCGCATTTGTTTTAAATAAGCACAATGCTGATGATTGTGGCATTGGCTTACAAACACAGTCATGCTTCGTATTCGTTTGGGCCTATACTTAACGTTTCTACTGGGTCTTCCTTTGTACATACAAATCATATTTGTTTTAAATAAGCCCAATGCTGATGATTGTGGCATTGGCTTACAAACACAGTCATGCTTTGTATTCGTTTTGGCCTATACTTAACGTTTCTACTGGGTCTTCCTTTGTACATACAAATCATATTTGTTTTAAATAAGCACAATGCTGATGATTGTGGCATTGGTTTACAAACACAGTCATGCTTCGTGTTCGTTTGGGCCTATACTTAACGTTTCTACTGGGTCTTCCTTTGTACATACAAATCTCATTTTTTTTTAAATAAGCACAATGCTGATGATTGTGGCAATGTCTTACAAACAGAGTCATGCTTCGTATTTGCTTAGGCCTATACTTAACGTTTCTACTGGGTTCGCCTTTGACCATACAAATCGCATTTGTTTTACATAAGCATAATGCTGATGATTGTGGCATTGGCTTACACAGTCATGCTTCGTATTCGTTTGGGCCTATACTTGACGTTTCTACTGGTTGTTCCTTTGTACATACAAATCACTTTTGATTTAAATAAGCACAATGCTGATGATTGTGCCATTGGCTTACAAACATAGTCATGCTTCGTACTCGTTTCGGCCTATACTTACCGTTTCTACTGGAGCACAATGCTGATGATTGTGGTATTGGCTTACAAACACAGTCATGCTTCGTATTCCTTTGGGCCTATACTTAACGTTTCTACTGGGTCTTCCTTTGTACATACAAATTGCATTTGTTTTAAAGAAGCACAATGCTGATGATTGTGGCATTGGCTTACAAACTTCGTATTCGTTTGGGCCTATACTTAACGTTTCTACTGGGTCTTCCTTTGTACATACAAATTGCATTTGTTTTAAAGAAGCACAATGCTGATGATTGTGCCATTGGCTTACAAACACAGTCATGCTTCGTACTCGTTTCGGCCCATACTTACCGTTTCTACTGGAGCACAATGCTGATGATTGTGGTATTGGCTTTACAAACACAGTCATGCTTCGTATTCCTTTGGGCCTATACTTAACGTTTCTACTGGGTCTTCCTTTGTACATACAAATCACATTTGTTTTAAATAAGCGCAATGCTGATGATTGTGGCATTGGCTTACAAACACAGTCATGCTTCGTATTCGCTTGGGGCTATACTTAAGGTTTCTACTGGGTCTTCCTTTGTACATACAAATCGCATTTGTTTTAAATAAGCACAATGCTGATGATTGTGGCATTGGCTTACAAACACAGTCATGCTTCGTATTCGTTTGGGCCTATACTTAACGTTTCTACTGGGTCTTCCTTTGTACATAAAAATCATATTTGTTTTAAATAAGCCCAATGCTGATGATTGTGGCATTGGCTTACAAACACAGTCATGCTTTGTATTCGTTTTGGCCTATACTTAACGTTTCTACTGGGTCTTCCTTTGTACATACAAATCATATTTGTTTTAAATAAGCACAATGCTGATGATTGTGGCATTGGTTTACAAACACAGTCATGCTTCGTGTTCGTTTGGGCCTATACTTAACGTTTCTACTGGGTCTTCCTTTATACATACAAATCTCATTTTTTTTTAAATAAGCACAATGCTGATGATTGTGGCAATGTCTTACAAACAGAGTCATGCTTCGTATTTGCTTAGGCCTATACTTAACGTTTCTACTGGGTTCGCCTTTGACCATACAAATCGCATTTGTTTTACATAAGCATAATGCTGATGATTGTGGCATTGGCTTACAAACACAGTCATGCTTCGTACTCGTTTCGGCCTATACTTACCGTTTCTACTGGAGCACAATGCTGATGATTGTGGTATTGGCTTACAAACACAGTCATGCTTCGTATTCCTTTGGGCCTATACTTGACGTTTCTACTGGTTGTTCCTTTGTACATACAAATCACTTTTGTTTTAAATAAGCACAATGCTGATGATTGTGCCATTGGCTTACAAACACAGTCATGCTTCGTACTCGTTTCGGCCTATACTTACCGTTTCTACTGGAGCACAATGCTGATGATTGTGGTATTGGCTTACAAACACAGTCATGCTTCGTATTCCTTTGGGCCTATACTTAACGTTTCTACTGGGTCTTCCTTTGTACATACAAATTGCATTTGTTTTAAAGAAGCACAATGCTGATGATTGTGGCATTGGCTTACAAACTTCGTATTCGTTTGGGCCTATACTTAACGTTTCTACTGGGTCTTCCTTTGTACATACAAATCGCATTTGTTTTAAAGAAGCACAATGCTGATGATTGTGCCATTGGCTTACAAACACAGTCATGCTTCGTACTCGTTTCGGCCCATACTTACCGTTTCTACTGGAGCACAATGCTGATGATTGTGGTATTGGCTTACAAACACAGTCATGCTTCGTATTCCTTTGGGCCTATACTTAACGTTTCTACTGGGTCTTCCTTTGTACATACAAATCACATTTGTTTTAAATAAGCGCAATGCTGATGATTGTGGCATTGGCTTACAAACACAGTCATGCTTCGCATTCGTTTGGGCCTATACTTAACGTTTCTACTGGGTCTTCATTCGTACATACAAATCGCATTTGTTTTAAATAAGCATAATGCTAATGATTGTGGTATCGGCTTACAAACACAGTCAAGCTTCGTATTCGTTTAGGCCTATACTTGACGTTTCTACTGGGTGTTCCTTTGTACATACAAATCACATTTGTTTTAGATAAGCACAGTGCTGATGATTGTGGCATTGGCTTACAAACACAGTCATGCTTCGTATTCGCTTGGGGCTATACTTAGTAAGGTTTCTACTGGGTCTTCCTTTGTACATACAAATCGCATTTGTTTTAAATAAGCACAATGTGGATGATTGTTGCATTGGCTTACAAACACAGTCATGCTTCGTATTCGATTGAGCCTGTACTTAACGTTCCTACTGGGTCTTCCTTTGTACATACAAATCAAATTTGTTTTAAATAAGCACAATGCTGATGATTGTGGTATTGGCTTACAAACACAGTCATGCTTCGTATTCCTGTGGGCCTATACTTAACGTTTCTACTGGGTCTTCCTTTGTACATACAAATCGCATTTGTTTTAAAGAAGCACAATGCTGATGATTGTGGCATTGGCTTACAAACACAGTCATGCTTCGTATTCGTTTGGGCCTATACTTAACGTTTCTACTGGGTCTTCCTTTGTACATACAAATCATATTTGTTTTAAATAAGCCCAATGCTGATGATTGTGGCATTGGCTTATAAACACAGTCATGCTTTGTATTCGTTTTGGCCTATACTTAACGTTTCTACTGGGTCTTCCTTTGTACATACAAATCATATTTGTTTTAAATAAGCACAATGCTGATGATTGTGGCATTGGTTTACAAACACAGTCATGCTTCGTATTCGTTTGGGCCTATACTTAACGTTTCTACTGGGTCTTCCTTTGTACATACAAATCTCATTTTTTTAAATAAGCACAATGCTGATGATTGTGGCATTGTCTTACAAACACAGTCATGCTTCGTATTTGCTTAGGCCTATACTTAACGTTTCTACAGGGTCCTCCTTTGAACATACAAATCGCATTTGTTTTACATAAGCATAATGCTGAGGATTGTGGCATTGGCTTACACAGTCATGCTTCGTATTCGTTTGGGCCTATACTTGACGTTTCTACTGGGTGTTCCTTTGTACATACAAATCACTTTTGTTTTAAATAAGCACAATGCTGATGATTGTGCCATTGGCTTACAAACACAGCCATGCTTCGTACTCGTTTCGGCCTATACTTACCGTTTCTACTGGAGCACAATGCTGATGATTGTGGTATTGGCTTACAAACACAGTCATGCTTCGTATTCCTTTGGGCCTATACTTAACGTTTCTACTGGGTCTTCCTTTGTACATACAAATCGCATTTGTTTTAAAGAAGCACAATGCTGATGATTGTGGCATTGGCTTACAAACTTCGTATTCGTTTGGGGCCTATACTTAACGTTTCTACTGGGTCTTCCTTTGTACATACAAATCGCATTTGTTTTAAAGAAGCACAATGCTGATGATTGTGCCATTGGCTTACAAACACAGTCATGCTTCGTACTCGTTTCGGCCTATACTTACCGTTTCTACTGGAGCACAATGCTGATGATTGTGGTATTGGCTTACAAACACAGTCATGCTTCGTATTCCTTTGGGCCTATACTTAACGTTTCTACTGGGTCTTCCTTTGTACATACAAATCACATTTGTTTTAAATAAGCGCAATGCTGATGATTGTGGCGTTGGCTTACAAACACAGTCATGCTTCGTATTCGTTTGGGCCTATACTTAACGTTTCTACTGGGTCTTCATTCGTACATACAAATCGCATTTGTTTTAAATAAGCATAATGCTAATGATTGTGGTATCGGCTTACAAACACAGTCAAGCTTCGTATTCATTTAGGCCTATACTTGACGTTTCTACTGGGTGTTCCTTTGTACATACAAATCACATTTGTTTTAGATAAGCACAGTGCTGATGATTGTGGCATTGGCTTACAAACACAGTCATGCTTCGTATTCGCTTGGGGCTATACTTAAGGTTTCTACTGGGTCTTCCTTTGTACATACAAATCGCATTTGTTTTAAATAAGCACAATGCGGATGATTGTTGCATTGGCTTACAAACACAGTCATGCTTCGTATTCGATTGAGCCTGTACTTAACGTTCCTACTGGGACTTCCTTTGTACATACAAATCAAATTTGTTTTTAAATAAGCACAATGCTGATGATTGTGGTATTGGCTTACAAACACAGTCATGCTTTCGTATCCTGTGGGCCTATACTTAACGTTTCTACTGGGTCTTCCTTTGTACATACAAATCGCATTTGTTTTAAAGAAGCACAATGCTGATGAATGGGGCATTGGCTTACAAACACAGTCATGCTTCGTATTCGTTTGGGCCTATACTTAACGTTTCTACTGGGTCTTCCTTTGTACATACAAATCATATTTGTTTTAAATAAGCCCAATGCTGATGATTGTGGCATTGGCTTATAAACACAGTCATGCTTTGTATTCGTTTTGGCCTATACTTAACGTTTCTACTGGGTCTTCCTTTGTACAAACAAATCATATTTGTTTTAAATAAGCACAATGCTGATGATTGTGGCATTGGTTTACAAACACAGTCATGCTTCGTATTCGTTTGGGCCTATATTTAACGTTTCTACTGGGTCTTCCTTTGTACATACAAATCTCATTTTTTTTAAATAAGCACAATGCTGATGATTGTGGCATTGTCTTACAAACACAGTCATGCTTCGTATTTGCTTAGGCCTATACTTAACGTTTCTACAGGGTCCTCCTTTGAACATACAAATCGCATTTGTTTTACATAAGCATAATGCTGATGATTGTGGCATTGGCTTACACAGTCATGCTTCGTATTCGTTTGGGCCTATACTTGACGTTTCTACTGGGTGTTCCTTTGTACATACAAATCACTTTTGTTTTAAATAAGCACAATGCTGATGATTGTGCCATTGGCTTACAAACACAGCCATGCTTCGTACTCGTTTCGGCCTATACTTACCGTTTCTACTGGAGCACAATGCTGATGATTGTGGTATTGGCTTACAAACACAGTCATGCTTCGTATTCCTTTGGGCCTATACTTAACGTTTCTACTGGGTCTTCCTTTGTACATACAATTCGCATTTGTTTTAAAGAAGCACAATGCTGATGATTGTGGCATTGGCTTACAAACACAGTCATGATTCGTATTCGCTTGGGCCTATACTTAACGTTTCTACTGGGTCTTCCTTTGAACATACAAATCATATATGTTTTAAATAAGCACAATGCTGATGATTGTGGCATTGGTTTACAAACACAGTCATGCTTCGTATTCGTTTGGGCCTATACTTAACGTTTCTACTGGGTCTTCCTTTGTACATACAAATCCCATTTTTTTTAAATAAGCACAATGCTGATGATTGTGGCATTGTCTTACAAACACAGTCATGCTTCGTATTTGTTTAGGCCTATACTTAACGTTTCTACTGGGTCCTCCTTTGAACATACAAATCGCATTTGTTTTACATAAGCATAATAATGATGATTGTGGCATTGGCTTACACAGTCATGCTTCGTATTCGTTTGGGCCTATACTTGACGTTTCTACTGGGTGTTCCTTTGTACATACAAATCACATTTGTTTTAAATAAGCACAATGCTGATGATTGTGCCATTGGCTTACAAACACAGTCATGCTTCGTACTCGTTTCGGCCTATACTTACTGTTTCTACTGGAGCACAATGCTGATGATTGTGGTATTGGCTTACAAACACAGTCATGCTTCGTATTCCTTTGGGCCTATACTTAACGTTTCTACTGGGTCTTCCTTTGTACATACAAATCGCATTTGTTTTAAAGAAGCACAATGCTGATGATTGTGGCATTGGCTTACAAACTCAGTCATGCTTCGTATTCGATAGAGCATGTACTTAACGTTCCTACTGGGTCTCCCTTTGTACATACAAATCAAATTTGTTTTAAATAAGCACAATGCTGATGATTGTGGTATTGGCTTACAAACACAGTCATGCTTCGTATTCCTTTGGGCCTATACTTAACGTTTCTACTGGGTCTTCCTTTTTACATACAAATCGCATTCGTTTTAAAGAAGCACAATGCTGATGATTGTGGCATTGGCTTACAAACACAGTCATGCTTCGTATTCGTTTGGGCCTATACTTAACGTTTCTACTGGGTCTTCCTTTGTACATACATATCGCATTTATTTTAGATAAGCACAATGCTGATGATTGTGGCATTGGCTTACAAACACAGTCATGTTTCGTATTCGTTTGGGCCTATACTTAACGTTTCTACTGGGTCTTCCTTTGCACATACATATCGCATTTGCTTTAAAGAAGCACAATGCTGATGATTGTGGCATTGGCTTACAAACACAGTCATGATTCGTATTCGTTTGGGCCTATACTTAACGTTTCTACTGGGTCTTCCTTTGTACATACAAATCTCATTTTTTTTAAATAAGCGCAATGCTGATGATTGTGGCATTGTCTTACAAACACAGTCATGCTTCGTATTTGTTTAGGCCTATACTTAACGTTTCTACTGGGTCCTCCTTTGAACATACAAATCGCATTTGTTTTACATAAGCATAATGCTGATGATTGTGGCATTGGCTTACACGGTCATGCTTCGTATTCGTTTGGGCCTATACTTGACGTTTCTACTGGGTGTTCCTTTGTACATACAAATCAAATTTGTTTTAAATAAGCACAATGCTGATGATTGTGCCATTGGCTTACAAACACAGTCATGCTTCGTACCGTTTCGGCCTATACTTACTGTTTCTACTGGAGCACAATGCTGATGATTGTGATATTGGCTTACAAACACAGCCATGCTTCGTATTCCTTTGGGCCTATACTTAACGTTTCTACTGGGTCTTCCTTTGTACATACAAATCGCATTTGTTTTAAAGAAGCACAATGCTGATGATTGTGGCACTGGCTTACAAACTCAGTCATGCTTCGTATTCGATTGAGCATGTACTTAACGTTCCTACTGGGTCTCCCTTTGTACATACAAATCAAATTTGTTTTAAATAAGCACAATGCTGATGATTGTGGTATTGGCTTACAAACACAGTCATGCTTCGTATTCCTTTGGGCCTATACTTAACGTTTCTACTGGGTCTTCCTTTGTACATACAAATCGCATTCGTTTTAAAGAAGCACAATGCTGATGATTGTGGCATTGGCTTACAAACACAGTCATGCTTCGTATTCGTTTGGGCCTATACTTAACGTTTCTTCTGGGTCTTCCTTTGTACATACATATCGCATTTGTTTTAGATAAGCACAATGCTGATGATTGTGGCATTGGCTTACAAACACAGTCATGTTTCGTATTCGTTTGGGCCTATACTTAACGTTTCTACTGGGTCTTCCTTTGCACATACATATCGCATTTGCTTTAAAGAAGCACAATGCTGATGATTGTGGCATTGGCTCACAAACACAGTCATGATTCGTATTCGTTTGGGCCTATACTTAACGTTTCTACTGGGTCTTCCTTTGTACATACAAATATCATTTTTTTTAAATAAGCACAATGCTGATGATTGTGGCATTGTCTTACAAACACAGTCATGCTTCGTATTTGTTTAGGCCTATACTTAACGTTTCTACTGGGTCCTCATTTGAACATACAAATCGCATTTGTTTTACATAAGCATAATGCTGATGATTGTCGCATTGGCTTACACAGTCATGCTTCGTATTCGTTTGGGCCTATACTTGACGTTTCTACTGGGTGTTCCTTTGTACATACTAATCACATTTGTTTTAAATAAGCACAATGCTGATGATTGTGCCATTGGCTTACAAACACAGTCATGCTTCGTACTCGTTTCGGCCTATATTTACTGTTTCTACTGGAGCACAATGCTGATGATTGTGGTATTGGCTTACAAACACAGTCATGCTTCGTATTCCTTTGGGCCTATACTTAACGTTTCTACTGGGTCTTCCTTTGTACATACAAATCGCATTCGTTTTAAAGAAGCACACTGCTGATGATTGTGGCATTGGCTTACAAACACAGTCATGCTTCGTATTCATTTGGGCCTATACTTAACGTTTCTACTGGGTCTTCCTTTGTACATACATATCGCATTTGTTTTAGATAAGCACAATGCTGATGATTGTGGCATTGGCTTACAAACACAGTCATGTTTCGTATTCGTTTGGGCCTATACTTAACGTTTCTACTGGGTCTTCCTTTGTACATACATATCGCATTTGTTTTAGATAAGCACAATGCTGATGATTGTGGCATTGGCTTATAAAACACAGTCATGATGCGTATTCCTTTGGGCCTATACTTAACGTTTCTACTGGGTCTTCCTTTGTACATACTAATCGCATTTGTTTTAAATAAGCACAATGTTGATGATTGTGGCATTGGCTTACAAACACAGTCATGGTTCGTATTCGTTTGGGCCTATACTTAACGTTTCTACTGGGTCTTTCTTTGTACATACATATCGCATTTGTTTTAGATAAGCACAATGCTGATGATTGTCCCATTGGCTTACAAACACAGTCATGTTTCGTATTCGTTTGGGCCTATACTTAACGTTTCTACTGGGTCTTCCTTTGTACATACATATCGCATTTGTTTTAGATAAGCACAATGCTGATGATTGTGGCATTGGCTTATAAACACAGTCATGATGCGTATTCCTTTGGGCCTATACTTAACGTTTCTACTGGGTCTTCCTTTGTACATACAAATCGCATTTGTTTTAAATAAGCACAATGTTGATGATTGTGGCATTGGCTTACAAACACAGTCATGCTTCGTATTCGTTTGGGCCTATACTTAACGTTTCTGCTGGGTCTTCCTTTGTACATATAAATCGCATTTGTTTTAGATAAGCACAATGCTGATGATTTTGACATTGGCTTATAAACACAGTCATGCTGCGTATTCGTTTGGGCCTATAATTAACGTTTCTACTGGGTCTTCCTTTGCACTTACAAATCACATTTCTTTTAAATAAGCACTATGCTGACGATTGTGGAATTGGCTTACGAACACAGTCATGCTGGGGTCTTCCTACTGGGTCTTCCATTGTATATACAAATCGCATTTGTTTAAATAAGCACAATGCTGATGAATATGGCATTGGCTTATAAACACAGTCATGCTACGTATTCGTTTGGGCCTTTACTTAACGTTTCTACTGGGTCTTCCTTTGTACATAAAAACCGCATTTGTTTTAAATAAGCACAATGTTGGTGATTGTGGCATTGGCTTATAAACACAGTCATGCTTCGTATTCGTTTGGCCAATACTTAACGTTTCTACTGGGTCTTCCTTTGTACATACAAATCACATTTGTTTTAAATAAGCACAATGCTGATGATTGTGGCATTTGCTTACAAACACAGTCATGGTTCGTATTCATTTGGGCCTATACTTAACGTTTCTACTGGGTCTTCCTTTGTATATACAAATCGCATTTGTTTTATATAAGTGCAATGCTGATGATTGTGGCACTGGCTTACAAAGACAGTCATGCTTCGTATTCGTTTGGGACTATACTTAACGTTTCTAATGGGTCTTCCTTTGTACATACAAATCGCATTTTTTTTAAATAAGCACTATGCTGATGATTGTGGCATGGGCTAACAAACACAGTCATGCTTCGTATTCGTTTGGGCCTATACTTAACGTTTCTACTGGCTCTTCCTTTGTACGTACAAATCGCATTTGTTTTAAGTAAGCACAATGCTGAAGATTGTGGCATTGGCTTACAAACACAGTCATGCTTCGTATTCGTTGGGCATATACTTGACGTTTCTACTGGGTCTTCCTTTGTACATACAAATCACATTTGTTTTAAATAAGCACAATGCTGTTAATTGTGGTATTGACTTACAAACACAGTCATGCTGCGTATTCGTTTGGGCCTATACTTAACGTTTCTACTGGGTCTTCCTTTGTACATACAAATCGCATTTGTTTTAAATAAGCACAGTGCTGATGATTGTGGCATTGGCTTACAAACACAGTCATGCTTAGTATTCGTTTGGGTGTATACGCCTGAAAGGCTCACCAGCGAATCTTACAATCATCCAAGTATATGCACCCGACTCTAGCAGAGATGACGAAGAATCTTAAAACTTTCATCTCCAACTTCAGTGTCTAGTGGACTCCGTACCAAAAAAAGATATAGTCTTTGTCATCGGGGACTTCAACGCCATTGTCGGTGACGACCCCTCTGGCAACGAGGACGTGATGGGCAAATTTGGCCATGGCCAGCTGAACAAGAGAGGTGAGTGAGTGCCTAATGGAATTTTGTCGAGATAGTAATCTTGTTATCACTAACACATTCTTCAAACACAGAGCCCGACGTAAAACAACCTGGACATCCCCTGATGGAAGGACTCAGAATCTAATAGATTATATCCTCGTATCTAGACGCTGGAAATCTTCCATCACAAACACAGTCACTTTGGCTATCGGCGACTTCGATAGCGACCACTCGCTTGTTATGACTTCCTTTAAAATGCGTCTAAAAGCGGCCGCGAAACTCTCCAGAAAGCCTCCCAGATTCAGAGTAGACCTCTTAAAAGACCAAACTACTCGACAAAATTACCCCGCTACTCTTTCCGAAAGAATTTCTGAACTCCTCTCTACATCCCCGCTAACTCTATCAAAAGATGACATCGATAATCTTGTGAAGAGTAGCTCGCAGGTTATATGCGATGTCGCCCAGTCGACCCTGGGAGTCCAAAAGGCGGACCATAAACCTCGGATCACGGATGAGATAATCTCATTATGTGAGGAAAAACGCAACCACACTAACAAACTAGATAGAGAAAGTCGGGATATGTACAAACGATTGAAACGTGTGGTAGAGAAAGCCACTCGCCGTGCTCACCGCTCCTATATAACGGAACAATGTGAGCAATGCGAAATGGCATTCAAGAAACGTGACTCTCACGTCATGTACAGGCGAGTGAGGGAACTAGCCAAAAAAAAGGGACTGAAAGCCTGTACCCTCCTTGATGAAGATGGTTACCAGATCCAAACTACAGACGGGATCCGAACCAGATGGAAAGAACACTTTGAGAGCAAATTAAACTCAACGATCCTCCCAGACCCATCGGTGCTTAACAGCTTCCCCGCAATCGCCGCAGACCCAAGCCCACTCCCACTTCGATCTGAGATAGAATCGGCTATCAAGGGTTTAAGGACAAACAAAGCTGCAGGCCCAGATGGAATCCAACCGGAATTACTAAAAGTAAATTGCGATCCCCTTGTTGACCTATACCTAAAAATTGCTACTGCTGCTTGGGAAGAAGCTCACTTCCCCTCCTCATGGTGTGAAGCCACGATAGTTCCAATCCATAAGAAAGGCTCGAAAGCAATCTGTGATAACTACAGGCCTATAAGCCTTACGAGCCACGCCGCTAAAATACTCACTAGAGTAATGCTGGAGCGTGTAAGAGCTATATCTTCAACTGTGATTCCAGAATATCAGGCCGGTTTCCACCCAAACAGGTCAACGATTGATCAGATATATACGGTACGTCAAATTGTGGAAAAATATCTTGAACTCGGACGTAGCATTTTCCACCTTTTCATTGACTTTAAGCAGGCTTTCGACCTCATATGGAGAGAAGGTCTATGGCAAATTCTTCTCCATTTTGGTATACCACAGAACTTAGTATCATTGATCAGAGATATGTACTCAAAATCCAGAAGCCGCGTCATGACGGGAGAAGGCCTTTCCGATAGCTTTGAAACATCGACTGGTGTGCTGCAGGGTTGCTTGCTTTCACCGGAACTGTTTAACCTGTTCCTTACCGCTGTTTTCTCACTCCTTGACAACTCGTCAGGTGTCCACATTGGGGGAATATCGATTGATAAATGCAGACGACATAGACCAAGTAGCTGAGAACCTTGGGGATCTTCAGTCCCAGGCCGACAACATCCAATCAACCACCAGCTCCTTTTGAATGACCATCAATTCCTCAAAGACGAAAGCCATGCTCTGCTCGCGAAAGTCAGAAAACCAAGAAACCTTAAGCCTCCAGCTCGGTGGTGACAACATAGAATGGGTCGAAGATTTCACCTATCTTGGTAGCCTTATAACGTCCGATAAAAACCACTCGAAAGATATTAAGAGGCGCCTGGCGCTTGCAAACTCTAGCCTTAAAGCCTTGATGCCGATCTGGAGGAATAAGAATTTGTCAACACTGCTGAAAACAAGACTCTTTAACACACTGATTATCCCCATTGCCATGTACGCCTGTGAATCATGGACCCTCAAAACAGATGACCAACGTCGCCTAGCCGCATTTGAAACAAAGTCACTCCGCCGTATTGCTGGCATTACGTACCTGGACAGGATCTCTAATATTAGGTTGTTTGAAAGCCTCAAGATCAAGCACACCATACTTGATAAAATAAAACTGCAACAACGTAGGTGGCTAGGCCACATCCAGCGTATGGAAAATTCTCGTCTGCCGAAAATAGTCTTCGATGGTCGCGTGCATGGTTCTCGCCCCAGAGGTCGGCCCCCTAAGAGATGGAAAGACAACTTCTCTACACTCAACCTGCTGCAACTTCTACGACTGACTGAAGATAGATGCTCATACAGACGCCACATCAATAACATAGTGAATGAAGAGGCCCCAAAACGACCTTCGAGGACGGATGGGACTTAAGTCAGTAAGTCAAGTATACTTGACGAATCTACTGGGTCCTCCTTTGTACATACAAATCGCATTTGTTTTAAATAAGCACAATGCTGATGATTGTGGCATTGGCTTACAACAAACACAGTCATGCTTCGTATTCGTTTGGGCGTATACTTGACGTTTCTACTGGGTCCTCCTTTGTACATACAAATCACATTTGTTTTTAAATAAGCAAAATGCTGATGATTGTGGCATTGGCTAATAAACACAGTCATGCTGCGTATTCGTTTGGGCATATACTTAACGTTTCAACTGGGTCTTCCTTTGTACATATAAATCTCATTTGTTTTAAATAAGCACAATGCTGATGATTGTGGCATTGGCTTACAAACACAGTCATGCTTCGTATTCGTTTGGGCCTAAACTTAACGTTTCTACTGGGTCTTCCTTTGTACATACAAATCGCATTTGTTTTATATAAGCACAATGCTGATGATTGTGGCATTGGCTTACAAACACAGTCATGCTTCGTATTCGTTTGGGCGTATACTTGACGTTTCTACTGGGTCTTCCTTTGTACATACAAATCACATTTGTTTTAAATAAGCACAGTGCTGATGATTGAGGTATTGGGTTACAAACACAGTCATGCTTTGTATTCGTTTGGGCCTATACTTAACGTTTCTACACAGGGTCTTCCTTTGTACATACAAATCGCATTTGTTTGTTTTAAATAAGCACAATGCTGATGATTGTGGCATTGGCTAATAAACACAGTCATGCGGCGTATTCGTTTGGGCGTATACTTGACGTTTCTACTGGGTGTTCCTTTGTACGTACAAATCACATTTTTTTTTTAAATATGCACAATGCTGATGATTGTGGTATTGGCTTACAAACACAGTCATGCTTTGTATTCGTTTGGGCCTATACTTAACGTTTCTACTGGGTCTTCCTTTGTACATACAAGTCGCATTTGTTTTAAATAAGCACAATGCTGATGACTGTGGAATGGGCTAATAAACACAGTCATGCTGCGTATTCGTTTGGCCTATACTTAACGTTTCTACCGGGTCTTCCTTTGTGCATACAAATCGCATTTGTTTTAAATAAGCACAATGCTGATGATTTTGGCATTGGCTAATAAACACAGTCATGCTACGTATTCGTTTGGGCCTATACTTAACGTTTCTACTGGGTCTTCCTTTGTACATACAAATCACATTTGTTTTGAATAAGCACAATGCTGATGATTGTGGTATTGGCTTACAAACACAGTCATGCGTCGTATTCGTTTGGGCCTTTACTTAACGTTTCTACTGGGTCTTCCTTTGTACATACAAATCACATTTGTTTTAAATAAGCACAATGCTGATGATTCTGGTATTGGCTTACAAACACAGTCATGCTTTGTATTCGTTTGGGCCTATACTTAACGTTTCTACTGGGTCTTCCTTTGTACATACAAGTCGCATTTGTTTTAAATAAGCACAATGCTGATGACTCTGGCTTTAGCTAATAAACACAGTCATGCTGCGTATTCGTTTGGGCCTATACTTAACGTTACTACTGGGTCTTCCTTTGCGCATACAAATCGCATTTGTTTTAAATAAGCACAATGCTGATGATTGTGGCATTGGCTTACAAACACAGTCATGCTTCGTATTCGTTTGGGCCTATATTTGACGTTTTTACTGGGTCTTCCTTTGTACATACAAATCACATTTGTTTTAAATAAGCACAATGCTGATGATTGTGGTATTGGCTTACAAACACAGTCATGCTTCGTATTCGTTTGGGCCTATACTTAACGTTTCCACTGGGTCTTCCTTTGCACATACAAATTACATACAAATCACATTTTTTTAAAATATGCACAATGCTGATGATTGTGGTATTGGCTTACAAACACAGTCATGCTTTGTATTC
This sequence comes from Artemia sinica, assembly GCA_027921565.1. Lineage (NCBI taxonomy): Eukaryota > Metazoa > Arthropoda > Branchiopoda > Anostraca > Artemiidae > Artemia > Artemia sinica. Next base: position 1,208,865 of record JAPEVW010000042.1, read on the forward strand.
GTTTGGGCCTATACTTAACGTTTCTAATGGGTCTTCCTTTGTACATACAATTCGCATTTGTTTTAAATAAGCACATTGCTGAGGACTGTGGCATTGGGTAATAAACACAGTCATGCTGCGTAGTCGTTTGGGCCTATACTTAACGTTTCTACCGGGTCTTCCTTTGTGCATACAAATCGCATTTGTTTTAAATAAGCACAATGCTGATGATTGTGGCATTGGCTCACAAACACAGTCATGCTTCATATTCGTTTGGGCCTATACTTAACGTTTCTACTGGGTCTTCCTTTGTACATACAAATCGCATTTGCTTTAAATAAGCACAATGCTGATGATTGTGGCATTGGCTTACAAACACAGTCATGCTTCGTATTCGTTTGGGCCTATACTTAACGTTTCTACTGGGTCTTCCTTTGTACATACAAATCGCATTTGCTTTAAATAAGCACAATGCTGATGATTGTGGCATTGGCTAATAAACACAGTCATGCTACGTATTCGTTTGGGCCTATACTTAACGTTTCTACTGGGTCTTCCTTTGTACATACAAATCACATTTGTTTTAAATAAGCACAATGCTGATGGTTGTGGTATTGGCTTACAAAACACAGTCATGCTTCGTATTCGTTTGGGCCTATACTTAGCGTTTCTACTGGGTCTTTCCTTTGTACATACAAGTCGCATTTGTTTTAAATAAGCACAATGCTGATGACTGTGGCATTGGCTTACAAACACAGTCATGCTTCGTATTCGTTTGGGCGTATACTTGACGTTTCTACTGGGTCTTCCTTTGTACATACAAATCACATTTGTTTTAAATAAGCACAGTGCTGATGATTGAGGTATTGGGTTACAAACACAGTCATGCTTTGTATTCGTTTGGGCCTATACTTAACTTTTCTACAGGGTCTTCCTTTGTACATACAAATCGCATTTGTTTTAAATAAGCACAATGCTGATGATTGTGGCATTGGCTAATAAACACAGTCATGCGGCGTATTCGTTTGGGCGTATACTTGACGTTTCTACTGGGTGTTCCTTTGTACGTACAAATCACATTTTTTAAAAATATGCACAATGCTGATGATTGTGGTATTGGCTTACAAACACAGTCATGCTTTGTATTCGTTTGGGCCTATACTTAACGTTTCTACTGGGTCTTCCTTTGTACATACAAGTCGCATTTGTTTTAAATAAGCACAATGCTGATGACTGTGGCATTGGCTAATAAACACAGTCATGCTGCGTATTCGTTTGGGCCTATACTTAACGTTTCTACGGGTCTTCCTTTGTGCATACAAATCGCATTTGTTTTAAATAAGCACAATGCTGATGATTTTGGCATTGGCTTACAAACACAGTCATGCTTCATATTCGTTTGGGCCTATACTTAACGTTTCTACTGGGTCTTCCTTTGTACATACAAATCGCATTTGCTTTAAATAAGCACAATGCTGATGATTGTGGCATTGGCTAATAAACACAGTCATGCTACGTATTTCGTTTGGGCCTATACTTAACGTTTCTACTGGGTCTTCCTTTGTGCATACAAATCACATTTGTTTTGAATAAGCACAATGCTGATGATTGTGGTATTGGCTTACAAACACAGTCATGCTTCGTATTCGTTTGGGCCTTTACTTAACGTTTCTACTGGGTCTTTCTTGTACATACAAATCACATTTGTTTTAAATAAGCACAATGCTGATGATTCTGGTATTGGCTTACAAACACAGTCATGCTTTGTATTCGTTTGGGCCTATACTTAACGTTTCTACTGGGTCTTCCTTTGTACATACAAGTCGCATTTGTTTTAAATCAGCACAATGCTGATGACTCTGGCATTAGCTAATAAACACAGTCATGCTGCGTATTCGTTTGGGCTATACTTAACGTTACTACTGGGTCTTCCTTTGCGCATACAAATCGCATTTGTTTTAAATAAGCACAATGCTGATGATTGTGGCATTGGCTTACAAGCACAGTCATGCTTTGTATTCGTTTGGGCCTATATTTGACGTTTTTACTGGGTCTTCCTTTGTACATACAAATCACATTTGTTTTAAATAAGCACAATGCCGATGATTGTGGTATTGGCTTACAAACACAGTCATGCTTCGTATTCGTTTGGGCCTATACTTAACGTTTCCACTGGGTCTTCCTTTGCACATACAAATTACATACAAATCACATTTTTTTAAAATATGCACAATGCTGATGATTGTGGTATTGGCTTACAAACACAGTCATGCTTTGTATTCGTTTGGGCCTATACTTAACGTTTCTAATGGGTCTTCCTTTGTACATACAAGTCGCATTTGTTTTAAATAAGCACATTGCTGAGGACTGTGGCATTGGGTAATAAACACAGTCATGCTTCATATTCGTTTGGCCTATACTTAACGTTTCTACTGGGTCTTCCTTTGTACATACAAATCGCATTTGCTTTAAATAAGCACAATGCTGATGATTGTGGCATTGGCTTACAAACACAGTCATGCTTCGTATTCGTTTGGGCCTATACTTAACGTTTCTACTGGGTCTTCCTTTGTACATACAAATCGCATTTGCTTTAAATAAGCACAATGCTGATGATTGTGGCATTGGCTAATAAACACAGTCATGCTACGTATTCGTTTGGGCCTATACTTAACGTTTCTACTGGGTCTTCCTTTGTACATACAAATAACATTTGTTTTAAACAAGCACAATGCTGATGGTTGTGGTATTGGCTTACAAACACAGTCATGCTTCGTATTCGTTTGGGCCTATACTTAGCGTTTCTACTGGGTCTTCCTTTGTACATACAAGTCGCATTTGTTTTAAATAAGCACAATGCTGATGACTGTGGCATTGGCTAATAAACACAGTCATGCTGCGTATTCGTTTGGGCCTATACTTAACGTTTCTACTGGGTCTTCCTTTGTGTATACAAATCGCATTTGTTTTAAATAAGCACAATACTGATGATTGTGGCATTGGCTTACAAACACAGTCATGCTTCGTATTCGTTGGGCCTATATTTGACGTTTTTACTTTGTCTTCCTTTGTACATACAAATCACATTTGTTTTAAATAAGCACAATGCTGATGATTGTGGCATTGGCCATGCTGTCACACAGTCATGCTGCGTATTCGTTAGGGACTATACTTAACGTTTCTACTGGGTCTTCCTTTGTACATACAAATCACTTTTTTTTTAAATAAGCACAATGCTGATAATTGTGGCATTGGCCATGCTGTCACACAGTCATGCTGCGCATTCGTTTGGGACTATACTTAACGTTTCTACTGGGTCTTCCTTTGTACATACAAATCACATTTGTTTTAAATAAGCACAATGCTGATGACTGTGGCATTGGCCATGCTGTCACACAGTCATGCTTCGTATTCGTTTGGGCCTATACTTAACGTTTCTACTGGGTCTTCCTTTGTACGTACAAATCGCATTTGCTTTAAATAAGCACGATGCTGATGATTGTGGCATTGGCTTACAAAAACACAGTCATGCTTCGTATTCGTTTGGGCCTATACTTAACGTTTCCACTGGGTCTTCCTTTGTACATACAAATCGCGTTTGCTTTAAATAAGCACAATGCTGATGATTGTGGCATTGGCTAATAAACACAGTCATACTACGTATTCGTTTGGGCCTATACTTAACGTTTCCACTGGGTCTTCCTTTGCACATACAAATCACATTTGTTTTAAATAAGCACAATGCTGATGATTGTGGAATTTGCTAATAAAAACAGTCATGCTGCGTATTCGTTTGGGCGTATACTTGACGTTTCTACTGGGTCTTCCTTTGTACATACAAATCGCATTCGCTTTAAATAAGCACAATGCTGATGATTGTGGCATTGGCTAATAAACACAGTCATGCTACGTATTCGTTTGGGCCTATACTTAACGTTTCTATTGGGTCTTCCTTTGTACATACAAATCGCATTTGTTTTAAATAAGCACAATGCTGATGATTATGGCATTGGTTAATAAACACAGTCATGCTGCGTATTCGTTTGGGTCTATACTTGACGTTTCTACTGGGTCTTCCTTTGTACATACAAATCACATTTTTTTTAAATAAGCACAATGCTGATGATTTTGGTATTGGCTTACAAACACAGTCATGCTTTGTATTCGTTTGGGCCTATACTTAACGTTTCTACTGGGTCTTCCTTTGTACATACAAGTCGCATTTGTTTTAAATAAGCACAATGCTGATGACTGTGACATTGGCTAATAAACATAGTCATGCTGCGTATTCGTTTGGGCCTATACTTAACGTTTCTACTGGGTCTTCCTTTGTGCATACAAATAGCATTTGTTTTAAGTAAGCACAATGCTGATGATTGTGGCATTGGCTTACAAACACAGTCATGATTCGTATTCGTTTGGGCCTATTTTTGACGTTTTTACTGGGTCTTCCCTTTTACATACAAATCACATTTGTTTTAAATAAGCACAATGCTGATGATTGTGGTATTGGCTTACAAACACAATCATGCTTCGTTTTCGTTTGGGCCTATACTTAACGTTTCTACTGGGTTTTCCTTTGTACATACAAATCGCATTTGGTTTAAATAAGCACAATGCTGATGATTGTGGCATTGGCTTACAAACACAGTCATGCTTCGTATTCGTTTGGGCCTATACTTAACGTTTCTACTGGGTCTTCCTTTGTACATACAAATCGCATTTGCTTTAATTAAGCACAATGCTGATGATTGTGGCATTGGCTTACAAACACAGTCATGCTTCGTATTCGTTTGGGTCTATATTTGACGTGTTTTACTGGGTCTTCCTTTGTACATACAAATCACATTTGTTTTAAATAAGCACAATGCTGATGATTGCGGTATTGGGTTACAAACACAGTCATGCTTTGTATTCGTTTGGGCCTATACTTAACGTTTCTACTGGGTCTTCCTTTGTACATACAAATCACATTTGTTTTAAATAAGCACAATGCTGATGATTGTGGCATTGGCCATGCTGTCACACAGTCATGCTGCGTATTCGTTTGGGACTATACTTAAAGTTTCTACTGGGTCTTCCTTTGTACATACAAATCATATTTGTTTTAAATAAGCACAATGCTGATGATTGTGGCATTGGCCATGCTGTCACACAGTCATGCTGCGTATTCGTTTGGGACTATACTTAACGTTTCTACTGGGTCTTCCTTTGTACATACAAATCGCATTTGGTTTAAATAAGCACAATGCTGATGATTGTGGCATTGGCTTACAAACACTGTCATGCTTCGTATTCGTTTGGGCCTATACTTAACGTTTCTAAAGGGTCTTCCTTTGTACATACAAATCGCATTTGCTTTAAATAAGCACAATGCTGATGATTGTGGCATTGGCTTACAAACACAGTCATGCTTCGTATTCGTTTGGGCCTATACTTAACGTTTCCACTGGGTCTTCCTTTGCACATACAAATTACATTTGTTTTAAATAAGCACAATGCTGATGATTATGGCATTGGCTTACAAACACAGTCATGCTTTGTATTCGTTTGGCCTATACTTAACGTTTTTACTGGGTCTTCCTTTGTACACACAAATCACATTTGTTTTAAATAAGCACAATGCTGATGATTGTGGCATTGGCTTATAAACACAGTCATGCTGGGTATTCGTTTGGGCCTATACTTAACGTTTCTACTGGGTCTTCCTTTGTACATACAAATCGCATTTGCTTTAAATAAGCACAATGCTGATGATTGTGGTATGACTTACAAACACAGTCATGCTTCGTATTCGTTTGGGCCTATACTTAACGTTTCTACTGGGTCTTCCTTTGTACATACAAATCGCATTTGCTTTAAATAAGCGCAATGCTGATGATTGTGGCATTGGCCATGCTGTCACACAGTCATGCTGCGTATTCGTTTGGGCCTATACTTAATGTTTCTACTGGGTCTTGCTTTGTGCATACAAATCGCATTTGTTTTAAATAAGCACAATGCTGATGATTGTGGCATTGGCTTACAAACACAGTCATGCTTCGTATTCGTTTGGGCCTATATTTGACGTTTTTACTGGGTCTTCCTTTGTACATACAAATCACATTTGTTTTAAATAAGCACAATGCTGATGATTGTGGTATTGGCTTACAAACACAGTCATGCTTTGTATTCGTTTGGGCGTATACTTAACGTTTCTACTGGGTCCTCCTTTGTACATACAAATCACATTTGTTTTAAATAAGCACAATGCTGATGATTGTGGCATTGGCCATGCTGTCACACAGTCATGCTGCGTATTCGTTTGGGACTATACTTAACGTTTCTACTGGGTCTTCCTTTGTACATACAAATCACATTTGTTTTAAATAAGCACAATGCTGATGATTGTGGCATTGGCCATGCTGTCACACAGTCATGCTGCGTATTCGTTTGGGACTATACTTAACGTTTCTACTGGGTCTTCCTTTGTACATACAAATCGCATTTGGTTTAAATAAGCACAATGCTGATGATTGTGGCATTGGCTTACAAACACAGTCATGCTTCGTATTCGTTTGGGCCTATACTTAACGTTTCTACTGGGTCTTCCTTTGTACATACAAATCGCATTTGCTTTAAATAAGCACAATGCTGATGATTGTGGCATTGGCTTACAAACACAGTCATGCTTCGTATTCGTTTGGGCCTATACTTAACGTTTCCACTGGGTCTTCCTTTGCACATACAAATTACATTTGTTTTAAATAAGCACAATGCTGATGATTGTGGCATTGGCTTACAAACACAGTCATGCTTTGTATTCGTTTGGGCCTATACTTAACGTTTCTACTGGGTCTTCCTTTGTACATACAAATCACATTTGTTTTAAATAAGCACAATGCTGATGATTGTGGCATTGGCTTATAAACACAGTCATGCTGCGTATTCGTTTGGGCCTATACTTAACGTTTCCACTGGGTCTTCCTTAGCACCTACAAATTACATTTGTTTTAAATAAGCACAATGCTGATGATTGTGGCATTGGCTTACAAACACAGGCATGCTTTGTATTCGTTTTGGCCTATACTTAACGTTTCTGCTGGGTGTATATAAAAGTCGCATTTGTTTAAAATAAGCACAATGATGATGACTGTGGCATTGGCTAATAAACATAGTCATGCTGCGTATTCGTTTGGGCCTATTTTTGACGTTTTTACTGGGTCTTCCTTTTTACATACAAATCACATTTGTTTTAAATAAGCACAATGCTGATGATTGTGGCACTGGCTTACAAACACAGTCATGCTTCGTATTCGTTTGGGCCTATTTTTGACGTTTTTACTGGGTCTTCCTTTTTACATACAAATCACATTTGTTTTAAATAAGCACAATGCTGATGATTGTGGTATTGGCTTACAAACACAATCATGCTTCGTTTTCGTTTGGGCCTATACTTAACGTTTCTACTGGGTCTTCCTTTGTACATACAAATCGCATTTGGTTTAAATAAGCACAATGCTGATGATTGTGGTATTGGCTTACAAACACAGTCATGCTTCTTATTCGTTTGGGCCTATACTTAACGTTTCTACTGGGTCTTCCTTTGTACATACAAATCGCATTTGCTTTAAATAAGCACAATGCTGATGATTGTGGCATTGGCTTACAAACACAGTCATGCTTCGTATTCGTTTGGGCCTATACTTAACGTTTCTACTGGGTCTTCCTTTGTACATACAAATCGCATTTGCTTTAAATAAGCATAATGCTGATGATTGTAGCATTGGCCATGCTGTCACACAGTCATGCTGCGTATTCGTTTGGGCCTATACTTAACGTATCTACTGGGTCTTGCTTTGTGCATACAAATCGCATTTGTTTTAAATAAGCACAATGCTGATGATTGTGGCATTGGCTTACAAACACAGTCATGCTTCGTATTCGTTTGGGCCTATATTTGACGTTTTTACTGGGTCTTCCTTTGTACATACAAATCACATTTGTTTTAAATAAGCACAATGCTGATGATTGTGGTATTGGCTTACAAACAAAGTCATGCTTTTTATTCGTTTGGGCCTATACTTATCGTTTTCTACTGGGTTTTCCTTTGTACATACAAATCACATTTGTTTTAAATAAGCACAATGCTGATGATTGTGGCATTGGCCATGCTGTCACACAGTCATGCTGCGTATTCGTTTGGGACTATACTTAACGTTTCTACTGGGTCTTCCTTTGTACATACAAATCGCATTTGTTTTTAAATAAGCACAATGCTGATGATTGTGGCATTGGCTTACAAACACAGTCATGCTTCGTATTTGTTAGGGCCTATACTTAACGTTTCTACTGGGTCTTCTTTTGTACATACAAATCGCATTTGCTTTAAATAAGCACAATGCTGATGATTGTGGCATTGGCTTACAAAACACAGTCATGCTTCGTATTCGTTTGGGCCTATACTTAACGTTTCCACTGGGTCTTCCTTTGCACATACAAATTACATTTGTTTTAAATAAGCACAATGCTGATGATTGTGGCATTGGCTTACAAACACAGTCATGCTTTGTATTCGTTTGGGCCTATACTTAACGATTCTACTGGGTCTTCCTTTGTACATACAAATCACATTTGTTTTAAATACGCACAATGCTGATGATTGTGGCATTGGCTTATAAAAACACAGTCATGCTGCGTATTCGTTTGGGCCTATACTTAACGTTTCTACTGGGTCTTCCTTTGTACATACAAATCGCATTATCTTTAAATAAGCACAATGCGGATGATTGTGGCATTGGCTTACAAACACAGTCATGCTTCGTATTCGTTTGGGCCTATACTAACCGTTTCTACTGGGTCTTCCTTTGTACATACAAATCGCATTTGCTTTAAATAAGCACAATGCTGATGATTGTGGCATTGGCCATGCTGTCACACAGTCATGCTGCGCATTCGTTTGGGCCTATACTTAACGTTTCTACTGGGTCTTGCTTTGTGCATACAAATCACATTTGTTTTAAATAAGCACAATGCTGATGATTGTGGCATTGGCTTACAAACACAGTCATGCTTCGTATTCGTTTGGGCCTATATTTGACGTTTTTACTGGGTCTTCCTTTGTGCATACAAATCGCATTTGTTTTAAATAAGCACAATGCTGATGATTGTGGTATTGGCTTACAAACACAGTCATGCTTTGTATTCGTTTGGGCCTATACTTAACGTTTCTACTGGGTCTTCCTTTGTACATACAAATCACATTTGTTTTAAATAAGCACAATGCTGATGATTTTGGCATTGGCCATGCTGTCACAGAGTCATGCTGCGTATTCGTTTGGGACTATACTTAACGTTTCTACTGGGTCTTCCTTTGTACATACAAATCACATTTGTTTTAAATAAGCACAATGCTGATGATTGTGGCATTGGCCATGCTGTCACAGAGTCATGCTGCGTATTCGTTTGGGACTATACTTAACGTTTCTACTGGGTCTTCCTTTGTACATACAAATCGCATTTGGTTTAAATAAGCACAATGCTGATGATTGTGGCATTGGCTTACAAACACAGTCATGCTTCGTATTCGTTTGGGCCTATACTTAAAGTTTCTACTGGTTCTGCCTTTGTACATACAAATCGCATTTGCTTTAAATAAGCACAATGCTGATGATTGTGGCATTGGCTTACAAACACAGTCATGCTTCGTATTCGTTTGGGCCTATACTTAACGTTTCTACTGGGTCTTCCTTTGTACATACAAATCACATTTGTTTTAAATAAGCACAATGCTGATGATTGTGGCATTGGCCATGCTGTCACACAGTCATACTGCGTATTCGTTGGGGACTATACTTAACGTTTCTACTGGGTCTTCCTTTGTACATACAAATCGCATTTGTTTTAAATACGCACAATGCTGATGATTGTGGCATTGGCTTATAAACACAGTCATGCTGCGTATTCGTTTGGGCCTATATTAACGTTTCTCTACTGGGTCTTCCTTTGTACATACAAATCGCATTTTGCTTTAAATAAGCACAATGCTGATGATTGTGGCATTGGCTTACAAACACAGTCATGCTTCGTATTCGTTTGGGCCTATACTTAACGTTTCTACTGGGTCTTCCTTTGTACATACAAATCGCATTTGCTTTAAATAAGCACAATGCTGATGATTGTGGCATTGGCCATGCTGTCACACAGTCATGCTGCGTATTCGTTTGGGCCTATACTTAACGTTTCTACTGGGTCTTGCTTTGTGCATACAAATCGCATTTGTTTTAAATAAGCACAATGCTGATGATTGTGGCATTGGCTTACAAACACAGTCATGCTTCGTATTCGTTTGGGCCTATATTTGACGTTTTTACTGGGTCTTCCTTTGTGCATACAAATCGCATTTGTTTTAAATAAGCACAATGCTGATGATTGTGGTATTGGCTTACAAACACAGTCATGCTTTGTATTCGTTTGGGCCTATACTTAACGTTTCTACTGGGTCTTCCTTTGTACATACAAACCACATTTGTTTTAAATAAGAACAATGCTGATGATTTTGGCATTGGCCATGCTGTCACACAGTCATGCTGCGTATTCGTTTGGGACTATACTTAACGTTTTCTACTGGGTCTTCCTTTGTACATACAAATCACATTTGTTTTAAATAAGCACAATGCTGATGATTGTGGCATTGGCCATGCTGTCACAGAGTCATGCTGCGTATTCGTTTGGGACTATACTTAACGTTCTACTGGGTCTTCCTTTGTACATACAAATCGCATTTGGTTTAAATAAGCACAATGCTGATGATTGTGGCATTGGCTTACAAACACAGTCATGCTTCGTATTCGTTTGGGCCTATACTTAACGTTTCTACTGGTTCTGCCTTTGTACATACAAATCGCATTTGCTTTAAATAAGCACAATGCTGATGATTGTGGCATTGGCTTAAAACACAGTCATGCTTCGTATTCGTTTGGGCCTATACTTAACGTTTCCACTGGGCCTTCCTTTGCACATACAAATTACATTTGTTTTAAATAAGCACAATGCTGATGATTGTGGCATTGGCTTACAAACACAGTCATGCTTTGTATTCGTTGGGCCTATACTTAACGTTTCTACTGGGTCTTCCTTTGTACATACAAATCACATTTGTTTTAAATAAGCACAATGCTGATGATTGTGGCATTGGCTTATAAACACAGTCATGCTGCGTATTCGTTTGGGCCTATACTTAACGTTTCCACTGGGTCTTCCTTTGCACATACAAATTACATTTGTTTTAAATAAGCACAATGCTGATGATTGTGGCATTGGCTTACAAACACAGTCATGCTTTGTATTCGTTTGGGCCTATACTTAACGTTTCTACTTTGTTCATACAAGTCGCATTTGTTTTAAATAAGCACAATGCTGATGACTGTGGCATTGGCTAATAAACACAGTCATGCAGCGTATTCGTTTGGGCCTATACTTAACGTTTCTACCGGGTCTTCCTTTGTGCATACAAATCGCATTTGTTTTAAATAAGCACAATGCTGATGATTGTGGCATTGGCTTACAAACACAGTCATGCTTCATATTCGTTTGGGCCTATACTTAACGTTTATACTGGGTCTTCCTTTGTACATACAAATTGCATTTGCTTTAAATAAACACAATGCTGATGATTGTGGCATTGGCTAATAAACACGGTCATGCTACGTATTCGTTTGGGCCTATACTTAACGTTTTCTACTGGGTCTTCCTTTGTACATACAAATCACATTTGTTTTAAATAAGCACAATACTGATGATTGTGGTATTAGCTTACAAACACAGTCATGCTTCGTATTCGTTTGGGCCTATACTTAACGTTTCTACTGGGTCTTCCTTTGTACATACAAATCACATTTGTTTTAAACAAGCACAATGCTGATGATTGTGGTATTGGCTTACAAACACAGTCATGCTTCGTATTCGTTTGGGCCTATACTTAACGTTTCCACTGGGTCTTCCTTTGCACATACAAATTACATTTGTTTTAAATAAGCACAATGCTGATGATTGTGGCATTGGCTTACAAACACAGTCATGCTTTGCATTCGTTTGGGCCTATACTTAACGTTTCTACTGGGTCTTCCTTTTTACATACAAATCACATTTGTTTTAAATAAGCACAATGCTGATGATTGTGGCATTGGCTTATAAACACAGTCATGCTGCGTATTCGTTTGGGCCTATACTTAACGTTCCCACTGGGTCTTCCTTTGCACATACAAATTACATTTGTTTTAAATAAGCACAATGCTGATGATTGTGGCATTGGCTTACAAACACAGTCATGCTTTGTATTCGTTTGGGCCTATACTTAACGTTTTTCTACTGGGTCTTCCTTTGTATATACAAGTCGCATTTGTTTTAAATAAGCACATTGCTGATGACTGTGGCATTGGCTAATAAACATAGTCATGCTGCGTATTCGTTTGGGCCTATACTTAACGTTTCTACTGGGTCTCCTTTGTGCAAACAAATCGCATTTGTTTTAAATAAGCACAATGCTGATGATTGTGGCATTGGCTTACAAACACAGTCATGCTTCGTATTCGTTTGGGCCTATATTTGACGTTTTTACTGGGTCTTCCTTTTTACATACAAATCACATTTGTTTTAAATAAGCACAATGCTGATGATTGTGGTATTGGCTTACAAACACAATCATGCTTCGTTTTCGTTTGGGCCTATACTTAAAGTTTCTACTGGGTCTTCCTTTGTACATACAAATCGCATTTGGTTTAAATAAGCACAATGCTGATGATTGTGGCATTGGCCTACAAACACAGTCATGCTTCGTATTCGTTTGGGCCTATACTTAACGTTTCTACTGGGTCTTCCTTTGTACATACAAATCGCATTTGCTTTAAATAAGCACAATGCTGATGATTGTGGCATTGGCTTCAAAACAAAGTCATGCTTCGTATTCGTTTGGGCCTATACTTAACGTTTCTACTGGGTCTTCCTTTGTACATACAAATCGCATTTGCTTTAAATAAGCACAATGCTGATGATTGTGGCATTGGCCATGCTGTCACACAGTCATGCAGCGTATTCGTTTGGGCCTATACTTAACGTTTCTACTGGGTCTTGCTTTGTGCATACAAATCGGATTTGTTTTAAATAAGCACAATGCTGATGATTGTGGCATTGGCTTACAAACACAGTCATGATTCGTATTCGTTTGGGCCTATATTAGACGTTTTTACTGGGTCTTCCTTTGTACATACAAATCACATTTGTTTTAAATAAGCACAATGCTGATGATTGTGGTATTGGCTTACAAACACAGTCATGCTTTGTATTCGTTTGGGCCTATACTTAACGTTTCTACTGGGTCTTCCTTTGTACATACAAATCACATTTGTTTTAAATAAGCACAATGCTGATGACTGTGGCATGGCCATGCTGTCACACAGTCATGCTGCGTATTCGTTTGGGACTATACTTAACGTTTCTACTGGGTCTTCCATTGTACATACAAATCACATTTGTTTTAAATAAGCACAATGCTGATGATTGTGGCATTGGCCCTGCTGTCACACAATCATGCTGCGTATTCGTTTTGGACTATACTTAACGTTTCTACTGGGTCTTCCTTTGTACATACAAATCGCATTTGGTTTAAATAAGCACAATGCTGATGATTGTAGCATTGGCTTACAAACACAGTCATGCTTCGTATTCGTTTGGGCCTATACTTAACGTTTCTACTGGGTCTTCCTTTGTACATACAAATCGCATTTGCTTTAAATAAGCACAATGCTGATGATTGTGGCATTGGCTTACAAACACAGTCATGCTTCGTATTCGTTTGGGCCTATACTTAACGTTTCCACTGGGTCTTCCTTTGCACATACAAATTACATTTGTTTTAAATAAGCACAATGCTGATGATTGTGGCATTGGCTTACAAACACAGTCATGCTTTGTATTCGTTTGGGCCTATACTTAACGTTTCTACTGGGTCTTCCTTTGTACATACAAATCACATTTGTTTTAAATACGCACAATGCTGATGATTGTGGCATTGGCTTATAAACACAGTCATGCTGCGTATTCGTTTGGGCCTATACTTAACGTTTCTACTGGGTCTTCCTTTGTACATACAAATCGCATTTGCTTTAAATAAGCACAATGCTGATGATTGTGGCATTGGCTTACAAACACAGTCATGCTTCGTATTCGTTTGGGCCTATACTTAACGTTTCTACTGGGTCTTCCTTTGTACATACAAATCGCATTTGCTTTAAATAAGCACAATGCTGATGATTGTGGCATTGGCCATGCTGTCACACAGTCATGCTGCGTATTCGTTTGGGCCTATACTTAACGTTTCTACTGGGTCTTGCTTTGTGCATACAAATCGCATTTGTTTTAAATAAGCACATGAATGCTGATGATTGTGGCATTGGCTTACAAACACAGTCATGCTTCGTATTCGTTTGGGCCTATATTTGACGTTTTTACTGGGTCTTCCTTTGTACATACAAATCACATTTGTTTTAAATAAGCATAATTCTGATGATTGTGTGGTATTGGCTTAAAAACACAGTCATGCTTCGTATTCGTTTGGGCCTATACTTAACGTTTCTACTGGGTCTTCCTTTGTACATACAAATCGCATTTGCTTTAAATAAGCACAATGCTGATGATTGTGGCATTGGCCATGCTGTCACACAGTCATGCTGCGTATTCGTTTGGGCCTATACTTAACGTTTCTACTGGGTCTTGCTTTGTGCATACAAATCGCATTTGTTTTAAATAAGCACAATGCTGATGATTGTGGCATTGGCTTACAAACACAGTCATGCTTCGTATTCGTTTGGGCCTATATTTGACGTTTTTACTGGGTCTTCCTTTGTGCATACAAATCGCATTTGTTTTAAATACACAATGCTGATGATTGTGGCATTGGCTTACAAACACAGTCATGCTTTGTATTCGTTTGGGCCTATGCTTAACGTTTCCACTGGGTCTTCCTTTGCACATACAAATTACATTTGTTTTAAATAAGCACAATGCTGATGATTGTGGCATTGGCTTACAAACACAGTCATGCTTTGTATTCGTTTGGGCCTATACTTAACGTTTCTACTGGGTCTTCCTTTGTACATACAAATCACATTTGTTTTAAATAAGCACAATGCTGATGATTGTGGCATTGGCTTATAAACACAGTCATGCTGCGTATTCGTTTGGGCCTATACTTAACGTTTCCACTGGGTCTTCCTTTGCGCATACAAATTACATTTGTTTTAAATAAGCACAATGCTGATGATTGTGGCATTGGCTTACAAACACAGTCATGCTTTGTATTCGTTTGGGCCTATACTTAGCGTTTCTACTGGGTCTTCCTTTGTTCATACAAGTCGCATTTGTTTTAAATAAGCACAATGCTGATGACTGTGGCATTGGCTAATAAACATAGTCATGCTGCGTATTCGTTTGGGCCTATACTTAACGTTTTCTACTGGGTCTTCCTTTGTGCATACAGATCGCATTTGTTTTAAATAAGCACAATGCTGATGATTGTGGCGTTGGCTTACAAACACAGTCATGCTTCATATTCGTTTGGGCCTATACTTAACGTTTATACTGGGTCTTCCTTTGTACATACAAATCGCATTTGCTTTAAATAAACACAATGCTGATGATTGTGGCATTGGCTAATAAACACGGTCATGCTACGTATTCGTTTGGGTCTATATTTAACGTTTCTACTGGGTCTTCCTTTGTACATACAAATCACATTTGTTTTAAATAAGCACAATGCTGATGATTGTGGTATTGGCTTACAAACACAGTCATGCTTCGTATTCGTTTGGGCCTATACTTAACGTTTCTACTGGGTCTTCCTTTGTACATACAAATCACATTTGTTTTAAATAAGCACAATGCTGATGATTGTGGTATTGGCTTGCAAACACAGTCATGCTTTGTATTCGTTTGGGCCTATACTTAACGTTTCTACTGGGTCTTCCTTTGTACATACAAGTCGCATTTGTTTTAAATAAGCACAATGCTGATGATTGTGGTATTGGCTTACAAACACAATCATGCTTCGTACTCGTTTGGGCCTATACTTAACGTTTCCACTGGGTCTTCCTTTGCACATACAAATTACATACAAATCATATTTTTTTAAAATATGCACAATGCTGATGATTGTGGTATTGGCTTACAAACACAGTCATGCTTTGTATTCGTTTGGGCCTATACTTAAGGTTTCTACTGGGTCTTGCTTTGTACATACAAGTCGCATTTGTTTTATATAAGCACAATGCTGATGACTGTGGCATTGGCTAATAAACACAGTCATGCTGCGTATTCGTTTGGGCCTATACTTAACGTTTCTACCGGGTCTTCCTTTGTGCATACAAATCGCATTTGTTTAAATAAGCACAATGCTGATGATTGTGGCATTGGCTTACAAACACAGTCATGCTTCATATTCGTTTGGGCCTATACTTAACGTTTCTAATGGGTCTTCTTTTGTACATACAAATCGCATTTGCTTTAAATAAGCACAATGCTGATGATTGTGGCATTGGCTTACAAACACAGTCAAGCTTCGTATTCGTTTGGGCCTATACTTAACGTTTCTACTGGGTCTTCCTTTGTACATACAAATCGCATTTGCTTTAAATAAGCACAATGCTGATGATTCTGGCATTGGCTAATAAACACAGTCATGCTACGTATTCGTTTGGGCCTATACTTAACGTTTCTACTGGGTCTTCCTTTGTACAAACAAATCACATTTGTTTTAAATAAGCACAATGCTGATGATTGTGGTATTGGCTTACAAACACAGTCCTGCTTCGTATTCGTTTGGGCCTATACTTAACGTTTCTACTGGGTCTTCCTTTGTACATACAAATCGCATTTGCTTTAAATAAGCACAATTCTGATGATTCTGGCATTGGCTAATAAACACAGTCATGCTACGTATTCGTTTGGGCCTATACTTAACGTTTCTACTGGGTCTTCCTTTGTACAAACAAATCACATTTGTTTTAAATATAAGCACAATGCTGATGATTGTGGTATTGGCTTACAAACACAGTCCTGCTTCGTATTCGTTTGGGCCTATACTTAACGTTTCTACTGGATCTTCCTTTGCACATACAAATCACATTTGTTTTAAATAAGCACAATGCTGATGATTGTGGTATTGGCTTACAAACACAGTCATGCTTTGTATTCGTTTGGGCCTATACTTAACGTTTCTACTGGGTCTTCCTTTGTACATACAAATCACATTTGTTTTAAATAAGCACAATGCTGATGATTGTGGCATTGGCTTATAAACACAGTCATGCTGCGTATTCGTTTTGGCCTATACTTAACGTTTCCACTGGGTCTTCCTTTGCACATACAAATTACATTTGTTTTAAATAAGCACAATGCTGATGATTGTGGCATTGGCTTACAAACACAGTCAAGCTTCGTATTCGTTTGGGCCTATACTTAACGTTTCTACTGGGTCTTCCTTTGTACATACAAATCGCATTTGCTTTAAATTAGCACAATGCTGATGATTCTGGCATTGGCTAATAAACACAGTCATGCTACGTATTCGTTTGGGCCTATACTTAACGTTTCTCTACTGGGTCTTCCTTTGTACAAACAAATCACATTTGTTTTAAATAAGCACAATGCTGATGATTGTGGTATTGGCTTACAAACACAGTCCTGCTTCGTATTCGTTTGGGCCTATACTTAACGTTTCTACTGGGTCTTCCTTTGTACATACAAGTCGCATTTGTTTTAAATAAGCACAATGCTGATGACTGTGGCATTGACTAATAAACACAGTCATGCTGCGTATTCGTTTGGGCCTATACTTAACGTTTCTACTGGGTCTTCCTTTGTGTATACAAATCGCATTTGTTTTAAATAAGCCCAATTCTGATGATTGTGGCATTGGCTTACAAACACAGTCATGCTTCGTATTCGTTTTGGGCCTATATTTGACGTTTTTACTGGGTCTTCCTTTGTACATACAAATCAAATTTGTTTTAAATAAGCACAATGCTGATGATTGTGGTATTGGCTTACAAACACAGTCATGCTTCGTATTCGTTTGGGCCTATACTTAACGTTTTACTACTGGGTCTTCCTTTGTACATACAAATCACATTTGTTTTAATAAGCACAATCCTGATGATTGTGGCATTGGCCATGCTGTCACACAGTCATGCTGCGTATTCGTTTGGGACTATACTTAACGTTTCTACTGGGTCTTCCTTTGTACATACAAATCACATTTGTTTTAAATAAGCACAATGCTGATGATTGTGGCATTGGCCATGCTGTCACACAGTCATGCTGCGTATTCGTTTGGGACTATACTTAACGTTTCTACTGGGTCTTCCTTTGTACATACAAATCACATTTGTTTTAAATAAGCACAATGCTGATGATTCTGGCATTGGCCATGCTGTCACACAGTCATGCTTCGTATTCGTTTGGGCCTATACTTAACGTTTCTACTGGGTCTTTCTTTGTACATACAAATCGCATTTGCTTTAAATAAGCACAATGCTGATGATTGTGGCATTGGCTTACAAACACAGTCATGCTTCGTATTCGTTTGGGCCTATACTTAACGTTTCCACTGGGTCTTCCTTTGTACATACAAATCGCATTTGCTTTAAATAAGCACAATGCTGATGATTGTGGCATTGGCTAATAAACACAGTCATGCTACGTATTCGTTTGGGCCTATACTTAACGTTTCCACTGGGTCTTCCTTTGCACATACAAATCACATTTGTTTTAAATAAGCACAATGCTGATGATTGTGACATTGGCTAATAAACACAGTCATGCTACGTATTCGTTTGGGCCTATACTTAACGGTTCTACTGGGTCTTGCTTTGTACATACAAATCACATTTGTTTTAAATAAGCACAATGCTGGTGATTGTGGCATTGGCTTATAAACACAGTTATGCTGCGTATTCGTTTGGGCCTATACTGAACGTTTCCACTGGGTCTTCCTTTGCAAATACAAATTACATTTCTACTGGGTCTTCCTTTGTACATACAAATCGCATTTGTTTTAAATAAGCACAATGCTGATGATTGTGGCATTGGCTAATAAATACAGTCATGCTGCGTATTCGTTTTGGGCGTATACTTGACATTTCTACTGGGTCTTCCTTTGTACATACAAATCACATTTTTTTTAAATAAGCACAATACTGATGATTTTGGTATTGGCTTACAAACACTGTCATGCTTTGTATTCGTTTGGGCCTATACTTAACGTTTCTACTGGGTCTTCCTTTGTACATATTATTTGAAAAAAAAACTACGTTTTCTAAAGAGTTAAAGAGGCTGAGTTACAAGGTCGAACCTTAAAACGTACAGGGATTAGGAGGCACAGTTGGGGGGCTGCCGCCCCCCAAACCCCCCGCTTTCGCAGCCTTTAAATAAAAAAAAAGTTTTTTTAACTGAAAGTAAGGAGCGACATTAAATCTAAAACGAACAGAAATTATTCCATATATGAAAGAGGCTGTGCCCTCCTCAACGGCTCGCTCATTACGCTAAAGTTTTTATTGTTTAAAAAAAAGAGTTGTGAGAAAAGTCAAACTTTAGCGTAAAGAGCGAGGCGTTGAGGAGGGCACAGCCTCTTTCATATATGGAATAATTTCTGTTCGTTTTAAGATTTAATGTCGCTCCTTACTTTCAGTTAAAAAAACTTTTTTTTTTATTTAAAGGCTGCGAAAGCGGGGGGTTTGGGGGGCGGCAGCCCCCCAACTGTGCCTCCTAATCCCTGTACGTTTAAGGTTCGACCTTGTAACTCAGCCTCTTTAACTCTTTAGAAAACGTAGTTTTTTTCAAATAATTTCTGCACGTTTTTGTACAGTTTATTACTTATTATTGCTTGACTAACTGTTAGCTGATCGTGTCAGGAGTTGAAGTTGGGGGGGCTGCCGCCCCCCAAACCCCCCGCTCTTGAACATTCTTGTGTTAAGGCTTTTAATTCCTGAATACTCAAATCACGTCGTACAGGGTGCCTCCTAATCCCTGTACGTTTTAAGGTTCGAACTTGTGACTCAGCCTCTTTAACAGCCCCCCCCAACTGTGCCTCCTATATAATTTCTGCACGTTTTTGTACAGTTTATTACTTATTATTGCTTGACTAACTGTTAGCTGATCGTGTCAGGAGTTGAAGTTGGGGGGCTGCCGCCCCCCCCAACCCCCCCGCTCTTGAACATTCTTGTGTTAAGGCTTTTAATTCCTGAATACTCAAATCACGTCGTACAGGGTGCCTCCTAATCCCTGTACGTTTTAAGGGTTGACCTTGTAACTCAGCCTCTTTAACTCTTTAGAAAACGTAGTTTTTTTCAAATAATACACATAAACAGGTTAGACATGCTTTGTTATGAAAATTGACGCGCAGATATTTTCATAACAAAGCATGTCTAACCTGTTTATCTGTATTATTTGAAAAAAACTAAGGTTTTTCGTAAATGTAAATTCGGGGGATAATTTTTTCGGTCTGAAAATATCAAAAGGCCCTAACAGGTCGAATTCTGCTTCGAATGAGTCCTCATTCAACCGGATCCGTTGCCAACTGTGGCCTGTAGGCGTGGCTAAGAAAAAAAAAGAAATGAATTTTAAGTGGCTATATTTGGTTTTTTGAAAACAGGGAAGGAGTGATCGGATTGAGCTGAAATTTCGAGGATAAGCTCCCGGGCCCTAGGAAAGCTTAACCTCTAAATTTCAGCCCAATCGGACAACGTTAAAGGGGGGCTGCGGTGGGAGGGTCCAAACTTCCGCCCCAGTTTACCCCATGAAGATAAAGTCGGAGGAGGATGAAATTTTGCAAGTTTTCTTAGTTTGAGCTTGGGCTACAAAATGCGATTACCGCCGTCTCTCTGCGACCTCTAGGACCTGAAATCGCTTAACATTGTGGTGGGTCGCCTCTTTATAGAGGCACAAGTTTGCCTCCTTGATAGAGGCACAAATGTGCCTCCTTGATATAGAGGCACAAGTGTGCCTCCTTGATTACTTATTATTGCTTGACTAACTGTTAGATGATTGTGTATTATTCTTTTCTTTCTCGACAGGGTGTTTTAAGGGTCGACCTTGTAACTCAGCCTCTTTAACTCTTTAGAAAACATAATTTTTTTTCAAATAATTTAAAAAAGAAACTGAATTTTTTTTTTAATTTAAATTCAGTATATAAAAAATTTGATTTAACGGTGAATCGAACTCGGGTTTTCCGCCTGACTGCCAGAAGTCTCACCGCTACACTAAAGAGACATAATTGAAAATGTTTTTTAGTGAGGTGATGAATCTTTTTGACGCAAGCAAAACTTGATATGTGGTTTTTGGAAAACAGGGAAGGAGTGATCAGATTGAGCTGAAATTTCGAGGATAAGCTCCCAGGCCCGAGGAAAGCTTATCCTCTAAATTTCAGCCCGATCAGACAACGTTAAAGGGGGGTTGTGGTGGGAAAAATTAACATGGGCTAATATAGGAAAACGAGGTTTTTCGTAAATGTAAATTCGGGGGATAATTTTTTCGGTCTGAAAATATCAAAAAGCCCTAACAGGTCGAATTCTGCTTCGAATGAGTCCTCATTCAACCGGATCCGTTGCCAACTGTGGCCTGTAGGCGTGGCTAAGAAAAAAAAAAAAGAAATGAATTTTAAGTGGCTATATTTGGTTTTTTGAAAACAGGGAAGGAGTGATCGGATTGAGCTGAAATTTCGAGGATAAGCTCCCGGGCCCTAGGAAAGCTTAACCT
Organism: Artemia sinica; assembly: GCA_027921565.1. Lineage (NCBI taxonomy): Eukaryota > Metazoa > Arthropoda > Branchiopoda > Anostraca > Artemiidae > Artemia > Artemia sinica. The sequence goes on from JAPEVW010000042.1 coordinate 1,230,630, forward strand.
CTAAATTTCAGCCCAATCGGACAACGTTAAAGGGGGGCTGTGGTGGGAGGGTCCAAACTTCCGGCCCAGTTTACCCCATGAAGATAAAGTCGGAGGAGGACGAAATTTTGCAAGTTTCTTAGTTTGAGCTTGGGCTACAAAATGCGATTACCGCCGTCTCTCTGCGACCTCTAGGACCTGAAATCGCTTAACATTGTGGTGGGTCGCCTCTTTATAGAGGCACAAGTGTGCCTCCTTGACAAGTCGCATTTGTTTTAAATAAGCACAATGCTGATGATTGTGGCATTTGCTTACAAACACAGTCATGCTTCATATTCGTTTGGGCCTATATTTGACGTTTTTACTGGGTCTTCCTTTTTACATACAAATCACATTTGTTTTAAATAAGCACAATGCTGATGATTGTGGTATTGGCTTACAAACACAGTCATGCTTCGTTTTCGTTTGGACCTATACTTAACGTTTCTACTGGGTCTTCCTTTGTACATACAAATCGCATTTGGTTTAAATAAGCACAATGCTGATGATTGTGGCATTGGCTTACAAACACAGTCATGCTTCGTATTCGTTTGGGCCTATACTTAACGTTTCTACTGGGTCTTCCTTTGTACATACAAATCGCATTTGCTTTAAATAAGCACAATGCTGATGATTGTGGCATTGGCTTACAAACACAGTCATGCTTCGTATTCGTTTGGGCCTATACTTAACGTTTCTACTGGGTCTTCCTTTGTATATACAAATCGCATTTGCTTTAAATAAGCACAATGCTGATGATTGTGGCATTGGCTAATAAACACAGTCATGCTACGTATTCGTTTGGGCCTATACTTAACGTTTCTACTGGGTCTTTCTTTGTACATACAAATCACATTTGTTTTAAATAAGCACAATGCTGATGATTGTGGCATTGGCTTATAAACACAGTCATGCTGCGTATTCGTTTGGGCCTATACTTAACGTTTCCACTGGGTCTTCCTTTGCACATACAAATTACATTTATTTTAAATAAGCACAATGCTGATGATTTTGGCATTGGCTTACAAACACAGTCATGTTGCGTATTCGTTTGGGCCTATACTTAATGTTTCCACTGGGTCTTCCTTTGCACATACAAATTACATTTTGTTTTAAATAAGCACAATGCTGATGATTGTGGCATTGGCTTACAAACACAGTCATGCTGCGTATTTGTTTGGGCCTATACTTAACGTTTCTCCTGGGTCTTTCTTTGTACATACAAATCACATTTGTTTTAAATAAGCACAATGCTGATGATTGTGGCATTGGCTTATAAACACAGTCATGCTGCGTATTCGTTTGGGCCTATACTTAACGTTTCCACTGGGTCTTCCTTTGCACATACAAATTACATTTGTTTTAAATAAGCACAATGCTGATTATTGTGGCATTGGCTTATAAACACAGTCATGCTGCGTATTCGTTTGGGCCTATACTTAACGTTTCCACTGGGTCTTCCTTTGCACATACAAATTACATTTGTTTTAAATAAGCACAATGCTGATTATTGTGGCATTGGCTTACAAACACAGTCATGTTGCGTATTCGTTTGGGCCTATACTTAACGTTTCCACTGGGTCTTCCTTTGCACATACAAATCACATTTGTTTTAAATAAGCACAACGTTGATGACCTTTTTTTGTTTTCTCTTGAATTAGAAAAACGATCGATTGATAGACACCTGTTCATGTCAGTCGAAATGCCGTCGGTTTTCCTTCTTGTGTCTTGAATGACAATATTTTGAATGACAAATTATAATATTTTCTCTTTGTCGTATTTTTAGGTATTATTTGAGTTTATTCAGTGCTCCACTTTTTTCTTATATTGTGTGAGCAGGTTATAAACAACAAATAACAAGTAGAACAATAGGAAATTGTTTTCGTAAGAAAGTAGGAAAATATTCCCATTTATTCTACTAGTTATTTGTTGTTTATGATGGAAAGGCAGTGTGCTCTTCGTTGCTATATACGTATGCAGGTTTGCAACAAATCATTATTTTTATTATCATTGAGCTTATATTAATATTATGTTTATTCTATAGATCAGAGGAGTATGGACGTAGAGCTTGGTATGCACCGCTTTGTTCGAATAAAGCGCGAAGATCCATTTGCTCAGCCAAAACCAAATCATGTCATCGGAAAGTCTCCATACTCCGTAGATTTTGCAATAAATTACGACCCGAGGGATCATAAAAACTATGTTTCACCCACTTTCTCATATACGATATTTACAAAAGATAATGTAAGCAAAGTGTTTATGCTTTTCCCTTTTACTGGTTCTACTTGGAGAGTTTTTCTGCTGCCCAAGTTTGACACTGGCAGATAGTGCTGTTTTGAATCTTCTTGGAAAGGAAAATGCCGACCAATATGGAAAACAGAGGATGTTTGCATCTCTTGGCTGGGGTTTAACCATGTTTATCGTCACCTTGATTCTTGACCATTCGCATTCATTTCAGGACCATCCGTGTCAAGTGAGTAATATTCTCTTAATCACAAGTTATTAACAAAAAAAGGAACGCCTATCATTGGATACTTTTTTTCTTGGCCAAGATGCCCGAATCCTTATTTGGCTTTCACATACAAACTTACCAATTATGTGCGTAATTGACTGTACCGAGTGGTCAAGTTACGTTAAGCATAACTTTTCACACAACATGTCCTTTCAAACATGACTAGCAAAAGAAAGGAAAAACCATAAGATGGTCATAATCCTTGTCTATTAAAAAGTGAAATATGAAGTAGACATCAGAAATTCAAGCTCTGATCAAACGTGAAAGGCTTTCTAACAAAATGTTATTGAATTATTTTTAAAATGTGGTAATTGCTCAACGAGAAATCATAAGTTTCTTTCTTCTACGTTGTTTGTTTCCTAAATTTATCTAATTTAAATTTCTACGTGCAAGTTGAGTATACTTGTGACTGCATACATTACCGAAAAAATTCTTACCGTAAGATCAAAGACATCATATCAAATTTATGAAATGACCATTTAAATCAAAATATCTTTACCATTTAAATCACAAAATCCCTGAAGCAAGGGCTGTAGACTACACAAGTTGTCATTAATTTATACACACCTTCAAATAATGTACACTTAGAGTATGTTTGATCCAAGGAGGGCATGACTGATCCGTAGTGTCCGAGAAGGCTACCGCTATTGAGGTGAAACAAGGAGAGAATTTTAAAGGGGGTATCAAACTTTATTAAAAGCAATTTGTATATGCAAGTTGTCAAAAATTGCGTGACGTAATATAAAAACGTTTCTATTCAGAAATATTAGGTCCTGTTTATCTGCACAATTGTAAAAAGAATAAAATAATTACTCTTGAGCAACATTTGCAGAATAAACTTCCACGCCGAGGGCGTATCCAGGAATTTGTTCGGGGGGAAGGGGTGCAAAAACTTTTAAAAACGCACAGAAAATATGTTTATATGCATTTTGGTTACGTCTTTACGAGTCGGACACAAATTTCGGGGGCGGAAATCTCGCTGGATACATTCTTGCTCCAAGCCCTAAGAAAGTCTAGACATGAAGGTTATCTCTGCATTTCTGAACCCCTCCCCCCCCCCGACTTCAAAAATATTTTAAAGAAAATAATTGAAGTTTAAGGATACGAAAATAATTAAAATATAAAGAGTAAGGAGACGAGAGTAATTGCTCGTTCAGATGAGATAACGAATTTTGTCGACTGGACGCTAAATCCTGCTGCCGAAGTGAAATTCAACTCCCATTAGAGTCTAGCGTTAAGTCCATGTAAATTAAATTTATAACATATTTTATAACATATCATATATGTGAAATTTATAACATATTCCACGTATTTCTTATAAAAAATAATGACGATATAAATGACGCCTTTCTATCATCTAAAGAAAGAAAAAGATAATGAGGGATTTGTGAAAACAGGGAATAGCAATGTTGTACAATCTATTCGACTATTTCGACTATATATTTAACAACTGTCATCACCGGAATACATTTTAAAATAAATAAAAAGAAAACAAACTTACGCAAAATCACATCGACAAAAATTCTTTCGTAATCGTAAATCGTAAAATAAATAAATCGTAAATCGTAAAATAAATCATAAAATCGTAAAATAAAATTTCCTTAAAAGAGTCCTGTCTTCCTCATTTAATATAGGTTCAGCCAAGACTGAAAAAACAAAAAAAGCTACCTGGATTCATTGCAATATTTGCTATTGTGCTGCTAATCTTGCATTTGTTTTGGGAGCGGGTTTACTTTGATTAGCGTCTAATTCTATTTTATTGTTTATTAAATTTTCTCGAGTTTTTCAGTAAATTAAAATCGTGTCGCAAAGTTATTGATTTCATGGCTGGTAAAAGACTATAGACTTTATGAATTATTCATTAAATTTCTGCAGACCTCTTAATAGTTTTCCTGTTTATTTTTCTGTTTTATTGTGTTGGTTTTGTGTTTTCAGTAAAGTGCTTATTTTCATAATTCTAGAAATATAGGGAAATATCACAAGCCAGTTTGTTTTAAATGGTTTCCCAATATGTTGCATAAGCTGCGAAACAGTAATTTTTGTTTGTTGTAAGTTTTAACTTCGCTCATTACTCTTGTCAAAAAAAAAACTTTGTTATTTTAAGTTGATTATATAACAGAATTAGTTTTTTTCTAAATTTTGAGCACTTTAAAAAAAAAAAACTTCTTATTCCAATTAAATAAAAAAAAGTTTTTTTTTAACTGAAACTAAGGAGCAACATTAAAACTCAAAACGAAAAGAAATTATTCCGTATATGAAGGGTTGTCCTTCCTCAGTACCTGGCTTTTTACACTAAAACGGTTGGAACTTAAAAAAAAAGATTCTATTCTAATTATTATTATTATTATTATTTATTGAAAACCCATCAGTCAAAAAACATGACAAGACGGAGTAAAGGGAAAAGAAAAGAAGAACAAAAAAAAAGCTAACGAACAAGAAACCAATGACACAACAAACAACAAAACAGAGCCCGGTTGAATTAAAATATGGTACCAATCAGTCAGTGAATCCAATTTTCGGTTATGTTTGGCAGTTAATTTAAGGATTGCAAGGTTAGGTCCACAAGTTTGAATTTTCTGATTAAAGGAGAATTTTTATGCCAATGAGGCAACCGAAGCAAATACTTAGCAAACCGAAAGAAAATGGACCGGACTTTCAGACAATCAGTTCTAGTAATCAGCTTCCAAAAAGGGGCAATATACAAAATCTGAGGGCTACGGCATTGAAAAGGCTAGGTAATAGTAGGCGGTTGAATCGACGTTTTGCTGAGACATTTGATGCATAAGAAGCAGATATACGTCGTGTGAGATGGTCTAGGAGCAGGGATTGGGTGTGGCGTAGCAAGGAACCAATGGGAAGACCTAGATAAACGAGGTGCTCAACGGCTCTAACCGTGGTATCGCCAAGCGCTATAAGGGATGGTGGCTCCCCTTTCAAGTTAAAAAAGAACTATTTCAGACTTGTCAGGATTGAAACAAAGACCAAGTTTAAGATACTCCTGTTTAAGTATGACAAAGATCTCATTCACTCTTTGGAGGGTACGGCTGAGATTCAAAACAACATCTGCATAACATACTAGAGACAGATTCAGTGAAGATAGAATCAGAGATGTTGGGCACTGGTCTTGAGCATCCAAAACACAATTATTGAAAAGATTGGGCGAAGATACTGCTCCTTGACGTGTACCTTTCAAGACTCGAATGAATTTCCCACGGGCGACAAGGGGCATATTTTTATCTAGAGGTAGTTTTAAACGAACACAAAGTCGAGAGTATGTATCTGGAAGACAGAGAATTACCGAGGAATTCAGTCCAAGTTGGCCGCTTTGAGGGCCAAACTTGGTATAACTGGGTGTATGAGGGAATCAAAAGCGCGTCTGATATCATGACTAGCGAGAACTAGACTTTCTCCTGAGGATTCGGCATCAATTAGTGCATTAGCTACAACTGTGAGAGCATCAGCACACCCTATTCCCCACTTGAACCCGAACTGGTGAGGTGGGGTGTAACAGGTCTTTTCAAGTTCAGTTCGGAAAAGAAGCTCGAAGACCATGCAAAAGGAGGTCACCATCACAATAGGTTGAAATGATGAACTTTCTGGATTCGCTTTTCCTTTTTTGGGAACTGGGATAAGGTCTCCAATGCAGAAAGAAGAGGGTACGATTCGCTGTGTAAAAATCATCTGCATTAAAAGTGCCAAGTGTTGCACTAATGCCCCCCCCCCACCAAATTTCAAATGTAAAGCACTGATGTGGTCAATACCACTGGATGACTTAGGCTTTAATTTCTGATGATATCTTAAATTCATGCTGCGCTAACAACGAATTCTTTATTGGGACTGGTAGCAAGGAAATTATCTAACTGAGCTTCCTAAAAAAGTTCAAGGTGCTGATCAGGAGCAGCAAATTCGGATTCATAGTAGGTATACCATTCCTCATCAGGAATGTCAGCCACAGATAAGGATGGTGGAGACCTATCTTTGCAAGAAATAATTCTAAAAAGAAGATTTTTATCATTCTTAGCATTTTTATCATTCTTTATCATTCTACGATGAAGAGTGAGAGCCTTGGAAAAAATTTCTCTTTGTAAAAAGACGAACAAGATTCGCAGCACTAGTCAATGGACGGTCACAATCCTTCCAAACATTGAACCAAAATTTTGCTTCAAGACAAGAAGCTTCGAGATCAGGGTTCGAAGACCAGCCTGGAATGATACCCTTATGGATTTTCAGAAGTGGTACAGATTGATTTTCGGCAAAACAAAGAGCATGGCTGATTTCGGCTACATACATATCCAGGCAAAGTCTCATTCCATTTTTGGCAATTTGGTTGACCTTTGCAAAAAGTGGAAAGGAGCCCGTATTTTACTCAGAATAAAACCTGTACAAGAAGCGTATGAATTAGAATTGATTCTAGCCCAATCACGACGGGCTTTTAGCCTAGGAGGAATCACAAAATTATTCTGCTCTTTGAAATTTTGGAGTTGCAGAGATGGGAGATGGTCAGATGGTTGATAGTCAGAAATAACCTTCACCAGTTCAGCAGAAAACATTTTGGGACACAGCAATATGATCTAGATAGAAGTTCGAGCAGAACTGTGTACATATATAAAATCGTTATCTTTCGCAAGAACGCTAAAATAATCACCAAATATACTCATTATCATTGATTTACGAGCTGATTGATGAATCCCAATTTCTGAGAGGTCTCAATTAAAATCGCCAGCAATTATGCAGGGCAGGCCTATTCACTTAACTTTATCCAAACATGGAGTTGCAGAGAAGGGAGACGGTCAGATAGTTGATAGTCAGAAATAACCTTTACCAGTTCAGCAGAGACATTGTGGGCCACTGCAATATGATCTAGATTAGAAGTTTGAGCAGAATTGTGTACATATGCTGCAGAGAACATGGAGAAGTTGCTTCATAAAAACTTTATTCAACTTAAAGTACACCTCTTTCCCGTCAAGTTCTCTCTAGGCAGTTCCATCCTCGCTGAAAATTCCCCCTCCCCGTAACATTTCTTGCGGACGACTCAGCCTGAAAAATTATCCTAAGCATATATTTAAATTTGAAAAAGATTTTAATCTCTAATCGATTTCTCGATCACCCCGGAAATGGTCTCCCGATAGACCTCCCGATGGTCTACCCCCTCTAATTAATATCTTAGCAGGCACACAGAATGATGAAGCAGCTTTAACTTAAGTAGATTTATACTAAACTTAGGAATAAAATGCTTTTGAATAAAAATAACATAATATTTAGAAATAAGGTCATTTAGCACTGGTAATTTATTTAAAAAGGCTCCATTAATATTCCAAGACATAAGGCTTAGCATTATGGGCTCACTTTTGACGGTTTACGACTTTCTGGGCAGTTAACACTATAGATTGTATGACCTTCCACTTTACAAGTAACACAAATAGGAGTTTTCTTGCAAGGGTGATCGGAGGTAGCCTTGCTCTGCATCTTGAACGTATGGTTGACTTTTTACAATTCGTAGCGACATGGCCATTAAAGTGGCAGTTAAAGCACCCGCGAGGGAGAAAAATAAACTCCTGCACAGGAAGACGCTCGTATCCAACTTTAATTGAATAATATAGGGATCTACCAAGCTCATTTCGAGATTGGAAGTACACTTAAAATTTCGTCATTTCCCACACTGTGCTATTTTGACGCAGTTTGGAATAAACTTTTTAAGTTTAGTGTCGTCCAAATCGTCGGGTACCCACTTAATGGCTGCAAAAAAGACGGGTTCTTCAATTGATGTCTCAAGAGAGAGTTGAGAGCACTTAGCTTTATCAACAATTTGGCTAGCAGTATGTTTATTAGAAACGACAAGCTTCCACTCCTCTTTGCTTCGGCGGAGTTCATTTATCCCTCCGTCAGCACTAGGACACAAACTATCTATAAAAATTTTTCTCTCTGATGGACCTTTCAAATCTTTTGAAGGATTCTTGAGAACCACCGCATAAGAAACTTTTGAGGCTAAATTTGATTGTTCTTGTGGTTCAACTTGAGGTCATTAAGGAGCAGAAATGGAATTTTCAATAAAACTCTTCAGCTCATTCATTTAAATACAACCGTAGCGTTGTACAGCCTCCCCTAGGGTCGGGACTTCACATAGGCTCAATATAACAAAATTAGCTATGGGGACATTTTGCTTTACAGCTGTGGAAAGAGTTTTGCACATGTCAGAAACATTTTCCTCGTCTTTCAAATGTGATACCAGGTGGCTTGAAACATTCAGTTCAGCATTTAGTAGCTTTTCCGCTTGAAAAACTACGTCTCGATCGTAGTAGGCAGCTGCTGTTCTTGCTATTTAATCAATTTTCACACCATCAGTTATCGAAATTTCATAAAATTTAAAACTGGGTTTAAAATTAGCTTCCCGCTCATATTGTAGAAACAAAATTTCTCACTACTTGCTATAGATATTCAAGGCCATCTATTAATAAATAAAGTACATTGGGCTATTTACTTTCAGATACTCTAGCGAGCCAACTCGAACTTTAACATGATTATTTGAAAAATACTACGTTTTCTAAAGAGTTAAAGAGGCTGAGTCACAAGTTCGAACCTTAAAACGTACAGGGCTTAGGAAGTACAGTTGGGGGGCTGCCGCCCCCCAAATCCCCCGCTTTTGCAGCCTTTAAATAAAAAAACAATTTTTTTAAACTGAAAGTAAGGAGCGACATTAAAACTTGAAACGAACAGAAATTATTCCGTATATGAAAGGGGCTCTCCCCTCCTCAATGCCTCGCTCTTTACGCTAGCGTTTGACTTTCTCACAATTTTATTTTTGTTAAACAATAAAAAAATTTAGCGTAAAGAGCGAGGCGTTGAGGAGGGGACAGCCCCTTTCATACACGGAATAATTTCTGTTCGTTTTAAGTTTTAATGTCGCTCCTTACTTTCAGTTTAAAAAACTTTTTTTATTTATTTAAAGGCTGCAAAAGCGGGGGGTTTGGGGGGCAGCAGCCCCCAACTGTACTTCCTAATCCCTGTACGTTTTAAGGTTCGAACTTGTGACTTAGCCTCTTTAACTCTTTAGAAAACGTAGTTTTTTTTCAAATAATTTCTGCACGTTTTTGTACAGCTTATTACTTATTATTGCTTGACTAACTGTTAGCTGATCGTGTCAGGAGTTAAAGTTTGGGGGCTGCCGCCCCCCAAACCCCCAGCTTTTGAAGATTCTTTTGTTAAAGCTTTTAATTCCTGAATACTCAAATCAAATGCACAGTAAGATTTTCTTTTTTCAACTTTTCTTCGAGCATGCGGGTATATGGCATGTTATCAAAGTAGTGGAGACTTACCTGTAAGCTGAAGGCCGACTGTGATATTCTTCTGGAGACGCCTGTTGAGCCGAAGGATTTAATAGATTGGATTTAAAAAAGAAACTGAGTTTCTTTTTTAAACTTTAAATTAAAGAGATACTACTTTAAATTCAATATATAAAAAAATGTACTCTGACAGGGAATCAAAACCCAGGTCTTTCGCCTGACAAACAGGTATACTGACCACTTTACTGTCAGAGACTTATTTAGTTATTTTTATTGGCTCGGCAATAGAAAAAACCCAACGGTTTTTTTGTCAAAGTCTCTTCTGGGAAAGAGCTGGAATTTTGGAAGCTTGCAGTCGGTCTTGTCAGGTTAAGAGGACTATTTTGATCTAATTTAATAATGAAATACTATGCTTTAAGGAATTTCAAAAAATTAACATGGGCTCTTAAAGGAAAACGAGTTTTTCGTAAATGTAAATTCGGGGGATAATTTTTTTCAGTCTGAAAATATGAAAAGGCCCTAACAGGTTAAATTCCGCTCGAATGTGTCCTCATTCACCCGGATCCGTTGCCAACTGTGGCCTGTAGGCGTGGCTAAAAAAAAAAGTTTTTTTGTAAATGTAAATTCGGGGGATATTTTTAGGTCTGAAAATATCAAAAGGCCCTAACAGGTCGAATTCAGCTTCGAATGAGTCCTCATTCACCCGGATCCGTTGCCAACTGTGGCCTGTAGGCGTGGCTAAAAAACAAAATAACTTGATATTTGGTTTTTGGAAAACAGGGAAGGAGCGATCGGATTGAGCTGAAATTTTGAGGATAAGCTTGCAGGCCCTAGGAAAGCTTATCCTCTAAATTTCAGCCTGATCGGACAACGTTAAAGGAGGGCTGTGGTGGAAAAAAATTAACATGGGCTCTTATAGGAAAACGAGGTTTTTCGTAAATGTAAATTCGGGGGATAATTTTTCGGTCTGAAAATCTCCCACTTCCTAATAGGTCAAATTCGCTTCGAATGAGTCCTCATTCACCCGGATCTGTTGCCAACTGTGGCCTCTAGGCGTGTCAAATAAAAAAAAAATATTTGATGAACATTAAGTGGCTTTATTTGGTTTTTGGAAAACAGGGAAGGAGTGATCGGATTGAGCTGAAATTTTGAAGATAAGCTCCCAGGCCCTAGGAAAGCTTATCCTCTAGATCGGACAACGTTAAAGGGGGCTGTGGTGGAAGGATCGAAACTTCCGGCCCACTTTCCCCCATGAAAATAAAGTCAGAGAGGGGGTGAAATTTTACATGTTTCTTAGTTTGAGCTAAGGCTATAAAATGCGATCACCGCCGTCTCTCTGCGACCGCTAGGACCGGAAATCGCTTAACATTGTGGTGGGTCGCCTCTTTAAAGAGGCACAAGTGTGCCTCCTTGAAATTCAGAGCAAGGGCTTTCACTGTAGGTATAAATTACCTTAAACACAGTCTTTTATCCTTGCAAAAATAGCTGCACAAATAAACCTGACACAACAATTATTCATTAATAATTAACTGTATTTGTTGATTATATTTGTTGATTAAATAATTGTTGATTAATAATTAACTATTAATAATTGTTGATAAATAATTAATTATTATTAACTAATTATATTATAATTAATTATAATTAATTACAATTAATTATAATTGTTTAAAAAATCAATTATGATTAACTAATTATAAATAATTGTTGATAAATAATTAATTGTTGATAATAATTAATATTATTCATTAATAATAACGCCATTCAAGATGGCGTTAAATTTTTGAGTCATCGTCAATTGGAACTATCAGTCAAACTTTAGCGTAAGGAGCAAGGCATTGAGGAGGGGGCAACCCTTCATATACGGAATAATTTCTGTTCGTTTTGAGTTTAATGTTGCTCCTTACTTTCAGTTAAAAAAAAACTTGTTTTTTTTATTTAATTTTTGTTCGTTTTTCAAATAATGCAGGTAAATCTGGCTCAGCCTCCATGAAATATACCCCCCCCCCTTCACGGGAAGCTCCTCCATGAAATATTTATTGAACTTAAAGTGCACACCCCCGTCAAATTCTCTCCAGACAGTTCCTTCCTCGCTGAAAATTCCCCCTCTCCGTAAAATTTCTTGCGGACGATTCAACCGGAAAAATTATCCTAAGCATACTTTCATTTGAAAAAGACTTAAATCTCTAATCGGTTTTTCGATCACTCTGGTAATGCCCCCTTCCGTAAAAATTTGTGTGGAAATCAAAAACAAGCGGAAGATTGCCCTTGGAACATCTCCGCATGCAAAACTGAGTTGGCAAAGATAATGTGAGATAATTAACAAGATTTCGTATAGGAATTCTGTCAAATCCCTCCAGTGTAAAATTTTCCCTGGAACTTTCACCCCTACCCACCCCTTTGGAAATTTCCCTTCCCAAAAAAGATTCTCCCAATGGAAATCCGCCCTAAGCACATAATCCCCCCCCCCTTTAAAACGTATGTATACTTTCCAATAACAAAAAACTATACGTGACCAATCGGCAAATTTCATAACTTACACCCCTCTCTCCACGGACTGTGGGGGGGGGGGGTCATTTTACCCCTAAAGACATAGTTATTTGATCTTTCAACTATACTGAACAAAATAGCTATCTCAAAATTTTGCTCATATAACTTTGGGAAATAAATGGGCGTCGGAGGGTGCCAGTTTCCCACCAATTTTTTTGTCATTTAAAAAAGGCATTAGAACTTTCAATTTGTGTTTGAATGCGCCCTTCCCCGATCTTCTAGGACCAGTATTTCAATACGTTCACCCCCTAGGAAAAAAAAAAAACGCGCATCCGTGATCTGTCTTCAGGCAAAAACAACAAAATTCCACATTTGTGTATATAGGAGGTAGTAACTTTTATGGTAGGATTCTCGGGTACGCTAAATCTGCTGGAGTGATTTTCACACCAAGATTCTTTGTGCTTTAGGGGGTGTTTCCCTCCTATTTAAGAAAATCAGGAACATTTTTTTTTTCTCAGGCTCGTAACTTTTGATAGGTAACACTAAACTTGATAAATTTTATATATTCGGCATCTGGACAATGTGTGATTTTCATTAAGATAACTTAAAATTTTGGAAGTGTTTCTCCCCTTTTTTCAAACATGGAGCACATTTTGTCAGGCTCGTAACTTGTGATAGGTAACATTAAACTAATGAATTTAATATGATTTGAATCAACATCAAAATTAATTCTTTAGATGTATCTATTGTTACCAAGACGCAGCCAGCTCGAACCACTACAGGTCATAGATAAACGCTGAAGTCCTCGACTCAATAAAAGTTAACAAGGGGAAAAATGGAAACTCACCATCCACAATCGAAAACAGCAAGAACACAAGCAAACTAATCCCCACAGACTGTTCTTCTCTTAAAACTATGTCTACAGTATCTCTCAGTCTAAAAAATATCACATGACTAAGTAATTTGCTACCAACAGAGACCAGACTAATGCCTCGATAATTACCACACTCACTCTTATCACATTTTTTATACAGTGGTTAATTAAAGTTTTCGTAAAATTGTTAGGTGCTTCCCCTTTTCAAAAATCATATTCATAATTCTTCAGTAACTTATTTCTAACCTCAGTGCCACCATATTAAAAAGCTCATTTACCACACTATCGGCACCTGGAGCTTTATTATTTTTCAATTGGTTTAGTACTGTCACTTATTCTTCCTCACATAACAAATCTCCCTTCACATCCAAGGTATCACAAACTTTTTCATTTTCCTCTATATCTTTTCCTGCAACTGTATATCGGTTTAGTACATTCTCAAAATCTTCGGCCCATCTCTCTTTTAACTCTTTCCTTATCACTAATTGTGGCCTCGTTCCTATTCCGTCTAGCTGCATTTTCCAGATCCTCGCCAATTTTATCCATGGCCTCCACTTCATACCTCTTTAGTACATATTTTAGTGCTTTCTCTACTTTCTTTACATTCCTTTTGTTTTCATATGATCTATCACATGGGATATTTGTGATTTTTGGGAATGATTGAGGTAATTAAGTTTAGGTGGCTGTTGTATCCAATTTGCCGAAAGTGTGACAATAAGTATTTGGAACACGATTCAATAATTATAGTTTCTTAAAACAACAAAGAGTAAAAATTTACAAAGAATAATAAAACTTAGAAAAAAAAATAACAATATAAATAGAATAACTTCATAAATAAAATAAATAAAGTAACTTAAAATAAAATATGTTAAACTTAAGAAAAACAACTTAAAATAAATAACATAACTTAATGAACAAAATAACTTAAAAAAAAAGAATAATTGCAATAGGCAGTATTGAACATGTTTTTTTTTTAGGTTCACCCTCGAGAGCGAAGTTATATTGCCTGCTATGCTACGTTCACAGTCCTGATGAGCTGTGCCATATTTGTTGCTACCCAGCTGCCATTTACGTACAGTAGTCAACCAAACAGTGGAACATCTACTCCAGGCCCAGCGCAAAGTGTCATAAACGTAAGTTGTAGTTTAAGTTTATTTTTGCCCGCTTACAAGAAGTGGAGTAATGAATAGGAAAAGAAGGGAAACACAAAAAAAAACACAAAAAAAAAACAAAGAAAAGATCAAATTTGTATGCAATGCGAAATAGAGGATTAATCCAAATAACACTCGTAAATGTTACTTAATGACCAGAGGTTTTCGAGGGGTGGAAGTATGGGCATTACTCACCCCCTGGTTTTACAAAGTCGCATAAGTCATTCATTTTGACCTCATTGAGGTCCCAGGTGCTCAATTCTGTGACAATCTAAGTTGTATTTCCTTCTCCTGGAAACACTTTTTCATTTTCAAACTTCTCGGTAAAGAAATGGCTGATTTTGACAAAACTTAGCCTCAGCTGTAAATACGAAAAACCAAAGGTGCATATAATTAGAACAGAGTTGTTTTATTTTAAAAATTTAATTTCATTTTTTTCATTTCCATTTTAAATAGAGTCGTTCAAATTAAACCAGGTGTAAAGGGACTGGACTGGTAGTAACTCATGCTTTAAAATCCTGCTTCTGCTTGTGCATGATTTGTTTTTGTCTGGTCGTTCTGATAAATCCCTACTTTTGAAGTTATTTAAGTTGTTTATTTAAGCCTCATCCAGTTCCCAGGCGCTCAATTCAGTCAGAGACAGTGTTCGTTGTATTTTCTTTATCCTGGAAAGCCTTAGAGATTTTCATACTTCTCAGTAAAGAAATGGTTGATTTTTAGCACTGCTTAGTTTCACTCGTTGATAGAGAAAACTGAATTTGCATGTAAATAGCATATAGTCGTTTTATTTTATCGTTTAATTCTTATTTTTAATAATTTCAGATTTAAACAGAGTCGTTTAAATTAAACCAGTTTTTGAAAGACTGGACTGGTAGCTTAGCAACTAACCTTAAAAATTTGTTTATGCTCGCATTATGATTTATTTCTGTTTGATGGTTCGGTAGTTTGGGAAAATTCCTCTTAAGCCTGATAAGATCAAAGGCAGCACTATAGCGCTGCCTAAGTAAAGAACGATGTTGGCACAATGTATTATTTTTTTTCTTCTTAGACCAGGGCACTTTGTATCGAAGGAGTTGTCGTAGAAATTTCGATAAGAGCTCATTCGATTCGAAATTGGAAGGGCTTTTAAGTAGGGTTCTAAACCCCATGCTTTCTAAAAGCCAGAATGTAATTTGCTTTCTAAAAGAAACATTTAAAAGAATTAAAAATTATTTTTAATGTTTTCATTTTCATAACTTTAAGAAATCAAAATTAGTTAAGTTTTTAAGGAATAAATATCAGCATATGTATATTAAAATGACAATGCACGTTTTTTCAGTAAATTCATTTGAATTTATTTTCAGTAAAGTACAAATTATATTCTGGCCTTTAAAAAGCATGGGACTTAGAACCCTACTCATATTAATTTTTGATCTTTTCGAGTTTGACTCTGTTATTTATTTTAATTTCCATTTGTTTTGGGTTTCATTTATTTATTGATACGGATTTGTGGTAGTTGTATGCTTGGTAGATTATTTGACTCTATTTTTGTTCATTTTGGTTTAATGGAATTCTCTACTTTTTTGAAAAACTTGTTTCTGGAATTTTTTTTTTAATTAATAATATGAACAAAGCAAAAGCAAAAGACGAAGTTATGTACATGGAGTGTCGTCCAAACTTTGAGTTGAGTGGAAAAGAAGGCAAGAAAATTTTAAACATAATGGAAAAGTAATTAGATTTCAAATAAAAGGAGTTTCACGAGACCCTTTTAAAGCAAGTGTATCCAAGACAGTGAAAAAACTGAAAAAAACTCGATTACAAAACAAGATTGAGACGGATACTACGCTTGAGAAGGACGAAAAAGATTTGGCTTTGTACCCAAACTTCTTTTCTTCGGGACAGGAGTGCTTTTGAAGACGCTGGGATAGCTCATTCAAGTCGATAGGTAAGTTTTTGCCTGGGACGAAAGAAACAAGCAACGTTAAAAATTATAACAAATAGAACTTAGACAATAAAGTGTTTCCAACGTGTGCCTCCGGCTCTTTCCAGCAATTTTTGATGTCACGCCATCGATTGGCAAAAATGGTGAGAAGGAGTCAAATATAGCGCAAGACGTTTCCAAGTAAAGACCAAACAAGGTATTTGTTACATGGTTACCAAGCTAGAATACATTATATCATTAGTCTCTGGTTCCAATGATATTGTTAAGGCTCTCCGGGGAAATGTTACGTTGAATGCAAAAGATATTTTGGTGGAAACCCAATCTACATTATCTTCTGTGTTTGAGCTATGTAAAAAGTTAACAGTCAATTGAACTGAAGAACTTCTTAATATTTCGACAATTAGTAGAGCTGTTGTCGAAAGTTGCAATGACAATTTTGAAAGTATTTCACAAGGGTTCAGGAATAAGGAAGCCAATCTCTAGTGAAAACCAAAGCAATTATTTTTTTTTCATGTGGTCCTAATCAACCAAAGCTGAGTGTATTCCCAGTTGATCCTTCAATATAAAAAATTAAACAGTGTCATTATCATCCGGGATAGCATGAGGATTAACAGTTCTTACAATACAAAGATGCTGCCTTCTGCTTCGTATTTTTGCTTTTCTCTAGTTGTTCCAGGAGCGACCAATCCAAAAAAAAAAAAAAACTCGGGGTGGAAGACGGTCTACCACAATGGTACAAAAGGGAAAGTAAAACAAAAGCGAAGAAAGGAAAACTGGCAAGTCATTTCTCTTCTGAGTAACACCAGGGACGTACGCAGGGGGGGAGGGTCTCCGGGCCCGGCCTCCCCCCAAAAAATCTCATGATCTTTTTCATTTTCCCTTAATATTCTGATTTTTCTCACAGAATAATGGGTTTGAAGGATTTGCCCCCCCCCCCGAAACAAATTCCTGCGTACGTGCCTGAGTCACACAAAACAACTTTGTCTTATTTTTGTCACTTTGTCAATAACAGCTGTCATGTGGATTTCTTACTTGATAAAATCACTCGAACTAAGGTTTTGTAGCAAGCAAAAGGTGAAAAAACAAACAGAAACAGAAAAAAATGTGAATTTTTTGGGACGTTGCAAGGACCCTAGCGAGACAGGGCATTTGATTTCGAAGAACTGAAGAACAAACGGCAACTTCGTTCAAATTGCTCGAGTTCTAGCGAGATATGGGGCAGCTGTTGATACCCGATATAGACCATAAAAATTTACCTATTTACGCAAAATTCTTCAGAACGAGCCCGTTGCCTTTCTTACAGCAGAAGTCGGGGAGAAGATCCTCGGCGAAGTCTTGGATTCAGAATTTTATTTTGTGATGGCGGATACGATACCCGATGCTTCATATTCTGACAAGTTGCGGTCATAATCTGCAATATCAGATCTGATATCAATATCAGACCTAGAAAGAGACTATTAGATGTTAGCGAGGCTAATGACAAAACCGAGGATGAGATGGCAGAAAGTATAATAGGAACATTGTCAAGGACAGGAATTCTTCTGATAAACTACCTTTCCAGCCTTATGACTATGCAAGTTCAATGTATGGTCAATTTAATGGAGCCCAGCAGTAAATATTTGAACTTCTTGTTTGCCGTGTGCCTTATATTCCTTGACTTGCCCATAGACCAAAAATTTTTATAGAACATAGCTGCAATTCATATCTTTTGATAGTCAAGCTTTTCAATATCCTTGGCGACATATGCGTATTCTTCTCTTCATCCTAAAGCCCTTTGCCACCCTTAAAGAAAACTTTCTTCGATCGAAAACAGCCTTAATCTCCAAAACTTATGACGGACTCCGTGAACTGCAAAGACTGCAACCATACAAGCAGTAGTTATTTCGTTCGAAGCAATAGTTACGAAACAAAACAGGTAAAAGACGAATACGAAGGCACAAGCTAGCGGCCTTCTGAAGAGAATTCTAAACTTCGAATTTATCGCTTGACTCATGTTTATGAAAAAAAAATCGTGCACAAGATCAGGATAGCAAAAGAAAAGCTTGAAGAAAAGGAGATCAACATTATCAATGCAATCGAGATGCTTGAAACTATGAAGAGATTTTCCGAAAGAATATCGGAGGATGAACGAGTTTTCATTGACAGTGCAAAAGTGTTTGCCAGAATGAGAGAAGTCGATCCAGGGACAGATTTCGTCAGACATTATCGTCGGTGACTAGGAGTATATCGTCTTGACAGCCGAGCTCGAGCTCAGAGTTTTTCCAAATCAAGAGAGAAATCAAGATTCTACTACTTTTTAAGTAGATCTTGAAGTTCTGTTTCAGTTTTGCCACAGTGCTACTTACTTCAGAGAAGTCGTAAGTAAAGGAAATTGCCAGAAGCATCAACTTAGGTTTAATCGCCTTTGCAAATTGGCTGTGACAGTTGCTGCTGCAAAAAGAACATTTAGCAAGCTGAAGTTTTCTAGGAATTTGCTGAGGACTGACATGATTGATTCTTGACTAGATTTCTTCATGTTGTTGGCAAATGAGAAAGACCGCATCGATGTCATTAACTTAAATACGATTGTCCACTCTTAAGAAGAGGCAAATACCAATTTAGCTGTTCTTAGTTACGCATCTAAACATGAGGTATCCTGTTTTAGCTTCTTGTTTGTCTCCCTAGATTAGTATAAATGATAATGGATTAAGGTATAATACGTTTTCACGAGTCGTATAATATTATCTAAGAGTCGTTCAAATGAGGGGATCTCACCCCCTCTGTCCTGGGTGATTAAAACCACCTCTGTTAATGGCAAAAAAAAACTGTTTTTATTCATATTAAACACACCACACTATATAATTAATGACGTCTAAAGGGACGGGAACAGAAAATTTTCACAAAATAAAGCTGTTCCTGTAAAACACTAAGAAACATGAAAAAAGCTTCAACTAGCGAAAAATTCACGATGGAACATTTAGCTGGTCAGTTTAAGGTCTTAATTTACAACAACTTTTTTTTTTGTTTTTTTTTCAGAAAGCGTCTGTATAATTAAATATTCATAATGTCGACTTTTATTACACGGCACAAGTTTTACAAAAGAGTAAAAGAAAAATGAGTTTTATATAATTGCTAGTTGCTTTACAGCACAACCAATGGACGAAAATTTTGATCCTGAATTTTCAGAATATCTCTGCAATTAATGCAAATTTTAAGGCTATTGTAAAAGAAAGCAAAACAGCAAAAACTTTATTTCTGCTCCTCTTTGGTTTAATGTACCATTTTCTATTCTTTGAAAGAGTAAAAAGGGTAGTGGCTTGAGCACCACCCAAGTAACTCGACCAGGTTACCAAGGTGTAATTTACCAAATTTTTTATCATTTTAATTTAAACAAGTAATTTACGTAAGTAATTTATAGTAAAATAATCTACGAGGACTAAATGTGCAAAGGGAGATGATGATACCTGAAGCCAGCTTAAATACAGTTATATTAAGCATGTACTTTCTCAGTTTAATTTTTCCCTGGATATGTTTCCCTGCTCTTTGCCTTGGCTGGATATTTTACCTTTCCAGGATTCCTGATTTGCCTTTCAAGTTTGGTTAAGGTTTAAGTTAAGTTTCTGTAGCTTTGCGAGAATTTTGCAAAAACATTTTTGTTCTCCATCCTTTAGATGGTCGCGGATTGTATAGAATTCATTATGTTTTATATGAATCTAAATCGTTTGATTAATTTTTTTACAAACAAATTCTGATGCATAAGTAGTGTTGTGATATAATTCTGTCTCTATAATTTTAAAAGGTAATGCCTAAACAACTGTCCTACCAGTGATTCAGTAAATATGCAAGATGTTTTACACGCGAGTAACATCTTCGTCACACTTGTTGAAATAAAAGATAGTATTTGTGAATGATATGTATACTTTCTTGATTTAACATCATAGTTATACAACAGAAGTGGAAAATCACCAAGGCAAGAAAAGATGATATTTTGAAAAGCTGGCATCAACACTAATTTGTTTCTAATTACTGCAAACTAATTATTTGTATCTTCTCACAGATTCATCTTAAGAGTAAGAAAGTTGCTTCCATCTTCGATAATTTCAAAAAATAATGATACTATAAATCTTTACTCCGATTTATCAATCATGAATTTTCTTTAAGTTGAACATGTTCAGAGACGCAAATTAAGAATGGCACATATAAATAGTGCTACAGCCCTGCATAGTTACCGCCGAGCAGTGTTATCTGGCTCTGAAGAAATCTGACAACTTGGAGTTGGGTGAAGACATCATTCTACTGACTCGGTGGCCTGCCTTTTTTTGCTTTCGAGCTTTTTGATTTCTCTTTGCGTCCATCTCCGGTCTCGTTTGCTTCCCAGTTAGTTTCTGTAGTCTAATTCTTCATTTTGGATTGACTGTTCAATCCCTACTTTTTTGAAGTCATTTAAGACATCATTCTACTGACTCTGTGATCTGCCTGTTTTTGCTTTTGGGCCTTTTGATTTCTCTTTGCATCCATCTCCGGTCTCGTTTGCTTTCCATTTAGTTTCTGTAGTCTAATTCTTTATTTCGGATTGACTGTTCAATCCCTACTTTCTTAAGTCGTTTATTTTAGTCTCACAAACTAAGAATTAGACTGCAGAAACTAAATGGGAAGCAAACGAGACCGGAGATGGACACAAAGAGAAATCAGAAGGCTTGAAAGCAAAAACAGACAGGCCGTCGAGTCAGTAGAATGATGTCTTCCTTTTTAGTTTCTGTAGTCTAATTCTTCATTTCGGATTGATTTTTTTTTTATCAGTCGAATTGATGTTGATTCTAAATTTGTAAGTCCTTTTAAATTTTTTGTTTGCTTCTATCTTTGTGACCAACATGCGGCGTTGACGATCTAAATCATCAGCTTTATACAGAAATTCTGAAGTGGTGAACTCGGGATTTTCAGTATGTGGTTGTAAAGCAAGAGTTGATGTGTCATCACTTAAAAATGATGCAGTTACTTGGAGAAAGCTGTTTAATTCATTTTCGTCCAAAAACTGCTCGTCACCCTACGAATTTTTAATTAATTCTGCAAACATAGAGTTATCATTTAATCAAGAATAAAAACAGCCTGATCTCGATTCTTTGCTTCAGCCACTCTGAATTCTATATCCTTGGTAACTGCTTTAATATCTGCAAGTTTTTGATGAAGTACTTCGGTGGCCGAGTCACAGCCTTTTTCATCAAGCCAATTGACGATTTCTGAACATTTGTTATAAATGGTAGCTCTCTCTTTATCTGTGGAGACAGCCACATACTCCTTATCATCGATTTTATTCTGAAAATCAAGGGTATATGCCTCTAAGAGATTAAACGCGTGTTCTTTTTCTTGCCTTAGTTTATCTGCGTTGTTTATTTTCCTAACTCTGTTTATAATACTTTCAAATTTTTAGGCGTAAAATCACGAATGTCTAGAAACGATTCAACAAATGCAATTTTTTCTTTGATTTCTTTTATTTTTCGGGATTTTCCTACCTTTGTCACAGAGCTGTTGCTTTGAGTGCTATTTGTGCCTTTTGTATTTACTTCATGATTTTTAGGAAAAGTGGCATCAATGGGCACCTTTTCATATGTGCTTTCAATAGTATCTAAGTTTAGAATACCACTTTGGTCAAGGTTGAAGTGGACTTTGATATGTTTAAAGACTCCACCATTTGCTGTATTTTTCTGAATGCTCTCCTTGACTCCTTTTACTTTAACTAAACTAATGTTCAAATTTGGTGGACGAAACTCAGATCTTTCTGTAAGGGCGTAATTTATATAAAACTCAAAGTCTTCTTGCTGATTGATAAATGTCAGTATCTTCTTCTGTGGAAAAGGATTCATAAATGAATACAATGTTTTCTCAACCATATTTAACTGCTTTTTTCTCTTCACTGTATTGTTCAAAATGTACATTAACTTGAGCTAGTGCTGAATCAAGAACAAAAAAATTTTTAACCTTAAAAGAAGTGCTCAAATCTGCTGCATGGTAAAGGGCACCGAGGGTACAGGCCTCGTCAGCATTTATATATTTTTGCTCATCACTCGTCCAGTTAATTCCATTAACCGTGTTTGTACAGCGGGCATGCGCGTATTTCCTCCGACTAAAATGATTTGTTCTAACATGTCTATGGTAAGACCAGATAGTTTTAAAGCTCGAAAAATAGGTTCCTCTAACCTATCCAACAGATCTGCTGATAATTGCTCTAGCTCTGTTCGTGTCACTAAATATTTAAAATCTTTTTTGTCTAAAAGGCCTTCAATTTGTGCATAACACTCGGTATTCGCACTCAGAATGTTTTTCACACGTCCGGCTTCTTTAAAAAGTTTGGCCAGGGCTTTATGATTTTCTGTCACGTCATTTTTAGTTCCTTCTATATTATTGAATACTTTTGCCAAATGGTATTGAAGTCGCCTTTGAATTTCAGTGCCCCCAAGGGTTCGGTCAACTCCAACGCCAAGGATAGTGAGTTGAGGATTTGTCAAACTGTGTCCTCCTTTTTTCAATTTATTTGTACGATAAGCGACAACAGTTGCAACTGTACTAGATGCCCCCATGTCATAAAAAGAAAGTACTTAGAAGATTTGTTCCAATCTTTCATTCTGGATATGCCAAAGTTAAGTCCAACAGCTGCATTTGTGTTCATTAGTTGAAGCACATTGATTTCACCGATAGCTGCAGCCTTCAGTACAGCTCTTCTTTCAGCCTGGTTAAAGTAAGGTGGAACAGCTATCACCACTTCTGCAGTTGAAACTTGTTCCGAAAACATTTTTGCATGTTCAACAGCTGTGGCAAGGATTTCACCTACTAATTCTTCAACTGTATAAAACTCCCCAGATTCGTGCTTAAACATTACAGTCTGGCGTTCAGGATGAGGGACAATCTCATGGTATGGGAACATTTGCTGATACCGCTTAACAGAAGGATGCTCCACAGACTTACCAAGCAGGTCTGTCAGGTGCGTGTAGCAGTTTCTAGGAAATCTGACACCAATAGACAAAGCGTCTTCTCCGAAGGTTCTTTCTCCATTTCTAAAAGCAATAGCTACTGGTGTTTTCCGCTTTGATTCTTTGTTAAGAACAATTTCTAGTGGCGTTCCCGGAGACACTGTTCCAACTTTCATCCACTCTGTGCCAAGATCTATCGAAATCAAAGCAGAATTACTAAAGCTAACCACAGAAGCCAGAAAAGCTACAAACAAATAAAACTTCATTTCCGTGGTCTAATTATTTCACATCTCAAGTTCATTAAACAGCAGAGTTATCATATACGTATTCACTTAGTGCGTGAATAATGTGGTTTGAACTATCATTTGATGTCTTTGTTTTATCATCGCAAGGAAACTTATATGAGGATATTTTTGTACTTATTAAAACCAGTATTGGTTTCCTTTTTCAAAACAATTTTGCGTTGTACGGCATGAACTTGCATGTACATTAGTATTATTTGTATCTTTAAAAGAAAAATTTGGAAATGACAACATGTAAAGTACCGGAAGCTCGGGCTTCGCCCGGGCCTGGCACTCGGTACATGGCAGGACTGCATTTATTTAATCCTCTAATTACGCATTAGAATAATCATCACATTTTTCTTTAGCTTGAACCCACAAGGCGTTAAATCAACAATTTCAATTGAATTAAGGAATTTTGGTTTGGTTTCAATCCCTCTTTCCTGTTAATGCATCAAAGAATCTTCCATTTATAGGATTTGCAATCTCCTGGGATTCGTTGTGATTTCACTATTACTTCTCTTCTAACCACAGATTTCGCTTACGATCCGGTATGACCATCCCTGTCGCTTGTCTTTTACCGCGCATTTCTTGTCCATTATTTTCATTTGTGACTCGCTATGATGTTTATTGCGGCATATCTTCTAGCCACGGATCTCATTGCACTTCATTTTTACAGACATTATTTTCATATCTTTTGCTTGAGCTGTTCGGACTCATTGAAAATCATGTGTAATTTGTATGACGTCATAGATTTTTTGACTTAACAAGGTTTTCTTATAGTTTTATAACAACCATTCATGTAGCATACTGATCGTATTATTCTTAAGTTGTAAGTAATGAGGTGATAAATCCGTAATTTAAATTGAATTAAGAAGTTAATTCGTATATTCAACTCCAACTTCATGTTAATGAATCAAAGAATAATCCATTTTGTAGGACTTGCATTCTCCTGGGATTCGTTGTGATTCTCCTTGCTACTTCTCTTCGAACATTAGATTTCGTTTACTATTCACTGTGATCATCCCTGTCACTTATCTTCTAACTGCAGGTTTCGTTGTCCATTTTTGTTCATCATTACCTCAGATATTTTCTCATCAGCATTTGAGTTAGCTATTTGGATTCATTCACCATCTTATATAATTTCGCAGGATGTCATTTATACAAAAAAGAAAGTCTTTTCCCGTTTCTAACCATAGGTGGGAAATTAAACAGCTTTCAAAAAAACTTTAATTTTCATAAGAGAAATTTTTAACTAAATATTTCTTTTTATTTATCAATTTTCCACATGTATCTTCTTAAGCTAATTAAACTCAAATTGCAGTAATTATGTCATGCTGTTTAAAAAACAGCATGTTAACAGCCCAAAGTAAAAAAAAAAAATAGCCTAAAACCCCTAAAAATGGTGTCAGACCAAAACAAAAAGTATACCATGGAATTAATTTGGCTGGAAACCCTATCTAAGAGACTTACAGCCCTTGTCTTGAACAAGAAGGGGAAAATTGGTAAAAAATGAAAAAGTAAAATCAGTGATTTTGCATTGGAGGCATCTTTTTGCGGGTTTTTGCTTCCCTGCAGCTAGCATGGTACTTGAACATCATAGACAGCTGTTCAAGGCTCATTTTAAAGGAATTTTTTTTTATCTAGTGCCTTTTATAATTAAAAAAACATAATGTTTAAAATAAAATCTTTTTTGGCAAAAAAAACTGCATTTTCGTGTACAAGAATATGGATGACGTCATACACAAGTTTCTTTTGAAAAGTTGCTTCTCTGGGGTACGGTGCCTTATTAGACTGATTTTGCTGCCTAATTCCCTGTGATTCTGCTTTTACTATTCCGAATCAGAGGGAATAGCTTTCTGATCGTAATTGCAGTGGTAGCTGCAACCTTGTAAAAGACGAACACGGCTTACAGTAACCAAACAAAATAGCCTGAAATCCCCTAAAAAATGGTATCGAATCCACAAACGAAGTACACAATTGGAATTGCCTAGGCCAAAAACCTTATGCAGGAAACTGACAATCCCTTTGCTTGAATAAAATTGAAAATCCCTTGGCTTCCAAAACTAAGAGTCATCATTTTTTTTGCATGGGAAGCATTTTTTTTTCGTTTTTTATTCTCCGCAGCTTGCAGGTCACTGGAAAACCATAGAGAGCTATTTAATAGCCCGTTTGAAAGGAAATTGCTAAATATCCGTGCTTTTGCAATGCACAAAAAATAAAAGCAATTTTTACAAATAAATCAATTTTTATAGTAAAGAACGAACTCTAGCCCATAGTAACTGAGATATTAAAGTAAATTATACTATTATCGTTAAAATAATTTATTATTATCGTGAAGAAATTATAGTACAGAGCAAACTTTAGCCTACAATAACTGTAATATTAAAATAAATCATCATATACATGATGATACAACACACTTATCTTTTGACAAGATATTATAACATAAGTATCTTTTGAAAAGGTACTTCTCTGGGATATGGTGCCATATTTGACGACTTCATTATACACTATATACTCAGTGGCGTTTTTGGAGGGGGGGAGGAGGGGGCAAATCTGTGCCCCTAACAAAATTTGGAAAAAAATTCTTTAATCTATTAAGTAGGTTTAAAATTTTAAAAGCTCATTTTTAGTGTCAAGTTTGCTCTTTACTTTGAGCAGATAATATTTTTTCAAATAATCCATGCTCGTTTTTAAAATAAGGAAAACGAGAAAAATAGGGGCCTATTACACATCATAATATGCTCAACATTAATGTTTCTCCAATATGCTGCCTTTGAAACCTATCATCAAGTGAAAATGTGAACCAAGTTAATGGCAAATTTGAAAAATGTTCTATGCTTCCATGTTTTGCCACATTTGCTCAGGCCAATTTTTTTCATTGATATTTAAGGTGCTTTTATTTCCTAAAATCCATCATTTCAAGATTAGATTCTCTTGTTTTAAAACTTTCAAAAGTGAAAACGAATGCACCCTTTGCATCTGCAAATAAGACAGAAATGGAATCAGTGAATATAATTTCCTGAATGAAAAAGAAAACATTGAAAAAGAAAATAAGGCTTACTGCTTTTTATAATGATGTTTGTACTATAGCTAGATACGTCAAATCGATTGTAGTTTGGTCATGGAATTTGGTAAAGGGGGATCCGCTCCAGGAATCCTTTAATTGTTTTAATTTTTATTTCCAGAATCTAATTGAAACTCCCATTCTCTTATTTGACATTGAAATGCCTAGTAAGTGCTGATAACACCCTATTCCTTACGTTTGGGATTCAAATACTAACCCATAAATGCAGAACTGCCTGTAATTTCACTTTTCTAAATATTTCTTTTAATCCGCTCCTAAAAGAAATTGGCATAAATTTGCTAAGAATTATGACCGAAATTAGTAGCATTTCAAACAACGCCATCGCTACTTGTGGGACATTTATCTCTGCATCATCACGTACGAAATGCCTGCTGAGAATAGAATAAAGTGAATTTAAACACAATTTGTATATTTTTTCTCACAATTTAGAAATTTTGTGCGCACGTATAAGCGGTATTAACACATTCTATTTTTTCTATTGTGATTAGTTTTATCATGCAGAACTAGGAGACCGAGCTTTTCTTTAAAGGGAATTATAGACATAAAAACGGTATTCAGTGTAACCCCCCTAGGTTTTGTTGATGAACAATTTCGTTATAATGACCAACAAAGGTTTTGTCGATAAACATTGTGCATGAAAACGATCTAAAACCAAAGGTGATATTTTCCAAACTTTTTGGTCAAGTTAAACGGGGAAACTTCAAGGCAGAATATCCCAGAAAATTCGTTTTCG
Organism: Artemia sinica; assembly: GCA_027921565.1. Taxonomy (NCBI): domain Eukaryota; kingdom Metazoa; phylum Arthropoda; class Branchiopoda; order Anostraca; family Artemiidae; genus Artemia; species Artemia sinica. The sequence continues at coordinate 1,257,925 of JAPEVW010000042.1, forward strand.
TTCATACAATTTTAGCAGAGAAAAATATTTATTTTACCATAAAGGCTGTTATAGATGTTAATAACTGGATCTATTACATAAAATGAAACATGAGACGGTTCTTTCTTGGGAATTATCATTCTATATATATATATATATATATATATATATATATATATATATATATATATATATATATATATATATATATATATATATATATATATATATATATATATATATATATATATATATATATATATATATATATATATATATATATATATATATATATATATATATATATATATATATATATATATATATATATATATATATATATATATATATATATATATATATATATATATATATATATATATATATATATATATATATTCTATTAATATCTTTATATGTGAGTAATAATTGTGTATGTGTGAATATATGTATGTATTTATGCATGTATGTATGTTCTCGAAGGCGGCTTCTTTCGGGAAATTGGGCATCTCAGGATATTCTCGCACAAAAAAAAAACGATCTAGATAGGTCAGAAATCTGAGAAAAATCGTTAAGAGCCTTAATTTTGGTTTTTTCAAATGATGTCATGTACTATTTTGTTACATCATATAAGCATTTCTTATGACATAATATATGGCATCCTATAAGTATTTTCTTATATGATGTCATGCACAAAATAAATAAGATTATTGAGTTTCCAACGCAACAGCTATTTATATAACATAATATCTGTTGAAATGCCCAAAAACGAAAATTTGCAGTTGCAGTTACTAGAAATGATGATTCTTTGGAGCCAACACCTGAACTGGCAAACGTGATAAGATATGAAATTTGATAACCTGGAGCATCAATTACGACAACATCAATACGGACAGCTAAAGCAAAGAACATTGCTAAATTGTCTGAAGCAATCAAACCCAAAAACAAATCAAAAATGAAGATGAAGAGCAATGACTCGGGCGGTTCAAAGATATGCAAAAATGGCAATTAGAGCGTGTTAAAAATGAAAATGAAGGGAAAGACACAGCTGGTTAGAAGACCTACAAAAACCGAACAAGTGAGGGAGTCAAAAATGAAAATGAAGAGTAGCGAGTCAATGAGAATCAACCTAGAGAGCGAGAATCAAAACAAATCAAAATTGAAAATGATAGTGATGATGATTGGGTTTGGGATTTTGACATGGATAAGGCCATCAACGCCTACAATACCTTTGTTAAAAACACAAATGCTCGGCGATATGTATTTCATAGTGACGAAAGATAAGCCGAGGTATAACGAAGCAAACAAAGTGAAAATGATTGCAATAATGATTGGGTTTTGGATTTTGACATGGATAAGGTTATCAATACCTACCATACTTTTGAAATGAAAAATATGGATTGGATAGGTTGTTGGAAGAAAAAGAAATTTTTTGTCCCACCACCTGAACAATTAAAAGAAACAAAGGTTCGGTAATATGTCTTTCATAATGAAAAAAGACAAGCCAAGGCAAAAGAAGAAGTTTTTATTCCACCAACTGAACAATTAAAAGAAACAAAAGTGGTCGCCAATCCCTTCCACACCTTGTAAAATCAAAAACATGGACTAGATAAATCGTTGGAAGAAAAAGAAGTTTTTTTCCCATCGCCTGAACAATTAAAAGAAGCACAGGTTTGGCGATATAACTTTCATAATGACAAAAGACAAACCGAGACAAAAGTTAAAGAGCCAATAAAAAAAACACAATTTTACAAAGGCACCACTTCTAATTTAAGGTCTATTCCGATGTCATGACATCAAGAAAAGGCTCAAATTTTCAACGTTTAGAAAACAAGCGACAGTGAGAATCTATATATAGAAGCCTGCCCCGTGCCCCATACCTTTGTTAAAAAAATAAAGGTTCGGCCATACATATTTCATAATGACGAAGGATAAGCCGAGGTGTAACGAACCAAACAAATTGAAAATGATAGCGATGATGATCGGGTTTTGTATTTTGACATTGATAAGGTCATCAATACCTACCATACTTTTGAAATCAAAACATGGACTGGATAAATCGTTGGAAGAAAAAAAAGTTTTTGTCCCACCACCTGAACAATTGAAAGAAACAAAAGTTCGGTGATATGTCTTTCATAATGACAAAAGACAAGCCGAGGAAAAAGTTAAAGGTTCAATAAAAAAATATAATTTTACAAAGGAATCACTTCTAGTTTAAGGTCCATTTGGACATCATGACATCAAGAAAAGCCTCAAATTTTCTGCTTTTAGAGGACAAACGACAGTGAGAATCTATCTATACAAGCCTGCACCGTGCCCCATACCTTTTAAAAAAACAAAAAAAAGTTTCGGCAAAACGTATTTCATAATGACGAGTTGTAACGTATTTCATAAGCCGGGGTGTAACGAACACAAATAAATTGAAAATGATAGCGATAATGTTTTGGTTTTTGATTTGACAAGGTTAAGGTCACCAGTACCTAGAATACTTTTGAAAATGAAAAATATGGACTGGATAAAACGTTGGAAAAAAAAAGTTTTTGTCAAACCACCTTAACAATTCAATGAAACAAAAGGTTCGGGGATACGTCTTTCATAATCACAAAAGACAAGCCAAGGCAAAAGAAGAAGTTTTCGTCCCACAACCTGAACAATTTAAAAAAAAACAAAGGTGGTCGTTAATGCCTTCCATACCTTTGAAAATCAAAAACCTGGACTAGATAAATCGTTGGAAGAAAAAGAAGTTTTTGTCCCACCACCTGAACAATTGAAAGAAACAAAGGTTCGGCAATATGCCTTTCATAATGACAAAAGACAAGCCGAGGCAAAAGTTAAAGGTCCAGTGAAAAAAAAAGTAATTTTACAAAGGCACCAATTCTAATTTAAGGTCTATTTGACGTCATGACATCAAGAAAAGGCTCAAATTGTCTGTTTTTAGAAGACAAGCGACCGTGAGAATCTATATATAGAAGCCTGCCGAGTATATATATATATATATATATATATATATATATATATATATATATATATATATATATATATATATATATATATATATATATATATATATATATATATATATATATATATATATATATATATATATATATATATATATATATATATATATATATACATATATATATATATATATATATATATATATATATATATATATATATATATATATATATATATATATATATATATATGTATATATATATATATATCTATATATATATATATATATATATATATATATATATATATATATATATATATATATATATACATATATATATATATATATATAGACTATATATATATATATATATATATATATATATATATATATATATATATATATATATATATATATATATATATATATATATATATATATATATATATATATATATATATATATATATATATATATATATATATATATATATATATATATATATATATATATATATATCGCCGGCGAATGTTGAAATTCACCAACTTGCGTACTCTCACGGTAACGTATACACATTAATAATTCCTCTCGATTGTTTATATGAACCTCTTGTCCATTTAAAATGGACAAGAGCTATTTAGGATTATAGCATTGAAGGTGCCGTTCTAGTCAGGTTAGAAGCCGAGTGTAGAAAAAGAATGTCAACTCACTAAAGTGGTTATTTTGAAGTGCTGCTTAATCATAGGCAGCGCGATCGCGCTGCCTAAGTAAAGAGCGATGTTGGCACAATGTATTATTTATTATTTTTTTCCTTTAGACCAGGGCACTTCGTATCGAAGGAGTTGTCTTAGAAACTTGGAAAAGGGCTCATTCGATTGGAAATTATAATGGCTAGTGCCCTTTTTAATATTCAAAAGTGATTGGACGGCAACTAACACCCCTTCCACGCCCATCATTTCCACAAAAACATCCAAATCAAAATTTTTAGATAGCCATTTTGTTCAGCGTAGTTGATTTCCAGATAGAAATTTTGTTTTTGAGGAGGACACTCCCCCACAACCCTCTGGGAAAGGTTGTAAGTTATGCCCTAGGGGCATATAAGATATTTATAGAAAGCTTTGTCGTAGAAACTTCAAAAAGGGCTCATTCGATTGGGAGTTCAAAGGGCTAGTGCCCTTTTAATAGTCAAAAGTGATTGGAGGGCAACTGACCCCTCTCTCACGCCCACCTTTTCCCCAAATAGATCCAATCAAAATTTTGAGATAGCCATTTTGTTCAACGTAGTTGAAAGTTCTGGAAATTAGGCCTTTGAGGATGACAACCCCCCCTCAGTCCTCAGGGCAAGGGTTGTAAGTTATGCCCTGGGGGCATATAAGGTTTTTTTTTATAGAAAGTGTTGTCGTATAAACTTCAAAAAGGGCTCATTCGATTGGAAACTGAAACGGCTAGTGCCATTTTAATAGTTGAAAGTGATGGGAAGGCAAGAAACCCCCTCTCACGCCCACCATTTCTCCAAACACGTCCAATCAAAATTTTGAGATAGTTATTTTGTTCGATGCAGTTGAAAGGTTCGGAAATTATGTCTTTGAGAATGACAACCCCCTCACAGCCCTCAGGGCAAGGGTTGTAATTTATGCCCTGGGGCATATAAGGTTTTTATAGAAAGCGTTGTCGTAAAAACTTCAAAAAGGGCTTATTCGATTGGAAATTGAAAGTATTAGTGCCTTTTTTAATAGTTGAAAGTGATTGGAGAACAGCTAACGCCCCTCTCACGCCCACCATTTCCCCAAACTCATCCAATTAAAATTTTGAGGCAGCCATTTTCTTTAACGTAGTTGAAAGCTCTGGAAATTAAGTCTTTGAGGATGACATCCCCCTCACAGTCCTAGGGGTATATAAGGTGTTTATAGACGGCGTTGTCGTAGAAACTCAAAAAGGGCTCATTCGATTGGAAATTGAATGGGCTAGTGCCCTTTTTAATAGTAGAAAGTGAATGGAAGGTTTGACATCTTTATAGTAAAGATCGATGTGGGTACAATGTATAATTTTTTTTTTGTGTGTTTAGACTAGGGCACCTCGTATCGAAGGAGTTGTCTTAGGAAGTTCGAAAAGGGCTCATTCGATTGAAAATAGAAAGGGCTAATGCCTTTTTAATAGTCGAAAGTAATTGGACGGCAACTAATCCCCCTCTCATGCCCACCCTCCTATTTGCCCATTATGTTTAAAAACTAAATGTTGCCTTAAGATTAAATCAAAATGTACTGTGTTAATGCTAATTCCAAATAAGGCGTCTCAGCAGTATCCCAATAACTACTGAGGGTATTATATTCAAACTTTCGGGGCTGTTTCTGCTCTTGAAATTTAAGAAAATCAAAATAGCGTAAGTGTATCCAAGCTATCAAAGAAAGTAAACAGATTTTCTTGCAAATGGTATCAAGTTTTCTATTTCAGGTCAACTAGAGGAGGTATGAAACTAGATTAAACACTACTATTTGTGTCCAGATTTTTAAAAGGGTGTATGTTGTTAAAAATTGCTGAAAATTTTCCTCCAGTCTACAATTTTTTTTTCTCCAGCAAAAAAAACGAAAAGATTTAAAGTATGATTTTCTTTTTCCCTGAAAATACTATGTCAATATAAAACGAACAGAAATTAATTTAAAAAGTTTTTTCCACAAAATATGTTTTTCAAAGAAAAATAAAGAACTTCATTAAACCGAAAATGAGCAAAAATAAAAGCAAACAATCTACCAAGCGTGAAACGACCACAAATCATTATCGATAAAATAAATGAAACCCGGATTTTTTTTTTGCTCATTTTTGGTTTAATGGAGTTCTTCACTTTTTTTTTTGAAAAACTTATTTTGTGGATAAAATTTTTTTTTGAATTAATACAACGAAAACTCATATCCAATTAAATAGTAATTTGTAATTGCAAAGATGAAATAAGCATTGCTTAGGCATTTGGAGAGTATATTTTAGTAACACAATATTTTAATATGGCAAATTAAAAGGAAAAAATATTATATCTTAGACTCCTGGGATGAATAGACTTCGATCGAAGATAAATAAGATGTTTCTCCTGGAAGTATTTTTGGTGAATAATTGAACTTATTTTTTTTTTTTTTTCAAAATATGCTTTTTTCTAGGTGGGAAGTACCTATAGACCACCTGGATCAATGCCACCTGGATTTGTGCCAAAGAATGGGCAGCCAAATCAGAGGGATAAGACGGATGTTATTAAGCAAATATTGGGAAAGGTAAGCATTAAGACCTGTAACAATTTTTAATTAAAAGATGTAATTAGTTCAAAAAAATATATAATATGCGAAACGGTAAGAGGGGTTGCAAAAAGTGGTTTACACGAATTATCAGAACACTTACTTTCATTCGTGTTATTTCTGCAAAATGTTAAGCTAAGGCTACAGAGGCAACCCATTTCAATAATTATGTTCTTCCATTTTTATATCATAGTTCTTAATTTAGCAAGTACTCCTAAAATAAAATAAAAAAACACTCTAAGAAGATCTTTTTTTAAACCACTTATACGTCGAAATACTATATAATAGCTATAGAATAAGTTTGTTTGTTTTAACTTTTAATTACGCTCTTCACCTTCATTTGCAATTTTTTTTTTTATTATTTTTTTTACTTAGTCCTGTTCCGCCTTTAATATCTTGGATTAGCAGTGCCCAAGAAAAGAGCCACATGCTGCATGCCACAATTACGTTTTTTCTCCCGGTTACTCGCGCATGGATAGAGTAGGCCTACTCGTAAAAACTTTGGAGTGAACTTATGAGATTTAAAGCTTGATGTTGCAGCCCGCATTTTCAGATTTGACAGTAATTAAACATTGAACCAGCCCCTTCATTACCTTTTTTCCACCTGGCCCTCATAACTCTGTGAAGTGATATATTTTTGGAAGAAGTCACCAATTTCAAATTCAGGTATTCTTTCTCAATCACCTATAGCTCTTGCCACCTGCTTAATCACTCTGGCCTTCTTTTTTTCTCACATGGCTAAATGCTGAAGATTGGTCTGATGTTTGCACTTTGCAATATCTTGATTTCAAAAGTTGCTACTTTCCGTAAAAAGTTAAACAATAAATATTTAATTTATTTCCCGGGAAAGTATTTTTATTTTTATTTTGTCTGTCTTGTATAGTCTGTCTATTCTAGTCTGGCTAGTCTAGTCATGTATGTCTAGTCTGTCTAGTATAGTCTGTCTAGCCTAGTCTGTCTCCAGTGATAAGGCCTGTCTCCAGTCTCTAGTGTGCTCCAGTGATAAGGCCTAGATCACTCAACTTATAAGGACACTAATTAAAATAAAATAAAGCTTTTCAGAACTACTTAAACTACGAACAATACAGAAAAAATATTTTGTAAAGCTGATCGATCTTATAACAAAAATAAGGTCAAAAAATTGTTCAAAACAAACCCAAAAAACTATTATGCTGATGTTAAAATTTCAGGCGATGGAAACTTGACCAACTAAAATTGGACTTACATGGACCCCCTGAAGCAACCTCTAACAGCCTTAACAGGTTCCTTGCTTCCATTGTACAAGGCCTTCCGTCATTGTCTTATGAATGATAAACATATGATTTTTCCCTGTTCTTTACCTTTTATTTCTCCTTTGGAGATTGAAAGAAAAATTGGGAGACTAAGAACAAAAACACTCTGTCCTCTAGATATTCTTTTCCCCTTGTTAATGCTTTCAGTGACCTCCTTTCAATGCCCTTTTTCTTCCTTTTCAACCAGCCTACAAAGTCTGGGCAGTTTCCACAAATATGGCAGCAAGGCTTCATATCCCCTTCAAAAAAAAATATTTTTGCTGGTTGCCTTGAAACTTACAATCTTAAGTTTTTGGGTAGAGGGAATCCCAATCAGAAGGAAAAATAAAAACAAATATTGGTTGCCCCATAAATCGGTCCAACAGTCGGTCAGAAAAAGCCCAAAGTAGCCTGAAAGAGAAAATAGTTTGCGAAGTCGCTGATGTTGTTTTAGGGAAGAAAGTTAGAAACGCAGCTAAAAATATTAGTGCAAATATTTTGTATTTAATAGAGAGGAGGACGGGCCGATACAAGAATTATTTGAGTGATATATCATATGAAAATAAGAGTAAGATAAATTAAGTGGAAAAAGCATTAAAATGTGAATTAAAAGTGTGTGAAGTGGAGGCCATGAATAAAATTGTCGAATATCTATAAGATGCAGCCGGACGGCATAATATATCATATGAAAATAAGAGTAACCTAAAGTAAGTGGAGAAAGGATTATAATAGCAAAATATACAATAGTGAAATATTATACTGACATGTTAATAAGTTGAGAAGGAATAGTCAATCTGGACTTGCCCCAGTTAAGTATAGGAAGGGGGCCACAATTAGTGAGAAGGAAAGAGCTAAAGAGACATGGACGGAAGATTTGAGAATGAGCTAAACTGTAAAAGAATTACAGGAAAAGATATACAAAAGAATGTAAAAGTTTGTGAAACTTTGTATGTGAAGGAAAATTATTTTGTGAGGAAGAATTAGTGACTTTCCTAAAGAAAAATAAAAAAAATTAAGGCCACAGCTGCTGAGAGTGTGGTAAATGATTTTTTTAAATTTGGTGGTTGTGAGGTTAGAGATAAGTTACTGAAGATTAGGATTATGATTTTTGAAACAGGGAAAGTAACTTGCAATTTTAGGAAAACTCCAATTAAAGCGCACCATAAGAAAGGTGATAAGAGTGAGCGTGGTAATTATAAAGGCAATAGCGTTGTTTCAGTAGTAAGCAAATTACTTAGATGATGATGCTTTTTAGACTTAAGACGAAGGGTAGACGAAGAGACTTTTAGACGAAGGGTAGAGGATGTGTCGACCAAATTTTCACTCTTATATTAACAATTGAGAATTGGGTGAGTCATCAAACGCCTGCAGTCTTCGGTTTTCAAGATTACGAGCAAGTGCTTTATTCAACTTATAAGAGAGTTTTAGCGAAGGCAAATAAATACATAAAAGTTATTAGTGCTTTATGCGAGGATAACATTGCTGTGGTTAAAGTAGGAAATGAGTTAGTAGCTGGTTTTGTATTGAATCAGGAGTCAAGCAGGGTTGCGCTCAATCTCAATTTATATGGATCATTTTGATACAAAAAAAACGGAGTCAAATGAGGAAGTAAAACTCTCATAGATTTGGATCATGTTCATGATTTAAGTATTTTATGTGAAAATTTAGCAAAATGAATGACTTTTCGAGGTTTAGGGGTTCAGGGTGAAAAATAGTTCTGAAAATTAATGTGAAGGAGACTAGGTCGATAAGACTAAGAAGAAGTGAAAGTGAATAAGTAGTGTTGGTAATGATACGATCGATGAAACGGGCAGCTTCACTTGTGATATTATTACTTCACAAGTGGTATTATTAGTGAAGACGTTGAATGCAATGAAGATGTTAAAAGTAGAATGGCAAAGGTTGAGGTTTTTTTTTCACCGTTGAAGAAGGTTTGGAAGAATTGGAAGAGAAGTCTGCCAATCAAGATTAGAATACTGGAAGCTACAGTGGTGCCAGTTCTGCAGTGTTTCCACTTCACAAAACGAGGGAGATTTGTTTGATGTTGCCTGTGGATGGTTTTGGGTACCCGAATAACTGACCGCAAATCAAACACTAAGTTACAGGATAAGTGTGGTTCAATGCCACTTTCTACGGCTATAATGAGAGAAAGGATGAGATGACTAGGACACATTTTTTGGATGAAGGATGACGAATTGCCAAAGATTGTCATTGTTGGCTAACCGTCTAGGGCAAAAAAAAGATCGTCCCAACGAATTTGTTGGAAGGATGTCGTAAGGAACGATTTAAGGGAAATGTTTTAAACGATTTAAGGGACAAAACATCAGCGTAAAGAGTGCAGGGTAGAGAAGAGGACAGCTCCATTTTTTACGGAATTAAATAAAAAAAAAGAAGATTTTTTTAAACTGAAAGTAAGGAGCGACGCTATTAAAAAGAACAGAAATTATTCCGTATATGAAAGGGTCTGTCCCCTTCTAAATGTCTCGCTCTTTGCGCTAAAGTTTTTTATTGTTTTAAAAAATAGAGTTGTGAGAGAGAGTCAAACTTTAATTTCTGAAACTTTGATTTCGTTAATTTCGGAACGTTTTTGAATTAATGCAGGTTTTGATTTTGGCTCACCGTACATTAATGATTAAAACGAAATGTGCATATTAATTTTACTTTTTTTTTGGTTAAATGGCTTTCTCGAAAGTTGCTTAATTTTATTTACGAACGTTTTTATTAGCAATAGATATATGTAACTTACGATTTGACGTACGAAACGAATTTCTATATTCGTATATTTATATTACGTATATTAGGGGGTTCGCCCCCTAGTCAATACCTCGCTCTTTACACTAAAGTTCAAGTTTTGTTCCAGTTCTTTAAGAATGACCCCTTAATCACAAAGGCCGTTAATTAGAATAAATAGTTCTTATGAAAGTACAAAAAAAAGTTTAGCGGAAAGAGTGAGGTACTGACTAGGGGGGTGAACTCAATTATATACGTAATACTTTCTGTTCTTTTTAGGTTTTGATGTTGCTCCTTACTTTCAGTTGAAAAACTTGTTTTTTTTTAAATTTAATTTCTGATCGTTTTTTTAAATAATGCTGGGAAATCCGGTGTCCCCTTCATAGAGATGTCCCTTCCCCCATGAAAACTTCCTCCATGGTAAAATCCTCCTAAGTAGCCCTCCAACCCTTTCCCACTACCAGAAAAAAAACCCCCCTGAAAACGTCTGTATACTTCCCAATAAACCATACTATATGTAAACATTGGGCAAAGTTCATAACTTGCAGCCCTTCCCCCGGGGGCTGTGGGGGATTAATCATCCTCAACGACATAGTTATTATATTATTGCCATGCTGAACAAAATGGCTATCTGAAAATTTTGATCAGGTGACTTTGGGAAAAAAAATGAGCGTGGGAGGGGGCCTAGTTGCCATCCATTTTTTTTGGTGACTTGAAAGGGGCACTAGAACGTTTACTTTCCGTTCGAATAAGCCCTCCTGTTCGAATGAGCCCTATTCTAGGACCATTGGATCGATACGATCACCCCTGGGGAAAAAAAACAAACAAAAAAAAACCAAAAAAACACGAATCCGTGGTCTTTCTTCTTGCAAAAAATACAAAATTCCACATTTTTACAGATAGGAGCTTGAAACTTCTACTGTAGGGTTCTATAATACGCTGAATCTGATGGTGGGATTTTCATTAAAATTCTATAACTTTTAGGGTATTTCTCCCTTTTTTCCAAAATAAGGAAAATTTTCTCAGGCGCGTAATTTTTGGGGTGAGAGGTGAGACTAAACTTGATGAAACTTATATATTTGAAATCAGCATAAAAATCTGATTCTTTTGATGTATCTATTTGCATCAAAATTCCGTTTTTCAGAGTTTCAGTTACTATTGAGCCGGGTCGCTCCTTATTCACAGTTCGTTACAACGAGCTGTTTAATAATTTCTGTTTGTTCTAAATTTTAATATCACTCTTTACTTCCATTTGAGGAACTTTTTTTTTATTTAATTATACTAATAGGAGCTAATGAACGTAGACTGTTTATTTATTACATAAGGATGTTCTTTCTGGACGTCCGGGAGTTTTTAAAGTATTAATATTATTTTTGTTCTAACACCCCTTCCATACTAAGTGGTTGAAAAAAAATAATACCATTGCTTCTAAGGTCTTCAAACTAAGACTTTTGATAGAAGGAAAATGATTTAGATTAAATACTGTTTTCAGTGAAGCACAAATGATGTTTCTGGTCTTATGAAAAGAAGCATCATCTCTACTCCTATTTGTGCCAATTTCTATCCGTTTGAAAAATCGATGAAAAATCAAGTTTGACTTGATTTTTCATTTTAATTTCTGTTTGTTTCAGATTTCATTCGTTCGTTCATAGGAATTTCTTTTTTTTTAAGTTTGAATTACTATACGACTTTATTTTTGCTTGTCATTAATTTTGCAAAGCTCTTTACTTTTCGTTGAAAAACATTTTTTGGAAAAAAAATATTTTTTTTTAAATATTACAAATAAAGGTGTCTGTTTCAATAAACAAACCTTAAGTCGCTTCCGATGCGACAGAACTGTCCTAAAGAAGAAGATGAAATCCCAATTTGACTGCCGCTGGGATAAGGAAATTTTCAATGAGGTATTGGGTAAGTACTATCCACTAGAACGTTGATGGTAATCCATAGAGGTTCTCTTCAAACCCGGACCATCTCTACCCGGGTAGAAGCTCCTTAAATCGATATATAAGCTTGCTCATTTTACACCAGATTAACAAGTTTGAGACGAACAGAAATTATTCCGTATATGAAAGGGGCTGTCCCCTCCTCAACGCCTCGCTCTTTACGCTATAGTTTTTTATTGTTTTAAAAAATAGAGTTGTGAGAAAGTCAAACTTTACCGTAAAGAGCGAGTCGTTGAGGAGGGGACAGCCCCTTCCATATGCGGAATAATTTCTGTTCGTTTTAAGTTTGAACGTCGCTCCTTACTTTCAGTTAAAAAAACTTGTTTTTTTTATATTTAATTTTTGAACGTTTTTGAATTAATGCAGGTTTTGATTTTGGCTCACCCTACATGAATAATTAAAAACAAAATTGAATATTAATTTTACTTTTATTTGGTTAAATGACTTTCTCAAAACTTGTTTAATTTTATTTACAAACGTTTTATTAGTAATAAATATACTACTACTACTACTACTAACAACTCACCGCAGCACCAAGCCGCCTGAGGCCAACACAGCTACGCACGCTCCTCCTCCATCCCAATCTATTCAAAGCCTCCCTTTTTACACCCGCCCACGAAGTTTCCATTTCCTTTAAATCTTTCTTTATGACGTCCTCCCACCCCAGACGGGGACGACCTGCTTTCCGTTTAGCCCTAGATGGTTGGCCGAAAAGAACAATCTTCGGCAATCTGTCATCCTTCATCCGCACAACGTCCCTAACCACCTCCACCTTTCTTTCATTATAGCCCTAGAGAGCGGTATTGAACCACATTTTTCGTATAGCCTATTGTTTGAAATACGGTCAGTCAGCCGGGTACCCAGAACAATCCTTAAGCAATTTCTCTGGAAAAACAACTAGCAAATCTTCATCCGCTTTTCGGAGCGTCCATGCTTCAGAGCCATATTTGACCACTGTCATCACTGTAGCTTCTAATATTCTAATCTTGGTTTGCAGACTTATCTTCCTATTCTTCCAGACTTTTTTTAACTGTGAAAAAACACCTGAGCCTTGGCTATTCTATTTTTAACATCTTCACTGCTCCCACCACCTTTACTAATAATACTACCAAGGTAAGTGAAGCTGCCCACCTGATCAATCTTTTCATTACCCAACGTTACTTTTTCATCTTCACTTATTCCTAGCCTTAGTGACTTAGTCTTCCTAACATTAATTTTCAAACCAATTCTAGCACCCTGAACTCGCAAAACCTCTAAAACTTCATTCATTTTGCTCACACTTTCATCTAGGATGCTTAAATCATCAGCATAATCCAAGTCCAGGAGACTTTTTCCTCCCCATTTGATTCTGTGGTCTCCCATTGCCTTTCCTGTGCTCCTTAAAACAAAGTCCATCAAAATAACCTATATAAAGGGGGATAGAACACAACCCTGCTTAACTCCTGATTTAATACAAAACCAGCTGCTAACCTCATTTCCTACCTTAACCGCAGCAGTGTTACTTACGAATTAACTTACGTAACGAACTTCTATATTCATGTATTTTTAATACGTATATTAGAGGGTTCGCCCCCTAGTCAATACCTTGCTCTTTAAGCTAAAGTTCGAATTTTGTTCCAATTCTCTAAAACTGACCCCTTAATCACAAAGGCCGTTAATTAGAATAAATAGCTCTTATGAAAGTACAAAAAAAAGTTTAGCGTAAAGAGTGAGGTATTGACTAGGGGGTGAACCAAATCATAGACGTAATATTTTCTGTTCGTTTTAAGTTTCGATGTTGCTCCTTACTTTCAGTTGAAAAACTTGTTTTTTTATTTAATTTCTGATCTTTTTTTAAATAAAACTGGGAAATCCGGCGCCCCCTTCATAGAAATGTCGCTTCCCCCATGAAAACTTCCTTAATGGAAAAATCCTCCCACATAACCCCTGACCTATACCCCCCCCCACTACCAGAAAAAATCCCCCCTGAAAACGTCTGTATACTTCCCAATAACCAATATTATATGTTAACATTGGGTAAAGCTCATAACTTTCAGCCCTCCCCCCGGGGATTTCGGGGGATTAAGTCATCCTAAAAGACATAGTTATCATATTTTCGACCATGCTGAACAAAATGACTATCTTAAAATTTTGATCGGGTGACTTTGGGAAAAAAAGAGCGTGGGAGGGGGCCTAGTTAACCTCCATTTTTTTGTCACTTAAAACGGTCACTAGAACTTTTAATTTCCGTTCCAATGAGCCCTCCCACGATATTCCAGGACCACTGGGTCGATATGATCACCCCTGGGAAAAAAAACAACAAATAAACACGCATCCGTTATCTTTCTTCTGGCAAAAAAAAAATGCAAATTCTACTTTTTTGTAGATAGGAGCTTGAAACCTCTTCAGTAGGGTTCCCTGATACGCTGAATATGATGGTGTGATTTTCATTAAGGTTCTATAATTTTTAGGGGGTCTTTCCCCCTTTTTTCGAAAATCAGCCAAATTTTCTCGGGTGCGTAACTTTTGATGGGTAGGACTAAACTTGATGAAACTTATATTTGAAATCAACATTAAAATTTGATTCTTTTGCTGTATCTATTGGTATCAAAATTCCGTTTTCTAGAGTTTCGGTTACCATTGAGCCGGGTCGTTCCTTGCTTACTGTTCTTTACCACGAAGTGTTTGAAACGATAAAATTCTGTATAGCACCTTGACAATTCCAGTACCAGTGGAGGGCCAGTTAATAAGTCTAATGGCACGATAGTATCTCCTAGTGTTTGTGACAGACTGATCACTGAGAGCCTACTTTTTGCCAAAATAGAAATTTAACTTAGCAGCTTTTAATTTTTAATCTTGGATTATCCGTATTGCCGGTTATAAATAGCTTTAAATTTAAGCTGCTGCCTCGTTTTTAGATCGAAAAAGCCTGACCCGATACCAAATACCAGAATTTGTAATATGGCCAATGTGACTAAGTCCGTCATAATTATCATTTTTGAACTAAATTCATGATATTTTGGAAATTCAAAAAAAGTCTACGTTGAACTTAAATTGAGTCTAAATTGAACTTGCATGTATCAAAAATAGAATAGCCCTTAAAAACATATAAAATATCCATAGTTTCCACCAAAAGCTCTAAATTTCCAAAAAATAATAAGAAGCAGATTTTAAAATATTCGTGGTTTTTAGCATTAAGGTTTCAGCGTCGATCACATCATATATCCCGACTTAACAACTGGCAAGAGAATTTCGTAAGCTTTTTCATGATGTGATCTCTGAAAAGACAAGGACATACATTATAATAATAGAAATAAAATAAAATATACAGAAACTGTCCCTATGACGGCTTAGTAAAAGTAAAGATATATTGGCCTTAGGATCTGCATTGACCTATAATAATAGGTCATATATAATATTATATAATATAAAACTTTTATATAATATAAAACTTCACATTAGACAATGAGGCATCCACTTCGTCGTAGGAAGAATATTTAAAAAATAAACAAAGTCAAAAACAAAACAGAATATACAAATTTTCTGTTTTTCGAAGAAACGAAAAGGATTTGATGAACAAAACAAATTTTAAAACAAAAATAATCTGAACACAGAAGATTTAAAATATGAGTCTATAAAAATAAAGAATTAGACCTAAATATAAACGGCAAAACTTTGTCACTGTTGCTTTCGAAATCCTTCGTTTTATTTTGAAAACGCAATATCAAATGACAACACGAACATTTTTTGGTAAAAGTAGCAAAAGTTGATCCCGACAGAGATGAGATAAAAAAATTCAACTAACAGTAAGGAGCAACAATAAAACTTAAAAAAAAATATTCTGTATGTGAGGGGTTTTGGCCCTCCCTCGACCCTTGCTCTTTGCACTAAAGTTTGAATTTTTACGAAAATTTTTCAGGAAAGACTGCTCCAACACAAGGACCGCTGACTTTGGACAAGAAGTATTTTTAAAGAACTTTAAGACTTCAGCAAAAAAGCGAGGGATTGAGGAAGGGGCAGTCCCTCTCATATATGGAACAAATTTTGTTAATTTTGAGATTTAATATTGCTCCTTACTTTCATTTGGAAAAAGAAGCTTTTTTTTCTTTAATTTGTGACTATTTTTCAAATCGTGCCAGGAAATCCCTCTCCCATGTATAATTTCCCCTGGAAAATCAGCCTCGGAAACTTTCGTTAACTCAGAAAACCTTCCTCGTGGCAAAATGCCTCCTACCCCTCCAAAAACAGTAAAGTTTCAGAAAATGTTCAGAGTGAAATAGTGTTCTTTAAATCGTGCCGTTTCTTCACTACCGAAGAAATTCGGTATAGTGGAATTTCTTTTTTATTCTTTCTGCATAATTTTAGTAATATCATATTTTTAGTTCGATCTTTGAGATTTTTAATAGGGATTTTGTTTTTATTATTATTATTATTTCTTTTTTTAGAGCAAAGTTTTCGCCAAGCAAACGAAGAAGATACCTGAATGGATGCCTGTCTTGAGACATTTTTCAGATCTTCGTTGTGCTTCTTTTCTTTTTGTTGCTTGGTTTATGGGATTTGGTATCGGCCTTATTTTTACTTTTCTCTTTTGGCACTTACAGGTTTGTTTTACTCTTGTTTCAATTTTATTTGATTCTTTGTCGAGTTTTGCATATTTGGAAAAATTTTTACATTTCTTTAAATTTTACACATCTTGCAACATTCTATACATTTATAAAAGATCAAAATAAAACATTTTTTTTACTTTTCTTTTTTAGCATTCACAAGTTTTTCGAATGTGTTCTATTTGTTTGTTTGTTTTTTCATTAAATTTTTATATACTCGTATTTGGTATAATTATGTGCACATTCTTAATTAAAATAAGGCCAAATCTTATATATTGGCAAAACAAAATCGAATTTGGCCATGTTTTAATCGTTTTTCTGGCATATATAGGTTCGTTTCCTTAATTTTATTTACTTCTTCTAATTGTTTGTGTTTAGATTAGTTTCACGGATGTTTGGATAAATTCTGGAAATTTTTTAGGATATTTATTTATCTGAAACGACTTTAAGAGAAGAACAATGCGGTTTTAGAAAAGGCAGAGGATGTGTCGACCGAATTTTCGCTCTTATGTTAATAACTGGGGAGTGTCTGAGTTGTTAAACACCTTTAGTCTCAGTTTTATAGATGATGAGCAAGCGCTCGATTCTGTTGATAGTAGAGCTTTAGCAAAGGTCCTTATATGGTATACCAGACAAACACATTAAAGTAATTAGTGCTATGTAAGAGAATAACACTGCTGCGGTTAAGGTAGGAAATGAGGTTAGCATCTGGTTTTGTATTAAATCAGGAGTTAAGCAGGATTGTGTTCTATCCCCCTTTATTTGGATCATTTTGATGGACTTTGTCTTAGGGAGCACAGGAAAGGCAATGGGAGACCATGGAATCAAATGGGGAGGTAAAATTCTCCTGGACTTAGATTATGCTGATGATTTAAGCATCCTAGATGAAAGTGTGAGCAAAATGAATGTTTTTTAGAGGATTTGTGAGTTCAGGGTGCTAGAATAGGTTTGAAAATTAATGATAAGAAGACTAAGTCACTAAGACTAGGAATAAGTGAAAATGAAAAGGTGACGATGGGTAACGAAAAGATTGATCAGGTGGGCAGCTTCACATATCTTGGTAGTATTATTAGCAGTGAAGATGAGCAGTGAAGATGTTAAAAGTAGAATAGCCAAGGCTCGGGATGTTTTTTTCACAGTTAAGAAAAATTTTGGAAGAATAGGAAGATAAGTCTGCAAACCAAGATTACAATATTAGAAGCTGCAGTGATGACAGAGGTCAAATATGGCTCTGAAGAATGTGCGCTTCGAAAAGTGGATGAAGATTTGCTAGATATTTTCGAGAGAAATTGCCTGCAGTGTTCTGGGTACCTGTCTGACTGACTGTATTTCAAATAGTAGGCTGTACGAAAAGTCTGGTTCAATCCCACCTTATAGGACTACAATCTGAGAAAGGTTGAGATTGCTAGGGAACTTTCTGCGGATGAAGGATGACAGATTGCCGAATGTTGTTCGTTTCAGCCAACCGTCTAGTGCTAAACGTAAAGCAGGTCGTCCTCTTCTGGGGTGGGAGGATGTTATAAAGAAGATTAAAGGAAATGGGAACTTCCTCGGAGGTTGTAAAAGAGGGAGGCTTTGAATAGATCGGGATAGAGGGGGAGTATGCGTAGCTGTTTTGGCCTAAGGCGGCATGGTGCTGCGGTGAGTTGTTAGTAGTAATAGTAGTAGTAAAAACGACTTTATACATTATCAAATGCGATCAAATTCGATTTTAAATTCTTCCTTTAGAACTTAGAAGTTTTTTTTGTTATTTCTCATGAAATTTCTAAAATATTTAATTACATCATACGAGAGAAAAACTAAAAAAATACCCAGTTGATAAGAAAACGTGCAGACCTTATGCACTGGTGGAATTAAAAATGCCTTAATATCCAATTTGTTCATTACATTACCAATTATACATAAGTTGTGGTGCAGTTGCACAGATCGAAAAATACAAAGAACCAGAAAGAAAATTCCTTATGAAAAGTTAAATTTCAATAAGCATTTAGCAGAAAACAACTGCTGCCAAGCTCAAGTAATTCCAAATATTTAAGGATCTTGGACCAAACATTTCATATTAGGGTCCAAAAATATAAAGACCTCTATATAAGGACTTAGTCATTAGGTCTCCGCTTAACACCTCTCGTTATAGATGGAGTTATCTGGGAATCGTTTCCTAGACCCCTTAAGGGGGCTTTAAAGTATTATGAATTTGGATATATCCTGTGTTTTCTTGTCTGTAGAACATAAGCCTTTCTAGTAGTTTTTAGTCCAGCAGAATGATGTTGAAGGGGGGTAAAAGTTTGTGGCAAAAATTCTTAATAAAATTCATCCGTTCCGGAAAGTCACATAAGATTTGGACTGAAATATATATTTTACCGACTTGTATGTTACAGAACTTTCGATATATCTTGTGTTAGAGAACTTTTGAAATATCTTAATTTTAGGGCCGTTAAATTTCAAATAAATAATCTAACGGTTATAATCATTTTGTAGATTTTTTAATTTTTTTTTTAATAAAGTAGCGGAGGAGTTAATGAATGAAAATAATTTAGTAAATTATTAATTATTTAATACAACAAAAATAAATTAAAAATATAAAATAGTAATAACTAAAAATTAAATAAATCGGATAATAAACTAAAAAATAATTACGACATAAATTATAAATTTAATATTAAATTGAAAATAATTTTGTTAATAAATAAATATTTTGTCAAAATCCGGCCTGAAAATTTAACGGGAGATGGGAGGGGGCTAATCAACATTTTTCCACGGGCGTGGATTAATGGTGAGGATTAAGATAGCCAAAAATCCAACCATAGAACCGCGCAACAGCAAGTTATGTTTTGGCTCATTCCAGTATCATTGGATTTACCTCTTTATGCTGGTCTAGTAGCTTTATGCTGGTCTATAACAATGCAAAGGGAGAGCCCGTAAAGCGATACCCGTGGGCTTTTTGATGGCCCTCATCTCACTTGGGAAGACCGTTAATGGCATTTGCTTTAATCAGGCACTAGCTTAGGACTTCTATCCTCGCAAATTTTTCCTCCTGGTATTGCCAAAACCCTTATGCCTTTTGGGAGTGTTTGCGATGCTGCTTAAAATCTCTGTTTTTAAATGAAATTGAAAAATATAGGTTTTGCTTTTTCTTTGGAAGGCCACCTATGTCTGACCTTCCATGTTATTTCTCCTTTCTAGGATTATGGGGGAACAGCCACCTTGTTTGGTGTAGCATCAGTTGTAAATCATGTTTCAGAAATACTTGCATACTTCTTTAGCTTCAAGTTAATTCGGAAAATAGGACACATTAAGGTAAGTGATTCATTAAAAAACAAATCATAGTTTTATTAATCATTATCATCATTTTGTTAGACTTAACTAAAATTAATTAATTTCTATAAAACGAATTGTGTTAAATGAACGAAACATTTCTATGAATTTTTCAGTTTCTATGAATAATATTTGTTTTATTTGCATTAATTATGCTACTAGTCACTGTCACAATTGCATTGATAGCAATTATTATTTTAAATAGCATGCAAAGGAACAAAGGGACTGATAGAAGAAGCGTGGGGAAAATGAATTGTTCCTATTTAACTACTCTTGGTTGTAAGTGTTTAAGTTGTACTATTTTCTCGGTTGTTCCTACAAAAATAATTTCTACGCCCTAAGGCTGAGGGTCTTTCCATCGATCCAACCGATCCGTCAAGATTCTTTAAAAAATTTGGAGAGATAATTCGAATGGAAATTGAAAGCTTTAGTGCTGTTTTTGAGTACCCAATTAAATAAAAAAAAAACAAGTTTTTTTTAACTAAAAGTAAGGAGCAACATTAAAACTCAAAACAAACAGAAATTATTCCGTACATGAAGGGGTTACACCCTCTCCTCAATACCTTTCTCTTCACGCTAAAGCTTTCTGACCCGCCTCTACCTGAGACATTGGATCTGTTTTTTTTTTTTTTTTTTTTTTTTTTTGCAGGAATGATTAATTTTACAGAAATGATCCTTCAAAAGAATAAGATTTCTATGCTGATTTCAAATATATATATTTCATCAAGTTTAGTCTTACCCATTAAAAGTTACGCGCCTGGGAAAATTCGCCTGATTTTAGAAAAAAGGAGGAAAAAAAACCATAAAAGTCATAGAACCTTAATGAAAATCACACCATCAGATTCAGCGTATTAGAAAACCCTACTATAGAAGTTTCAAGCTCCTATCTGCAAAAATGTGGAATTTTGTATTTTTTGCTAGAAGAAAGATCACGGATGCGTGTTTATTTGCTTGTTTTTTTTTTTTTTTGTTTGTTTGTTTTTGTATTTTCCCAGGGGTGATCGTATCAATCCAGTAGTTCTAGAATATCGTGAGAGGGCTCCTTTTAACGGAAATTAAAAGTTCTAGTGCCCTTTTAAAGTGAACGAAAAAATTGGAGGGCAACTTGGCCCCCTCCCACGCTAATTCTTTTTCCTCAAGTCACCCAATCAAAATTTTGAGATAGCCATTTTGTTCAGCATAGTCGAAAATCTTATTAATATGTCTTTGAGGATGACTTAATCCCCCACAGTTCCCAGGGGAAGGGCTACAAGTTATAAACTTTGCCCATTGTTTACATATAGTATTGGTTATTGGGAAGTATACAGGTGTTTTCAGGAGGAATTCTTTTCTGGGGGTAGGGGTCAGGGTCGGAGTAGGGGTTACGGGGGAGGATCTTTCCATGGAGGATATTTCCTTGGGGAAAGGAACATTTCCATGAAGGGGGTGCCAGATTTCCCAGCATTATTAAAAAACGATCAGAAATTAAACATAAAAACAAATTTTCTTCAACTTAAAATAAAGAGCAACAATAAAACTTAAAACCAACAGAAATTATTACGTATATGAGAGGGTTTGCCCCCTAGTCAATACCTTTCTCTTTACGCTAAAGTTTTTTAGTACTTTCAAAAGAGCTATCTATTCTAATTAACCGGCCTTTGTGATCCAGGGGTTTGTGATTCGAACAAAATTCGAACTTTAGCGTAAAGAGCGAGGTATTGACTAGGGAGCGAACTCCCTAATATACGTAATAAAAACATACGAATATAGGAATTCGTTACGTAAGTTAATTCGTAAGTCACGTCAGAACAAAATTTCGAGAGAGCCAATTAGCCAAAAAAGGAAAATTAATATGCGAGTTTCGTTTTAATTATTCGTGTGCAGTGAGCCAAAATCAAAGCTGCATTAATTGAAAAACGTTCAGAAATTAACTAAAAAAATTTTTTTTAAACTGAAAGTAAGGAGCGACATTAAAACTTAAAACAAACAGAAATTATTCCTTATATGAAAGGGGCTGTCCCCTCCTCAACGCCTCGCTCTTTACGCTAAAGTTTGACTCTGTCTTACAACTTTTTTTTTAAAACATTAAAAAACTTTAGCGTAAAGAGCGAGGCGTTGAGGAGGGTACAGCCCCTTTCATATACGGAATAATTTCTGTTCGTTTTAAGTTTTAATGTCGCTCCATACCTTTAATTAAAAAAAAACTTGTTTTTTTTTAGTTAATTGCAAGAAGAAAGATCACGGATGCGTATTTATTTTATTTTTTTTCCCAGGGGTGATCGTATCGACCCAGTGGTCCTAGGATATCGCAGGAGGGCTCATTCGAAAGGAAATAAAAGTTCTAGTGTCCTTTTTAAGTGATCCAAAAAACTGGAGGGCAACTAGGCCCCCTCCCACGCTCATTTTTTCCCACAGTCACCCGATCAAAATTTTTAAATGGTCATTTTGTTCAGCATGGTCGAAAATATATAATAACTATGTCTTTGAGGATGACTGAATCTCCCACAGTCCCCGGGGGAAGGGCTGCAAGTTATGAACTTTGCCCAATGTTTACATATAGTATTGGTTATTGGGAAGTATACAGACGTTTCCAGGGGGGATGATTCTGGTAGTGGGGGGGGGTTACGTGGGAGGTCCTTTCCATGGAGGAAGTTTTCATGGGGGGAAGGGAAATTGCTATGAAGGGGGCGCCGGATTTCCCTGCATTATTTAAAAAAAAAAACGATCAGAAATTCAATAAAAAAACAAGCTTTTCAAGTGAAAGGAAGGAGCAATATCAAAAATTAAAACGAACAGAAATTATTACGTATATGATTGGGTTCGCTCCCTAGTCAATACCTCGCTCTTTACGCTAAAGTCTTTTTAATACTTTCATAAGAGCTATTTATTCTAATTAACGGCCTTTGTGATTAAGGGGCAATTTTTAAGTAAGAATAGGAACAAATTTCGAACTTTAGCGTAAAGAGCGAGGTTTTGACTAGGGAGCGAAACCCCTAATATACCTATTAAAAATATATGAACATAAAAGTTCGTTCCGTAAGTTAATTTGTAAGTTACGTATATTCATTACTAATAAAAAGTTCATAGATAAAATTAAACAACTTTCGAGCTAGCCATTTAACCAAAACAAGTAAAATTAATATGCAAATTTCGTTTCAATTATTCATGTACGGTGAGCCAAAATCAGAACCTGCATTAATTCAAAAACATTCAGAAATTAAATAAAAAAAAGTTTTTTTTTTAACTGAAAGTAAGGAGCGACATTGAAACTTAAAACGAACAGAAATTATTCTGTGTATGAAAGGGGATGTCCCGTCCTCAACGTCCCGCTCTTTACGCTAAAGTTTGACTCTTTCTCACAACTCTGTTTTTTAAAACAATAAACTATCTAAGCAACAATATTTATAATTATAAAGCAATAATTTATCTAAAGATCGTGCAGTAAAGCGTGCTTATCGTATTATTGTTTCGAAGTTCAACACGATGACAATAGAAGGTCGAGATTTTAGTTTTTGGGTGGAACGATACGGCATGGACAACCTCAAGACCTATGAAAATGACCAAAGCTTGGAATTTCCAAATTCTAGTGAGTCAGTGGTTACAGGAGATAGTGTGTATCGGCTTCTGCAAGGAAAACAGCTTGAAATTGTTGGCAATATTTTACTGGCTGTCAATGATCCTAATTATTTTGGGAAGATATTTTTTTAATAGATGGACCAGGTGGTACAGGTAAAACATTTTTTTATAAGACCTTGTATCACATTATGTGTGGAAGAAATTAGAAAGTACAATGTATGGCTTATACAGGAATAGCAGTAACTTTATTGCCATTTGGATTAACAACACAAAAAACCTTGGCTTGAAAGTTCCACTTTCCTCAGATTCTGTTTCCTGTATAAGATCTGGTTCAAACAAAGCCTTAGAATTAGCTCAAGTAGATGTTTTCCTACTTGACGAAGCACCCATGCTTCCCAAGCATGGCTTACAAAATATGGATCAGTTGTTGTGGTCCATTGCAAATCCAAACTTACCAATTGGTGGAAAATTTTAGTTGCTGGAGGTGATTTCTGACAGTCTTTAATAGTTCGACCCCGAAGCAACCGCAGTGAAATACTCGATTTATCAATAAAAAAAAGTCATCTTTGGAAGAATTTCAAACATGTTTCCTTTGAGAAAAATATGGGGGTCGATACTGAACAGGAAGCATTTGCAAAGTGCATCCTCGAACTGGGAAAAGGAAATCTTCCTAAAAATGAACTTAATGAAATTGAATTACCGGAAGATATAATTTTCAGTGGCAATTTAATTGAGGAAATATTCGGAGAATGTCTGTCTAAACAAATTTTTGATTTAATGAAGGATCGAGTTATTTTAGCTTCAATCAACAAAGAAGTTAGTAAAATAAATGTAAAAATTGTCGATCGCCTTCCAGGAGAATACAAATTGTACAAAAGTTACGATTTCTGTAAAAGATAAAGAAATTGAGTTTACTTCAGAATTCCTCAATTCAATTGACATAGCAGATTTACCACCACATGACTTAAAAATAAAGAAAAATACGATAGTTACGCTTTTGCGTAACTTAGATATTTCAGAAGGGATGTGTATGGGACCCGTCTTATTGTTACTGAATTATGTAACAACATAATAAGGCAAATATTATTACTGGGAAAAAATCAGAAAAAGAAGTCCACATATCCCGAGTTACAGTGGACTCTAGTAAAGGTCAACTTGGATGTACGGTTCAACGACATCTATTTTCAATTCGACCCGCATTTTCCATGACTATACATAAGTCACAGGGGCAAACTTTTGAATTTCTTGGTGGCCAACCTTAGTATTCCCAGTTTTTAATCATGGAATGTTATACTTTGCACTTGCTCGTGTGAAAAGACAACGTAGCTTAAAAATTCTGCTACCACCTGAAAATGAAGGAAGAACATATAACGAAGTGCGGAAGGAAGCCCTGACAACTATCACAAAATTCTTATTGTTAGAGTGATATTTCTTTTTTGATCATCAATGCCTACTATACGTTTGTTAAAAAAAAAAAAAAACAAATGACGTCACGTGATAAGATGTGAAATTGGACAACCTGGACCATCAATTGCGACAACAACAATACGGACAGTTAAAGCAAAGGCCATTGCTGAATTGTCTGAAGTAATCAAAATCCAAAAACGTATCAAAAATGAAAATGAAGAGCAAAGACATGGGCGGTTAGAAGATATTCGAAAACGACAATTAGAGCGTGTTAAAAATGAAAATGAAGGGCAAAGACACACGCGGTTAGAAGATATACGACACCGAACAAGTGAGGGAGTCAAAAATAAAAATGAAGAGCAGCGAGTCAATGAAAATCAACCTGGACAGCGAGAAACAAAACGTGTCAAAATTGAAAATGATAGCGATGATGATTGGGTATGCGATTTTGACATGGATAAGGTCATCAATGCCTATCATACCTTTGTTAAAAAAAAAAAAAAAAAAAAAGGTTTGGCGATATGTATTTCATAATGACGAAAGATAAGCCGAGTTGTAACAAAGCAAACAAATTGAAAATAATAGCGATGATGATTTGGTTTTGGATTTTGACATGGATAAGGTCATCAATGCCTACCATACCTTTGAAAATCTACAATATGGACTTGATAAATCGTTCATAATGACAAAAGACAAGCTGAGGTGAAAGTTAAAGGTACACTAAAAATAAATGTAATTTTACAAAGGGACCACTTCTAATTTAAGGTCCATTGGACGTCATAACATCAAGAAAAGGCTCAAATTGTGTGCGTTTAGAAGACAAGCGACAGTAAGAATCTATATATAGAAGCCTGCCGTGTGCCGAGTGTCGGAGCCCGGCGGTGAAGCCGCCAGGCTCCCGGTGCTATATATTTATATATATATATATATATATATATATATATATATATACTATCTTTACATATGAGCAATAATTATATATGTCTGCATGTATTCTATTTCTCGAAAACAGCTCCATACTTTTTCGGAAAAATTGGTATCTTGGATATTCTCACATAAAAAAAAAAATTATATAGGTCAGAAGTCTGATAAAAATCGTTAAGAGCCTGAATTTTGGTTTTTGCAAATGACATCATATACTATGTTATTACATCATATGAGCATTTCTTATGATATCATTTATGGCATCATATAAGTATTTTCTTATATGATGTCATGCATAGCATAAATAAGATTCTTGAGTTTTCAACGCAATGTTTATTTATATAATATAATGCTTGTTGGAAGGCCCAAAAAACGAAAATTTACAGTTGCAGTTACTATAAATGATGATTCTTTAGAAACAACACCTTAACTATCAAACGTGATAACATGTGAAATTCTACAAGCTGGACCATCAATTGTAACAACACCAATACCGACAGCTAAAGCAAAGGCCATTGCTAAATTGTCTGAAGTAATCAAAATCCAAAAACGTGTCAAAAGTGAAAATGAAGAGCGAAGACACAGGCGGTAAGAAGATATGCGAAAACGACAATTAGAGCGAGTTAAAAATGAAAATGAAGAGCGAAGACACACATAGTTAGAAAACATACGACCCCGAACAAGTGAGGGAGGCAAAAATGAAAATGAAGAGCAGCGATTCAATGAAAATCAACATGGACAGCGAGAATCAAAACGTGTCAAAATTGAAAATGATAGCGATGATGATTGGGATTTTGACATGGATATGGTCATCAATGCCTACCATAACTTTGTGAAAAAAACAACAAAGGTTTGGCGATATGTATTTCATAATGACAAAAATTAATCCGAGGTGTAACGAAGCAAACAAATTGAAAATGATAGTGATGATGATTGGGTTTTGACACGGATAAGGTCATCAATACCTACCATACCTTTGAAAATAAAAAATATGGACTGGATAAATCGTTTGAAGAAAAAGAAGTTTTTGTCTCAACACCTGAACAATTAAGAGAAACAAAGGTTTGGCGATATGTCTTTCATAATGACAAAAGACAAGCCAAGGCATAAGAAGAAGTTTTTGTCCCACCACCTGAACAATTAAAAGAACAAAGGTGGTCGTCAATGCCTTCCATAGCTTGTAAAATCAAAAACCTGGACTAAATAAATCGTTGGAAGAAAAAGAAGTTTTGTCCCACTACCTAAACAATTGAAAGAAACAAAGGTTCGACGATATGTCTTTCATAATGATAAAAGACAAGCCGTGGCAAAAGTTAAAGGTCCAATAAAAGAAATGTAATTAGACAAAGGCAACATTTCTAATTTAAGGTTCATTTGGACGTCATTACATCAAGAAAAGGCTCAAATTGTCTGCGTTTAGAAGACAAGTGAAAGTGAGAATCTATATATTGAAGGCTGCCGCATGCCGAGTGCCGGGGCTCGGCGGCTGGTAATTGCAAAAATATTTATATATATATTTTAACAAGGGATTACAACAATTCAAAAGCATTAAAAAACCGAAAGTTTGAAGCTTAGTAGATAGTAGTAGTAGGCTCCCAGTATATATATATATATATATATATATATATATATATATATATATATATATATATATATATATATATATATATATATATATATATATATATATATATATATATATATATATATATATATATATATATATATATAGATATATATATATATATATATATATATATATATATATATATATATATATATATATATATATATATATATATATATATATATATATATATATATATATATATAGATATATATATATATATATATATATATATATATATATATATATATATATATATATATATATGTGTATATATATATATATATATATATATATATATATATATATATATATATATATATATATATATATATATATATATGTATATATATATATATATATATATACATATATATATATATATACATATATATGTATATATATATACACATATATATATATATATATATATATATATATATGTATATATATATATGTATATATATATATATATATATATATATATATATATATTATATATATATATATATATATATATATATATATATATATATATATATATATATATATATATATATATATATATATAGCACTCATTCATCCCCTTGTATAACTTTGCATGGCGCCAAAGATGCCAAAAAACTTCCTTTCTAGCTTTTTTCCTGTAATTTTATTTCCCTTTAATTACGGTGTTGTATAATTCAGTAACAACCAGGCTTGTTCCATTGCATATACTCTCTGATAATCTAAATCTAAATTACATATTTATTGAAGTATTCTTTTTAGTCATAGGGTGACAAATCAGCAATTTCAATTGAATTAAGAAATTCCCTAACTGCAGATTTCGTTGTTCATCCTTTTCACTTGTTATTCGCTGTGACACTTTTTTGTCGCATTTCTCCTAACCACAGATTTTGTTGTGCTTCTGTTTCGTTCATCATTATTTCAGATATTTTTTTATGCCTTTTGCTTCAGTTGTTCGGATTGTCTTCTAACCACACATTTCGTCGTGTAAAGTTTTGATTTGCAATGCGACCTTATTTATATGATTAAATAAAAATAGCAAGTTTTTTAACTGAAAGTAGGGAGCGACATTAAAACTTATTTATTCCGTATGTGAAAGGGGCTGTCCCCTCCTCAACACCTTGCTCTTTACGCTAAAGTTTTTTATTGTTTTAAAAAATAGAGTTGTGAGAAAGAGTCAAACATTAGCGTAAAGAGCGAGGAGTTGAGGAGGGGACAGCCTCTTTCATATATGGAGTAATTTCTGTTCATTTTAAGTTTTAATCTCGCTCCTTACTTTCAGTTTAAAAAAAACTATTTTTTATTAATTTCTGAACGTTTTTAAATTATTGCAGGTTTTGATTTTGGCTCACCTTACATTAATAATTAAAACGAAATTTGCATATTAGTTTTACTTGCTTTTGTTTAAATGGCTTTCTCGGAAGTTGTTGAATTTTATTTACGAACGTTTTCGTTAGTAATAAATATACGTAACTTACGTTTTAACTTCCGTAACGAACTTCTATATTCATATATTTTTAATACGTATATTATGGGTTCGCCCCCTTGTCAATAGCGTAAAGTGCGAGGTATTGACTAGGGGGCGAACCCAATCATATATGTAATAATTTCTGTTCGTTTTAAATTTTGATGTTGCTCCTTACTTTTAGTTGAAAAACATGTTTTTTTTTATTTAATTTCTGATCCTTTTTTTAATAATTCTTGAAATCCGGCACCCCCTTCATAGCAATGGTCCATCCCCCATGAAAACTTCCTCCATGAAAATATGGCACTAGAACTTTTAATTTCCGTTCGAAGGAGCCCTCCCGCGATATTCTAGGACCACTAGGTCAATACGATCACCCCTGGGAAAAAAAACCGAAAAAAACAAATAAGCACGCATCCGTGATCTTTCTTCTGGCAAAAAATACAAAATTCCACATTTTTGCAGATAGGAGCTTGAAACCTCTAGACTAGGGTTTTCTGATACGCTGAATCTAATGGTATGATTTTCATTAAGGTTTTTACGACTTTTAGGGGGTGTTTTCTCCTTTTTTCGAAATACAGACAATTTTGTTCAGGCGCGTAGCTTTTGATGGGTAGGACTTGATGAAAGTTATATATTTGAAATCAACGTAAAAACCTGATTCTTTCAATGAATGTATTGGTATCAGAATTCCGCTTTTTTAGATTTTCGGTTACAATTGAGCCGGGTCGTTGAAAACGTTGATTCTGGAGGTTGTAACTTCATTAAATTGAAAAGCACCCACCAAAAGTTATAATGCTAGGAAAATTTGCTTTATTTTTGTAAAAGCGAGAGAACTGAGAACTAGAGAACTGTCTTGATAAAAATTGCGACATCAAAATAAAATTTCAGAATATCCCTTTTTTTGCAAACGTTTTAAGCCTCTGTCTACAAAGCTGAGAAATTTTACTATTTTTTCTATCCAAGGATCTGCCGTCGCTTTAGATGCCTTAATGATATACATCCACCTTGATCATTCCACCAACAGCAGTTTTTTTTCTAGTTACTTTATTAACCAGAAAAAGGTTGGGAAATACCTGATACTTGCAGTATTACATTCTCTAATGAAAACAAAAAAATAGGCCCAGCCCAGGCGACGGAACCTGCCCTGGATTGACCTAGTCTGACTTGAGCCAAAGGAATATTTCTCACTAATCCCTGAAATTTTCATCACCCTCTTTATTTCCATCATCCTCTACCATATCTCGCTTCAGGCTCTGGAGTTCACCAAGACATAGATTAATGGCTATGGCATCATCTGCAGTGGCCACAGACATTTCCAGACCAAATAACTTTCCTCTGACAACCACTAAAAAAATATGGTGCGCTCTAGGGCCGCCAGATGAAGAAGATCACGACTTACCCCTTCCCCTAAAATCAGCCTCACTTTAATTTGAAAAAAAAAGGTTTTTTTTTCCATCTGTCTTAGAAGAGAGGCTCCCAAAATCTCTGACATTATTAACATTTCTGGTATTATCTTCCTTTAAGTATACTTATGAAACCTTAATGATAAATCTGACGAAAAATATAGGTAAATTTATTGTTTGTTTTCTTGAGACTCTGAAAATAAGAGTGAGCTATTTAGGCCGGGTTTAATTAAGAAAAAAAAACTTGGTTGGTTTCTTCAAAGTTGAGTTTCAAATTTAGTTTAGTTATTCTTCTGAAAGTAATTTTAAAGCTTGTCTTATTAGATTTTTATTATTTAAGTTCAGCCAGTATGAAATAAGAGTTGGACATAAATTGGTTTCAGGAACTTCAGTTTTAACATCACACTTAAAGTGAAGGCTGATAAAATCTACTTAAAATATAGACTATTTCTGAAATTCTCTAAAGGGTCTTCTAGCCAGGAGTCTCCTACCAGGCAAAGCAATTTACAAAGTTCTGTCAGAAGCAGAATTCAAATGGTTCAGAAAAATTGTTGAAGATTTGCAAGTTCTTTTGCATTTGTTTACTAAACACATAAAATCACTTTGTTTACAGGCTCCTTTGTTATGCAGGCAATACGATTTTTCAAATGATTTCCTAAATAGTGGAATATTATCTCCATTACTCATACCCTTGTTTTTAATGAAGCAACACTGTAGACTGTAGCGTCTCCTTTTTCCAAACATGAGACACATTTGATACCGCGCGTACTGACCCTAGGAATATACGTCAGAACCTTAGTTTAGTTGCTAGTGGTCGGACAAAAAAACAGGTTTTTCCACAGGCTTCTCGTGATGTGTGCACATCCGTATCGCGCGTGCGCGAAGGCGGAGTATGAATCTTGTGTGGTTTTGAATATGTTTCAGATTTTTTTAACGGAGAGTGTAGCCTTTGTCGATACTGTATATTCTGTCTAATGTGATCAAGCAATCCTGAAGGGACAGGGTTGCCAAGCTTTCTATATTCTCCGTGTGAATTGGTAGTCTCCATGTGGTAGTCACAGCTAAGCTGTAACGAATGGGCTTGCAGCAACTCCGAAGAAGGAATAAGTCATATGTCAAAATATTTGTTTCTCACTAGACATTCATTGAAAATATATTAAATAAGAAACATTTTAGGTTCTTTGTATTGGGCTTGCAGCAAATGTAACTCGCTTTCTCTACATATCCTGGATCTCCGAGCCATGGGGAGTTATGCCATTTGAATTTATTCAAGGTAAGCCAAGAGTAACGCTTTGATGTGCAAGATACCAATAATAGTTTAAAACGTAAGTCACCTGCGTAGGGCAAATCATGATTTGTTTTTATTTTTGGCACTTGTTGGATATACGCCTTACCTAATGTTCTTCTAATATGTTTCTCTGACACTCAATCCTAATAAAATGTAGAAAAGTAAGATTAAAAAATAATTGGCCTACTTTAGAAACAAATTTGGGCTATACATTTGCACATTTGGGGGGAAGGGTAAAGTATAACGGGTCTGCAAGCGTTAGGTACAATTATTCTGCATATTATGTAGTAAGAGTTGGTATCTAACTTCGCACTGTCCAAATACTTTAACCCCCCCCCCTAAGGTGCAAATATATAGCCCAAATTATATATTTTCCAAATATTCTGTCACTTCTCTTTGTCTAGTCTCACGCTAAGCTGAAAGAAACTAACGAAAAAAAACCGGCTCTATAATGCGTCAATGAATGAACAACTTGAGCGGTAGGGCGTTTATCATACAAGTACCTTATTTTTTACTATTATTTCATAGGAGATCGATTCACTCTTTTTTGATGCTGAATAGCTCATGCCCTCCGGCAAAATCTAGCGCTTGATTTTGGAGGGTAATCACACGCTTTCAACAGTTTCTACTTGCTTGGGCCTAACTTGTTTCAATCTATAGTTGCGTTTTTTTTTATTATTATTAATTAACTACATTTAGAGACCTTGAAATACTACTTACACCAAAAAAACATAATTTTCAGTGTAGTCTGTGCGTGCTTTCTTTGCAGGCAGATTACTCCTTAATGCTCCCCATCAAAAACGTTGGCTAAAATGTTTAGATAAAGAGTATGATTAGGAAGAGGAAAATATGGCAAAATAATGTGGTAGATTTACAAATATAGACAAATCTACAGATGTAGATCGGCAACTAAATACATACGCGGTGCAAATACATAATAAGCACACAAATGATACCATGACTCATAAAATAGAAAAAAATATACATTAAAAGCAAAAGACTTTTGAATACTATTCCAATAAAAAACACTATTTTAAGCAGTATCCACGAGTGTTTTCTTTGTTGGAACGTTACACCAAAGGCTATGAGTAACTTTAAGAGTGAAACTGGCGCTAGTGTCGAAAGAACAAACTATCAACGCCATCTAGCGTCTGGCAACAGTTGGCATTTTTTCAAGCTTCGTAATCGTTTCCCTGTCAGGAACTCTAAGTATCTCTAAATATCTCGCTTCACGTAAAGAAGCACCTCCCGCAACTTATAAATCGTGCCGAAAGCAGAAAGAATTTCTTGATTCCAATGGTGCATCCGAAAAAGTACAGAACGTAGTTATGAAAAGCGATACGCTGGTGTTTTATGCTAGAACCGAGCAAGATGCAGAAGCGGTAGCTAATAGAATAAAATCAAATTCTGCGGCTATAGTTAAATTTCATAAACCGAAATTCCTGGCTGTGGCCAAATTTGTCCCTGAAGATACGAAAAACGAGGAGATTGAGTCTGCTATAGAAGGGATCCTAGAAGCGAAGCTCTATGGTACTAGCAAGTCAGTCAAGCTAACATTCAGAGACAAAGAAGCTCTTGAAAAAGAACTGAAATATGGCATTTACGTCGGTTATTGCCATATCAAGATGGACAAATATGTTGCCGCCCCTCTGAGGTGTTTTAAATGCCAAAAATTCGAACACTTGCAGCGAGATTGCCCCAATAAGGCGAGGTGTTCCAGGTGCTCCGGCAATCACAAAAACTATAAAGACAATCCACGTATCCATGATACTAAATGTGCTAATTGCTCAGGAAACCATCCATGTTATAGCTCGCAATGCCTAGTTTATAAGAAACAATTATAGGCTAGTTCAAACAAACGTAAGCAATGAATGCAACTGTCTCGCTTTATAGCAGAAATATATACGGGCACGCTCCACACAAGCTGTCTCTTTTAAGTGATCTAGTAACCAAGCATAGCATAATATGCATTCAGGAACATTTGATAAGATCCGATCATTCAGCAATCCTTGACCGAATTCCAGGAAAGGACTATTTTTTTTCAACCTGCTATCCGTAACAGCTCAGTTGGAAGGCCGGGTGGTGGAATCTTGATCATTGCAGACTCTTCTCTATAGGGTCACTTGACCTAGTGACCCTATACAGAAGAATAAGACTACGAGTCAACATAGTGAAAACGGAATTTATCGTTTTTAGCGGCACTAACTCCACCAATTTTAATCTTGTCCTTGATGGTATCAGAATCCAGCAGTCCCAGTCCCTAAAATACCTTGGTATCACGTAAGGTCAGACGCCTAGGTCAACTAGAGGCTTGTTGACCGAATCAGCCTGTAAATCTATCCGCTCAGAATATGGAAAAGCTGTCAAATGCAAGTGGTAATTTAATCGATTTATTAAGTCAAGACTATTCAACGCCGTCGTCTCTCCTGCCATCTGGTACATATCTCCCTTGTGGGAAGTGTTCTCCCTCACCAAGCGTCGAAAAATATGAACCACGTATTACAAATTTGCAAAATTTTTGCTGGGACTTCCACTAAAATTTCCTAACACGGAGATCTCATCCATATATGGAATCCTTGATCCATCAACCAAAGTGATTGATCTAGAACGGAGAGCCTCAAGACGATCCCTCAGTAAACTCTACGACTCACCGCTGACTCAACTGTTTCTGTGAATGAAATACCTGCATTTAATTTTTAGTGTCAATATGTTTTTCTTCTTTCTTTTGTTTCATTTTGTACTCCGCTTTTTTTCCACTTATCCATTGTAAGCGGGCACAAACAAATATATAATTATATATATATATATATATATATATATATATATATATATATATATATATATATATATATATATATATATATATATATATATATATATATATATATATATATATATATATATATATATATATATATATATATTACTACCCCAATTTTACCAATTACACTAAAATTATTTATTCTTACTATTACCCTGAAAAAAAAATCCAAGCGTCGCTAAACGCTAGAGTGAAGTTGATAGTTTTTTTTGTCGACACTAGTGTTGGTACCCACTTTTGTAAGATTCCCATACTCTTTAGATTTATCTTTAGATAATTTATATTTTTTTAATTCATGGTTGCTAATGATCTTCAACCTTTAGAATGCATACCTGAAAGGATTTCTAGTCATTCAGCTACTGTGATAGATAATGTTTTTGTCAGCTCTAAGTTCTTAATTACAAGTTATGCTGATATAGGTATTTATCCGGGATCTGACCATCTCCCAGTTATCGCGAGGATTACTGGTGTGCAAAAAACTAGAGGCAAAGCAAAGAAAAGGAAAATGAGGCAATTGAAAAGGTTAATTTAGATAAATTTGCAGAGGAACTGAGCCACTTAACTAAGATCCTGTTCTTGAAATAACGGGTGATGTAAATGATACGCATGACACATTCTGCTCGATTATACAACCCATCTACGAACAAACATGTCCTCTAAAAATCGTTAAAGATAGGAAGGATGTACCATGGAAACCCTGGATGAGAGTTGAAAATGTTCATGAAATAGAAAACAAGAATCATCTTTATGAACAGTACCTTAGGACAGAAAAAGGTGAAGATTTTAAAAAATTCAGGATTGCCCATAACAAGGTAAACTCTCTTAAAAGAAGAGAAAAGAGGGATTGAAAAGAAATTTACTGAGACCAAAGGTAGCTCGAAAGAAAGCTGAAAGGTCATCGGGGAGATGATATCAAAGAAGAGCAGTGGCGAACCTCTCTCAATAGAGGCAGGTGGGACTACACTCCATGGTCCTCTACAAGTGGTGGAACATTTTGCAGTTATTTCCCTAAAATTGGTCAACAGTGCAACAGGAAAATAACCAGAGTACTGAATCCTTCCGTGAGTATGATTTTCAAGATGATAGAGGGAACAGATTAGCCTTTGAGTTTTAAAGGTGTACCAGTGATGAACTACTTAAAATTGGTGGAAGCCTGAGCTCCAATTCAGTGGGGATAGATGGAATGAAGCTCCGAACTTTCAAGTCAGTTTTGGTTTACCTTCTGCCTTGTATTGTTCATACTATAAATTTGTCGCTAGAAACTGGAATCTTTCCTGAAGGTCTCAAGACAGCCGTGGTTATTCCCCTTCGCCTGATATTGGAAATTGGAGACCAATCTTCATCCTTTTTCTTTTCTCGAAAATACTTGAAAAAGTTGTTCATCGACGACTCTACCCGTATTTGACACATCATGGTACAATTAGTGATACTCAGTTTGGCTTTTGCAAAAGTCACTCAATTACACATTCGATGCAACACCTATGTGATCTTGTGAATCAGTGTCTTGATAGTGGAAAAATACCTCTCATTGTTTTTATAGATTTTAAAAAGGCATTTGATACGGTTGATTTTAGTATTTTATTAAATAGATTCAAGCTTTTAGGGGTTAAAGGGGCTTGTTTGATTCTTTTTTAAAGGGAGGGAAATAAAGGTTGTAATTGATAGTGTAGCTTTTAGTCCATATTTTGTGAATTGTGGTGGTCCACAGGGTTCTGTGCTGGGTTCGATTTTATATTTGGTCTATGTAGATACTATGAGATTTTACCTTCGTGATTCGTGTCTTACATCTTTCGCAGATGACACTGCTATTTCTTTTCGTGGTGTTTCTGCGGATGATTTAATTAATATTGTAAATATGGTATTAAATGATTTAAGTGTTTACGTCTTTAAGTATGTTGGTGGTTAATGTAAAAAAGACAAGTTTTATGGTTTTTAGTCGAATTGGTAAGCCCATAGATATTGGTGGGTGAATATTATGTTCTGATAATTCTCTAGAACGTGATAATTTAATAAGGTATCTAGGTTTTTACCTAGACTGCAATATGTAATGGAATGTCACAGTCATGATCTTTTGGAATCAAAAGTTGCAAGAGGCCTTAGAATTATACGTCGACTGAAGCACTCGTACCAGGTCGGGTGATGTTGCTTCTTTATTATGTGATTAATAGCCTATATATCCTACGGCTGTGTGTTATGGGCACAGTTTATATAATTATCCAGTAAGTTTATCGCAGATCATTTCTGGTCTTCTTTCTCGGTACGAACAAAAAGCTCCTCCCACTTCTTTTTGCATTAGCGGGTTAGTCTGTTTCCGATTGTTTCCAACAAAGTGGCATTATTCGTAATAGCGGGTTTCCACTTGTTTCCGATTAGATCACAGTCTAACTTGTCTACCCGTGAAAAGATCTGATTCCGCTTATGTTTCTATCTGCGAAAACGTTCTCTGGAGCACTCGCACCTTGGTCCGGGTTTTTATAATGGGTGAGATAGGGACAGATCATACTGGATAATTATATAAACTGTGGTTATGGGCTAGCAATTTTTTGGTAATTTTAGGCGTATACAGGTATTAGAGAATAAGACAGTCCGTTTGATAGGGGGAGGGGGTACGCTAAAGAAACTAATGATACAGTAGTTTGTTTAAGGAAATTAAAAGTGATGGATGAGGGACAAGTTCGTGACTACCAGGCTGCGATTTTTACTTACCAGTGCTTTCATGAAGTGTCTCCATTGGTGTTTTTAGATTTTCTTTCGACAAAATAATGATTTGCATGATTATTATACAAGGAATGGTAACAATCTGGTAACAGAGTATAGGAGTGGAAGTCGAACTGGATTTCAAATGAAACATCTGGGCCAGGGGGAATGGAATTCCCTCCCAGACAGTGTTAAGGAGGCAACACACAAGCACTTGTTTAAAAAAAAGTAAAGAATATTTGTTAAAGGGGTGAGGAGCCACGATTTAGAGATTGAAGATATATGTTATTAATTATTTTCTTTTGTTATTATCTTCTTTTTTTCCTGTTTTTCTTTCTTTTTTTTTTCTTAACTGGGTCGTTTGTTATGTTTAACTAGTATGTTTAACTAGGTCGTTCTGTAATAAATTAATCAAATCTAATCTTTGCGTTACACCTCAATGCTACCCAACAAAAGGTTGGAAAATTTTCTTTAATAAAGAGGATACATTTGAAAGCAAAATTTGGCAATATAATGATGTAGATATGTAAATAAATTCATACATGACAAAAATATATTATAAGCACAAAAAGATTCAATGCGTATAAAACCAGATGTAAAAGGAAAGAAATACAGCAAAGAAGAGAAAGAAGATAAAGACA
Source organism: Artemia sinica (assembly GCA_027921565.1). Classification (NCBI taxonomy): domain Eukaryota; kingdom Metazoa; phylum Arthropoda; class Branchiopoda; order Anostraca; family Artemiidae; genus Artemia; species Artemia sinica. The sequence goes on from JAPEVW010000042.1 coordinate 1,295,823, forward strand.
GCAAATGACTTTTGAACAGTGTAGACACCATAAATGCTATTTACAGTGATTTTGAATTTATTTGAACCGAATTGAACTTATTGAAAAAAACAAGAAATATATAGCTATTAACAAAATCTACACTTCAACTTACCTTCCTCTGTAAGGCTTTATGGCCAGGAAAAAAACAGGGCAGAAACAAAAATAAACAAATAACATCCATCATTTTTTTAAATAAAGCAGTCTCACCACAAACCCAAATAATCCCCCCCCCAAAAAAATGTGGATTTACTTTTTGAGAAGAGGACTCCCGTCCTAGCCAATGCAGCTTATATTTTGGCGCACCTTGTACCTAATTACGATGAGAAAAATCCCATAAATACAAAGACGAATATTTTGCCCCTGAGAATTCACGATAATATTTTTGTCTCAAAACAGTATTTCACGAATATAAAGGCTCAATTTAATTTAAAGTCAATTCTGGATGTGAAATTAAATTAAAAAAAAAAAACAAGTTTCTCCAACTGAAAGTAAGAAGCAACATTAAAACTTAAAACGAACAGAAATTATTTTGTATGTGAGGGGGTTAATCCCCTCGTCAATACCTCACTCTTCACGCTAAAGTTTTAGTTTTGTTCCAATTATTTAAGAATGATCCCTGAATCATAAAGGCCGTTTAATTAGAATAAATAGTCCTTTTGAAAATACTAAAAATACTTTAGCGTAAAGAGCAAGATATTGACGAGGGGGTGAACCCTCTCATATACGTAACAATTTCTGTTTGTTTTAACTTTTAATGTTGCTCCTTACTTTCAGTTGAAAACACTTGTTTTTTTTATTTAATTTCTGGTCATTTTTAAATAATACTGGGAAAATCGGTGCCCCCTCATGGAAAATTCTCTTCTCCCATGAAAAATTCCTCCATGGAAAGATTTTCCCACGTAACCCCCTCCCCCTGAAACCTCCCACCCCACTAGAAAAAAAATCTCCCCTCAAAATGTCTGTAAACTTCCTAATAACCAACACTATCAAACAGTTCGTGGTAGCAAACTAAGTAAGGAGCGACCCGGCTCAATAGTAGCCAATACTCTATAAAACAGAATTTTGATACCAGTAGATACATCAAAAGAATCAAATTTTTATGATGATTTCAAATATATAAGTTTCATTAAGTGTTGTCTCACCCATCAAAACTTACGAGCCTGAAAAAAGTAGCCTTATTTTCGAAAAAAGGATGAAACACCCCTTAAAAGTGTTATAATCTTAATGAAAATCAAACCGCCATATTCAGCGTACCAAAAAACCCTACTCTAGAGGTTTCAGGCTCCTATCTGCAAAAAAGTGGAATTTTGTATTTTTTTTTTTTGCCAGAAGAAAGATAACGGATGCGTGTTTATTTATTTTTTTTTTTCTCTCAGAGGTGATCGTATCGATCAAGGGGTCCTAGAATATCGCGAGAGGGCTCATTCGAATGGAATTAAAAGTTCTAGTGCCCATTTTAAGTGACCAAAAATCGGAAGGCACTAGGCCCCCTCCCATGTTCATTTTTTCCCAAAGTGACCCGATCAAAATTTTAAGATAGCCATTTTGTTCAGCATAGCCAGAAATCTAATAAATGTGTCTTTGTGGATGACTTAATCCCACAGAGTCCCTGGGGGAAGGCATGTAAGCTATAAACTTTGCCCATTGTTTACATATAGTATCGGTTATTGGGAAGCATACAGACATTTTCAGGAGGTTTTTTTTCTGTTGGGAGGGGGAAATCAGAGAAGGAAGTTACGTTGGAGGATCTTTCCATGGAGGATTTTTTCATGGAGGAAGAGACATTTCTATGAAGAGGGTACCGGTTTTCTCAGCATTATTTAAAAAACGATCAGAAATTGTATTAAAAAGACAAGTTTTTTCAACTGAAGGTAAGGAGCAATGTTAAAGCTTAAAAAGAACAGAAATTATTACGTATCTAAACTAATTAAACGGCCTTTGTGATTCATGGGTCATTCTTAAAGAATTGGAACAAAATTCGAAATTTAGCGTAAGCAGCGAGGTATTGACTAGGGGCCGAACTCCCTCATATACTTAATAATTTTTGTTCGTTTTAAGTTTTAATGTTGCTCCTTACTTTCAGTTGAAAAAAATTGTTTTTGTTTTTATTTTATATATAAACAATGGGTAAAGTTCATAACTTGCAGCCCTTTCCTTGGGGACTGTAGGGGACTGAGTCGTCCTCCGAGACATAGTTATTAGATTTTTCGACTATGCTGAATAGAATGGCTATCTTAAAATTTTGATCTGGTGACTGGAAAAAAATGAGTGTGGGAGGGGGCAAAGTTACCCTCAAATTTTTGGGTCACTTAAAAAAAGCACGAGAACTTTTAATTTCCGTTCAATGACTATTGTTTAGAAGACGAAATCGCTTAAACTAGGATTAAAATGAGAATGAAGAGGTTGTGCTAGGTAATAAACAATTTATCCAGTGGAGAGCTTAACTTACCTGGGAACTTTTGTTAGTAAAATTGTTGGATGCAGTGTAAATGTATAAAGCAGCCAAGATGTTTTTTCACAGTTAAAAAAAAAAAAATTGGGAGAACTGATAGAATAGAATAGAGAATATGATTAATGACTTTTTTCAATTTACGGAATTACCTACAAAGCCACCAGAATTTTTTTTTTCTAATTAAGTCCGCACGCAACTAGATGAAATCACTCGTATACCTTATAAAAGTATCTAGGGGGCCAATATTTCGACTGACAGGACCAAATTTAAGAATTTAGTCCAAATTTAATATGTTAGAAGTCCTTAAAAGGGCAAAATAGGCGGTGTTACTTGTGGTTTTGCCCCTTTTGAATTTGGCTTTGATAAAACCAAATTCTTAGGGAAGAATAATATAAATTTTTCCAGGGAAAAATATTTATATTAAACAAACAAAAATAAACAAAAAAGCCACATGGAAAATTAAGACAGAAAAATGAAAACGGATAAAGCCAAATTCAAAGGGAAGAATAAAGTAGGGACCTATCATGAGGTCCGAACGGGGCACCATATATGGGCATAGACTCCCTAGGGGAAATGGATTTCCAAGAAATTGATTGCGTAACCTAACCTAACCTCATGAGGTCCAAACGGGAGTCCATATATGGGCATAGACTCCCTAGGGGTAATGGATTTCCGAGAAATCGATTGCGTAATCGAAGGGGAAGTGAATTTCTGAGAAATTGATTACATAATTGATGGGGGAATTTTACTGACCCGATAACGGGACACAGGATCACGTGTCTCCTTCTAAACCAATCAGAGGGTTGGTTACATATTAGCGAGAGAGGATTGCAGAGAAATTGATTACATAATCTCCCGGGTCTATATTATATATGCATGTTTTTATGGTTTTTGTCACAGAGAATGAAAAACAGGATTTTTCTCACTTTGATGTATTTTCATGGTATATTAATGTCTAATGGATGATGTCAAGGTCGATTTATTTATTTTTGTTGTTGTTTGGCCAAGTGTAATGACACGAGGGGTGATTAAATATTCAGTGTGGAATGTAATGATCTAGGGGAGAGAATTCCAAGGTCATTTGATTTGTTGTTGTTGTTCGTCCAGGTGTACGCTAGGGGGAAAGTTTTGATCCAGGAATAGGAAAAAGGAAGTAAATGTTTCCTTCTAAGCCAATCAGAGATTCGGTTACATCTCCTTCTAAGCCAATCAGAGAGTCGCTTACATATGATTTCCCACTACATCGCAATTCGCCTTTGAGATTTCGTATATAACGGACATGCGTTGTGATTAAATTATCAAAAAGTTCCAGGACATAATGGATAAAACAACGAATATTATTGATGAGCTAGAAGCCTTGGCTAAAGCGATTTACAATGTGAGTTCTGTTTAGTACATTTTCATTCTTTATTTTCAAATAAAATCATTTTCCTTGGTAACCCTCCAGTATATTCAGGGTATACCCCCCCCCACAATACAACCTCCACTATATATTGTTTATACTCGCTAGAAAGCTTAAAATATGTTCTTTTTTTACCATGTAAACCCCAATCCTCCCTCCCCCTCCCCCTTCCCATGTTTATGACTTTAATTCTTGCTTTGGAAATAAATTTATTCTTTCTGTAAGCCTATCTAAAAGTGACACTCAACTTTATGTCAATCCCTTAGCCATTAAGCCGTCACTAACTTGACATAAACATATTTTCCGCATTTTTTATTTTCAAGTAAAATCATTTTCCTTGGTCACCCTCCAGTAAATTCAGGGTATACCACCCCCCCCCCCCACAATACAAACTCCACTATATATTGTTTATACTCGCTAGAAAGCTTATAATATGTTCTTTTTTTACCATGTAAACCTCAATCCTCCCTTCCCCCTCCCCCTCCCCATGTTTATGACTTTAATTCAACCAATTGGAAATAACTCTGTTTTGAATTCTCCCTTTGACAGGCAACTTCCGTTAACTATTAGCTATTAAGCCGCCCGCTAACTTGGCATAAACATATTTTCCGCAATGATTTAATAAGCTGTCACCCTTTTTAAAACACATCCACTTTTCTCAATCCATTACGGGTAACGATTTAACCTAAGGGATGTTCAACAGATCAAAAAGGATTGTTTTTGCCCCGTCAAATTAAAACACTTTCAAACAAAAAAGAGGTTGCAATAATTAAGCTAGGCCTACGCAACCTGTATGTGGAGGAGTGAAACGAGTTATACCCCAAAAACAATTGCTAACAAATTTTTTTATGACATTGCTGAAAAGGGGGGGGAGGGGGACTTCATTGTGATAAATGCTTTCTAGACAAAATTATGGCTAGGTTAGGTTATGGGCGTACTAATTTTTATTCTGTGAAAAAGGGGAAAATTATTTCAATACTAATTTTTTTTTCTCTTCTTTTTAAGGCAAATTATGAAGAATGTATGGTCCCTCCACCTGTAAAGAGAGCAAGGGAGGGTGAGGAAGCCCCACAGCACGCCAGCTACTGTTTGGAGAACTCTGCTGCCACATCGGTGCAAGAATGTAACGTCGTCGGCCCGTCCACACTCTCCATCATGCATTGCCTGGGCCTTCAAGAGCTGCCCCACCTACACAAGGTCAGGAGGTCCAGCATGCTTCTCCAGGGCCTTCAGGCACTCAACTGCAGCTGAAATATAAAAATGTGAGCATTTTATTTGTACCTAACTTTTAGAAATATCTAAACAAACCCATTTTTTTTCATCGCTTTAAAAGTGTGTGTGTGTGTCTCAGAGATATTAAAATATTAACCCCCCGCCCCAAACATTGTTTTAAATTTCTCTGCTCCCCTCTTCCTGAGAGATATCTAAATATAATTTAATTTTTTTTTTTGCTTGCTTGTCAAAGAAACCACTCTTTTTTCTAATCTTTCCTATTTTCTCTGCCCCACTGTAGGCATTTTCGCTCACTATTTTTCAAGCTCATTATAATATTTTTCGTTAATTTCTAGTCAATTACTGATAGAACTAGATTCTTTTTATCTCAAAATGCTATTTTTCGCTAGAATATTATAGTTTATCGTATACAAGGGGGCGACCGCTGCGGCGGCCGGGAAGCGCAGGCCTACGCAACCAGTATGTGGAGGAGTGAAACGAGTTATTCCCCAAAAATAATTGCTAACAAATTTTTTTAGGAAATTGCTGAAATGGGGGGAGGGGGACTTCATTGTGATAAATGCTTTCTAGACAAAATTATGGCTAGGTTAGGTTATGGGCGTACTAATTTTTATTCTGTGAAAAAAGGGGAAAATTATTTCAATACTAACTTTTTTCCCTTCTTTTTAAGGCAAATTATGAAGAATGTATGACCCCTCCACCTGTAAAGAGAGCAAGGGAGGGTGAGGCAGCCCCACAGCACGCCAGCCACTGGTTGGAGAACCCTGCTGCCACATCGGTGCAAGAATGTAACGCCGTCGGCCCGTCCACTTTCCATCATGTGTTACCTTCAAGAGCTGCCCCACCTACACAAGGTCAGGAGGTCCAGCATGCTTCGCCAGGGCCTTCAGGAACTCAACTGCAGCCGAAATATAAAAATATGAGCATTTGTTTTTACCTAACTTATAGAAATATCTAAACAAACCCATTTTTTTTCATCGCTGTAAAAGTGTGTGTGTGTGTGTCTCAGAGATATTAAAATATTAACTCCCCGCCCCAACCATTGTTTTAAATTTCTCTGCTCCCCCCTCCCTGAGAGATATCTAAAAATAATGTAATTTTTTTTGCTTGCTTGTCAAAGAAACCACTCTTTTTTCTAATCTTTCTTATTTTCTCTGCCCCACTGTAGGCATTTTCGCTCGCTGTTTTTTTCAAGCTCATAATAATATTTTTCGTTAATTTCTAGTCAATTACTCATAGAACTAGATTCTTTTTATCTCAAAATGCTATTTTTCGCTAGAATATTATAGTTTATCGTATACAAGGGGGGGGGGGGGGGGCTGGTCGCTGTGGCAGCCTGGAAGCGCCGCGGGGCCCGGGAAGTGCCGCGGGGCCCGCTGTGGCGGGCCGGGGGTGGGTTGGAGGGGGGCATTAAAAAGTGGAATTTATGTGGAAATTGTTCTGCCTTGCACACACACACACACGCACACACACTGAAAATTGTTTGTGTTTTAAACTGCTTTTATTTAAACACAATTCTCTAACGGAAAGAGTTGTGGGGCTATCAAGTAAAGACCTTGGTTTTTTCCAATGCAGATAAAGAGTATTAATATGAAATTTTTTTTGAGGAGTTGTTTGAACAAAATCAAAACCTCCTATGTCATCTTTTAGATTGTATTGAGTTGGAACTTTCAGAATATATAGAGTAGGGAACTGAATACTACTGCTAAGTAGCACGTTTTTAAATGATAATCCAATTTTTTTAAAAATAGGGGTGATTTAGACACTTTGAAAATAAGCTATTTTTCATTTATAGGTTGTTCTGGTTCCATACTCACCATCTCCCCCTGCTCGTCAGTTGGAGAAGGAGAGGACGCGCCTATGGAGCTCTACAACAATGAAATGTCACAGCAAGGTATCCTTAATTCATTTGAAATTCCTGACAACATTGATGAGTTTTTAACTGATTTTTTTAAATGTTGATAATAGCACAGTTGAGCAGGGGGACTTGAGTCCAAACACACTATAAATTTTAGAGGATTTTACCTGGGAATTAACAGGGAACCTTCCCCCCACAGATAACATACTTCCACTTCAATCAAATGAAGTGGCTTCCCATAGCCCTATTATTGAACAATGTGGAGGAGGAGGTGGTGATAATAATATACAGGAGGAGGAAGTGGGGGAGGGTAATATCCAATTGACACCATTTCCCGAGTTTCAACTCACAAATACAATTTTAAATACAATAGTTGTCTACGCTGCAACCTTTGGAGACCCATTTATTTCGCTTTTGTGTGGTAATTTTGTGTTTGACCCATAGAAATTGTTCATGACTATGTAGATAGAATTCGTGCACTGCTAGAAAATCAAATTCAGTTGTGGGGAGGAGGGGTAGGGATTCAATTAAGGTTTCTATTGTTTTAAAGGTGTTTTATTTAAATGAGGGAAAAAGTGAGGTTTACCATCATTATGTACATACCGAGATGCGACTGGTCTATCCTAATTTAGAGAATTTTGAGGGTGTTTTTTCCGAGTGGATAGGTCATATTATTGCGCATCTCGAGAATTATACAAAAATGGGAGCGGGTCGGTAGTTCTTTATGTTGAAAATTTAAGCGTTAATATTTGTAAATTTAAGAAAGATTTTATTTTAAGAGGGGGGGGTAGGTGGTGGAAGGGCAATAGTTTTAAAATATAATCTCGATTTAGTAGGTTGTCGGGGTGTCCAGCGAATCTGTTTTTGAAACAGATCAAAAATGTTTCAAGTACGCTTTCCTCATATCAGCATTTCAGCCTCTAGCAGATGACGCTACCAAGACGAATTTAGATCAATGGGCTGTACATGGGAAGGAGGGGTCCGATTTTCCCATTGTACATTTCACTTGTTTAGAGGGAAAATACCCAGTAACGCTCAGGTCTACTGATATTTTTGAAAGGGCCAATGCCCATTTAAATATCGGCGTTACTGTGGTTCTGTATGAAACTGAATTTGAAGATGGGGCTCGTTCTAAAAAGAAGGGGGTGGTGTTCCCAGTAAGGGGTCTGTCGATTGAATTGGTTAAACACTGGGTATGGCTGGTTGTTGTACACACCACCATTTAGTAACCTAGCCAATTCAATTGGCCATTTCAAACCCATTACAGACATTAGTAGAGTTCTGGGGGAGGGTAAAAAGGGGCGGGGGGTACGTTTCTACTGTCCGACATGCCTGTCTCGATTTTGGACAGAATTTAAAGCTGCAAAATCATATGAACCATTGTAGACGGCATGGCTACCAGTCAGTGGAAACACTGACATTTTACGTTTCAAAAATTTCCAAAACACCCTCCTCCAGAGCAATAAAATCTCGTTGGATTGTGAAGCGAAGCAGGTGGAAGTGAACGATCCTCGATTTCCAAACCGAATCAAAGAACATCAATCTATTGCAGTCTCCTACGTCCACGCACAAAGAGACAGTTCTAACACTATGCAGTTGTTAGAAATAGTTGAAACACTCGATGAGGGAGAGTGCATGATCAAGGCACTGAATAAATTAATTGGCACCGCTAATGGCGCTATTTCTCGTTTGAGAAATACGCATTACCCTATGGTGCTGTCTGCAGAGGATCGTCTCGCGATAAAAATCAAAAAATATGCTGGGTTTGTAAGGGGGAGTTTGAAGAGGGGGATAAGGGGACTAAAAGGAAAAGAGGGGGGAAGGGGAAAGTCAGAGACCACAATCACTTGTGGCAGGAAATATCCTCTGGGGGTAGTAATTTTAGAGTGGTAGTGCATCAATCGTGTAACATAAACGTTAGCCAGCAGTTTTTTATCTCGGTTTTTATTTATAATTCAAATTATGATTTAAAGTTTATTTTACCGGCACTGGCACGTATGCACAGGGAGGGAGGGGGAGTAGATAGTCCATGGGTAAATAATTCATTTACCTATAACATCATTCTCAATCGGCCGAGAAGTTGGTGCTTCTCGAGTTGAAATGGCAGGTAGTAAATAATGGGCATACGTGCTGGAATAAAATCAGGTTTTTAGATTCCTTTAGTTTTTTTCCCAAGGCATTGAGTCAATTGATTCAAGTGCAGAAAAGCGACAATTTTGATAGCTTTCCTTTGCTTAAACAGCACTTTCCAGACAGTGAAATGTATGACCTATTGACCTGTAAAGGTGTATACGCATACGACTATTACTGTTCTGGCACTCGCTTAAGCGAGGTGAAACTACCTCCAATTGAAGATTTCTATAATTCACTCACCAACAGTGAATGCACAGCCGAGGACTTTGAGTTTGCCAAGAAGGTGTGGTCTAAGGGGGATTGTAAGAATGGGTGGTATTATTGTAGACTGTACTTGGCCAGTGACGTTTTAACTCTGTTAGACATAGTCTGCAAGAACATAGACCAAATCTATTCAGAGTTCGGACTAGATATAGGCTATTATTTTTCGACACCACATTTGGTGATGGACTTGATTTTTAAAATTAGTAGGGAGGAAATCCTTGTGAGCTCCCCGACATTACCACCGTCGAGGACAATGGGCCACAAGGATGGTTCTTTGAAATTGACGGGCACATTTCATTGGTGCTTCATGATTCAGTCAGAGATTTTGTTTTTCCCTGTATCAATCGACCAGTGAGCAGGGACTCACTGAGCCCCTACAATCGATTAATGGTTGAGGATATGGGGATGCACTGGACCCCCTCTAAGCAAAAACTGATTGCAGATTGTGACCCTAAGGAGAATATCGTTGTTCACCATGTGCTTTCGCACTGGATGGTGAACAATGGTTTCAAGATCACCAAAATACATAGGGTCCTGCAATTCAGTCAGAAACCCTATTTGAAGACGTTTATCGACACTTTTGTTGATAAACGCTCTCGAGAAAACAGCAAAGTAGAGAAGGAAATGTACAAACTCATTCTAAATTCAGCGTTTGGCAAAATGTGTGAAAGCGTACGCAACAGATCTCGCTACGACGTCGTGACTGACCCTCAAGAGTGTGCACGGATTATTGCCGACCCCAATTTTACATCGTTCACGAGCATAGAGGCTGGCATGGTTCTTCTACACAGGAAAAAGAGAAATGTGGCACTGAACAAGAATATAGCAGGAGGTAGTTCAGTACATGAAATTTCCAAAAAGCTCATGTTGTCGTTTTTTTACAATGTGTGCAAGGTGCAATGGCCACGTGAGGGGGAGGTTCAAGTTTACTATGGGGATACAGATTCTCTGCTGTTAAAGGTAAAAACCGAGGATTTATTGGGGGATTTAGAAAATGGGGAACACATCAGCTCGCGGATGGATTTCACCAACTGGAATCTGTCCCTCTACCCCGAGTTGGTGAAACGTCAAGCCCCCAGCCAACTACTAATGTTAAAATCAGAGACGGGGAGTGATTTGATATCTAGGGGGTATTCCCGGGTCCTAAAGTTTATTGCGTGGAAACTCATAATGGGATGTAAAGCAGGCGTGTAAAGGGGTGCCTACACATTTTGTAAAGAGCAATTTCAACATGAGCGTGTACAGAGACTGTGTAGAAAGTAGCCTAGTGCCGAGAGCACAAGTGCTTGCAATTCGCTCTCTACAGTATAAAAATTATACTGTAAGAGTGGAAAAAATGCTATGTCGTGTATATCCGACAGAGTCTATGTGCTCGAGAATGGTGTAAGTGTACTGCCATATGGTCACTACCGTATTTCAGACCGAGTTGAATGCATAGACTATCGCAATCAACTTGGTCTGGATAAATTAACCTAACCACTAACCCTATCCTAACCACTAACCTTTCATAAATTAACTAACCTAACCTAACCACTAACCTTTCATAAATTAACTAACCCAATCTCACCATAACCCAACCTAACCCAACCTAATCTGTAGCAGCAGCAGCAGCAGCAGCAGTTACGACAACTATTGTATACAGCGCCCCGGGGGTGGGGGTGGGGGGGGTCCCGCCCCCGGCCGCCCCCGCGGCTCCCGGTGGGTTTGTGGGGTCCCGCCCACGGCAGGCCTTCGGCCCCATGGCTCCCCGGGGGGTGTGGGGGGTCTCCTTTTAAATTCATAATGTTCAACTGTGCTATTTTTTTTTAAAGTTCATGTTCTAAGTGTTTTTTTCAAGTGATTTACTGTACAAATAGTGTGTATGTGTTTTGTTTGTACAAATAGTGTTTCTTGCTGGACAAAAGTGTTTTTTGACAATAAGTGTTGTAGTTGTTGTTGTTGTTGTTCTAGACGAAACAAAAGTGTTTTTTTATAATAAATGTTGTTGTTGTTGTTCATGTTTGAACAGAAGTGTTTTCTTTTTTTTTGTTCATGTTTGAACAACCATTTTTTTATGTTGTTCATGTTTGAACAGAAGTGTTTTTATTATCTTAATAATGTTTGAACAAGTGTCATTTTTATGTTGTTCATGTTGAACAAATAGTGTTTCCATGTCAAATAAATGACCATGAAATATTGTTTTTTTGTTGTTCTTGTTAACGTACTAGATAGATCTATGGAAAAATTATTACTGCTACTTATTCACTGGACAAGTATGATTTACAGTTAGTTGTAGTAAGACTGTTGTCAACAGCAGCAGTAGCAGCAGCATGTATCAATTTAAAAAACCATTCAGATCGTTTCTGTGTGGGCCGTCAATGTCGGGGAAAACAACACTTTTAGCTAAAATAATTCAAAATTGTAATAAAATGTTTTTGGAAAAACCAAAGAAAATTTATTATTGCTATAGTATTTGGCAGGAGTCCTATGATGAAATAAATGCCATTGCCACAACCATACCAATAAAATTCATACGGGGACTTGATGTTTTCAATAGTATTGAACCAAACTCGTGGCTGATTATTGATGATTTGGCTGAATCCATTGAACAGTTCTCACAGGAAATGCTACAGCTGTTCACCGTTCGCTCTCATCATGAACAGATTTCCTTAACCCTAGTTCTACACAATCTGTTTCATCAGAGCAAATGTATGCGAGCCCTTGCTTTGAATTGCACCATCGATATTATCTATCGAGTTGTTCGTGATTCTAGCTCACTAATAACTCTCAATAAGCCAATATACCCGGCACCCCTAAATTTCTGCTGTCAGCGTACACTCAGGCGACAAATAAGCCCTACGGCTACATTTTTCTAGATCTTAATCAGAGCACGCCCGAGGATCTACGTGTAGTCACCGACATTTTCGACAATGAAATTACAGTATATCTTCCGGTGAACAGTAGAAAAGGCTATTAGTTGCCATTATGACACTGAAGAAACTACACGAACAACGGCATTTATTTTCCGTTTTAGGCACTTCAAAACCTCCACTCAGGAAGGCTATACTCAAACATGTGTGTTGACAATGATTTAATTAATCTTTTATCTGAACTATGTTTAATTTAACTGAGGGCAATGTACACTTGCCAGAAGGTATTAGACAACAGACAAAGCAACATCGTTCCACTGTACGCGCCTTGGCTTGCAAAAACAAGAGAAAATTTTTCACAAAAAAAAACGTCTCCTTCAAGCGGGCGGTAGCTTTTTTACACTTTTACTGCCAATAATTGTAGGACTTGAAAATAGTTTTCTCTAGAGAATGGCTAATCCTATAAATTGACACCATTTGAACTTGTCCTCTCGCCCGTCGAACATTTTGAAGACAATCTAAGCAAATTCATTAATGACGAGAATATTGCTGATGACAAAAAATTGCTTTTACTTCAAGATGCATTGCGACGTGCGGACAAACATAGACCTTATCGTGAGAGACCCGCCACCGTCACCGTCAAAGATCCCTCTAAACGGGAAACATCTCTCAAGATTCTGCAGCAGTGCAATCAAAGGAGAAGGAATTGAATTCAATTGTATAGAAAATTGGAAACCTATTGCCAGTGACCTATCGAGAACAGAGTAAAAGAGTATTATCATCATATCTCATGTTGGAAACTGATCATCAAGTTCAAGTCGACAGCGCAGGGAAACGAATTATAATTCAGGGAAAAAGTTATAATCTAGTTGATTTAATTTGTGATATGATGACGAATCGTAAAGGACTTTTATCATTTGACAATAATCTATACACTTTTCGAAATGCATCAAACTTTCCCAAAAGTCTTATTGGCAATAAGCAAATTCTAAAGAAACTAAGAGAATATAGTCCTCCAGCAACGCCAGCACCAACCCCTTTAAAAAAGAAAAGATTCAATATTTGAAAATACTAGCAGCAGCAGCAGCAATGATTTTATAACACCTGTGGCTGCTAGTCAAAAGCGAAGACGGATTGATTCACCCTCCAGTGTGCAAAAGGGGAGTGGACACTACACTACGTGTTTGCGTTCAAAATGGTTGAAGTTCTGAAACATGTCTATGAAAATATTGGTGAAGCGGGAAGTTTAAGTTCCCCCAAAACGCTTTCTAAAGTTGTCTCTGGCAGCACATTAAAAAAAAGCAAAAGAGTATCTACAGAATGAACCGAGTTACACACTGCATTGGAATTGCAGGCTTCGTGGCAAACAATATCGACAAACTAAAGCCTTTTTCCCCTCTGCATATAATGCAAACGGATCTTTTAACTTTAGATGCGATTCAAAGGCATCACAATGCACCCTACAAATATATTTTGGTGGCAATCAGTGGCTTTAGTCGCTATGCCTATGCCATTCCATTACGGTCAAAGAGAGGTGTTGAAGTTGCTCAGGCCATTGAAAGTTTTCTTGAACAGGATTGCTATAGAAAAATTCAATCGGATCGTGGTAGCGAATTTGTTAATCCCCATGTGCAAAAGGTTCTATTGAAATATAATACAACACTTTATCATAGTCACAGCCCGATAAAGGCTGCATTGGCTGAACGATTGATTAGAACGATTCGTCTATTAATTTCAAGATATTGTACACTGAAAAATACACCTGCTTTTATTCATGATTTAGATAAAATCATGTGGATATACAATCATCGACCTCATCGATCACTGTCCAACTCAAGCCCCCGGGAAGTTCATTGCAGTGAAAATACATTTGATGCTTTTCTAAAGCAATATTCCAATGGTGGTGGTGGTAATGAGAAGAAGAGGAAAAAGAAGAAATTCATTGTTGGTGATACTGTTCGAATTAATAGAACCACCAATATTTTTTGAAAAAGGGAATTATTTATGGAGCACCGAACTTTTTAAAGTGTCCAAAATCCTGGACACTGAACCCACAACATATCGACCGCGAGACACCAAAGATGATGAGATTCTCGGCGGTTTTTTATGAATATGAACTGTAAAAAGTTTGAAACACTGGTGAAATTTGTCAAATTGAAAAGATATTAAAGAGTCGTGCTCGTAGGGGCAAGAGACAGTTGCTTGTTCGCTGGCTAGGATATAACTCTGATTTTGATTCTTGGGTCACTGCTGAAGACATTAACAATGCCCAATGATTTCTATGTGACTTTCATGTCCAATGTTTCTGATCCTCTGTACAATGACTTGAATAGAACAAGTGATTTTTGGACAAAGCTCACTCCCTCCATCAAATTCGAGGGCGCGTATGAAGTGGCTCTTGTCGACTGTATTGTCAAAAATACCTATGACATCCTGAGAAATGATCGTAAATATGATATAAAAATTAGACCCTATGATTGGCCGCCACCACCCTCAGGTGATTAAGAAAAATTCAAAAAATCAATTGGATGGATTATCCATATATTGAATTACCCTACGAGGAACTCACCTGTATGAATGATTTATGTCGTTCTATTAATAAAAGAATTTCCGCTCGTAAAAAAGGAGCTTTTCATTTCAACTTTTGAAAGGAGGAGGGCAAGATCTACATTAGTTCACCTATTGCCAATGAAAAGGTTATTCTCAATGATAATCTAAAGGATGTTTCTTGGCTTTAAGCTCAATATAATCAACGGTAAAACTGACGGAAACACTAATTTCATTTTTGCTGACTACCCGCCTGCCTTCTCCACGGACACATGTATATTTCTCTACGCTTCATTTGTGGAAACATCTCGGGTTGGCAATTCAAATGTTCCCCTCCCACGAGTTCTTGAACGAAAAGCCAATCAAGAACATATTCACCACTACAATATAAAGCATCTTCAGTATATTCCCGTAAACACTTCCTATTTGGAACTCTGTCAGTTAACACTACGAACTGAATTAGGTGACCCTTTAGCAATTTCAAAAGGTTTGGCTGTGATTACATGCCATTTTCGACCCATCGTTCAACAACAAGATGTCTAATAGAAAAGTGGTATTCATTTTTCCTGATATTGACTGCTATGTTAATACTCTTGGCCCAAGACAACAGGGCAAGGAATGGACTATTACAAAGGGCGTACTACAATGTTTGACTATGGTCTTGGCAGTTGGTTCGCAAAGCTGTTTCGCTCTGCACTACCTCTGGCTAGAAAATATATTGTACCGGCTGCGACAGATTTTGCATCCTCTACACTATACGATTGGGGCTCTGGCAAGGATTTTTAAAAAAAGTGCTTCGGAAAATCTCAGGTCTAATGCGCGAACCCTTGGCGAGATATTAAAACAAAATGGAAAAGGTTTAAAAAGGTCGAGAAAACAATGCATCACTCATCAGTCTCTACTCAGGTCAGAAACGAAAGTCATAACCCCTGTCAAACAAAAGAAGGAAAAATCCGACACGTACTGTAAACAGAAGAAGAAGCCTCAGGAAGAGAATTGTTAGATCGAAAGTAGATTTCTTTTCCTAAGATGTCCTACCTACCGCATAAAGATTCTCAACCTTCAATCACCTCATCATTGAATCTATTCAATGCAGAAAATGTTGATGTGAGTGTCAAGCATGGATACTATGAACAATTTTATCCACAACAACCCCTCTCCGACAATATCCACTTTCAAATTTATTCCAATGAAGACTACTTTATGGACATGTCTTCGACATTTATAGATTTACAAATGAAAGTCCGGAAATCCGATAATACAATGCCAATTCGAGCCGATGGAATATCCTATGAAAATTGTATATTACATAATTTATTTCGTCAAATCAGTGTTTACATCAATGGCACGCTGGTGAGCACAAGCAACAATCTCTCAAATTATACAAGCTATATGCAATTCATGTTGATGACACCCCAGTCATACATGGAATTGAGAGGCACCTCCATTGGATATGAATATATTACTAATACTGATAGTACAGATGCACTTAAAGATGCTACAACTAGCGAATTACATCTAGTTGGAAAAATATATCATGAAATATTTAATATACCCCAATGGCTACCACCCAATGTTAAAGTGGATATAAAACTGACGCTTGCACCATCCAATTTCATATTGAGAAAAGAACTTGCTGCCAATCCTGATGTGACTCTCTCCCTCACCTCGGCAATACTTCATGTACGCAAACAACAAGTCATGAGTTCTCTTGCTTTGGCAGTGGAAAAAATGAGAGCCAGTCTAAATAATATTAAACTACTTGTTCCTCATACAATCACCAATCAACGTCATATAGCCATGGGGTCACGCACCCTCACCGACTCATCCTTTATCAATGGCGAAATTCCGTCAAAACTCGCTTTGGCATTTGTAAAAAAAGCGCCAGTGCTTTTTTTTTGTTTTATTTTTTGTATTTGTGGTATTCCTTGTTTTTGTCTTTTTTTCTTTTTTTTTTTTCTTTTTTTTTTTTTGTCTTTTTTTTGTTTAATTGTTTGCTTTATAGGATCGTGGACTGGATGTACACATCCCTCCCCCCTAAACGTAGGGATGGGAGGACTGGATGTACACATAAATTTGAAATGTTTGGACTTTCATCTCTTGTGTGCAAAGTAAACGGCATCCCACTCTACAATCTATCTTTTGATAAATCCTATTGAACATTGTATGAGTTGACCATGCCAACCCTAGATCATGATTTGCAACTATTTGAAAATGGTATAACCGAAGAAATGTTTGCTAAAACACATGGTATCATTGTATTGGATTTGTCTGGTACGCAGGATATGAGTCTAGTACGTACGGGGAGTGTGCATTTAGAGTGTACATTTGCCGACCCATTGGCTGAAAGCATTGCACTAATCTCACTAAATCAATATGAAACCTATTGGGAAATCACCCCCGAAGGCAGTGTTCTACTAGACTTGGCACCATGAACACCAGTCAAATAATCAAGGTATTTAATATGGATCCCTACATGTCCCAGTACAAATCCTATTGTCTTCCCTCGGACTTTTTGGAAAAATTCAAAGTGCGAACAATACCTTAATTATTGTTAATAGCAGTCCGTCGACTGTGCTGACGGGTCATTGGCTGTGCATCTTTCAAAAAATGAAGACGATTGAATTTTTTGATCCTCTTGGTCTACCCTATACATTTTACACACCCCACATAAGCATCTATATTGAGAGCAGTGGGAAAACTATTATTCAAAATCGAAAGAGAGTGCAGGATCTGACGACTAAAAGCTGTGGCTTCCATGCACTACTATATTTTGTGTTCCGATGTCGCGGTTATACTTACAAGCAGTTTCTCCACATTTATGGTGACAATCCACGTTTGAACGACTTTCTAGTGGAAAATATCCTCTCAGACCTGTATAATATTGATTTCAGTGCACTAAGAGTAAAGTGCTTAAAAATGTTTGTGAATTTGTTTATTAATAAAATGCGTATATATACAACAATGTATTTAAATCTTCACTTTAGATTTCTTCTTCTTCGGTGTATAGGCAACTGTCGTGAACCACTAATGCCGGTAAATCATTTGGATTCACTGTATATTGATCTTGATTGGCTGCAAAGTCAGGGTCACATTTTCTACAATACAATTTAACTTCACTCTTTTCATATCTCTTTGTATAGTCAATGATACTATTTGCATTCATATTATGAAATTCACGAGTTTCAATTTGCTTATTTGAAGCAATATCACATACAGTATTTTCAAATGGTGAATCACATTCGGTAACTTCCAAATAAAAATCACTTGGTTTTTAGTCATAATAGGTAGTGTCGTCACAACGATGACGTAGAAACCAAATTGTCTTGTTACCCCAACAGTTGAATCGTGGACCTGGCTCCTCCTCCCAGAATAATTTAAATCCACGACGATACCAGTCTCGTAGAGATAAACTAAAATCACGTTTGGGATTCTTTCCAATCATAGCGGGGTAAGTATTCTCCCACTGATCACATTTGTCATAGTGACAATTGGAGCACAGATGTCCTCTAGGGTGAGAGTCACAAATCTCCTCAAGACATGAATTACATCCTTTAATTTGTACTGCATAGCCTCTATGTAATTTACAAGGATTACATAATTTACACTTTTCACTATAGGCATCAATAATTGTACAATTCTCACATTGAGTCCAACTGCCAAGAGTGTATATGCATAGTGGACATGTATAGAACATTTTTTGCTTTTTTTTTTTGGTTTCCGATGTCAACTCACTCTCGCAGCTAAAACGAAACTGATCGTTCCTGCTGACGGATAAATTCAGGGTGGAGGAATGGGAGAGGAGTAACTCTGTGACGTCACCTCTTTCGAATGGTGGGGGGGGGGTGCCATCTACATTGAATCCATTGGCAATGTTTTCAAAAGTATATCCACGATATTATTCTGCCTTTTTCCATTTAATATATCAATAAATTGAGTATAAGCATTTGAGTCACATCGACAAAGCTTCATACAATAGTCCAATGGAGGAGAATACTCTAGACTGATCATGATTCGTTAGCCTAACATTCTAACAACTAAAAAAAAGGGAACATGAACATTTTCGATTTCGAAACACTTTTATTGGATAATTACAACAATAATACTAAGCATGTACAATTAGCGATACAGTTTATTGTGTTCGATATGTTTCACTAATGCACTTAAAGCACATTGAGTCTATTCACATGTACTATATTAACTTTTGCAGCGAAACATAATTGATCCTTCATTTTAAATTTGCTCAAGGATATCACATATCTTGCATATACTTCATCCCATTCCAGACAAAGCCGTGATCCTCTCATGATTTCCACCGCAATGTTTGGTGCTCTTGTATTATTGCCATCAACTCAACTATCAACTTCTAATAGGGTAAACATTCCACTCATCATCAGCACAAATATATCCAAATGAGTAAAGTCAAACTGTTCTCGCTCCTTGAATTCTATTCATAGACTAATAACAACTATAGCAAAAATCCTCTCCCGCTATATTCTCTGCAATCCTCTCCCGCCAATATGAAACCAGCCCTCTGATTGGTTTAGAAGGAGGTACGTGACCATGTTTCCCGTTATCGCATCAAAACATTCGTCCCACCGATTACGCAATCAATTTCTCAGAAATTCACTTCCCCTTCGATTACGCAATCAATTTCTCGGAAATCCATTTCCCCTAGGGGGTCTATGCCCATATATGGTTTCATCGTGGGAGTTATAGGGTCATCCCTACTTAATAATAAAAAAAATTCTCCAAGGAAAAATATTTATATTAAACCAACAAAACAACATAAATAATCTACAGGGGATAATGACACAGAAAAATGAAAATGATTCAACTTTTAAGATTTGTTGCAAAAGTAACCTTCAGTAGTGCAGGATCAGGTGAACAAAGAGAGGCCTTAAATACTTACGAAGATAAAAATTTGAGAGAAAAAAAAAGCTTTATTTTTTTCAGGTCTTTTGCCAAAGTTTTTTATTTTTACTTCCAATTTCAGGAATAACTCATTCTGCTGTCTGGGCGGCCGCTAGCTCCTTTGTAGCTTACAATACACCTCAAGAGCTGCGTGGCTCTGCCCAAGCAGTGCTTGCATTTGTGCACAATGGACTAGGACGTGGTTGTGGAGCTATAATTGGTGGAATGATTGCTACATCATATGGTAAGTAGGAGCAGCGTCCAATCACAGAAATGTAGGAGGGGGTTTTGGGGGGTAGTATTTCTCAAACCCCCTGTTTATAATGAGCCTTACAAGCTATACTCTTTGTAGAGGTATATTCTTGTTTTATGTCATGCAATTATTCATGAATAACCTCATTCACTCATTCATTCAAGCAAGGAACTTGTATGTCTTCTGGGAACAATTGTTTCAGAGGCAGTTTTAGGGGAGGGGCAGAGGGGGGCACTTGCACCGAGCACAGAATTTTTAAGGGTGCAACATGTCAAACAAATAATCTAGCGTCTTTAATCATTTTGTATTTATTGAAATTTTATTGTTATTAAAATAAAGTAGAGGGTGCAGTTAACAAATGAAATTAATTTATAAAATATGAATTAATTAAAAAATTAAATTAAATTAAAAGGTTAAAAATAATCAAATAATAATGGTTAATATAATTAAATAATTTAGATACTCTAATTTAAATTTAAAAACTCTAATTAAATATAAACTTAATTTAATTTTAGTTTAAGATTAAGTACTCTAATTTAAATACTCTAAGTAGGGGTAAATTATTGTTTTTATGCGCTGTAATTATTCATGAACAAGCTCATTCATCAAACAGTTTTGTGGTAACAAACTGTAAGTAAGGAGCGACCCGGCTCAATAGTAACCGTAAATCTAAAAACGGATTTGGATACGAATAGATATATAAAAAGAATCGCCTTTTTATGCTGATTCCAAATATATAAATTTTATTAAGTTTAGTCTTACCCTTCAAAGGTTACGAGCCTGAGAAAATTTTTCCTGATTTTCGAAAAAATGAGGAAACACCCCTAAAAGTCAAGTGATTTTTTTTTAGGTCAATGATTTTTATTGAGGATTGCTGTAGCTACCTAACAACGCAAGGCCCAGCGAGAGTGAAATGTGATGGATTAAAAAAAATGGTGTTATATTTTTAATTTTATTTTTTATTTATGTAAAATATAGTGAAAAGTGTTATAAGAAAAGTGAATGTATTTTAAAGTGCAAAAACGTATATGCATTGTAAATTTGTATTTTAATGTTATATGTTATAGGCCTTATGAATGGGAACAGCTCCTTGCCACCGTGGGTAGCTAGAATGAGAATTTTAAAATTGTTGTATGGTAAATTAATGGATGGAGATTCGTATGAATGAAAAAAAAAGTTTTTAGGAAAATGGTAGATAAAATGTATTAGGAGAGAAAAAATTATGTATGTGAGGAATTATAAAAGTGGAAAAAAAAGGTAAAGTGATCTTAATGATCACAAAATTTGTCCGATTTCCGAAAAAGGAGGGAAGCGTCCCTCAAATTTTAAGTGATCTTAATTTAATTCCCACCATTTGATTCAGCGTATCAGAGAACCCTTCTGTATATGCTTCAAGCTCCTATCTGCAAAAATGGGGAATTTTGAATTTTTTGCCAGAAGAAAGATCACAGATGCGTGTTTATTTGTTTTCTTTTTCCCAGGAGTGATCGTATTGACCCATTGGTCTCAGAATATCGGGAGAGGGCTCATTCGACAAAAATTAAAAGTTCTAGTATCCTTTTTAAGTGAGCAAAAAAATTGGAGGGTAACTAGGCTCCCTCTCCCGCCCCTTTTTCCCAAAATCGTCCGATCAAAATTTTGAGATAGCCATTTTGTTCATCATAGTTGAAAGGCCCAACAGCTATGCCTTTGGGTATGACATGACCCACACAGCCCTAGGGGTAAGGTCTTTAAGTTATAAAATTTGCCCATTGTTCGCGCATAGTATTGTGTATTGGGATGCATGCCCACATTTTCAGGTGGAGGAGGGAGGGACAAATTTTCTGCTGGGGGTTTTTCCACGGGGGAATTTTACATGGGCAGGGAAGTTTCCACGGAGTGAACTTGTCAGAGAAAATTATACACTGGTGGAATTTCCCAGAATTCTTATATTAAATTCTTTTTATATGTCTTGCTTTCTCTTTTCCGTCTCAATTTTACGCACGGAGTTGTTTTAAAGTAATTTTCCGGGGTAAAATTTTCACCGGGATTAGATGATCTAGAGCATATTTCCGTGGGGTGGGTGTTTCTCTGTGGAGGTGGGGCCAAATTTCCGAGCATTATTTAAAAAACGATCAGAAATTTAAATAAAAAAGTTTATTTAACTGAAAGTAAGGAGCAACATTAAAACTTATAACGGGCAGACATCATTGCGTATATAAGGGGGGTGTCCCCTCCTCAACATCTCGCTCATTACGGTAAAGCTTGAATTTTGTCCCAATTCTTGATTTTTGTCCACAAGGGCCGTTTAATTAGAACAATAAGACGCTTTTTTAAAAGTAATAAATTTTTTAGCGTAAAGAGCGGGGTGTTGAGGAGGGGAAACCCCCTTTATATGCGCAATCACTTCTATTCGTTTTAAGTTTTAATGTTGCTCCTTACCTTCAGTTGAAAAAACTTGTTTGTTTTTATTTAGTTCAAGCAAGGAACTTGTATGTCTTCTGCACAGTTTATAGAATTAGAATTAGTTTATAGAATTATCTATAAACTGTGGTCTTCTGGAAACAATTGTGTCAAATAGAACATAACGCTGTTAAAATTCGATCTTTATATACGTCAATTATTTCTGATTTTGCATTTTAAGATGTTTAAAAAGAATGCTGCATTGATTTAGCAGCTAAGGCATTTTATGACCTGCTATCGTTTTTTTAACCCTAAAATCTGATCTTTCAAACAGTTCGTGGTAACGAACTGTAAGTAAGGAGCGACCCGGCTCAATGGTAACCGAAACTCTAGAAAACGGGTTTTTGATACCACTAGATACATCAAAAGAATCAGATTTCAATGCTGATTTCAAATATATAACTTTCATCAAGTTTAGTGCTACCCATCAAAAGTTACGAGCCTGAGAAAATTTGGCTGATTTTCAAAAAAAGGGGGATAGACCGCCTAAAAGTAATAGAACCTTAATGAAAATCACACCGTCATATTCAGCGTATCAGAGAACCCTACTGTAGAGGTTTCAAGCTCCTATCTACAAAAATGTGGAATTTTACATTTTTTGCCAGAAGAAAGATCACGGATGCGTGTTTATTTGTTTGTTTGTTTGTTTGTTTTTTTTTTTTTGTTTTTTTTCCCCAGGGGTGATCGTATCGACCCAGTGGTCCTAGAATATCGTGGGAGGGCTCATTGGAACGGAAATTAAAAGTTCTAGTGCCCTTTTTAAGTGACCAAAAAAATGGAGGGCAACTAGGCCCCTCCCACGCTTATTTTTTTCCCAAAGTCACCCGATCAAAATTCTGAGATAGCCATTTTGTTCAGAATGGTCGAAAATATGATAAATATGTCTTTTAGGATGACTTAATCCCCCGAAGTTCCCAGAGGGAGGGCTAAAAGTTATGAACTTTACCCAATGTTAACATATAGTATTGGTTATTGGGAAGTATACAGAAGTTTTCAGGAGGTTTTTTTTCTGGTAGTGGGAGGGAAGGGTGGGTCGGTGGTTATGTTGGAGGATCTGTTCATGAAGGAAGTTTTCATGGGGGAAGGGAAATTGCCATGAAGGGGGCGCCGGACTTGCCAGCATTATTTATTGGTTATTGGGAAGTATACAACCCTTTTCAGGAAGGATTTTTTCTGGAGGGGGGGGGCTAGACGAGGGGGTTAATCCGGAGAATATTTTCGTGGAGGATGTTTCTTTGGGTTAAGGGAAATTTCTATGAAGGGGGTGCCGGATTTCCAAGCATTATTTAAAAAACGATCAGAAATTAAATAAAAAAAAAAAAAAACAAGTTTTTTCAACTGAAATGTAAGAAGGAATATTAGAACTTAAAACGAACAGAAATTATAACGTATGTGAGGGGGTTCTCCCCCAAGTCAATACCTCGCTCTTTACGCTACAGTTTTTTTAGTGCTTTCAAAAGAGCTATCTATTCTAATTAAACGGCCTTTGTGATTCAGGGGTTTGTGAATCAAATTTTTTTTTAACTTTTAACGTAAAGAGCGTGGTATTGACTAAGGGGAGAATCCCCTCATATACGTAATAACATATACGTAATAAAAAAAACAATAAAAAAACAAGCGATACGGCTCAATAGTAATCGAAACTTTTAAAAACGGAATTTTGATGTCAATAAATGTATCAAAAGAATGTGTTTATAATGCTGATTCTAAATATATAAATTTTATTAAGTTTAGTATTACTCATCAAAGGCTACGAGCCTGAGAAAATTTACTCGATTTTTAAAGAGGGGGGAAACATCCCCTGCATTAACTAAAAAACGATCAGAAATTAAATAAAAAAAATATAAGTTTTTTTAAACTGAAAGTAAGGAGCGACATTAAAACTTAAAACGAACAGAAATTATTCCGTATATGAAAGGGGCTGTCCCCTCCTCAACGCCTCGCTCTTTACGCTAAAGTTTTTTTATTGTTTTAAAAAATAAAGTTGTGAGACAGAGTCAAACTTTAGCGTAAAGAGCGAGGCGTTGAGGAGGGGACAGCCCCTTTCGTATACGGAATAATTTCTGTTCGTTTTAAGTTTTAATGTCGCTCCTTACTTTTAGTTTAAAAAACTTTGTTTTTTTTATTTAATACTTTAAAGTTCCATCCACTGCTCTTGATTTAACTTCACTTTTCACGTCCGAACTTCCTTTTCACAGGATATCGTTGTATAATAGGGTACTTTTGTTTCATCAATTCCATTAATTTCATTGGATTTCAAAGCTTTGATTAGGTGGAGTGAATAAAATAGACCTTAATATTAGTTTTTGCGCTTTAACAATATATATACATCACAGCTTGTTAAATATATATATATATATATATATATATATATATATATATATATATATATATATATATATATATATATATATATATATATATATATATATATATATATATATATGTATATATATATATATATATATATATATATATATATATATATATATATATATATATATATATATATATATATATATATATATATATATATATATGTATATATATATATATATATATATATATATATATATATATATATATATATATATATATATATATATATATATATATATATATATATATATATATATATATATATATATATATATATATATATATATATATATATATATATTACAAGGGCTGTTGAATTTTAATGAATAGTATTTTTTTTAAGGAACATTAAGACTTTAGCGCAATTAGCAAGGGTTGAGCAGAGGGTAGCCTCCTCGTATAGGGAATAGTTATGTTTTTTTGTGTTTTATGATTGCTCCTTACTTTCAGTTGAAGAACTTGCTTCTTTTTTTTATCATCATAACAAACAATTCTTTTGATGTATCTATTTGTTATAAAAATTTCGTTTTTAAGAATTTCGGTTACTATTGGGCCGAGTCACTCCTCACTTACAGTTCGTTACAACGAACCATTAGATATTATTTTGCGCATTAAGAACAGTCTCCCTTTGATTCCATGAATAAGGTGATCCAATTTAAAAAACGCGGGAGAGGTGGTGACAGGAGGCAAGAATTTTTCAATATCTCTTAATTTCATTTCTATCTCATTAAGTTTTAATTATTTTGTAATATATTTAATTTTTAGTATTATATTTATATTTTGTGCTATTGCAGGTACTACAACACTCCTTAGAGGCTATGGGTTTGCAAGTCTGTTTGTGCTGATAGCTTTCATTGTTGTTTGCTATTACCGACCAGAAACCGGATTTGTTTCTGACCTGACACAAGAAGAAGATCCAAGACAGGTACCAATGATCATGGGTAGCTAAGGGAGGATTGAGTGGGGTGCGAGGACATTAGCCACTAAAAGTATTGTTAATCCATCCCCCTAGAAAAACCCTCAAAGCAAGTGAAACACCAAGGTCTGACAGAAAAAGTAATTTTACCCTTCCAATAGACCCTCCCTTCTTCATTTGAAAAAGCACTTAGCTACGCTCATGCAACTGATTTTTATTCGATATTTTTTATATTCTCTTACACAGACACCAGCATCAGTTATGAAACTACAGTGTTCAGTGATTAAAGTTCATGCTACTATGTTGGAAAGAAACTCATTTAACGAATAGAGCCCTAATTAAAATTGTCTAATCAATTTATTTCTAATTAATTAATTATTTTCTGTCTAATTAATCTAATTAATTTCTTCGATGGGATTATTACCTTATTTATGTGGTTATTGCGGATATTATTTTTATGCGGCGTTGGAATTATAACTCCTGGAATTATATGGTCCAATTGAAAATTCGCAATTGGTTTTTTAGACACAATCAGGGAATGTCTGAGAATATATGATAGTCATATAATTAGCGTAATTAAGGTGGTGATGATGACATAACACATCCACAGCAGGATTAACTATACCACAAACGGAGAACAAGCCCACGTATGTGCAAAATTTTCATATTGTTCCAAAGAAAAAAAAATATCAATGAAACTTAAGGTAAACATTGAAGATATCAACTTACTTAAGCCAAGATCTTTGGGACTATCATTTTAATAAAAACAAAATTTAATTTTAATTTAAAATAATATAACTATTTTATAATTTAATAAAATATTTTTATAATTTTAGTTTATATTTTATTTTATATTTAATATTTTGTTTTAATTAATTTAAAATAAAATAATTTTATTTTAAAATTTAATTTTAGTTTAATTGGAACCATTTCTCCAAGAAATGAAGATACAGAGGTTATTGCTGTCAATATAAATTTTTTCTTCTTTTTTTTTCTTATAAAGATAGGAAGTAAACATTATATTCTATTTTGATGAAAATTTTTACATTCCGGCCTTTCGAGTGTCTAAATGATAACGAAAAAAACCCACCTTCTTCTTGTGAACCCGACAAGATGTCAGGTTGACACGACGAAATCGAATTTTTGTCGAATCTTGGAAGATAATCTTCGAGTTTACATGGTAATTAAATACAAAAGACAAATTTTTGCAACTGAAAGTAAGGAGCAACATTAAAACTTAAAACGAACAGAACTTAGCGTAAATTATTAAATTATATAGAAATTATCGTAAATATAGAAATTATTAGCGTAAAGAACGAGGTATTGACTAGGGGGCGAACCCCAAATATACGTAATAATTTCTTTTCGTTTTAAGTTTTAATGTTGCTCCTTACTTAAAGCTGAAAAAGCTTGTTTCTTTTATTTCATTACTGATCGTTTTTAAAATAATGCTGGGAAATGTGGCACCCCCTTCATAGAAATGTCCCTTCGCCCATGAAAAAAACACTCAATTAAAATATCCTCCCACGTAATTTAATGTCTGAACGTTTTTGAATTAATTCGGGTTTTGATTTTGGCTCAGCGTAAATGAATAATTAAGACACAATTTGCATATTAATTTTACTTCTTTTGGCTATATGACTTTCCCGAAAGTTGTTTAGTTTTATTTACAAACGTTTTTTTTAGTAATAAATACACGTAGCTTACGAATTACCTTACGTAACGAACTTCTATATTCGTATATTTCTATTAGGTATATTAGGGGGTTCGCCCTCTAGCGATACCTCACTCTTGACGCTAAACTTCGAATTTCTTTCCAATTCTTTAAGAATGACACCTTAATCACAAAAGGCCTTTAATTAGAATAAATAGCTCTTATGAAAGTACTAAAAAAACTTTAGCGTAAAGAGCGAGGTATTGACTAGGGGGCGAACCCAATCATATGCGTAATAGTTTCTGTTCGTTTTAAGTTTTGATGTTGAAAAGTATTCAGTTCAAAAGTTTTTCAGTTGAAAACTTTTTTTTTCATTTAATTTCTGATCGTTTTTTAAAAAAATAATGGGGAATCTGGCGACCTCTTCATAGAAGTGTCCCTTCCCCCATGAAAACATCCTCCGTGGAAAGATCCTCACAGGTAACCCCCCCCCCACTACCAGAATAATCCCCCCTGAAAACGTCTGTATACTTCCCAATAACCAATACTAGAGTGTTATACCATTGACAATTTTTTGAAAAAATTGTTTTTATGACAATTGTATTTCAATATGGAATGATTTACTAGATTCATCACAACCTTTAGCTCTTAAGAAACGCATTTAATCTCTGGAAGATATGTTGCATTAATTTTTTAAGAGTACATATAGGTCACAAAAATGTGCGTCAACTGGTCAGATGTACAACATAGATCATGTACCTTTGACCACTCTATGTTGTACCTTTGAGTACTTTCATAAATAAGTAATAAAAAAAGGAACACATTTTCTACTGTTTCCTTAGTAAATATCAACTATTCTAAATTAAATATTGACAAATAAATTTCATATCGCAGATGTTCCATTTGACAAGCAGTCTCACAGGTTTTCACTGGAAATGAAAGTTTCAATAAAATATCTTATTGATAAATGTGAAACTCCTTTGGATCAGTCCTTACAAATCTAAAGGATTTGGTATCACCTAGTTTCTTTATATATTTAATTTTTAAATCACTTTCATCTAAGTCTATTACTTCTGCAAAAATTATTTCACATTCCTTTTGCCAGCCAACTTTACAACATCAAAATCGCCTTAAGAAATTTAATTTCTTTCAAAATTTCTCGATTTTCCGAATCGGCCAAAACAGCAAAATCTGTGTCATAATCTTCACTACCATATATCAATAAAGCAGTATCTGGGTCAGAATTACATGTTGAACTAGTCTAAAATAACTGTTTCACTGTTTTTTTTCTCTTGGCCTACCTGACTCACTTTTTTCTTTTTCCTATTCTGTTTCTCAATTTTTTCCTTTTTCGGATAGTCAATTAATATTCTTGACTTGCCTCACTGTCTCCCTTTGGTGACATCTTTCCTAGGTCCTGCCTTTGGGTGAGGTCTAATCATCCGTGGTGAAATGACTTCACTAGTATTTTGGATGAAAAATCATTGGCTTCCAAGGTTTCCTCACCATTCTGATTCAAATTTTCAGCAACAGGAAGTGGGTCTGTCTTTTACAGTTGAAGATGAAAATTGATCTTTCATGGAAATATTTTCATTGAGTGGCACTAACCCAGCTACCTTAAAGCCATTATGTTAGTCGGGTAGAAGGCCTTCGGATATGCTAATCCACATAAGGAAGCGACCTCATATATTGTGATAGGCTTGCCAGAATTA
Organism: Artemia sinica; assembly: GCA_027921565.1. NCBI lineage: Eukaryota > Metazoa > Arthropoda > Branchiopoda > Anostraca > Artemiidae > Artemia > Artemia sinica. The sequence goes on from JAPEVW010000042.1 coordinate 1,324,852, forward strand.
CCTACTGTCAACATCCAATCATTTACTGCCACGTTATATAAGGTGTTGAAAGGTCCAAATACAGACCTTTCTTTGTGACTGGTGCGAGGAAGAAATGTTTATAAATGTATCCCAGAAGATTTTGCCAAAGTGATCGGTGGTATGGTCACATGCCTCTTGTGGTTGTCCATCAGAAGAATTACTGGTGTAACAGCTGTTGGTTTAAGGTACTTAATGAAGTTTTCCAGAAATCATTTTTCATTGGACCACCCTGACTGATTTGCTGCTCGAATAGTGCCTGATGGTGCACCTATCAACATAGGATCTTTAAAATTGACCCCAAGAAATATTAGCATTGGTGGAATGCTGTTGCCAGCAACATTTATGGTGCAAAAACCCCTTTGAGCTTTTTTTCTAAGTGATTTCTTGAGTCTGAGCTAAATATCCTTGCTGATTTGTTTCAAGGTCATCTAGGCTGCTCAGACAAAATAAAAAGAGAAAATAGATGCATTCTATATATTAATCGCCTAAATGGTGGTAAATAATTGACGGTTTTTTTTTACTTCCTAATGCTTTTTTTTTTCATCATATAATAACATACTGTGCCATTGACCAATCAAAGGTACACTATTTATTGCGGTCAAAGGTACAACACGCAGCCATTATTTATTAAATGCATTCATTCAGTTATAGATTAAATAAAAAAAAACAGTTTTTTTTTAACAGAAAGTAAGGAACGACGTTAAAACTTAAAACGAACAGAAATTATTCCGTATATGAAAGGGGCTGTCCCCTCCTCAACGCCACGCTCTTTATGCTAAAGTTTTTTATTATTAAAAAAAATAGAGATGTGAGAAAGTCAAACTTTAGCGTAAAGACCGAGGCGTTGAGGAGGGAACAGCCCATTTCATATACGGAATAGTTTCTGTTCGTTTTAAGTTTTAACGTCGTTCCTTACTTTCAGTTAAAAAAAACTTGTTTTTTTTTATTTAATTTTTGATCGTTTTTGAATTAATGCAGGTTTTGATTTTGGCTCACCGTACATGAATAATTAAAACAAAATTTGCATATTAATTTTACTTTTATTTGTTTAAATGGCTTTCTCGAAACTTGTTTAATTTTATTTACGAACGTTTTTATTAGTAATAAATATACGTAACTTACGAATTAACTTACGTAACGAACTTCTATATTCATAGATTTTTAATACGTATATTAGGGGGTTGGCCCCCTAGTCAATACCTTGCTCTTTAAGCTAAAGTTCAAATTTTGTTCCAATTCTTTAAAAATGACCCCTTAATCAAAAAGGCCGTTAATTAGAATTAATTAAAAAAAAACTTTTTCCACAAAATAAGTTTTTCAAAGAAAAGTAAAGAGCTCCATTAAACAAAAATGAGCAAAAATAAAATCAAATAATGTACCAAGCTCGAACTACCACAAATCAGCATTGACAAATAAATGAAACCCAAAACGAACAGAAATTACAATAAATAACCGAGTCAAACTCAAAACAAGCAGAAATTAACATAATTTGGGTGCAAAACCCCTATGCCTTCCCAAGGCCAGAACAAAATTTGCACCTTACTGAAAAAAATATAAAAGTTTTTACTTTTATAACTTTAATAAATCAAATAATTTTAACATTTTGATTACTAAATATCAGTATATGTATATTAAACTGACAGTACACATTCATTTGTATTTTTCAGTAAAGTGCAAATTTTGTTCTGGCCTTGGGAAGGCATATGGGTTTTGCGCCAGACTTATGTTAATTTCTTTTCGTTTTGAGTTTGAATCGGCTTTTTATTGTAATTTCTGTTCGTTTGGGTTTCATTTATTTATCGATGCTGATTTGTGATAGTTTCGAGCTTGGTAGATTATTTGATTTTATTTTTGCTCATTTTTTGTTTAATGGAGTTCTTTACTTTTCTTTGAAAAACTTATTTTGTGGAAAACGTTTTTTTTTTTAATTAATTTCTGTTCGTTTTATATTGACATAGTCTTTTCAGGGAAAAAGAAAATAACACTTTAAATCTTTTCGTTTTTTAAGACTTTATAGTTTGGCCTGCTATTTGTATGCTGGAGAAAAATTTTCTGCAATTTTTAACAATACACACCATTTTAAAAATCTGGACAAAAATAGTACTGTTTAACTTTGTTTCATACCTCCTCTAGTTGACCTGAAATGGAAAACTTGATACCATTCACAAAAAAATCTGCTTACTTTCTTTGATAGCTTGGATACACTTACGCTATTTTGATTTGGGTAAATTTTAAGAGCAGAAGTAGCCTCGAAAGTTTGAACATAATACCCTCAGTCGTTCTTGGGATACTGCTGAGATGCCTTACTGGGAATTAGCATTATCACAATGCATTTTGATTTAATCTTAAGGAAACATTTGGTTTTTAAACATAATAGGCCGATGGGAGGGTGGGAGTTGAAGGGGGATCAGTTGCCCTCCAATCACTTTCGACTATTAAAAAGGGCATCAACCCTTTCTATTTTCAATCGAATGAGTCCCTTTCGAAGTTCCCACGACAACTCCTTCGATGCGAAGTGCCCTGGTCTAAACAACAACAACAACAAAAATATTACTGATCACTTTCGACTGTTAAAAATGGCATTAGCCTTTGAATTTCCAATCGAATTAGCCTTTTTTGAAGTTTTTACGACAACACCTTCTATAAAAACCTTATATGCGCCCAGGGCATAACTTAAAACCCTTGCCCTGAGAGTTGTGGGGGAGTGTCCTTCTCAGAAACATAATTTCTATCTGGAAATCAACTAGCCTACGCTACACAAAATGGCTATCTAAAAATTTTGATTGGATGTGTTTGGGTGAATGATGGACGTGGGGGGAGGGGGGCTAGTTGCCCTCCAATCAGAATTGACAATCAAAAAGGGCACTAGCCCTTTGAATTTCCAATCAGATGAGCCCCTTTTGAAGTTTCTACGACAACGCCTTCTATAAAAACCTTATATGCACCCAGGGTATAACTTAAAACCTTTGCCCTGGGGGTTGCGGGGGAGTGTCCTCCTCAAAAAGATATTTTCTATCTGGAAATCAGCTGCGCTGACAAAATGCCTATCTCAAAATTTTTATCGGACGTGTTTGGGGGAATGATGGGCGTGGGGGGGGGGGGGCTAGTTGCCCTCCAATCACTTTCGACTATTAAAAAGGGCACTAGCCCTTTGAATTTCCAATCGAATGAGCCTGTTTTGAAGTTTCTACGACACTGCCTTCTATAAAAAGCCTTATATGCCCCAGGGCTTAGCTTAAAACCCTTGCCCTGAGGGTTGTGGGGGAGTGTCCTCAAAAACAGATTTTCTATCTTGAAATCAACTACCCTGAACAAATTGGCTAGCTCAAAATTTTGATTGGATGTGTTTGGGGGAATGATGGGCGTGGGGGAGGGCTAGTGGCCCTAAAATCACTTTCGACTATTAAAAAGGGCACTAGCCCTTTGAATTTCCAATCGAATGAGCCTGTTTTGAAGTTTTTACGACACTGCCTTCTATAAAAAGCCTTATATACCCCCAGGGCTTAACTTAAAACCCTTGCCCTGAGGGTTGTGGGGGAGTGTCCTCCTCAAAAACACATTTTCTATCTAGAAATCCACTACGCTTAACAAATGACTATCTCAAAATTTTTATTGTATGTCTTTGGGGGAATGATGGGCGTGGGGGGGGGGGCTAGTTGCCCTCAATCACTTTCGACTATTAAAAAGGGCACTAGCCCTTTGAATTTCCAATCGAATGAGCCTGTTTTGAAGTTTCTACGATAACGCCTTCAATAAAAACCTTATATGCCCCCAGGGCATAACTTAAAACCCTTGCCCTGAGGATTTTGGGGGAGTGTCCTCCTCAAAAACATATTTTCCACCTGGAAATCAACTACGCTGAACAAAATGGCTAGCTCACAATTTCGATTGGACGTGTTTGGGGGAAGGATGGGCGTGGAGGGGGGGGATAGTTGCCCTCCAATTACTTTCGACTATTAAAAAGGGTACTAGCCCTTTGAATTTCCAATCGAATGAGGCTTTCTTGAAGTTTTTAAGACAACGCCTTCTATAAAAAACCTTACATGCCCCCAGGTCATAACTTAAAACCTTTTGCCCTGAGGGTTTTGGGGGAGTGTCCTCCTCCTCAAAAACACATTTTCTATCGGGAAATCAACTACGCTGAACAAAATGGCTATCTAAAAATTTTGATTGGATGTGTTTGGGGGAATGATTGGCGTGAAGGGGGGGGGGGCTAGTTGCCCTCCAATCACTTTCGACTATTAAAAAGGGCACTAGGACTCTCAATTTCTAATCGAATGAGCCCCTTTTGAAGTCTCTAGGACGACCCCTTCTATATGAAGTGCCCTGCTTTAAAGAAAAGAAAATAATAAACTGTACATTGTCATTATTGTCAACAGTGTTTGGGGAATGACGGGCGTGGGGGGGGGTCTATTTGCCCTCCAATCACTTCCGACTATTAAAAAGGGCACTAGCCACTCCAAATTCCAATCGAATGAGCCCTTTTCGAAGTTTCTACGACAACTCCTTCGATACGAAGCGCCAGGGTATGGAGAAAAAAAAAAAACAACACATTGTGCCCACATCGTTCTTGGCGACGCTAGCGCGCTGCCTGCTATGATAAATAGCTCTTAAGAAAGTACTAAAAAAATCTTTGACTTAAAGAGTAAGGTATTGACTAGGGGGTGAACCCAATAATATACGTAATATTTTCTGTTCGTTTTAAGTTTTGATGTTGCTCCTTACTTTCAGTTGAAAAACTGGTTTTTTTTATTTAATTTCTGATCTTTTTCTTTAATAATGCTGGGAAATCCGGTGCCCCCTTCATTACAATTTCCCTTCCCCCATGAAAACTTCCTCCATGGAAAGATCCCCCCCCCCCACCTACCAGAAAAAGTCCCCCCTGAAAACGTCTGTATACTTCCCAATAACCAATACTATATGTTAACATTGGGTAAAGTTCATAACTTTCAGCCCTCCCCCCGGGGACTTCGGGAAATTAAGTCATCCTAAACGACATAGTTATCATATTTTCGACCATGTTGAACAAAATGGCTATCTCAAAATTTTGATTGGGTGACTTTGGGGGAAAATGAGCGTGGGAGGGGGCCTAGTTGCCCTCCATTTTTTTTGGTGATTTAAAAAGGGCACTAGAACTTTTAATTTACGTTACAATGAGCCCTCCCACGATATTCTAGGACCACTGGGTCGATACGATCACCCCTGGGGAAAAAAAATTAAATAAATAAAAGTAAACACGCATCCGTGATCTTTCTTCTGGCAAAAAAAAGCAAAATTCCACATTTTTGTAGATAGGTGCTTGAAACCTCTACAGTAGGGTTCTCTGATACGCTGAATATGATGGCGTGATTTTCATTAAGGTTCTATAGCTTTTAGGGAGTCTTTCCCCCCTTTTTTCTAAAATCAGCCAAATTTTCTCAGTCGCGTAACTTTTGATGGGTAAAACTAAACTTGATGAAACTTATATATTTGAAATCAGCATTGAAATCTGATTGTTTTGATGTATCCATTGGTATCAAAATTCCGTTTTTTAGAGTTTCGGTTACCATTGAGCCGGGTCGCTCCTTACTTACAGTTCGCTATCACGAACTGTTTGATTATGAATTTAAGACTGAAATACTATGCTGCTTATTTACTCCAAAGATATAACTGCAATATAAAACAGTGAAAAGTAAATCAATATTAATATAAAAAAGAGTATGATAAAGAAATCAGCACATGAAAATCCTTACTTTTAGAGATGCAAATGAATAAAATTTCTAGAAAAATCTGCAAGCATATGCTGATCTTTAAAACATGTGTAGCAGCACCCCTAGGGGCTAATGCATGTAACAGCACATTTAATTTCCAAAAAATATGTAAGATGGCAGCACAAAACAAGGTGTGGTAAAAGGTACATACCAGTTAGAGGTACAACACTTTCCCCTATATGTAAACATTGGGCAAAGTTCATAACTTGCAGCCCTTCCCCCGGAGACTGTGGGGGATTAAGTCATCTTGAAATACATAGTTATTACATTTTTCGACCATGCTGAACAAAATGGCTATCTCAAATTTTGATCGGGTGACTTTGGGAAAAAATGAGCATGGGAGGGGGCCTTGTTGCCCTCCATTTTTTTGTCACTTAAAAGAGCACTAGAACCTTTAATTTCGGTTCGAATGAGTCCTCCTGCGATATTCTAGAACCACTGGGTGGATACGATCACCCCTGGAAAAAAAAAATAATAAAAAAAAAAAAACACGCATCCTTGATCTTTCTTCCGGCAAAAATATACAAAATTCCACATTGTTACAGATAGGAGCTTGAAACCTCTAAAGTAGGGTTCTCTGATACGCTGAATCTGCTAATGTGATATTCATTAAGGTTCTATGACTTTTAGGGGATGTTTCCCCCTTTTTTCAAAAATAAGGCAAATTTTCTCAGGCACACAACTTTTTATCGGTAAGACTAAACTTGATCAAACGTATATATTAAAAAATCAGGATAAAAATTTGATTCTTTTGCTGTATCTATTGGTATCAAAATTATGTTTTTTAGAGTTTTGGTTACTATTGAGCCGGGTCGCTCCTTATTTACAGTTCGTTACCACGAACTGTTTGATATTAATAGTGTAAGCATTGAAATGAACATGTTAAATTTTACTGAAAAGAGTAGGAGTCAATAGGAGGGTAGAAGTCTTCTCATTTATAATTTTTGTTGATTCCATATTTTAACATTTTTATTAAAAATATTCTTTTGTAAATTTAATTTTTGTTCATATTTTATACCATGCTCAGGATGATCTTCAGTATAAAAAGTGGTGATAAATCCTCTTACACTTCCTCCCTTGGAGCCAAAACATCACATTTTATAATGGCAATTGAAGAATATAGCCCCTTCTAGGTAAACTAGAGCCCTCCTAAGTGCAAAATAAACAAATCTCCCTGTTAAGCCCCTGATTTATACCCCGAAGTTCCACTTTTCAACCCAACATTTTGAAAATTAAAACTACCTTTTGCCGTTAAAAATTAGCGTTCCAGCCTAAAGCTGAGTGAGTTAACAACCTGAAAAGCCAAATTTAACACCTACTCTATATACATTCCTCTGAATGGAAATGCATTTAAAGTGTGAACTTACCCCCCCCCCCCCCTTTCTTATCTTCACATTTATTGGAAAGGTATACTATTGAAATTTTGAGTTTTCAAGGTTTTGGCCATTTTAAGGCAGGATACCCACCTCCAGAAACTAGTGCTGACACTGTAATACTGTGTAATACTTCACAATAATCGTTTTTTATTATTGTGAATAACTCTACGCATGCGTATAACCCCTGAAACTGAGGTATAAAATAAATAACTCTCTGCTTTAGAATTCTCCGACATGTGGAGCTTGACCGTGTAAATTGAATGAAGACCAAACACATTTTGGGGCCGATATCTCAACTCTGGAAAATTCTTCAAATTATTTTAACGTTAATAATTGTTGATGGGCAAACTTAGAAATAGTTTTGTAAATCTGGTACAAAAATAAAGAACCGCTTCACTGTAAAAGAAAACCCTAGATTATTGAAATTGAAAAAAAAAAAAATATCAGGAGGAGGTGGAAAGCCCTAAGTGTAAATGAAAGCGGAAGTAAGCGAAGGAAGGTGACAAAAAGCTTTCCAAGTAGGCTTGAGAGCAGTTGATCTCTTAAGAGCAGGCAATGTTGGTTCTTTTAGCAAAGAACCTTTTCAATTTAGCAAAGAACCTTTCAATTCAAAGAACCGAATTCAATTCGAAATTAAATTGAAGGTCAAGTATTTTGCAGTAGGCATCAAGACATGGCTAATTGTAGAAAGAAAAAGCCAAGACAGATAGTCCAAGTAATTGAGAGGCAAATGTTTAAATGGCTGCACGCACGGGTAAATGGCGGGAGTAAATATGACTCTCATATGGGACAAATACTTGTTTGTTAGTTGTTGGAAAGGCACGCCAGCCTGCCTAGAGTCTCAGGCAGGTTGAAAAAGAATTTAAAATTGACATAGGGCCGTTAGATTGCCTGGAATGAGAGTCAAACAAGGTACGCCCGCCTATGGTCTTAAGAAGGTTGACCAAGAATTCAGAATTGACAGAGGACCATTAATTTGCTTGAAATAACAGGCAAAAAATCGTTTAAAGCCACCTTCATCTTCCAAATAGTACCTATTCATTGCCTCAGCTCAGCCCGGTCTCGGGTCAAATCTCGGTCAAAGTAAAAAAACAGGTTTAGCAGATTTAGTTGGTCAAATAGTAAAAATGTAAATCCATGGCACATTCTTTCATCCTCAAATTTGGCAAACGCAAACGCCAAACTTTTGCAAAACGCAAAAGAAATTAAATGGTACTTAAAACAATGCCTTGATTTAGATTAGTAAACCTAGAGAATTGCAAAAGACTTTATGTAATGTCCCAGAATGATGGAAAGCGTGTATATTTACCTTAATCTTTAATTCCTATAGTAATATCCCCAGTTTCTAGGGATACTTTCTTTTAAGTAAGGATAACAGTTACTCCTATTGAGTAAGGGGAGGTGGCTAAAAAAGAGACTTTGGAAAGAAAGAGATAAAGAGGAAGCATTAGCCACAAAAGAGCGGGGTTTTGAATGAATTAAAAGGAATTAGCGGGTTTTTGGGAACCAAAGTCCATTTGTTCTATGAAATTTCTAGATTTTTTTTTTCGTTTTTTTTTTACAATGTATAATAGGATTTCTAAACCTCAGTATGCTCACAAACTTGAACTTTTTCGTTCGGGTTTTTATGTTAGGGTATGTTTTCCCTTAAAGGTTTGGGTATAGCTCAAAAGAGAGGTTTTTCTTTTACCACGCAAACACTTACATTATAACCGTATTGCAGTCGCTCGAGGTTTTGTACTTCATATTTGTTTTGACTCCATCAAAAGTTTCATAACCAATGGAGTGGTAAAACAAAACAAAATATAAAACGCTTAAGTTTTTTTTCCACTTTTTCCACGTTATTAGCGTTTTATGCTTTCTTAGGAAAACATTTGAGGTTCAGTTACTTGCAGTGGATTTGTAATTTGACGAATGATTAACACGGTTTTTTCGTGCAATAGGTACAGGCCGAAATGAGTCACTTAGCACCCCATGGAGTCCCTGGTAATCCGACAATCCCTCGAACCCCTTCTTCAGTACCTTTTGATGATAGAGAGTTCATAAACCCTAAGCACACAGCTGAGAACACATCACTTGGGATTCAACAGCCAGGTACAGTAGAAAATCAAGAATTATTTTAAGCATGGCCGTATGGAGGGCCACTAAACTCTTAATTTCCCAGATTTCTCATTAATTTTCTTTATTTTTATATTTTTAATCTGACCGCCACCTTTAAAAGCCCAATATTGATCCTAAGAAGACGCTCAAAGCAGTACTGATCATGCCAATGTGCCTGTTGTCAAATTGGCCTTGATATTCTCAGCTATAATTTAGAAAAACTGACATCAGTTTTTCATCAGTCAAAATCTGATGTTTTCTTTATATATTCTTTTTTCTAATAAAATTGTGATTGACTTTCGCTTTGAAAGGCAATTAGTCAAATTGGCCTTGATATTCTCAGCTATAATTTAGAAATAATTTAGAAAAACTGACATTTTAAAGTAATTGAACATGGCACTTGGTATTCAAATAATATACAGGAACAAAAACTCGGCTCAATCTTATTTTATATCCCACACCAACTTCACGATTTTTTTTTTTTTTTTTTTTTTTTTTTTTTTTTTTTTTTTTTAATGCTAAATTGATTGGGACCTTTCTACATTGAATAGACAGCGTGACAAGGTCTATTCAATCCTTCAAAAATTATTCAGGGTAATATTAAACAAAAACAAAAAACCACACAAACATCTTGTAATAAACGTAATAGTCTATGTTATTACGTTTATTACATATATGTAATAAAACGTGTAATAAACGTGGACGTTTATTACGTTTATTACATATAAAATACTTTTACTGCTTTATTAATGCAACATCAAATATTTGCAATAGAAAAGATGTAGAGACAAAAAAATGATTACTTAAGGCGAGGGGGGTTGTATATGGGAAAAGCTAAAGAAAAAAGAGTATAAAGTTGAAACCAACAAATTTTTCGTCCATTTAAAAGTACCAAATGAGTTACATCTTTTTGTCGAATAAGGCTATTCCAAACAATATGATACACGATTATAGTTTTAAGATTAGTTTAACTCAGTAATGAAATTTAATTTACCGTTATAATGTACCGTTTATATTCGTTTATATACCGTATAATATACCGTAGAAAAGTGGATACTATTCTATTCAAAGAATAAAGGAGTGCCATATTTCTTAGAAAATGATGGATGCTTTTTTAGCACAAATTGAGTTCGTGAGTTTTTTTTAATAAGAATCAATTAATCATATCATAAAAATAGATTAGAAACACAATTATATAAATCAAAATTTACTTGTAGGCAGGAGTAATGTAAAGTATAGAGCCCAGCCTCTGTGGTGTGGAAAGAAGACAAATTTTTGTTACCATGACATCTTTTCTATAATATATATATTGAAATAAATAAAAGTAAAAAACTCAGTGAATGAAATTTAATATACTGTTATAATATACCGTTAGAAAAGTGGATATAATTCAATTCAAAGGATAAAGGAGTGCCCCATTTCTTACAAAATGAGGAATCCTTTTTTTTAGCACAAATCGAGTCCCTGAGTTTTTTTAATAAAAAAATTAATTAATCATATCATAAAAATAGATTAGAAACACAATTAAATAAACCAAAATTTACTTGTAGGCAGGAGTAATGTAAAGTATACAGCCCAACCTCTGTGGTGTGGAAAGAGGACAAATTTTTGTTACTGTGACATCGTTTCTATAATATATATTGAAATAAATAAAAGTAGAAAAAAAAAAAACTATATCGTGAAGACACCTTGGGGATCATTAACTAAGAGCTTACTCACTTACTTAATATGAGGCACAGACTATTTTGCCCAACTCGGCATCAAGAACCTGTTAAACCAGACTATGCTAAAGCGATCTGTCCTCTATCTTTGGTCGAATGGGTTGAAGCCACTGTTTGGACCACGTGCAACCATATTTGCGAAAACCACATAGCGGTTGGACGTCCTTCTTCAAGACAGTCTGCCAGGACTTGATCTGGCCTGCCTCCCGGTTTTTCTTCCAGGAGGAAGGAGCCACTGTAGTAGGAAACTGGTTTGTTAGGGTGGCGATATTGATGGCGGTGGTATATGACATGGGTATTGCTTCTCTGGTGGCAGTAGCATTGGATGCGGGATTTCGCTCAATGCTTGGGGTTTAGTTTGTCCTGTTCTATTTAACAGATCTTTGAAAAGGTCTTTCCACCAATTCAATCTTTCTTGACGGTTTTATATGTTGGTTCCGTCTTTTGTTTTCACAGTTTCTCCGGTACTATTCCTGTTTTACAAAGCTCTTTGACGATCTTGTACTGTTCGCGGGGCTAATTCTTGACTGCTGCCTCCTATAACACTTTGAAGACGCTTTGACCAGTAGGCATTTTCGTGCCTCCTAGCCAGTTTGCAGGCTTCCTTATGCAATTCTTTGATTGCTCCCCAGCTGGAGAATTTCCTCTTGTCGTCCAAAGCAGCCAGTGTTTCTGCGGCACATCATTTCCTGATGCCTTGTGTTCTCTTTCCTAGAGCTTGTACAGCAACCTCATGTGTGATTTATTTTATTTTCTATGGTTGCCTTTACCGTTGTATCAGATAGCTCCAGGACCTGAAAGTGGTTTCTTAATTGCAGTTCAAACTCAGCTCCTACTTCTGTAACTTAGAATTTTACCACTTCAAACCTGCGTGGAAATGATCCACCCAGGAAATGATCTGAGCCATTCTTTGACCTAGCGCCGGCTTCTCTGAACAATCTACAGTTGACTACAGACAACCTCTATCTCTGCCGGGTCAATATATAATGAAATGAGCGAGGATTTGGCTATTTTTCATCTCCATGTGAATTTGTCGGCGCTCTTGTCCTGAAAGAAAGTATTTGATACTGACAGATGGTTTTGCATGGCCAGTAGTAACAGCCGTATACCGTCAGAGCATCTTTCTCCTCGGCCATTCGACCCAACGCTAGAATACGCAGAGGGGTCAACTAGACGACCAATCCTTCCATTCAAGTCTCCATCAATGAACAGTTGGTCTCGATTTGGGTAACTGTCTATCTTCTGCTGGAGCATATCATTGAATTTACCTTTCGGGGAGTCAAATGAGTCAATGGATGGTGCGTAGGCAATGATGACTGAGATATTAAAGGGGTGACTCAACATCCTCATCCGGGCTATGGGATTTGGTATCGGCTCCATTCCAAGACTGCCGGAAATAAAAAATCAAGAGCAAGAAAATACAAAATAAAACTTGAATTTAAAGCACCAGAAGTTGCCACAAATATGTTCCTAAATTGCCACATATTGCCACATATTCATATTGCTACACAACATGGGGCAAAGCATAACAAAAGAGATCGAATTTGAAGACGAAACGGATAATTCTGAACAATTAATATAGCATCTAGGCTTCTGATTTGTTACGGTAAAGCGGAAAGAAATTTTATCAGTAAACTAATGACGTAAACTTAAACTCCCAGAACATGATGCTGGAGGAAATAATCGACCTATAAATCAACTTGGTAATTTTTTCTTTTGTGTGGTTGCTTCCAGCGGCAACTCTGCAATTGCAAGCTTGTGCATGCTTAGTTGCAACTGTGATTCAAGCTGGGGGAAATGGTACTATTTTGAGTTCGCTAGTGTGAGTGTACAATTCGTAGAGCTTGTTTACAATAGCTGTTTTTAATAAGAAATCCCGCCAATTGTGAAATTAGGTTTGTAATTCATTTTATGATTGCCAGAACGGTTAAAAAAATTGATATTAGTCGACAAATATGCGAGTTTTGTGAAACAAATGTGATGAGTGAAACAGTAATGAGAAGATGGGTTCGGCAGTTCTAAGTAGAGCGGGATCAAGTTTAAAACGAAGAACGAAGTGGACGTCATCTGTGTTTAATGATAAACTGGTTCATGCAGTTAATTAGAAGACAAAAGAAAGCCGTAAATTTCAAATTAACGCTCTTGCCTTGAATTGTCACAAGTATCCAGTGCAGTAATTTACAAGATCGTGACTCAAAAATTGTGTTTTCAGAAACTTTGCACGCGACGGGTGTCTTGATTTTTCGACACGTTATGGCGAGAGTGAGGATTCAGTTGTATTGTGGATGGTTGCAGGGGATGAGAGTTGGGTTGTTAATGGTATCTTTAAACCAAACGGCAATCGATGGGATGAGGCACACTAAATTCCCGTAGAAAGTCAAACCCAGTCAGATTTTGATACCTTGAAAAGTCACGCGCACCAAGTTTTCAAACCGACAAGGAATTTTACAGACTTTTTTTACGCAATGGGAGCCAACCAACACAGAAGTTTATTGTGTGACACTTAAGAAAACTGTGCTGTGCAATTCAGAAGAAGAACCAAGGGATGCCCACAAAAAAACGTGGTTTTCATTCACGATAATTCTCGACACCATTCTGCAAAAGTGACAAAAGATCTTCTACGGGCCATTCATTGGGACGTTTTTGACGATCCTCCGCATAGCCCCAGATTCGCTCCTAGCAACTTTCATCTGTTTCTCCATTTGAAATCTTTCCTTTGCTGCCAGTGCTTCAACAGCGATGAAGAAATGAACGAAAATACTACCACATAGTTGATAACGGACGTGGCAAAATTCTATATGAAGGTATACAAAAACTTTTAAATACATATATATGTATGTGTTTGCGTTTTTATGTTTGTGTGTATACTTTAATTATTTACATTTAAACTACGTAAACTTAAACATTCAATTTCAGGTTACAACCCCAACAATCCCTTTCTTAGTAGTGGTGGGTTCTGCTTTTGTCGATCCTTCCGTTGGTGCTGCCTCCTATAACACTTACAATCAACAAGATTTTATACAAAATAACACATATAAGTAAGTAGCTTTTTTATAAATAATTATTGTTGTTAAATTTATACACCCAATCTTCCTTTGAATTTCCGCATTTCGAGAATTTTTTAATTTTTTGGAGAGAGAAAAGTTGTGATTTTTTGGAGCCATTCGTATGAATAATACAGAAGCAAAATTCATAATATAGTTGTTAGTTCATCAGTGAAAAAAAAATAGACGATCAAAAATAAATTTATTATAGCACGGATGGATATTTATCAAATTAAAATAATAGAAATATATGCATTTTGATTAAATTTAACAAAATCGCTGATATTTCCAAGTGGGACTGTTCAATAAAAGTAATTACATATTGAGAATTTCTTAGCAAAATTCTAACAGAATTGTCACCAGCTGTATGTGCGTATGAAAAGAAATAAAGATCAATTTTCCTGAAGCAACTATTTTATTTTTACTTGAATTTGTGCTATTTACCGTCCAAATAAATTTTATCTTTTTAGTTTGCTATAACATTTTACAATGATTAACATATACGTTGGGAGTGTTATACAGAACATTTTTTACCGTCCCATCCAATCGTAAATACATATAAAATATAATACAAATAATATATACAATAAAATATAAATAAATATAAATAAAAAACAGTACTTCTTTTGTGCTATTAAAGCTAATTAACAAATGCTTCGACTGTGTTTAATTTATTAATAATGAAAACTCATATTTATTTAACTAACAATGAATTCTTGTTTTAAGTAGTCGAAGGCGAACGATAAGCATAAAGGAAAAAAAGATGGATTCTCTTTCTTGATGAAAGAAAAAACTTATTTTTCTTTCCCCTAAACAAAGAATTCTAAGTCCACTCCACCTCTTAAAACACTTTCCGGAAAGTCCCAAGTCGATTCGACAGCGGTAAAACAAGGCAAGGTATACTTTCAAAACTACGGTTTGAGATTTATAACCTATTGGCTGGAAGTTTGTGGACACTTATTAATTATGTACAATATTATTTTATTGCGAACACTTAATACATTCTCTCAGTAAGAATTTCAAATTTTTGTTTTACTCTATCGTAAAGGATCTTTAAAAGAAGAAATAGAGAAAAATGCATTGTCTGATGACTTATAAGTGATGGTAATAGTAAGGAATCAATTACCCGAGCAAAACCTGGTGCCCAGCTAGAATAGATTTTTTTCGATAAATCAAAAAATGTAATAAACCATATACCATGTTTCTTTCGATTTCCACACAAAACCTCTATTTTGATTCAATCATATTATCTTCTTCTTTTCCTCCTTCAACATAGAAGCAGAATTTGTAACATTCAAAGGGGACATTCTATGTGAAAAAAAGAGCAAGAGTTGAACAATATTTGGAGTCAGGTTCAGAAAGATAACATGGAGATGTTTGTTTTCTAGTTTTTATATCAATCTGATTTCTAGATGCTTAGAAAAATAAGGTTTCTAGAAATCTATTTTAAGTTGTCAAAAAATGTCTAATATGTCTGGTTTTCAAAATTAGAGTTAAAAGCCTTTCAAAATTTTTCAAAATTAGAAGCTCTTCCAAACCTTGGTGGTCAGATGAGCGAGAGAGCCTAATACAGAAATGCAGGGGTCTTGCTTGCCATCATGGCCGCTCAATTAGTATCTGTTTTGTGTAATATTTGCTTTTTATTCATTATAACCGTTTTTCATTTGCAACTTTTCCTTCAACTTTTTCGATGCGAGGAAAACCTCAAATTTCAAATGTTAAGACACAAATACAAAAGAGATGCAACTGTATAGTGTTTCTGTCGATGCAAGTCATCGAGTCATACAATGTCATCGAGATGAAACTCTAAGAAAAGGAATTTTGATAACAATATATACATTAAAAGAAAATGTTTGTCACGGGGATTCTAAATATACAAAATTATAAATTACCCATCAAAACTTATTAGCACAAATAAATTTGCAGAGATTCAGAAATAGGGTAAAACATCGAGAGTCGCCTTTTCGTTATTCTGTATAAAAAAAAAGTCATAAGAAAGTAAACTTATGCACACTCTTTACAGCCTATAAAAATTAAACACTAATTCAAATAATTTATTTCTATCCAATTTAGTTTTTACACTTATCATTATACGGTTATCAATATAATTAGTTACTTCTTATATACGCTGCAGTTCAATTTTTCTTTCAGCAGCAGCAATTTTGGAATTCCAGATCGGGGAAACATCTGCATATGCCCCAACCAATTATGGCACAGCAACTGGAAGCTTCCCTAACCACTTCACCGCGACTTATTAAGAATAAAAAATAGCTTATATAATAATTGTTTTCTCGGTTATTATGAACTATAGAAATCACTATAAACTGTAGGTACACTAAATAGGGGACGTAAGCAATAAATTATTTCGGTGGGGGGAAGGATTCAAGATGCAAAAAATAAGTAGACTACAATTTATGAGCATGTTAGAACACTCGAAAAAATAATAGGAATCTAAAGAATTTTGAGGGGAGTCACGGCTCTAAATCCTTCTTCCTCCTGCGTGCATGTTGGTACAAAAAATATTCGATTATAAGCAAATAAAAGGAAACTTTTCAATTGATTGATATAAATATTGTTTTCTAACCCATATTCTAAGAAAAGTGCATCCCAAGCATAATTTAACCATTTGAAAAAAGGTTTCAAATTCCAAATAAACAAAGATTCTTGCAACTTGAAATTTCTTATTGGCAACATTTTAAGGTAATAAGGTACCAACCCCCCCCTCTCCCCCCCCCTGAAATGTTTGTCCGACTCGTAAAAAATGTAACAAAAATGAATATAAACAAATTTTTGATGCGGGTTTTAAGTTTTTTCTGTACCCCTCTCCCCGCAAAAAAAGATTCTTTTGTAAGCAACCTCCTCCAAAAAAAAATCCTGGGTGCGACCTGGGTAATAATCCTATTTATTACGGCTAAGCTCCTACTTTGTGGGTTTTACGTCAATCTGCTCAGATTATGTTTTTTGATCTATCAAAACTCTAAAATATGCACATCTCCCGAGTTACAAAAAAAGATAAGAGGTCTTTGTAAGCACCTCCTCCAAAAAAAAATCCTGGGTGCGACCCTGGGTAATAATCCTATTTATACCGGCTAAGCTCCCTACTTTGTGGTTTTTACGTCAATTCTGCTCAGATTATGATTTTTTGATCTATCTAATACAAAACTCTCTAAAATTGCACAGCTCTGATCTCAGTCCCAAAAGAAATTCAGCCTTTTTTGCTCAATAGGGAATGGAAAGAGAGACGGCTTCGATCTGTTTCACTTCAATAGTCCTTAGACTGCTGACAGCTCTGATTTTCTGAAGAAAAAAAAAATGGTCGAAGAAAATAAGATTAGAGTCTTTAGATTCTCTTGAAAATAATTTTCTGTCAAAAGATGCATAATCTTATCACATTTATTAAGACGAAAAACAGGGCATGTTCAATTTCTTAAAATATTTTTAAAATTCTATGTTGATCAGGGATGCTCTATATTTATTGCGGAACAACAGGAGAGGTTGAAAGGGGAGTTTGGGGGCATGTGATCCCCCCACCGTCAGAACTTCAAAATTTGCCCCAATTGGAGGGGCGGGGAAGAGGAGCCAAATTTCTAGTGTTCTATTAGAATATTATTGGAATATCAGATTTAGTCCACCATGTTTATAAATATAGGATGCTTATCAAGCTTAGAATTTGTATTTATTTTAAGAGTTTTTGAGAAAAGGAAAGACCTTCAGAGTTGAAAGTGCTTCCTCTGGTTTAATTATTAGCTTTAAAAAACTAAATAGATGTCAACACTTTCCTTAAACTTCGTCTTGTATTTCAGGTGTCACTGTGGCCAAGTGCTTTATCTTTAGATTTTAAAAAGGGATCACACGATAATTTGAACAAACACGGTGTAGTCGCGCCAATAGAGATAGAAAAAGGAATAAAGAACAGGTTCTTTCTAGTTGGTGTTATTTTTTTTCTCCATTATTCTATATAAAAAATGTGAATAAAAAAAAATTAACAAAAGTAAAAAAATTAACAAAAACAACTTCACATATAAAAAAATACATTCACTTAAGATAGAAGAAAGAACGTTGGTATGATTCCAAAAAAAGAAGAGTCTTGACAAGATTCCGTTCCTCGTTGATTGATATTTAAAAAAGGGTCTACATTAGAAAAAAAAATGTAAATCCAGGTCAAATTTAAATCTAACTGTAAATATCTTATTCTTTTTTTTTGTTTCTATGGTTGCTTTAACCGAAGGCATGAATGTAAATGATAGATAATTTTCCTTTTCGTTAATGGATTTTTTGCGCCATTTATGAAATACTGCTACTACTACTCCTACTACTACTACTACTACTACTACTACTTACTACTACTACTACTACTGTTCTACTACTAATCACTCTCCACCACAGCACCAAGCCACCTGAGGCCACCATAGCTACGCGTGCTCCTCCTCCCATCCCAATCTATTCAAAGTCCTCCCATTTTAGAAGCCCCCTCCCAGGAAGTTTTTTCATTTCCTTTAAATCTTTCTTTATGGACGTCCTTCCACCCCAGACGAGGGATGACCTGCTTTCTGTGTTTAGCCCTAAAAGGTTGGCCCCCCCCCCCGAAAAAGGACAATCTTTGGCAATCTGTCCATTCTTCACCACTTTCAACGTGCCCTAGCCACCTCAACCTTTCTTTCATTATAGCCCTTAGAAAGCGGTATTGAACCACATATTTCCGTACAGACTAACTGTTTGAAATACAGCCAGTAAGCCGGGTACCCCCCAGAACCATCCCCCGTAAGTATTTTCTCTGGAAAACATCTTAGCAAATCTTCAATGCGCTTTTTTTGGAGCACCCATGCTTTCACAGTCATATTTGACCACTGTCATCACTGTAGCTTCTAATATTTGAATCTCGGTTTGCAGCGATCCCCTTCCTCCTATTCTTCCAAAAACTTTTTTTTAACTGTGAAAAAACACCCTAAGCCTTGGTTTATTCTACTTTTAACATCCTCTTCACTGGCTCCCACCCCTCTTTAAAAAGCCTAATAATACTACCAAGGTAAATGAAGCTGCCCACCTGATCAATCTTCTTTTCATTACCCAACGTCAAACCATTTTTTCACATCAACTTCACTTATTCCTAGCCGTAGTGACTGTAGTCTTCTTAACATTAATTTTCAAAGCCTATCCTAGCCACCATGAACTCGCGCAGAACCTCTAAAAATTCATTCATTTTGCTCACACTTTCATCTAGGACGCCCTTTAAATCATCGGCATAATCTAAGGCCCAAGAGCCTTATTCCTTTGAAATAAAAGAATAAGATGGTCAATGCAAAAGATATGTGGATTATGTTTGTTAAAAAAGTAACTCAAAATATTTCTAGTTGTTTTGATTCATTTTCCATGATTATTTTCCGACATTATTCCAAAGTCCCATTGTCTTTTTTCTTTAATTGCATTGACAAACTTTTTTTTGTAAAGATCTTCTAGGTACTTTGAGAGCTAATAGTAAATACGTCCTTGTTACGCTGTTTAAATATTATTATATTAAAACAATGAAGAAAGTTCACTATATTTTCCGGTACTGTTTAATCAGTAGATTAATTTTGATGGTCTTTAAGAAAAAAAACAATTACACCAAGGCTCGGTTTGATAAAATTTGCCACATTTTTAGATTGGGTTTTTTTTTTAAAGGAAGGACCTGTGAGTCCAAGCAAATTCAGTCCCAGATTTTGAATACAAGTCCAGTGGACCCATTGTCCAGTCACGTCCCCCCCCCCCACCGTCAACCCAAAAGTCAATCCCAATTCTGTTATCCCTTAATTTTATGACTATCTACCTTAGTTCTGCCCTATGAATGTCAACAGGACGGACGATAGGTTTAGACTTATAAATAGACTATAGGGAGGACGGATTTTTCAAAAATGAAAATGCGAAATCATTTTTTTTTTATACAATCCTAAAAAGGGCTTATCCCAGATTTTTTGTTGCCTCTCCATTACTCGGACTATCTTGTGGTTGGCTTTTTCTGCAATTAGTCCATGTCTTGATGCCTACTGCAAAATACTTGATATCATTTGAAAATTAACGGATTGTAACATTTCAAAATCATGATAAATGTTTTTCAGTATTTTTAATTTTATAATCTGGAAGTATGGAAAGGAAGCTTCAACACAAGCAGAAGAAACATTATCATATAGATAAACCACTTTTTCAGAATTGTGTTCAGTAACAATGTACCATCTACGATACCCTTAATCTTGATAAATTACCTCTTGCATTGTAATCGAAACTTTTTTCAGTCAGAGACCGAGAGACCAGATAATTTATGATAGTTTTTTGACGCTTGGAAAACATTATCCAATCCCATCGGATTATGATGCTAATTATAGACATAAATAAAGTCAAAATTTACAATAAACACACCCCGTAATAGTTGCACACAGTGATCCACACAAAAAGAACACCAAAGGAATAGCTCATGAGCCAAGAGTAGCTCATGAGCAAACCAACATGAGCAAGAGTAGATCTCATGTTAGATTGTTTTTATTTTTGATTTCATGTTAGATACTATTTTACTGCATAAAACAAAAAGTGTTTTCAGCTCAAGAGAGGGTCTTTTTTTATACACAATACTCGAACTTCCCTTGATTTAACCATGGAAATATAAACAACCCAACATTTGTTTAGCCACTTGTTGGACCCCTCAACGTTTCTGTTAAAATAACGTCCGACGTTCCCACCTGTCCCCGGTTGAAGTCAAGATTTATGCAAAAAATCAATGCTCTTCCTTGATTTTAACTTGTTCACTTGTGCTATGGAGTGGGCCCTGGGTTAAATATCAACCCAGATGAATTCCTAAGGATGTTTTACCAGAAACACTCCCCAATACTCCCAGGTTAAGGATATTATAAAACACTGCAGCATTTCATCTTTTGTAAAATTCATAAAAAATCTAAGTTAAGTTTTAACTTTTATCGGGTACCCCCCCCCCCCCCAATCGCAAAAACCTAAGCTTGATTGATATCTATATAATATATATATAATATTATATATATACCAATATCTAATATATATATATATTATAAATATTTGAATTAGAAGCAATTTACGCAGGGAAGGTGCTAATTGGCTTTTGCAATCGTGTTTTTTTTTTTCTTTCTTGACGATTGTTTACCGTAGTGTGGTGGTTGGTGAGCATAAAGAGGACATTACTATAATTTTTCTCATTTGCGAATAATGAAGATTACAAAGTGGATGCTGGAGACGACATTTCTTTTATAATATCCTATGGATCAAACAGGATTCAAAAGGGGGTTTCCACCCTAGCCTTCCTGAATAAATATGCAGAAGCATGTTTCATTTTAGAAAGAGGTGGGACGGGTTGTCTAAATGGTCAGCAGTTGTTTTCAACAAAAGCCTCATTTTAGCTCCTTAATGCTTCACGTTCAGATCCACCAAAAAGAAAGTTTTGAGCATCGTCTATGTGGCAAGTGGTAGGCTAAGACATGCACAATCAAATACAAACAATATTTATCAACAGTTTTCCGCTGAAAATTGCCTGGTTAAGCATGCCGGTGTAATCTATTGCAGACATAATTGTGACAGTTGACTAAGCTAAAAAAAAATATTTATTTTTAGGCCGAAACGGCACAAACTAAAATAAGTAATACAGTCAAAGTATTTAATAACCCTCAGTAAGAGAGTTTTGCTTTTTCAACTTCAAATTCTTTGAAGACGTCATTAATGTTTTTTGACTATTTGACCATAAGAAGGTAGCAAAAAGTACTAAAAAATAAATTAAGATTACAAGTAATAAAATACAAATAATGGAAATAATTAACATAAACAAATGAATAAAAAAAAAACACGTAAATAAATAATAGCCATAAACACAAAATAATTATTTGGATATCATTGGGTCCCCCCCCCCAAGCAACAATAATGGTAATAATATATATAATAGTAATATTCTGAGTCAAAACCTGTTGTTCAGTTTTCGTGTGAGCTAGGCTAAGATATTACGATTGTATAAATAGAATTGTTATTTAGATCTCTAGTTTTGTTTTTCTCGTCCGATTGACGGTTGTTTTTTGTGACAGGATTTAATTTTAGTTCTAGAATGCGGTATAAGTGTAAAAAATATTTTGAGATTAATAGATCATTGTTTGTTTGATCCCTTCATTGTTTTTAGTCTTTTAATGTGAGAGGAAAAAAATGTCAATAAAGGTTGTAAAAAAAACAGTTTTGAGTCTTTTGAATTGCTAGGTCAAGCCCGTCACTGGTTACAATCGAATCGCTGCAAAACAATTGGGTTTTAGTTTAAATTCATCCTTAATCAGGATAAAATTACCTATTTATATCTATCAAGCTCCACAGAAAGGGGGAAAATTATGAAATGATGAATCTGTCTAGCAAGTTCTGTCAAGTAGCCCTAAAACGAAGAAGAAAATAGAGAAGAAACTCTCTGTTTTCTCGCTTGTTTGTAATGATTTTTGTTCGTTTTTTAAGCTTGATTTGCATTATGGAAATTTCAGTTTATTTTTTTTATTCGTTTAAAAATTCATTTATATTGGTAAAACCTGTGTATGCTTTTTGTTTTGCTATGATTTTTTGTTTTAATAACTGTTCGTTTTGGGTTTATTTACTCTTTCATAGTTAATGTTTTTTCGTTTTAGGCTTGATTTGCGTATTCAATTGAAGTTTTACTCGTTTTAAGATTTATTTATTCATTTTATGATACCTGTTGTATGTTAATTTACTATGAATTGTGTTATTAAATTTCTGTTCGTTTACGGTTTCATTTATTTTTTTTTAGTAGTAATTTCTGATCGCTTTGACTTTGAATTATTATATATTTGCACTTTCTCCTGATCTTAACTTTAATATGGCCTTCATTTTTCTTGAAAAAACTTCTTTTTCGGAAAGCTTTTTTTTTTTTGTTTAAATTTTCATTTCTGTTCGTTTTTTTTTTTTTTTGAGTTGCCAAAAGTTTCATGGTTTTTTGAAACTCCCTATTTTCAAAATCAATTTTTTAATATAAAAAAGTTTCATCGAAGTATCAAAACTAGCATCAAAAAAAAATAACAATAACAAAGGTATCGACCGTAAACAAAGTATCGAAAACGTAGTCAAAGAAAAGTACCAAAGCCTTAAAACAGTGTCAAAGTATCGAAGCAGCAATAAACAACTATCAGAGAGGGCATAGCTTGACACCCCATGGTTTTTGCCCCGCAAAAATCAAAATTTACCCTATAGATCAGCAAGGGTTGGTTGCCCAAGCATCAAAGTGGAAAAACCAAAGTATCAAAGTTAACAATAAGCAAAATTTTCAAAACTATCAGTAATCCTTACTGTGCCATCCCGGGGGATGAGGAAGGGTTTTTCAACCCCAGACGCATAGTTATTTTTTGAAAAGGATTCGAAAACTTAAGGGGTGAGCGGGCACCCCTTTTGGGGACTAATTTGGTAACAATTGACTGTCTCAAAAAATTTTGCGATTTCAAAACGAATGTAGCCTTTGTGGGAAAAGGGGTTTTGGGAGGGGGAAGTTTGGCCTTTTGCCCTTCAACCCGGATCACTTTTTTGAATCATTTAAAATTGAGCTGGGAAAAATTGCAAGTTTTCATTGTGGAAAGATCCGAAATGCAAGTTTCCCTTTCAATGTTAAATCTTAGTACCACCCCTTTCCTCTAAAAGTTCTTTTATATTTATAACTATATAGGGTAAACTTACAAAGCATAATTTTAAACCCAAGACTTGGGGATTTGCAACCCCAAGGGGCTTAATGGGGGACTTTTTGATCAAAACCCCCTAAGTTATAGTTGTTATTTGAAATTTGGTGAATTCTGGCTATGAACGACAAGAGAAAAAAACGTTTTAATCGGGGTGCATTTGGGGAAAAAAGTTTTTGGATGAGGGAGGGAACAGGGTGACCCTCCGATCATTTTCGAACTTAAAAAAAGCCAAGAGATATTTCGATTTTCAAACGAAAAATTAGCCTCTTGCCAAAGTTAAATACGACCCCACGCCTTCCAATAAAAATAAACTTTTTATTTTTAACGATGGGGGTAACTAGGCAATAAATTATAGCCTTTTCTCTGACGGCTGGAGGGGGGGGAGGGTCAACCCGGAAAACCATACTTATTTGACATTTGGACTATTTTTGACGAGAATGGCTATATCTCAAACTTTCCATTTGACGCATTGTGGGAAAAGAAGGCGCCGCCGAGAGGGCAAGTTTTGCCCTCTGATCACTTCTGACTCCTGCAGAAAAAGGAGCTAGAACTTTTAATTTTCAATCAAAAAACTTCTTCTTCCGTAGTTTTAATAAGATCATAACTTCCATAAAAACCAGAGGTAAAACTTACAACCCCTTACTGAGGTAAACTTTACAACCCTTGTCCCTGACCTTGGGGATTGTGACAAACCCAAAGGCATTGTTATATGATCTTGGACTATTTTTGATCAAAATAGTAATCTCGAAAGTTAGATTGGATGGATTTGGGGAAAAGAGGGCGTGGGGTTGGGGTCTATTTCCCCTCCAATCACTTTTGACTCTTTAAAAGAAAAATAGAACTACAACCTTCAATCAAGTGAGCCCTCTTCCAAAGTTTGTACGGGCCACCTTTTCCAAAAAAAAACCAACCTTCAATCAAGTGAGCCTCTTCCAAAGTTTGTACGGCCACCTTTTCCAAAAAAACCTTATATGCCCCCGGGGCATATCTTACAACCCTTGCTCCAGGGCTCCGGGAGTTTTATCAACCCTGAAGGCATTGTTATATAATCTATTGACTATTTTGAACAAAATGGCTTTCTTAAATATTCGATCAAATGCATTTCAAACAGTTCGTGGTAACGAACTGTAAATAAGGAGAGACTCAGCTCAATAGTAGCCAAAACTCTAAAAAACGAAATTTAAATACTAAGTGATACATCACAAGAATCAGATTTCTATGCTGATTTTAAACATATAAATTTCATCAAGTTTAGTCCTACCTGTCAAAAGCTACGCGCCTGAGAAATGTTGCCTTATTTTCGGAAAAAGGGGGAATAACCCTTAAAAGTCATATACACTTCGTGAGAATTACACCTTCAGATTCAGCCTATCATAGAACTCTACAATAGAGGTTTCAAGCTCCTATCTGCAAAAATATGGAATTTTGTATTCTTTGCCAGAAGAAAGATCACGGATGCGTGTTGATTTTTCTTTTTTTTCCCAGGGGTAATCGTATCAACTTAGAGGTCCTAGAATATCGCGGGACGGATCACACTCGAATGGAAAATAAAATATCTAGTGCCCACTTTAAGTGACGAAAAAAATGGAGGGCAACTAGGGGCCCCTTCCTACGCTCATTGTTTTCCCAAAGTCACCCGATCAAAATTTTGAGATAGTCATTTTGTTCACAGTAGTGTGCGTGTAGGCAATATCATGATAGATGGTATAAAGCGACCAATCCCTCTATATTATGGACCTATAAAGCGATCAAACATGTTATATTTGGAACCAGGGACGAGATTGTGTAATGCAACCGGACAGTTTTCTGTGGCACACCTATTTTCTGGCCCAAGCAGTGATGTATAAGGAATACACTAGAATATATGTGTAGTTTCACGGGTTCATGCCCTACCATGGATAGGTATATATTTCACAAGTATAGGCCTTGTCAGACACGGTTTTCTAGGTTCAATAGCCAAACTCGACTCCCATATTCAAAGATGGTCTCTTTATAAAAATACTAGTTTTCACCTGGAGGGCAATAGCCAAAACTTAAGATCGTCAAATTACGTATTCAAAGGTTTATTGAGCCTTCTGTAATAAAAATATTGGTTTCAGTTGTAGGGTTAGATAATCATTTTTTTTCGTATGAATAATGTTTTTACTAAGGATACAGCCAAGCCGTGCATGTTTCTGAGTCAAAAATTGTCAACACTAATAACCTCTAGGCTGAAGGTACCTTGCATCTTGTCTATAATTGATGGCATATGGTGTTAAATCATTTGCCAAAAAAACTCAATTTGCGAAAAAAGGTATAGCACTAGCATAACTAACACATTGGCGAAAAAAGGTATAGCATTTGCGAATCGGACTGTATGAATGATCTTAATTGGTGATTGAATAATAGGGGCGAAAAAGGTGTAGCATTTGCGAATTGGACTGTATGAATGATCTTAATTGGTGATTAAATAATAGGGGTGAGAATGATCTTAATTGGTGATTGGATTGTATGAAGATCCTAAAAAAGGGTTAAACTAATTACCAGTTAAGGTAAGCCCAAAGGGGTTGTTAACTCAGGCAATTTATTATAAATTTGGAATAGCATCAATCTATGGAAACGATTAACGATAACAAGATGACCTTGTGAGTTGACCTAGCTTTACTTCTCCGATGTGTTCTGTATAATACACAAGTACCGTTTGAACAGTGTTGTCAATATAAAATATGCTCTAACATTATAGTATACTAAAAAGTTGATACTAATAGAGATGTAGATGACAAGAAAAGAATTTTAATAAAGAAATTCAGAGCAATCCTTGGAAATCAAGTAGTGAGGTGATTATGAGTATGAACCATCAAGAAGCGTAAGCACCATTGACCCTAACCACCAAGGACCACAAACCTCAGAACCCTCCCCATACCCCTAACCTCCAAGGGGCCCCCTGTTCCCAACTTTTTGGCCCACTCCCCTCCCCCATTTTTTAACATGGTATGTTTTCAACTTTTTTTACATCTCTGAGAATGACATGAAACATATTTAAAACATAAAAAAATCACATTTAATTTTTCAAAAATTCAAAATTAGAATGCTATAGATATGTTAGTCATGACTTTTACAATTAGAAAAATAATGTCTGTAGTAGCACTTTTTTTGGACCGAAATTACTCAACTTTTGTTTACGTATCTTAAAATGACATGGAATATGCTTACGGCTATACCAATCGTACTCTATTCTTGCCCAGAGACACAATGCGGCTTTCCCATTGGTACTCTATGACCGGTTATCGACACTACCTAGTTTATTGCATGTATTAAATCAGTATTTTTTACGCAATGGATGGATAAACACAACTCATATCTCTAAAAAGTGGAGATGAAGCATTTAAGAAAGTGTGTTCACATGATAGTGTTATTATAGCATTGAATGCTGACAAGGAGAAGTATTTTAAACTATGAAATAAGTACAAGTGGTAGCACTATCGGAAACGTATGCGTGCATTGTCATGACAGTAAGGAATTAAATTTCTTTGGAGTACAAAAAAAATTCAACCCTTATGACGGTGGATATGCGAGACTGAGATCCCCGGAGATCATTGCAATCAAAGAGAATGCCAACATAAATAATGGTTGATGAAGAGGGGCATCTTCTTGTTAGTGCTTGTGGTAACATGTTACCCAATCTTAAACCATATCGTCAGCTTTCGGGTATTAGCATTCAAATGAAGCAAAGAGGAAAAGAAAGGCCTACTCTTCTACTAATATCATTAACCATATCTTGTCTACGAGCCGAAACTGCTACCCGTGTAAAAATAATTTTGTAATAGACAGTGAAATTGCCGGAAAAATAAAAAGGGTATTGGTAGAAAATATCACTAAGGAATATAAAGATGAATCGATAAAAAACAAAGTGCCAGCAAAATTTACTACCATTGATCAAATAGTCAATGAACCAATTAATACCAAAGACAAAACGCATATTGAACCTGTCGGTGACACACCATTAAAAATTGTGTATGACTCGAAATGGTATAAAGGTTATTCTACTGATCATGAGCTAAGAGAAGACAATTGCTACAATATCAAGAAAGAAGATGGTGAACTATTTTATGGAACAGATTCAAAATGTCCAAAGTTGATCATTGATATTAATAATGTATCATAATATATTTTTTGTATTAATATTATACATGACATTATTTCATTAAAAATATATTATGCATTACATTGTTATGTATTCATTATTTTTAAAGTATGCTAGCATATCAAACGTTTAGAATGTCTATTAAAACCTCGGAGATGTAAGAAAAGGAATTTGCATACATCATATGTTGGATAAATCTAAGTATCAGATTGAATAAATTTGTTCCATCAGCATCTTTATCGGATACAACGGATAAAATGAGAAAAATCTAAGCATCAGAATCAATAAATTCTTTATCAATATCACTTGACAGATACGTTTGATAGTGTCAGAGTGAATAAATTCTTTATCATTGTCTTTTGTCAGATGTAACTGATAAAATTTAGAAAAATCTAAGCATCAGAGTAAATAAATTCTTTATCAATGTCTTCTGACAGATAAGTTTGATAACACTGACCAAATCTAAGTATAATAGTGAATAAATTCTATATCAACTTCTTTTGTCGGACACATCATATAACATTCACAAAATCTAAGTACCAGAGTGAATGAATTCTTTATCAATATGCTTTTTCAGATATGCTTGATAAAATTGAGAAAATCTAAGCATCAGAGTGAATAAATTCCTTATCAATGTTTTTTGGAAGATACGTTTGATAAAACTGACGTAATTTAAGTATCAAATTGAAAACATTCTTTATTAACATTCTTTATCGTTGTCATTTGTCGGATATGTCGGATAACATTGACAAAATCGATGTATTAGAATGAATAAATTCTTTATCATCATCCGTTGTCGGAAATATCATTATGAAAAAATTTTAAGAAAGTAACAAACTCTTTCTTGAATTCACCTCTTGGATACACAATACAGAAATTTTATTCAAGAAATTATGAAAAAATTGTAATTTCTGGGCTTCATTTGCATGCAATAGATACCAAGAGTTCTGTGACTCCTCGCCGCAATGAATTCTACGGGTTTTAACGACTTCTCCCCACAATGAATTCAGATTGTTTTAGGACTCACCCCCCTAGCCATAACTCCATTCAACCTTGAGCAAAGGTATACGAGTTTGATTAAGTACTTCTCTACTTAAATACTACATTAATAGCTTCCAAGATGATAGGACTGTATGACACAGAATTTATCAGTTTGAAAAAATCATCTTGTGGTGTTATATTTGAATGTGCATTTTGATTATTGTCTATGGAACTCGAAGAAATTTACTGTTATCATTGGATAGTGAACTATAATATGTTTGAGTATGATAAAAGCTTGTGGAGTACTATATTACGTCATATAAAGAGACTGGGATTCTACGATAGGGTTGATTACACCACTTAATAAAAGTAGTCAGGAACTGAGAAATGTTCAGGAGGAAGTCAGTGAAATTTGCAACTTTTTCGGGATTGAAGCACTCTACGCAAAGGGTAATATACCTACAGATAAAGTTTTAATTCAAAAGTGTGACCCTAGGATTCCATTTTTCAATCTAGAAGAATTTAAGTGTCCTAAATTTGAAGGGGCTTTTCACCGTCCTGAAGAGATGGTAGGTTTTTCGTGCAGCGGATACCTAAGGACATACCTGATAGCGATAAATGCATAAAACACGGTAAAAACTATTCTATATCATGGGATCCTCATTTCTGGATGTTTAAGAGTGAACTTTAAGTACTATTGTTATGTAAATATGTGTTTTTTTCAAAAAATCTATTCATATGTTTAAGCAATAAATATCTTTAAGCTTAAACCCGTCTTTATTCCTTAGAATAGTTCAATAAATTTAAGCAATTGTAATCTATGCAATTCATTAAGCAATGAAGCAATTGTAAGTAAGTAACAATCTCTTTCTTGAATTCACCTCTCGGATACACAATATGGAAATTTCATTCAACAAATCATGAAAAAAATTTATGTAAGTAGCAAACTCTTTATTGAATTCACCTCTTGGATACACAATACGGTAATTTTATTTAAGAAATTATGAAAAAGTTATAAGTAAGTAATAAACTCGCCTCTTGGATACACGATGCAGAAATTTCATTCAAGAAATTATGAAAAAATTCTAAGTAAGTAACAATCTCTTTCTTGATTTTACCTCTTGGATACACAATACGGAAATTTCATTCAAGAAATTATGAAAAAATTGTAAGTAAGCAACAAACTTTTTATTGATTTACATCTTGGATACACAATACAGATATTTCATTCAAGAAATTATGAAAAAAATCGCAAGTAAGTACCAAACTCTTTATTTTTTCACCTCTTGGATACAAAATACGGAAATTTCATTCAAGAAATTAAAAAAATGGGAATTAAATAACAAATTATTTATTAAATTCGCCTCCTGGATACACAATACAGAAATTTCATTCATGTAAGTATGAAAAAATTGTAAGTAAGTACCAAAATGCAGATATTTCATTCAAGAAATTATGAAAAAGTAGTAAGTAGGTAACAAAATCTTTCAGGAGTTCACCTCTTGGACACACAATTCAGAAATTTCATTCATGAAACTATGAAAAAATTGTAAGTAAGCAACAAGCTCTTTCTTGAATTCACCTCTTGGATACACAATAAGGAATTTCCATTCAAGAAATTATGAGAAATTGTAAGTAAGTAACAAACTCTTTCTTGAATTCACCTCTTGGATACACAATATGGAAATTTCATTAAAGAAATTATGAAAAAATTGCAAGTTAGTACCAAACTCTTTCTTGAATTTGACTCATGATTACACAATACAGAAATTTCATTCATGTAATTATGAAAAAATTTAAGTAAGTACCAAAATGCAGAAATTTCATTCTAGAAACTATGAAAAAATTGTAAGTAGGTAACCAACTCTTTCTTGAATTCACATCTTGTACACACACAATACAGACACTTCATTCATGAAATTATGAAAAAATTGTAAGTAGTTAACAAACTCTTTCTTGAATTCACCTCTTGAATACACAATACAGAAACTTCATTCAAGAAATTATGAAAAAAAGTGTAAGTAAGTACCAAACTCTTTCTTGAATTCATCTCTTGAACACACAATACAGAAATTTCATTCATGAAATTATGAAAAAATTGTAAGTAAGAATCAAAATGCAGAAATTTCGATACACAATTCGGGAATTTCATTCAAGAAATTATGAAAAAATTATAAGTAGGTAACAAAATCGTTCTTGAATTCACCTCCTGAATACACAATGCGGAAATTTCTTTCAAGAAATTATGAATAAATTGTAAGTAAGTAACAAGCTCGTTCTGAATTCACCTCTTGATACACAATATGGAAATTTCATTAAAGAAATTATGAAAAAATTGTAAGTAAGTAACAAACTCTTTCTTGATTTCACCTCTTGGATATACAATAGGGAAATTTCATTCAATAAATTATGAAAAAATTGTAAGTAAGTAACAAACTGATTCTTGAATTCGCCTCCTGGATACACAATACAGAAATTTCATTCATGTGATATGAAAAAATTGTAAGTAAGTACCAAAATGCAGAAATTTCATTCAAGAAAATATGAAAAAATTGTAAGTAAGTAACAAACTCTTTCTTGAATTCACCTCTTGGACACACAATACAGAAATTATATTCCAGAGATTATGAAAATATTGTAAGAAAGTAACAAACTCCTTCTTGAATTCACCTCTTGGATACAAATTACAGAAATTTCATTCAAGAAATTATGAAAAAATTGTAAGTAAGTAACACAATCTTTCTTGAATTCACCTCTTGGATACACAATACAGACTCTCATTCAAGAAAATATGAAAAAAATTGTAAGTAAGTAACACAAACTCTTTCTCGCATTCACGTCTTGGACGCACAATACGGAAATTTCATTCAAGAAATTGTGAAAAAGTTTAAGTAACTAACAAACTCTTTCTTGAATTCACCTCATGGATACACAATACAGAAATTTCATTCAAGAAATTATGAAAAACATTCTAAGTAAGTAACAAACTCTTTCTTGAATTCGCCTCTTGGATACACAATACAGAAATTACATTCAAGAAATTATGAAAACATTGTAAGTAAGTAAAAAACTCCTTCTTGAATTCACCTCTTGGATACACATTACATAAATGTCATTCAGGAAATAATAAAAAATTGTAAGTAAGTAACAAACTCTTTCTTGAATTCACCTCATGGATACACAATACAGAAATTTCAATCATGAAATCATGAAAAAATTGTAAGTAAGTAACAAACTTAAGATACCCGCTCAGACACACAGTCATAGTGAGAGAGAGAGAGAGACATGGAAAAACTTGGGTTAATTTAGGTTCACTTAGAGTGGTGCGCCACTCAAAGTGAACCTAAATTAACCAAGCTTTTTGCATGTATCTCTCTCACTATGACTGTGTGTCGGAGAGGGTGTCTTAAGTTTGTTTCTTACTTGCAATTTTTTCATTATTTCATGATTGAAATTTCTGTATTGTGTATCCAAGAGGTGAATTCAAGAAGGAGTTTGTTACTTACTTACAATGTTTTCATAATTTCTTGAGTGTAATTTCTGTATTGTGTATCCAAGAGGCGAATTCAAGAAAGAATTTGATACTTACATACAATTCTTTTCATAATTTCTGGAATTAAATTTCTGTATTGTGTATCCACAAGGCAAATTGAAGAAAGAGTTTGTTAGTTACTAACAATTTTTTCATAATTTCTTGAATGAAATTTCCAATTTTTTCATAGTTTCTTGAATGAGATGTCTGTATTGTGTATCCAAGAAGTGAATTCAAGAAAGTTTGTTACTTGCTTACATTTTTTTCATAATTCCTTGAATGAAATTTCTGTAATGTGTATTCAAGAGTTGAATTCAAGAAGGAGTTTGTTGCTTACTTACAATGTTTTATGATTTCTTGAATGTAATTTCTGTATTGTGTATGCAAGAAGTGAATTCAAGAAAGAGCTTGTTACTTACTTACAATATTTTCATAATTTCATGAATTAAGTTTCTGTATTGTGTGTCCAGGAGGTGAATTCAAGAATGAGTTTGTTACCTACTTACAATTTTTTCATAATTTCTTGAATGAAATTTCTGCATTTTGGTACTTACTTACAATTTTTTCGTAATCACATGAATGAAATTTCTGTATTGTGTATCCAGGAGGCAAATTTAAGAATGAGTTTGTTACTTACTTACAACTTTTTCATAATTTCTTGAATGAAATTTCCATATTGTATATCCAAGTGGTGAATTCAAGAAAGAGTTTGTTACTTACTTACAATTTTTTCATAATTTCTTGAATGAAATTTCCATATTGTGTATCCAAGAGGTGAATTCAAGAACGAGCTTGTTACTTACTTACAATTTATTCATAATTTCTTGAATGAAGTTTCTGTATTTTGTATCGAAATTTCTGCATTTTGATTCTTACTTACAATTTTTTCATAATTTATGAATGAAATTTCTGTATGGTGTATTCAAGAGATGAATTCAAGAAAGAGGTTTTGTACTTACTTACAATTTTTTCATAATTTCTTGAATGAAGTGTCTGTATTGTGTATTCAAGAGGTGATTTCAAGAAAGAGTTTGTTAGCTACTTACAATTTTTTCATAATTTCATGAATGAAATGTCTGTATTGTGTGTGTGCAAGATGTGAATTCAAGAAAGAGTTTGTTACCTACTTACAATTTTTTCATAATTTCTTGAATGAAATTTCTGCATTTTGGTACTTACTTACAATTTTTTCAGAATTACAGGAATGAAATTTCTGTAATGTGTAACCATGAGGCGAATTCAAGAAAAAGTGTGGTACTTAATTTTTTCATAATTTCTTGAATGAAGTTCCTATATTGTGTATCCAAGAGGCGAATTCAAGAAAGAGTTTGTTACTTACTTACAATTTTTCATAATTTCTTGAATGGAATTTCCTTATTGTGTACCAAAGAGATGA
Source organism: Artemia sinica (assembly GCA_027921565.1). Classification (NCBI taxonomy): domain Eukaryota; kingdom Metazoa; phylum Arthropoda; class Branchiopoda; order Anostraca; family Artemiidae; genus Artemia; species Artemia sinica. The sequence goes on from JAPEVW010000042.1 coordinate 1,358,600, forward strand.
AGTCAAGAAAGAGTTTGTTACTTACTTACAATTTTTTCATAAGTTCATGAATGAAATTTCTGTATTGTGTGTCCAAGAGGTGAATTCAAGAAAGAGTTTGTTACCTACTTACAATTTTTTTCACAATTTCTTGACTAAAATTTCTGAATTTTGGTACTTACTTACAATTTTTTTATAATTCCTTGGATGAAATTTCCGTATTGTGTATCAAAGAGGTGAAAACAATAAAGAGTTTGCTACTTACTTGCGACTTTTTTCATAATTTCTTGAATGAAATATCTGTATTGTGTATCCAAGAGGTGAAATCAATAAAGAGTTTGTTACTTACTTAGAATTTTTTCTTAATTTCTTGACTGAAATTTTCGTATTGTGTATCCAAGAGGTGAATTCAAAAAAGAGATTTATACTTACTTAGAATTTTTCATAATTTCTTGAATGAGATTTCTGCATCGTGTATCCAAGAGGCGACTTCGAGAAAGAGTTTGTTACTTACTTAAACTTTTTCATAATTTCTTAAATAAAATTACCGTATTGTGTATCCAAGAGGTGAATTCAATAAAGAGTTTGCTACTTACATACAATTTTTTTTATTTCTTGAGTGAAATTTCCATATTGTGTATCCAAGAGGTGAATTCAAGAAAGAGATTGTTACTTACTTACAATTTCTTCATAATTTAATGAATTAATAGAACTATTCTAAAGAATAAAGACGAGTTTAGCTTAAAGATATTTATTGCTTAAACATATTAATAGATTTTTTGAAAAAAAACACATATTTACATAAAAATAGTACTTAAAGTTCACTCTTAAACATCCAGAAATGAGGATCCCATGATATAGAATAGTTTTTACCGTGTCTTATGCATTTATCGCTATCAGGTATGTCCTTAGGTATCCACTGCGCGAAGAACCCTAACCATGTCTTCAGGATGGTAATAATCCCCTTCAAATTTAGGACACTTAAATTTTTCTAGATTGAAAAGTGGAATCCTAGGGTAACACTTTTGAATTAAAACTTTCCCTGTAGGTACATTACCCTTTACGTAGAGGGCTTCATTCCTAAGAAAGTTGCAAATTTCACTGACTTCCTCCTGAACATTTCTCAGTTCCTGACCACTTTTATTAAGTGGTGTAATCACTTTATCGTAGAATCCCAGTCTCTTTATATGACGGAATCTAGTACTCCACAAGCTTTTATCATACTCAAACATACTATAGTTCACTATCCAATGATAACAGTCAATTTCTTCGAGTTCCATACACAATAATAAAAATGCACATTCAAATATAACACCACGAGATGATTTTTTCAAACCGATAAATTCTGTGTCATACAGTCCTATCATCTTGGAAGCTATTAATGTAGTATTTAAGTAGAGAATTACTTCATCAAACTTTTATACCTTTCCTCAAGGTTGGATGGAGTTATGGCTAGGGGGGTGAGTCCTAAAGCCATCTGAATTTATTGTGGGGAGGAGTCATAAAAACCCGTAGAGTTCATTGCGGGGAGGAGTCATAGAACTCTCGGTATCTATTGCATGTAAATGAAGCCCGGAAATTACAATTTTTTCATAATTTCTTCAATGAAATTTCTGATTGTGTATTCAAGAGGGGAATTCAAGAAAGAGTTTGTTACTCACTTTCAATTTTTTCATAATGATATATCTGACAACGGATGATGATAAAGAATTTATTCATTTATTACGTAGATTTTGTCAATGTTATCCAACGTATCCTACAAATGATAACGATAAAGAATTTTAATAAAGAATTTGTTCAATTTGATACTTAAATTATGTCAGTTTTATCAGACGTATCTGTCAAAAGACATTGATAAAGAATTTATTCACTCTGATACTTAGATTTTCTGAGTTTTATCAAGCATATCTGACAAAGCATGTTGATAAAGAATTTATACACTCTGGTCCTTAGATTTTACGAATGTTATCTGATGTATCCGACAAAAGAAGATGATATAGAATTTATTCACTATGATACTTAGATTTGGTCAGTGTTATCAAACCTATCTGTAAAAAGACATTGATAAAGAATTTATTCACTCTGGTGCTTAGATCTTCTCAATTTTATCAATCATATCTGACAAAAGACAAGGATAAGGCATTTATTCACTCTGACACTATCAAACGTATTTGTCAAATGATATTGATAAAGAATTTATTTATTCTGATGCTTAGATTTTCTCAATTTTATCCGTTGTATCCGATAAAGATGCTGATAGAACAAATTTATTCATTCTGATGCTTAGATTTATCTGACATATGATGTATACAAATTCTTTTCTTACATCTCCGAGGTTTTAATAGACATTCTAAACGCTTGACATTCTAGCACACTCTAAAAATAATGAACACATAACAATGTAATGCATAATATATTTTTAATGAAATAATGTCATGTAGAATATTAATACAAAAAAATATTATGATACATTATTAATATCAATGATCAACTTTCGACATTTTGAATCTGTTCCATAATATAGTTCACCATCTTCTCTCTTGATATTGTAGCTATTGTCTTCTCTTAGCTCGTAATCTGTAGAATAATCATTATACCATTTCGAGTCATACACAAGTTTTACTGGTGTGTCACCGACAGGTTCAATATGCGTTTCGTCTTTGGTATTATTTGGTTCATTGACTGTTTAATCAATGGTAGTAACGTTTGCTGGTACTTTTTTTTTATCGATTCATCTTTATATTCCTTAGTGATATTTTCTACCGATGCCCTTTTTATTTTTCCGGCAATTTCACTGTCTGTTACAACATTATTTTTACACCGGTAACAGTTTCGGCACGTAGACAAGATAAGGTTTATGATATTGGTAGAAGAGTAGGCCTTTCTTTTCCTCTTTGCTTTCATTTGAATGCTAATACCCGAAAGCTGGAGATATGGTTTGACATAGGTAGCATGTTACCACAAGCACTAGCAAGAAGATGCCACTCTTCATCAACTATTATTTTATATTGGCATTCTCTTTGAGTGCAATCATCTCCAGGGATCTCAATATCGCATATCCACCATCATAAGAGCTGAATTTTTTTGGTATTCTAAAGAAATTTAATTCCTTACTGTCATGGAAATGCACGCATACGTTTCCGATAGTGCTACCACTTGTACTTATTTCGTAGTTTAAATACTTCTCCTTGTCAGCATTCAATGCTACAATAACACTATCATGTGAACACACTTTCTTAAAATGCTTCATCTTCACTTTTTTAGAGATATGAGTTGTGTTTATCCATCCACTGCGTAAAAAATACTGATTTAATACATGCAATAAACTAGGTAGTGTCGATAACCGGTCATAGAATACCAGTGGGAAGGCCGCATCGTGTCTCTGAGCAAGCATAAAGTACGATTGGTATAGCCGTAAGCATATTCCATGTCATTTTAAGATATGTAAAAAAAAGTTGAATAATTTCGGTCCAAAAAAGTGCTACTACAAACATTATTTTTCTAATTGTAAAAGTCATGACTAACATATCTATAGCATTCTCATTTTGAATTTGGAAAATATCAAATGTGATTCTTTTATGTTTTAAGTATGTTTCATGTCATTCTAAGAGATGTAAAAAAGTTAAAAAAAATACCATGTTAAAAAAAAATGGGGGGAGGGGGCCAAAAAGTTGGGAGGAGGGAGCCCCTTGGAGGTTGGGGGTATGGGGAGGTTTGTGAGGTTGAGGTCCTCGATGTTGAGGGTCAATGGTGTTTACGGTCCTAGATGGTTCATATTCATAATCACCTCACTACTTGATTTCCAAGGATTTCTAAGGATTGTTCTGAATTTCTTTATTAAAATTCTTTTCTTGGCATCTACATCTCTATTAGTATCAATTTTCTAGTATACTATAATGTTAGAGCATATTTTATATTGACAACACTGTTCAAACGGTACTTGTGTATTATACAGAACACATCGGAGAAGTAAAGCTAGGTCGACCCACAAGGTCATCTTGTCATCGTTAATCGTTTCCGTAGATTGATGCTATTCCAAATTTATAATAAATTGCCTGAGTAAACAACCCCTTTGGGCTTACCTTAGCTGGAAATTAGTTTAACCCTTTTTTAGCATCTTCATACAATCGAATCACCAATTAAGATCATTTTCACCCCTATTATTCAATCACCAATTAAGATCATTCATACAGTCCAATTCTCAAATGCTAGACCTTTTTTCGCCCCCTATTATTCAATCACCAATTTAAGATCATTCATGCAGTCCAATTCGCAAATGCTATACCTTTTTTCGCAAATTGAGTTAGTTATGCAAGTGCTATACCTTTTTTTGCAAATTGAGTTATTTTTTTGGCAAATGATTTAACACCATATGCCATCAATTCTAGACAAGATGCAAAGTACCTTCAGCCTAGAGGTCATTGGTGTTTGACAATTTGTGACTCAGAAATATTCACAGCTTGGCTGTATCTTTAGTAAAAACATTATTCATACGAAAAAACATGATTATCTAACCCTAGAACTGAAATCAATATTTTTTTTACAGAAAGCTCAATAAACCTTTGAATACGCAATTTGACGATCTCAAGTTTTGGCTATTGCCCTGCAGGTGAAAAACCAGTATTTTTATAACGAGACCATCTTTGAATATGCGATATGAGGAAGTCAAGTTTTGGCTATTGAACCTAGAAAAAAACGTGTCTGACAAGGCCTATACTTGTGAAATATATACCTATCCGTGGTTGGGCATGAACCCGTGAAACTACACATATATTCTAGTGTAATTCCTTCTGCATCACTGTTTGGGCCAGAAAATAGGTATTGCCACAGAAAAATGTCCGGTTGTATTACACAATCTCGTCCCTGGTTCCAAATATAACATGTTTGATCGCTTTATAGGTCCATAATATAGAGGGATTGGTCGCTTTATACCATCTATCGTCATATTGCGTATATGCGCACCACTGTTCAGCATGGTTTACATATAGTATTGGTTATTGGGAAGTATACAGACGTTTTCAGGGGGATTTTTTCTGGAAGTGGGTAGGGTGGGTCAGGGGCTACAAGGGAGGAATTTTTCATGGGGGCAGGGACATTGCTATGAAGGGGGTGCGCCATATTTCCCAGCATTATTTAAAAAAAAACGATCAGAAATATAATAAGAACACAAGTTTTCAACTGAAAGTAAGGAGCAACATCAAAACTTAAAACGAGCAGAAATTATTACGTATATGATTGGGTTCGCCTCCTGGTCCATACCTCGCTCTTAACGCTAAAGTTTTTTACATTCATAAGAACTATTTATTCTAATTAACGCCCTTTGTGATTTAGGGGTCATTCTTAAAGAATTGGAACTAAATTTGAACTTTAGCGGAAAGAGCGAGGTATTGACTAGGGAGCGAACTCCCTAATGTACGTAATGAAAATATACGAATATAGAAGTTTGTTACGTAAGTTAATTTGTAAGTTACGTATTCTTATTACTAATAAAAACGGTCGTAAATAAAATTAAACAACTTTCGAGAAAAAAAAACAAGTTTTTTTTACTTTCAGTTAAAAAGAACAAGTTTTTTTAACTGAAAGTAAGGAGCGATATTTAAACTTAAAACGAACATCAATTATTCTGTATGTGAAAGGGGCTGTCCCCTCCTCAATGCCTCGCTCTTTACGCTAAAGTTTGACTCTTTCTCACAACTCTATTTTTAAACAATAAAAAACTTTAGCGTAAATAGCGAGGCATTGAGGAAGGAACAGCCCCTTTCATATACGAAATAATTTCTGTTCGTTTTAAGTTTTAATGTCACTCCTTAGTTTCAGTTAACAAACTTGTTTTTTTTTTTATTTAATCGGGAAAAGAGAGCGTGATTGACTGCTGTCCTCCCATCACTTTTGGCTCTTAAAATGGGGAACTAGAACTTTCAATTTCCGATCAAATGAGCCACCTCCAGTGTTTATTAAGCCATTCCCTCCAAAAAAAACTTATATGCCCCCGGGGATCATTTACAGCCCTTGACCCCGGGATTTCCAAGGCTGTGTCAACACGAGAGGCTTTGTTATATGACACATGGAGTATTTTGAACAAACAGATTATTTAAATTTTTTTTTAATTCAATTTTGGAAAAAAGGGCTTGGGGGGAGGCTATTTGCACTCCTATCATTTTTTATTCTTAAAATAGAACTAGAACTTTTAATCTCTAATCAAATGAGCCCCCTCCAAGGCTTATAGGACCATCTCTTTCATCAAAAACCTTATATTCCCCTTGTGTATAACTTACAACCCTTACCCCAACCCTGCCCAACCCAGGAGTAATGTTATATGATTTTTGGTCTATTTTAAACAAAATGGCTGTAAAAAAAAAAATTCGGTCGGATACATTTGAGGAAAATAATACGCAGGGGGAGATGCTAGATGCCCTCAAGGCCCTTTTGATTTTTAGTAAAGGAACTAGAACTTAAAATTTCAATCAAATGAGCCCCCTCCAAAGCTTTTACCACCACCCTTTAATAAAAATCTTATATGTCCCAGGGGCATAAATTATAACACTTGCCCCTGGGCTGGGGGGAGGTTGTAAACCCTGAAGTTTTTGTCATATGATGCTTGGTCTATTTCAAACAAAATGAATATCTAACAAATTCGATCAGATATATTTGGGAAAAGAAGGCGTGGAGGGGGGGGGGCTAGTTACCACCCGATCACTTTTGATTCTTAAAAAGTTAACTATAGTTTTCAATTTCTATTCATTTGAGTCCCCTTCGAAATTTGTGAGACCATCTTTTCCGTTAAAACCTTGTAAGACCTCAGGGCATAAATTACGGCTCTTCCCCTGGACTTTCAGGGGCTGTGTTGACCTCTAAGTTTTGTTATTGGATCTATGGACTATTGTGAACAAAATGGCTTCCTCAAAATTTTGATCTGACTCCTTTAGGGAAAAGAGGGCTTGGGCACCCAAGGGAGTCTAAATGCCCTCCGATGACATTTAACTCTTAAAAGGGGAACTAGAACTGCCGATTTCCAATTAAATAAGCCCCCTCTGAATTTTATACGACCAACCATTCCATAAAAAACTTTTCTACCCCTGGGGCATAACTTTTAACAATTATCCCTGGCTCTGGGGGAGGGAGGGTTGTATCAACCCTGGAGTATCGTTATCTTAATCTTTGAACTATTTTAATAATGTGGCTATCCCAAAAGCTAGAGGGAAAATGCCATTTAGGGATCAAGTGCTTGGGAGGGGTCAGTTGCCCTCCGATTACTTTTGATTCTTAAAAAAAGGAAGTAGTACTTTCGATTTTCAATAAAATAAACCCTCTCTGAAGCTTATATGACCATCCCTTCCATAAAAATCTTATATACCACCAGAGTATAGCTTACAACACTATCCCCCTGGCTCCGAGAGTTTGTTTCGACTCCGAAGTTTTTGTTATCTGATCTTTGAACTGTTTTTAACAGAATGGCAAGTTCAAAATTTTTTTTGGTGTGTTTGTTAGGAAAATGCGTTGGGGGGGCTAGTTGCCCTCCGAACACTTTTGAATCTTGAAAAGTTAATTGGAACTTTCAATTTCAAGTCGAATGAGCTCTCTCTGAACTCTATACGAGCACCTTTTACATAAGAGTCTTGTATACCCCCAGGGCAAAACTTAAAGCACCTGCCTTCAGGCTCCGGGGGAGCTATGTCTACCCCAAAGTTTCGTTATCTGATTTTGAGCTATTTTTAACAAAATGGCTGTCTAAAAATTTTCACCAGACACATTTGGGGGGAAAAGGGCGTGGGGAGCCAAGTAGCATCAATTCATAATTTTTTTTTCGGTGGGGGGGGATTTATTTTTGAAAATGTAGCGAAGGACAATTTTTTTTCTATGTTTCAACAAGGACGCCAAAAACAGGCATATTCATGAAATATCCCCCCTCCTCTTTTTTTAAAAAGCTCTTTTTCAAAATCTAGACTTGGAGTTTAACTCCGAGTGTAGATTTTAATTTCTACCTCTCAAAGTAAAAAGTAAAACCTATAGGCCTCTGGCCATAATCAATGTGCTTACGGCCACTCTTGCATGGTGAAACGATAATTAGGTTGCCCCCCAAATCGAGTGGGAGAAGGTCATAATAAAAGGTCTAAAGGATATCGTAAATTCGGGGAATGAATTAAAAGGAAAGCTTTGAATAGTGGGATGGAGGAACAGCCTGCATAGCTCTGCGGTCTCTGCATGGCATGGGGCTGCAGGGAATTGTTAGCAGTAACATTACTAATAGATATGAATAATGGGATATTTTGGTCTTTTGAACAGAATAAAAAGCGAAGCACGAATTTAATCATATTTAGCTATTCCAAACCTGAAGGGGGTTTTGCATTAGCTAGCCTACAGATTTTTCGGGTTTATTTTGATGCTTTTTGGCTGATCTATTCCCTGTATGCCTATTACCTCAATATGTTTGTTTTCTAGATGTTCCTTATTTTGTAATTCCTAAACAACCTTGTTAGCTGCTAAGATTGTGATAGTTATATTATATTATAGGCAACAGCCTAATAAGACTTGCTTGGCAGCCTAAGGATTAGCACAATAGAGCATCATATTGTGATCGATCGATTTACCAATAGCATGCTAAGTAGGAACCCATTATTGACTCTGACGGGGCCCTATTGCTGCCATCTATAATCGATTCTAACGGGACAGGGTCAATGTCAGCTTTTTCAAGGTCAATCAGGGGATGTTTCTAATCCTTTTCAAACAGGACGGGAGCGACGCAATATCTTCACTGAATATACATAATTTATTCATGGTTTATTGATCTACGAAGGGGAAGTAGATTTCTGGGGAAATTGATTACATAATCGAAGGGGATGTTTCTAAGTGTATTGATCTATGAAGGGGACAGATTTCTGGGCAATTGATTGCATAATTGAAGGGGACTAGATTTCTCGGAAATTGATTGCATAATCGACTGAGAATTCTAAGTGTATTGATCCACTATGGGGACAGGATTTCTGGGAAATTGATTTGCATAATCGACTGGGACAAGAAATATGAGGGGATTTTATTTTTAAATATGGCTTCTCTGGTCTTTAGGTCTGAGAGATAAATTAATATTATATTTTTTAAATATGGTTTCTCTGGTCTTTAGGTCTGAGAGATAAATATTAACATTCTATCGAAGCCATAATAGTGTAACTAAGAACACCTTAGATTTTTCAGAAATTCATACGAGATCAAGACAGATTGAATATATTTTACGCGAGAAATGGTTTCCTGGGAATTTCAAATGTGACAGCGCAGGGATGCCGAAACAAAGGAACACGAAGGAATTACTTTTAGGGGATTATTTGGGCGAAACAAATTAATCGGCATTTTAGGGACTTGTTTGCGAAACAGTTTGAGACATTTTAGAAGATGATTTGGGGCGAAACTCTGTAGTCGTTTTAATACACAAGTTCCATTTGAACAGTATTGTAAGGTCCCTACCCAAATCCCAAAGGGGCCCCTCCCAACTTTTTTGACCCCCCCCCCCCCCCCCCCATTTTTTTACACTTTTTTTTGGTGCGCTTGAGACACAGAAGGGCCCCCTCCCCCCGGGCAGCCAAAGGTACCCCCTCCAGCCGGACCCCCAAAGAGCACCTCTCCCCCCTGGCCCCTACCCCATTTTTTAATAGTTTTTTTTTTGCGCAATTGAGACACAGAAGGGCCCTCCTCCTCCCAACATTTTGGCTCCCCCGAATATATCTTTTCAGAACAAGTTCTTTACGTAATGTCCCTCATAAACCAGTTTTACAACTTGAAGTACTCATCCTTATCACCCACAACTTTGCATTATGGCTTTTTGAATACCCCATCACCAAGCAATACTTTTCAAAAGGCTATATTATATCTTTTCAGAACAAGTTCCTTTCTTAATGTTCCTCTTAAACCTATTTTACAAGTTGAAGTACTCATCCTTTTCTTCCAGAACTTTACCTTACGGCTTTTTGTATACCCCAACACCAAGCACTACTTTTCAAAAGGCTTTACTATATTATTTCAGAACAAGTTCTTTTCTTAATGTCCCTCCTAAACCAATTTTACAAGTTGAAGTACTCATCCTTTTCACCCACAACTTTACTTTATGGCTTTTTTGAATACCCCAACACCAAGCAATACTTTTCAAAGGCTTTATTATATTTTTGAGAACAAGTTCTTTTCTTAATATCCCTCTTAAACCCATTTTACATGTTGAAGTACTCATCCTTTTCACACAAAACTTTACCTTACACAGCTTTTTGCATACCCCAACACTAAGCAATACTTTTCAAAAGGCAATATCATATTATTTCAGAACAAATTCCTTTTAATGTCCCTCCTAAACCAATTTTACAAGTTGAAGTACCCATCCTTTTCACCCACAACTTTACTTTACGGCTGTTTGAATACGCCAACACCATGCAATATATTTTAGTTTTAGTTAAGTGTTTTTGGACTTGTAGTTTAGTTTCAGCTAAGAGTTTTAGTTTAGAGTTTTAGCCTAGAATCATAGCTTAGAGTTTTTCGTTGCACTTTTAGTTTAGTTTAGTATTAGTTAAGAGTTTTAGTTAGAGTTATAGTTTAGTTTTAGTAAAGAGTTTTAGTTTAGAGTTGTAGTTTAGTTTTAGTTAAGGGTTTTAGTTTAGAGTTTTAGCTTTGAGTCTTAGCTTAGAGGTTTATTTAGAGTTATAGTTTAGTTTAACTTTAGTTAATAGTTTTAGTTTAGACTTTAGAGTTTTAGTTTAGAGTTTAGAGTTTTAGTTAGAGTTATAGTTTAGTTTAATTTTTGTTAAGAGCTTTGGCTTAGAGTTGTAGTTTAGTTTAGTTTTAGTTAAGAGTTTTAGTTTAGAGTTGTAGTTTAGTTTAGTTTTAGTTAAGAGTTTTAGTTTAGAGTTGTTGTTTAGTTTTACATATGAGTTTTAGTTTAGAGTTTTAGTTTGATATTAGCTTACAGTTTTAGTTAAAGTTATAGTTTGGTTTTGTTGTAGTTCAGAGTCTATAGTTTCAAGTTAGACTCTCAGCACTTAGAGTTTTAGTTAGAGTTATATTTATTTTAGTTTTAGTTAAGTGTTTTTGGACTTGCAGTTTAGTTTTAGCAAAACGTTTTAGTTTAGAGTTTTAGCCTAGAGTCATAGCTTAAACTTTTTCGTTGCACTTTTAGTTTAGTTTTAGATAAGAGTTATAGTTTAGAGTTTCAGTTTGGTATTAGCTTACAATTTTAGTTAAGTATTTTTGGACTTGTAGTTTAGTTTTAGCTAAACGTTTTAGTTTAGAGTTTTAGCCTAGAGTCATAGCTTAGACTTTTTGTTGCCCTTTTAGTTTAGTTTAGTGTTAGATAAGAATTTTAGTTTAAAGTTTCAGTTTGGTAATAGCTTACAGTTTTAGTTAGAGTTATAGTAGTTAAGAATTTTAGTTTAGAGTTTAGAGTTTTAGCTTAGAGTCTTAGCTTAGAGTTTCAGTTAGAGTTATAGTTTAGTTTAGTTTTAGTTAAGAGTTTTTGTCTTGAGTTTAGAGTTTTAGTTTAGACTTTAGAGTTTCAGTTACAGGTTAGAGTTTTACTTTAGAGTCTTAGATTAGAGTTTTAGTTCTATTTACAGTTTAGTATAGTTTTAGTTGAGAATTTAGAGTTTTAGTTTAGAGTCTTAGCTTAGAGTTCTTGTTAGAGTTATAGTTTAGTTTAGTTTTAGTTAGGAACTTTAGTTTTAGATCTCTAGTTTAGTTTTATTTAAGGTTTTAGTTTAGAGTTTATAGTTTTAGTTCACAGTTTTACTTTAGAGTTTTAGCTAGAGCTATAGTTTTAGTTTAGTTTTAGTTAAGAGTTTTAGTTTAGATATTGGAGTTTTAGGTTTAAGTCTTAGCTTAGAGTTTTAGCTAGAGTTATAGTTCAGTTTAGTTTTAATTCAGAGTTTAAGTTTAAAGTCTTAGCTTAGAGTTTTAGTTAGAGTTATAGTTTAGATTGTTTTTAGTTAAGAATTTTAGTTTAGAGGCGTTGTTTAGTTTTAGATAAGAGTTTTAGTTTAGAGTTTTAGTTAAGAGTTTTTGTTTAGAGTTTAGTGTTTTAGTTTAGAGTCTTAGCTTAGAGTTTTATTTAGTTATAGATTAGTTTAGTTTTAGTTAAGAGTTTTAGTTTTGAGTTGTTGTTTAGTTTTAGATAAGAGTTTTAGTTTAGAGTTTAGAGTTTTAGTTTTGAGTCTTGGCCTACAGTTTTTGTTAGAGTTATAGTTTAGTTTAGTTTAAGTTTGGAGTCTAGAGTTTTATGTTAGAGTCTTAGCTTAGAGTTTTGGTTAGAGTTTAGAGTTTTAGTTTAGAGTCTTAGCTTAGAGTTTTAGTTCTATTTATAGTTTAGTTTAGTTTTAGTTGAGAATTTAGAGTTTTAGTTTAGAGTCTTAGCTTAGAGATTTTGTTAGAGTTATAGTTTAGTTTAGTTTTAGTTAGGAGCTTTAGTTTATATCTCTAGTTTAGTTTTACTTAAGAGTTTTAGTTTAGAGTTTATAGTTTTAGTTTAGTTTAGCTAAGAGTTTTAGTTTAGATATTGGAGTTTTAGTTTTGAGTCTTAGCTTAGAGTTTTAGTTAGAGTTATACTTTAGTTTAGTTTTAATTCAGAGTTTTAGTTTAGAGTCTTAGCTTTGAGTTTTAGTTAGAGTTGTAGTTTAGTTTAGTTTTAGTTAAGAATTTTAGTTAGAGTTATAGTTTAGTTTAGTTTTAGTTAAGAGTTTTAGTTTAGACTTTTAGTTTAGTTTTAGTTAAGAGTTTTAATTTAGAGTTTCGAGTTTTAGTTTAGGGTTTTAGCTTAGAGTTTTAGTTTGAGTTATAGTTTAGTTTAGTCTTAGTTAAGAATTTTAGTTTAGAGGTGTTCTTTAGTTTTAGATAAGAGTATTAGCTTAGAGTTTAAAGTTTTAGTTAGAGTTATAGTTTAGTTTAGTTTTAGTTTAGAGTCTTGAGTTTTAATTTAGAGTATTAGCTTAGAGTTTTAGTTAGAGTTATAGTTTAGTTTAGTTTCAGTTAAGAGCTTTAGTTTAGACTTGTAGTTCAGTTTTAGTTAAGAGTTTTAGTTTAGAGATTCGAGTTTTAGTTTAGGGTTTTAGCTTAGAGTTTTAGTTAGAGTTATTGTTTAGTTTAGTTTTAGCTTAGAGTTTTAGCTTGGTTAAGAGTTTTAGTTTAGAGTTTTAGTTAGAGCTTTAGTTTAGTTTAGTTTTAGTTAAGAGTTTTAGTTTAGAGTATTAGTTTAGTGTTAGCTAAGAGTTTTAGTTAAGAGTTTTAGCTTAGAGATGTAGTTTGGTTTTAGTTAAGAGTTTTAGTTTAGATTTTTAGTTTGGTATTAGCTTACAGTTTCAGTTAGAGTTATAGTTTAGTTTAGTTTTAGTTAAGAGTTTTCGTTTAGGGTTATAGCTTAGTTTGAGTTTAGAGTTGTAGTTTAGTTTTAGGTAAGAGTTTTAGTTTAGAGGTTAGAGTTTTAGCTTAGAGTCCTATCGTACAGTTTTAGTTAGAGTTATAGTTTAGTTTAGTTCTTGTTAGTTATAGATTAGTTTAGTTTTAGTTAAGAGTTTAGTTAGAGTTATAGTTTAGTTTAGTTTTAGCTTGGAGTCTTGAGTCTTAAGTTAGAGTCTTAGCTTAGAGTTTTAGTTAGAGTTTAGAGTTTTAGTTCAGAGTCTTAACCACAGTAGACAGAATATACCAGTAAGCTTGGTCATTTCTGGTCTTCGTTCTCGGTGCGAACAAAGCTCCTCCACACTTATTTCTGCATTAGCGGGAATGCGGGTTAGTCTGTTTCCGATTGTTTCCATGCACTTTGTTGGAAACAATCGGAAACAGACTAACCCGCATTCCCGTTAATCTGACTTCGCTTATGTTTATATCTGCAAAAACGTTCTCCGGAGCACTCGCACCCCGGTCCAGGTTTTTATAATGGGTGAGATAGAGAATGATCATACTGTATAATTATATGAACTGTGGTCTTAACTTAGAGTTTTAGTTATATTTATAGTTTAGTTTAGTTTTAGTTGAGAATTTACAGTTTTAGTTTAGAATCTTAACTTAGAGTTTTAGTGAGAGTTATAGTTTAGTTTAGTTTTAACTAGCAGCTTTAGTTTAGATCTCTAGTTTAGTTCTACTTAAGAGTTTTACTTTAGAGTTCATAATTTTAGTTTACAGTTTTACTTTAGAGTTTTAGCTAGAGTTATAGTTTTAGTTTAGTTTTAGTTAAGAGTTTTAGTTTAGATATTGAGTTATAGTTTTGAGTCTTAGCTTAGAGTTTTAGTTAGAGTTATAGTTTAGTTTATTTTTAATTCAGAGTTTTAGTTTAGAGTGTTAGCTTTGAGTTTTAGTTAGAGTTGTAGTTTAGTTTAGTTGTAGTTAAGAATTTTAGTTTAGAGGTATTGTTTAGTTTTACTTAAGAGTTTTTGTTTAGAGTTTAGAGTTTTAGTTAGAGTTATAGTTTAGTTTAGTTTTAGTTAAGATTTTTTAGTTTAGACTTTCAGTTTAGTTTTAGTTAAGAGTTTACTTTAGAGTTGTAGTTTAGTTTTAGTTCAGAGTTTTAGTTTAGAGTTTAGAGTATTAGCTTAGAATCTTAGCTTAGAGTTTTAGTTAGAGTTATAGTTTAGTTTAGTTTCAGTTAAGAATTTTAGTTTAGACTTATAGTTTAGTTTTAGTTAAGAGTTTTAGTTTAGAGTTTAGAGTTTTAGTTAAGTTTTGAGTTTAGAGTTTTAGTTAAGTTTTAGTTTAGAGTTGTAGTTTAGAGTTTTAGTTTAGTTTTAGTTAAGAGTTTTAGTTTAGAGTTTAGAGTGTTAGCTTAGAGTCTTAGCTTAGAGTTTTGGCTAAGAGTTTTAGTTTAGAGTTGTTGTTTAGTTTTAGTTAAGAGTTTTAGTATAGAGTCTTAGCTTAGAGTTTTAGTTAGAGGTATAGTTTAGTATAGTTCTAGTTAAGAGTGTTGGTTTAAGTTTTGGCTTAGAGTTTAGAGTTTTAGTTTAGAGTCTTAGCTTAGAGTTTTAGTTAGAGTTATAGTTTTAGTTTAATTTTAGTTAAGAGTTTTAGTTTAGAGTTATAGTTTCGTTAAGAGTTTTAGTTTAGAGCTTAGAGTTTTAGTTTAGCGTCTTAACTTAGAGTCTTAATTAGAAATATAGATTAGTTTAATTTTAGTTAAGAGTTTTAATTTAGAGTCTTACCTTAGAGTTTTAGTTAGATTTATAGTTTTAGTTAGTTTTAGTTAAGAAGAGTTTTAGTTTAGAGATTGGAATTTTAGTTTTGAGTCCTAACTTAGAGTTTTAGTTAGAGTTACAGTTTAGTTAAGTTTTAATTCAGAGTCATAGTTTAGTTTAGTTTTTGTTAAGAGTTTTAATTTAGACTTGTAGTTTAGTCTTAGTTAATTGTTTTAGTCTAGAGTTGTAGTTACGTTTTAGTTAAGATTTTTAGTTTAGAGTTTTAGCTTAGAGTTTAAGTTAGAGCTATAGTTTTAGTTTAGTTTTAGTTAGGAGATTTAGTTTAGAGTTATAGTTTAGTTAAGAGTTTTAGTTTAGCGTAAAGAGCTATGTGTTGAACACATTTTTTCTTTGAAATGCTAAACTTGGAATATTTTTATTGCGGTTTACATACACAAAAAAGTTAGGTTTCTCCACGTTTAAGTTAGATTAGGTTAGGTTATCATGAGTGCTCATGATAACCTAACCTAACCTAAAAACTAAACAACAACTCTACACTAAAACTCTTAAACTAAACTAAACTACAACTCTAAACCAAAACTCTTAACTAAAACTAAACTACAACTCTAAACTAAAACTCTTAACAAAAATTGAACTAAACTATAACTCTAACTAAAACTCTAAAGTCTAAAGTAAAACTCTTAACTAAAATTAAACTAAGCTAGAACTCCAACTAAAACTCTAAACTAAAACTCTTAACTTAAAACTAAACTACAAATCTAAACTAAAACTCTTGACTAAAACTAAACTATAACTCTAACTAAAACTATGGACTAATACTAAGCTAAACTAAAAGTGCAACGAAAAACTCTTAGCTATGATTCTAGGCTAAAAACTCTAAACTAAAACTCTTAGCTAAAACTAAACTACAAGTCCAAAAACACTTAACTAAAACTAAAATGTATTGCATGGTGTTGGGGTATTCAAAAAGCCATAAAGTAAAGTTGTGGGTGAAAAGGATGGGTACTTCAACTTGTAAAATTGGTTTAGGAGGGACATTAAGCAAGGAACTTGTTCTGAAATAATATAATAATGCCTTTTGAAAAGTATTGCTTGGTGTTTGGGTATGCAAAAAGCTGTAAGGTAAAGTTGCGTGTGAAAAGGATGAGTACTTCAACTTGTAAAATGGGTTTAAGAGGGATATTAAGAAAAGAACTTGTTCTGAAAAATATAATAAAGCCTTTGAAAAGTATTGCTTGGTGTTGGGGTATTCAAAAAAAGCCATAAAGTAAAGTTGTGGGTGAAAAGGATGAGTACTTCAACTTGTAAAATTGGTTTAGGAGGGATATTAAGAAAAAAACTTGTTCTGAAATAATATAATAAAGCCTTTTGAAAGTAATGCTTGGTGTTGGGGTATACAAAAAGCCGTAAGGTAAAGTTGTGGGTAAAAGGACGAGTACTTCAACTTGTAAAATAGGTTTAAGAGGGATATTAAGAAAGCAACTTGTTCTGAAAAGATATAATAAAGCCTTTTGAAAAGTATTGCTTGGTGTTGGGGCATTCAAAAAGCCATAATGTAAAGTTTTGGGTGATAAGGATGAGTACTTCAAGTTGTAAAATTGTTTATGAAGGACATTACGTGGGGTTTGGGTAGGGTACCTTACAACACTGTTCATATAGAACTTATGTATTATAACGACCACAGAGTTTCACCCTAAATCATCTTCTAAAATGTCTCAAACTATTTTGCCCAAAAATCCCTAAAATGCCGATTAATTTGTTTCGCCCAAATAATCACCTAAAAGTAATTCCTGCGTGTTCCTTTGTTTCGGCATCCCTGCGCTGTCACATTCGAAATTTCCAGGAAACCATTTCCCGCGTAAAATATATTCAATCTGTCTTGATCTCGTATGAATTTCTGAAAAAATATAAGGTGTTCCTAGTTACACTATTGTGGCTTCGATAGAATATTAATATTTATCTCTGAGACCTAAGGACCAGAGAAGCCATATTTAAAAATGAAATCCCCTCATGTTTCTTGTCCCAGTTGATTATGCAAATCAATTTCCAAGAAATCCTGTCCCCTTAGTGGATCAATACACTTAGAATTCTCAGTCGATTATGCAATCAATTTCCCAGAAATCTAGTCCCCTTCGATTATCCAATCAATTTCTCATAAATCTGTCCCCTTTGTGGATCAATACACTTAGAAACATCCCCGTCGATTATGTAATCAATTTCCCAGAAATCTACTTCCCCCTCGTAGATCAATAAACCATGAATAAATTATGTATATTCAGTGAAGATATTGCGTCACTCCCGTCTGTATTCAATAGGCTTAGAAACATCCCCTGATTGACCTTGAAAAAGGTGTCATTGACCCTGTCCCGTTAGAATCGATTATAGATGGCAGCAGTTGGGCCCCGTTGGAGTCAATAATGGGTTCTTGCTATGCTATCCTTAAAAATGTGCCTGTAAGGACATTGTATTGCCATAGTTGAAAAGATATCAAGGGACTTTGATACTAGTAGCATAATTTTAAACCTGATTTATTACAAAGGATCAGACCTGGCAAAATTTTGTTATTTGGAAAGTATGGAATCACGGTTCTAGAACTGTATTATCCATAATACCCATATTTTTGCAACTTAAAATGTGACAGGTCTAGTTTCTGAGATTCAGGGACTGGTATAGAGAGCTTGGTGGAAGCTTTTGCTTGCAGGATGCTTGAACTTTAGCAAAGATAGAAAGACTTTAGGCGTTCAGAAATTTCGTCGTATTTGAAAAATTTTGCGATCTAGATGCAGTTCATGACACTGACATCCAATTGCCAATTTCTCAGGTAGCTGACGACTTCCCTTATGATACTAGCTAATGAAAAATATAATTTAAAGAAAGTTTATTTGCCCTGAAGGTGGAAAATTGAGCAATAGCTTTAATTACAAGTCAGAAAAAAAACTGTCATCACTTATAGCTAAGTATTAGGTGGATACCCTAAATTCGTTCGATAGCTGTATTTCACATTGGCATTCTGCAAAACAAGCTGCGTAACATTATGGTTTGTGCAGGTCTTTATTTAATCAGCTTAAAATAGTCCACCAATCGGAAAAAAAAATTAAAAGTTGGTAAACTAAATGTACACAAGAGTTCTTTGTTGTTGATTTAGGTGGTATTTTGACATTCATATTTTTGAATATCCGCGTAAACTAATGAGATAGGCGTAATTAGACAATTTAAAACTACTATTACCCTTTATGATGTTTTTATATTCTTTCGAAGGATAAAGTTTTGTTATTTATTACTGTACTGTAAGTAGGAATCTTTGAGATCCATAAGTCAAAACCAAACGCCAAGGAATTTTATCCTGGACTCTTTTCTGTAATTTTTGCTTTTTCGGTAGACTTTTTGTTTGTTTGTTGTTTATTTGATACACTCCCGGGTGGCCTGCCATTGTGCACCTCTCCCCAATTTTATCAGAGCCTTTCAGGGTGAAAAGTGTTCCATTTCATTTTCAGCCATCTAACTGTCGTTCTATCATGATCAGGAGTCAAACAATTAAAACAGGTATCTTTCTTTTGTCACTATAGTTAGAAAGGGTCTTAATACTCTCAAGACAAAGTCCTTTAAAATGGGATAGCTGTGTTCAACTTCATCCAATGATGATGTCACATTTCGGCTGCCGTCAATCAAAAGGTGATATCTGACATGACGAGCAAAATTGAGATTTCTGCGTATGCCAAGTAAAGACACTCCGCTCTATCGATTGGTCGAGTCAAAAACGCGATATCTGCAAAAATAGCCAAGATATATGGTAGTTTTATTTGGCGTTATCTGGAAAACTTCATTCTCCTGTGACTCAAAATGCGATATCTACACATGCAGATATCGCCTTTTAGATCTTTGCTTTTACTTCCAGTGCAAGAGCAGATATCGCCAAATAAGGCCAACCTTTCATCACATTCATGGTTATGTAGAAGCAAAGATTCCGTAAAACTGGAGAGCAGAATCACGAGCCGTGGCAATTTCTTGCTGAAAGAGGCCCTTAAGATGGCGAGAGAAAGGTAAGGGTAATTGGCTTGTTGGGACTGTGTACCTGTAAAAGAAATTCTTTTGAAATTTGCAGAGATTTGACACCAGCAAGGGAATCAGCTAGTAGGATAAGTCAGTTTAAGTTTCTAGTTTGCAATTCTGATGCAGGTTTTTCGTCATAGCTGTTCTGGGGGTTCGTTTTGCAGATGGTTTGCTGTTGTCAGACCATATTATTTATTTTTTTTTTGGCAAATGTTTTGTTTCCTTTTATTTCTTTAGAAGTGTAAGCTACCATACATTTTGAGGCTATTCAAGAAGAACCTGAACTCTGTTAAAATCTGACGAAAACAGGATCTTTCCCAGTCAGGGCCACTAGCTGTTTATGGGGTAGAGTACCCACTATTTTAGGGTCCTCCAGGGATGCATGTCCTGTGCATGTCCACAGTTAGGGTTGGCACTTTCAATGGATTTTTTTTTCTTTTACGTGTTAAAATGTAACAAATAACAAAGGTGTTTTATCCAGTTTTGGCTTCGAAAAGATTTATGACTGAGGTCTCTACTTTACATGTAAAAATCTAATGTAAAAAATGTTTTTTTCACTGATGTAAAAAATTATATTTTACATGTAAACGTTACGTTACATTTTTTTTTACATTGCCAACCCCTGTCCACACTAGAAGCGATCAATGCATGTCTGCAGTACTCAGGCAGTATCTATATATTTGAGGATCTGTCTCCTGTCAGAACTCTGCGCTCTCAAATAAAATTTGACATTGTATCCGTCCGGTTCAAATAACTGAATCATTAGAAATCAGGCAAAACTAGCCTTCAGTCGGGAAAGCCATTCGAATCCACCGTTTTTGCAATTTGTACCTTCAAAAGCTCTCGCGGTTCCATGGCTGTGCTGAGATCTGGCTGATGGTTGCTCGACTAGGTGTTAATCCGGTATGCAATCCCTTCCTTTCCGAAATCCGGCCCATGGTCCAAAAAGTTTCGGGACCCCTCTGCTTTACGCTGTTTATTCTTTGTATTTTCTGCTGATAACCTTGTCTTTTTTTTCAAGGAAACAGCTCAAAACAATGCTCAAATTAGCTCAAAACAGACACAAACAATGAGATGGCAACAAAGATGCACGCTTACAGCAGTGAAATGGCGACAGTAGATATGCATGCGGATAACAGGGAAGCAGCTCCTGTTGTTGTGTCCCAAAAACAAAGAATCATCAGAATTGTTCCCAAAGAAACAGTGACACCAAAAGAAATAACCATCAGTGGAATATTCTCAAGCCATCCATCACCACAAAAAGTTTCAGTGGACCAAACAGATGCTCCACCTGAATTAGAGAGCATACAGTTTATCAAATACTGGCTGGAAATAATTGAGACTGAGAACATTGGAGTAAACTATGACATGGGGACAGAAATGCGTGCGGACAACAATGAGACCGCTACAGAAGATGTGTATGCGGATACGAGTGAGTACGGATACAGAGATGTATGCGGATACGGATACAGAGACGGTGAAATAGTTTTAGACTTGTCCACTCAATCTAACCGTCATGCAGCTAGTAAAGAAGATACTAGACAAAGCCTACATCAAAATTTACTTGACTCAGACAAAGACTTGGAGACCAACTCAGCAAGTGAGTATCAGCCAGATGGAGAATCAGAAGATTCTGATTCTACAGGTGCTAGTGTTCGAAGAGCAGCAAGACAAAGTACCGATATACAAGGCGACAATATCTCATTATTATCTGTGAGTGAAGTCTCTATCGCCAGTGTTGAACGACAAGAAATACTAGATGTTGAAGAACCTGCTTTGTGTGACAAAAAAGAAGAAAAAAGTCTTAGAAAAAAGGAGAAAGCAGATTGAAAAGAAAAAGCAAAACATCCATTCATAGAGAATGGGTGCAACCCCGTAAAGCGTAAGAAAAAGTGCGAAGAACTTGCAATTGATCAGAAGACACAGATCTATGACAAGTTCCAAGAATTAAGCCAGGGAGAAAGAATTGCATACATCAAGTTGTTTTTGTTAGTGGCGCGCAAAAAAAGTATCACCGTGAAAGACTCGAAACGTACAAAATGTAGAGACTACAGTTTCGTGTATCGCCCATCTGTTGCTGCTGGAGAACTCACATTGGTAGTGTGCCAAAAGACGTTTCTTTCAACTTTGGGTTATACCAGTCCGAAAGTCATCGAGGTAATATCGAGAAAGCTAAAGACCGAGGGAGTTGGATTTTCCCCTTCATAAAAAAGAGGAGGTGCTAGAAAGGTGGATGTGGAGCGCGAAGCTATACGAATGCACATAGAATCGTTCAAGCCGTGTCAGCCCTACTACAGGAGGTATAACAGTCCGTATGTGAGATATATCCCATGAGACATCACGTTTGAAGCTATGTTTGCTGACTTTCAAGAAAAGTTTCCCGAGCAGCGTTGTAGTCAGAGTTCTTACCTTCGAGTTTTGCAAGAAATGAACATATCAAACAAGATGCCAAGGTCAGATGTATGTGAAATCTGTGACTTGTTGAAAATAAAGGAATCCAGGCAAGGTGTGTCAGACGAAGAAAGGGAGAAGCAACGGGAGCATAGAAACCAGGCAGAAAAAGCTAGGCGAGAACTTGAAAAAGATGCTGAGCACCAACACGGTGAGGAGAAGGCAGTGTTTGCAGTTGATCTGCAAAAAGTCTTAATTCTTCCCATACAGCCAGCAGTTAAAGAGTCGCATTTCACAAGCAGGCTAGTGTGTTTCAATGAAACTTTTGTTCCACCAGTTTCTAGTGCTCGCACCGGCTCGTCGCCAGAAGTGGCATACTGTGTAGTATGGCACGAACCAACATATGGTAGAACCGGGGATACTGTCGCCTGTGCTTTTTTAGTCTTGTGGATGAGTTATGGGATACAAAAGAATTTATATCTGGACCGATAACTGCTCTTCACAGAACAAGAACTGCATAATCTTTTCCATGTTTGTGCGCATTGTAAACGAAGCATGGGGTCCAGAGAAGATCTCTATCCAGTTCCTGACAAAGGGGACACACACACATGGCAGCTGACAGCTTGCATGGCGTGATAGAGAAGAAAATCCGCGCGAAGCAGGCTGTTGAGGACTTCCTCGAGTTAAAAAGGTTATGCAGGATTCCAGACAAAATACCCGAGTTAAAGAGCTCCAAATAAGCGATTTCTACGAATGGAAGAATGAGAAGTTTGGGAAAAAGTCAGTTGATATTCACCTTGGAAAGATCGTACAGGAAGTTTCATGAAGAAAGACTCGAAACTATATTATCGATATGATTTTGACGGCGAACTGAAAGCTGTAGATTTTCTGACAGTGAAAGCCAAAAGTGCTCTAGGCAAAGGTTTACCTAAGAAGCTGTCGGTCCCGAGGGGTATTTCAAGGGACAAAAAAAAACATCCTGATGAAACTTGTAACCCACATTGCAGACACATGGAAAAGGTCTTTCTGGAAAAACATTCATACAGCCAACGTGCAAGACTTGGTTGACGAATTCGAGGCTGTGAACCGGAAGACGAGTAAAAACACGTAGACTTTTTTTTTTATAACATAAATGAATATCATCTTTGTTACCTTATAAAATAAACGAATTCAATGTTGTGGAAACGCTTGTGCCGTAGTTTGACTACATCTTGACGTATTCCTCTGAGATGCGCTTTTTCCCGCAGTAGAAACCATCGAAGACCAAGACCAAACTACAGCCTGAAAACAAGGTTATTCTACATCATGACATAGCTGATGTTGCTGGCAAGCAAATGCGCTCATTGGAAACTGCGTTTCGCTTTGATTTAACGTTGTTTTGTAAAACGGTAATCTCGTTTTTCTTATGGAATTTTACTGTGGCGCTCTTGCAGATACCGCCTTTTGTTGACGCAAAAGTAGGTTAAAAGGCGATATCTGCACTCATCTCGAGAACGAAAAATAGTTGTCTAGTTTTTCCTTAACAAACAAATTTGCCTTGCTCTGAAACCTATATTTGATGTATTTTTTTTGCAAAACAGGCGCCTATCACCTCCTATCATGTTTTCTAAGGCTTCAAATTTTTTTTTTTTTCGTTCTCCTGTAAAATCGAATTTATGTCAGATATCGCCTCCGATTTGAGCCTCCATATTTACATTGCAATCACAACTGGCTGATATGACAAGTTAAACCATGAGCTTGGCTTGCAATGTATAAACGTACGTACACCCGTTAATATACAATTAAAATACATATACAATATTAAATAATATTTAGTAGACTACCCAAGCTCAAAAGAACAGCGTCGTCGTCACCAATCGGAATCAGGGTTGCCACCCTGGCCTGGAAGAATTTACTAAATCTGAGAGGAAAAACTTACTAATTTTTCCTTTTTTCTTCTTTTTTTCTCTTTTCCTCTTATCTTTCCTTTTTATAGTATGATTGAAAATTCTGGAAACCTATAAGTTCAAAAAAATTTTTTTTTTGATTATTTGGATATACTACTGGATAGCTTCATATTCCAGACGCGGTGTATCCAAGACGTCAAACAATAGTCTGGAATCTTAGATTCTGGAAATCCTGCTGGTGAAGCCTGGCTTTAAAGTTGTCAATGGTCTTCGGGTCATAAGATTCAGATATATTGAAAAATTAAAAAACAATGAACGAATAAAAACAGCTACAACTCATATTCACGATGCAATTCAGGCGATGGAGTGCTTAGAACCGGAGGTTTGTTTGAAAGTGACGGCTTTTGAAATTCGTACCCCAGTTTCCTTTTTTAGGTTTGAAATCTAAACCCTTCGATTTTCCATTTGTAAGAGGAAATTTGCCATTTTAAAAAACTAATTGGGCTGGTCTTTAAATAAAGGATAAGCTGCTTACAAGGATTTCTGGTAAATTTTAAACCAATTAATTAGGATTTTTTTTAATTGTTTTTTACTGGATTCTCTCTCGTTCGTATTCATGGGAATCGAAAACCAACACAATCTATGTCGCTTCAAAACGGAAATGACGTAATCGGCAACCGGTTTAGTTGTAAAATTATGTAAATTAGAAAGTGCACCTCAGATTGGACTAGGGCTGCCAAGAAAAAGAAACCTTATAAAGCATGCAATAATTAGCTTAAAAAAATAACATTGTGTCAAGAGTCTTCAGGTCAGGCAAATAATACAAATTAAAAATTAAGAAGAAAAATATGTAGTCACAATTAAAAAACAGTCACACTTAAAAGGCTTTAATCGTCCTCGGCCTCATCCGAATTCAAAGTATCCACTAGTGTCAAATTCTGACAGAAGGGTTCTACTTGTTTCAATTTCTTGATAGCCCGAGTCAAATTGCTAGGGATCACTTAGTCATGTACTCCACTTTACGACCTGAGAACAAGTTGCTTCGTTGTCATCAGTGACGAAAAACTTGAGACATTTATCCAATTCCGGTTTTTAGTTTTGATGACCAACAAAATCAAGAACTGTCTCTTTGCTATAGCACTTGAATAGGGCAAGCTTCAGAGAGTTAGAAAGAACTGGGGCAATTATGGAATAAGTTCGTTTCCAGCAGCGTCTTTAAAAAGGGACAAGGCTAACTAACAGACGGACGGAGCAGCTGTTGTGAGAATCTAGGAAAACTTTCGTAAAACAAATTAAGCCGGCATACCAGTCCTGATTTTAAATAGTTTGCCTTTCAAAGAGAGTATCAAGAAGAAGCCGAGAGAAAAATAGAGATAATTACGCGCTAGGGTTGACGCAAAATCGAAGAAATGAGAGTAATAGTAGCATGATATCTAACGTAATCGAGATCAGATTTTGTAATGAATGGACCCTAATTTTTTTTTCTCTCCGAATTCATGGAAAATAACAAAAGCTTTGTTTACTACAGATCATGACTTTTTACTAGATTTCGGGAAATTGGGGGAAATTTACTAAATCCTCTAAATTCACTAGATTTTTTTTTACTAGATCTAGTAAAATCCTACTTACGAACGATGGATCAAAATAAAAGATGGCATTCAAAAAGTAATTTTTTAAATTTCAAAAAGAAGTCTCACTAAAATGGAATCTTTAATCACAAAAGCTGTCATTTTATTGACAAGGTATATCAAGCTATAAGTGTCAACTTATAAATATAATTATTTTATGGTTTAGATATTATTTAAGTAATATAAGCTAGTTCAGAGGGGGATATAATAACAGAAACGATCTTATTTTCTCTGGCAACAGAGAATGATAAATGTGCAGTTTTCACTGACTTGAAACTTTCACATAAGATTCTAGATGATGGGCTTATTTCTTGTGAGGTTAATTGAAATTGTTAGGAATGGATCCAGAGTTCTAATGATCCCCTGGGAAGTAGCCTACCCTTCTCAACAGCTTCCCCATTCTGTGGGCACTGGCCTTTCATAACCTTTTACTATCATTGTTTTATAAAAGCAGATTGTTGAGAAATAGATTGGTAAAATTCTAATTTAGCTACTTTTGGCTATCAGTAAAATTCTACTTTAGTGACTTTGCTATCTTGGAAATGGGTTAGGGTTAGGAAAATGAAACTTTCTGGGATGGGTCTAAAGACTAAATCATGTCCTGGGAAGGTATTTTGAAGTACTTACCTCCACTCCTTCTCCCTCTAGAGGGTCCTGAAATTTGCCTACATGACAGGTCTATACCTATTGAAATTTTGACAAAACAACATTTTATCTTAATTTTCAGTTATCAGTCTCTTTTTCTCTGGCTTTAGTTATGAAAGTGCAATTTTTGTTATTTGAGTAGAATTTTAAGCCATATCAATTGTTTTTTTTCAAAATTTTGGGAATATATTTGCATATCTTTAAAACCTTACAAATTAGGATTAAGCAAAGTTGTGAAGTTCAAAACAATTTTGTTGTACTTCATTTCAGTAGAAGATCTATTTTGCAAGGTCTCACTTGTATAACACACATATATTCAAAGGTCTTCAAGAAGTAGAGGTAGGTACTTTAAAATACCTTCCGGGACAAATTTTAGCCTATAGACCCATCTCTGAAAGTTTCATTTTCCTAACCTAACCCCTGGTAAAGTTCTGCTTTTGGCTATCTTGGAAAAGGGTTAGGTTAGGAATTTCAAAAGGCATTTTCAGTAGTTTCATAATATCTAGAGGACAAAACATAAATTAAAGTAAGCTCAAAATGAGGACAATAACATGAGCTCAAAATCAACAACTGGACCATCCTATAGGACAAGATAAAGAGAACAATATAAGAGATGTAAATGAATAGGTGAAAATGAACAACCAAAACCATCAAGAGTGAGAAGACTAATCTGAGCAGCTAAGGCAAGGGGCATTGAAAAAATGTCTGAAGCAATGATGAACAAAAATGAAGATTAAAGAAATATATAATTAAAATACTTGAGAAAACAACAATTGCAACAAGTCAAAAACAAAATTGAAGAACAAAAAAAAAAAACATGCTGTTAGAAGATAAGTGGCAGCAAGAATTACAACAAATCAAGAATGAAAATGAAGAACAAAGAAATATGTGGTTAGAAGATATGTGACAACCAGAATATAGAAATATGCAGTTAGAAGAAAAGCAGCAGTGAGAGTTACAAATTACAGCAGGAATCAAAATATGTCACAAATGGAAGTGAAGAAGAAGGAAATATTACATTAGAAGAACAATGCCATCACAATCTTCAACTCCAATAAACTGTGGGACAAAACTAAATAAAAACATACAAAGATGCCTTAAAAAAGGCAAGTGTTGATTACAAGCCATTGGGATCCTTAATGTCTTATGTATTCACTGTGGAGTCCTCCATTTTGCCACTGGAAAAGTACAATACAAACTGGACAAGTACAAAGGTGATTTATATGAGGTTTGCTTCCTGCTTGGTTGAATTGAATTGCTACATTCTTAATTTCTGAATGAATTAGTTTGGCCTGCCAATGTGATCACTTGCTCTGTAAAGAGTTCCACAAACAAATACAAAACTTCAACTCATGTTTTGCTTTAGCTTCTTTCAATATAAGCAATGATCAAACCATCAATAGTTGTAATGTTTTCATTCACTTAAAAATTTAATAGCCTATATAGAGAGGGCCCCACAAAAAAAATTTCCAATCATGCCCCACACCTAGTCAATCCAGCCCTGGGTCCTCAAAGGTCAGTACCCTCTAGAGAGAGAAGGGGTGGATGTAGATGCTTCAAAATGTTTTCCTAGGAGATTATTAAGGCTATGTGTGCATTCCTTAGAGTTTCATTAACCTAACTTGATTATAGGGGCACATCTATGTTGTTTTTTAGGGAAAGCTTAACTAAGAAATGATTTAGAAAAAAACAGGCCCAGGTTTGATGGTTAAAAATCAACAATAAATTACAAATCCTTATGGAGTAGATGGAGTAGCCTAAATGGTTTGAAAGTGCAAGTGTGTAACAGTTACCAAAAACTCTCCTTTCATGTCAATTTTCAGAAAAAATGCCAATCTATTTATTCAATTTTCTCATTTATGTAGAGGGAGCATTCTAGGTTCTTTAAATGGGAAGAAAAAAAATTATTGCTACAGTAGCAGCCAAGGAAAATGTCAAAACAACATTTTTGCAACAGTCTTGCAAAATATTGTAGTCCTCTAATGGCAAAAAGAACTATTCAAATACCTTTATTCTTTATATGTACTTCTGGAAGATTTCTAAAGTTACAAAGAAGAAGGCCATATACAGCACATTTTATAGATAAGCCTATAATATCATTTTTTTTAAACTCCCATTTTGGCACATCATTGGGTGTATATCAAAGAGGTATATCATTGGGTGTATATCAAACTTATAGGTTCTTTTCCATTTCTGATTCAGAGCTGCTCTCATTGAAGTCAATCATACAGGGACCAGTGTGATTGCATGCTATTTTTTTTAAGTTCATATTTTGTTGTTTTCATAGTTGGTCTTCTTTTTCTTCTGTAAATTGATAAAAGTTGAATGAAGAATGCTGAAAATATTTACCTCTTGGAAGGATACTCCTTTAAAACTGGACTAAAAGGGATGCAAGTTCTGTCATTTCTGTTGTCTCAATGTTTACAGCTGAATATGGTCTTCAAACAGGAACTGTTGGATAACATAGTTTGTCATAAATAATATACACAAAAAATGTATTTTTCTACTGTATGTAAACTGCTTGCAGTGGTGTTTTAAATATAGTAATTTTTCAAGCTTACATATTACCAACAAATACATTGACTTATAGCATTAATATTTCTGAATGAGTCACCATACCTGCTGACTTAATTTTTTTTTTCATTGATTTTACTTTCTGGATACCACCAAATTGAATTTCATAAAGTAAATGATAATTGCTTCTTCTGATTGGTCAGCAATTTCTGGTCTGCAAAAAATACAACCTAACTGAATTATTTTCATTTTGGTGTTTCAAGTTGAATACTTAGTCCTTTCAAGTTCAGTCTGTGTTAAGCTGCTATTTTTTGGCCTGTGTGACAATCTGGTTAATAAAAGTGTGTCATAATTCCTAAACCCACTTTTGGTTATTTTTTAACCCATTTTAGAGATGGGCAAAGGGATTCTTAGGCAAGTTCTTAGTATATTTTGAAGTCTGGTACCTACATTTACCAATTTTGGTGGATAATGGCTCCACACCTCTCAATAGAGACCATCCACAGGCATGATTCAGCTTATAGAAAATTGTTATTCAAGGTTTGATTCTTGTATTCAGTTTCTCATATGCAACAACAAAAAGGGGGAAGAAGAAAACAAAAGAGGACACACATTACTGCTTCCCATACAAAAAAGGGATATTCCTTGTTGCTGAAAAAGGGGGACTGTAATTCTCCCAAATGGGATTTTTTAGTAAGGGTGATTCCAATGGTGTAGTTTTGTTTCAATCCGACAACAGTTTCATGGTGTCTCAGGCTATTTTTGAAACTCCCGTAAATTTGTTGTCGCAATAAACATTCCTGAATCAGTTTCAAATTGTGATTGTTCCTCACTTGACAGTTTTATTTTCGAAACGGATTTTTAAATTTTTGGTTACTGTGGGCTAGAGTTTGTTCTATACTAGGTTGCGTCTGATGCTGCAATGATGAGGACCTGCCAGATTTGTACATTAAAGTGATCATTGTTATTCTTGAGAATAATGTTACTATGGTTAACATAGGAAGTAAGGCTAGCTGTTGATTTGACGTGGAAGCAAGAGTTAGGACAGGCTTTGTCCTACACCTATTTATATGGATTGCTATCATGGCAATACAAAATGAAAAATTTAGTTCTAATTCACCTAAACAAAACTGACCTATACACCACATAAACAAAAATGCACCAACTACAAAACCTGTTTCTATGCTCCATTGCTAGTCTGAGAAATCATTCTAGTCTTTCCATACTCATAAAACGATCATCCCTGACCATACTTGCCAGTCATCTCTCATCAGACCTACAATCTCCATGTACTTGTTTTCATAATTAACTCAATTCTTCACACTCACCCATCATATGCCCACCTTTTCATTTATATGTCAAAACATTGTCTCTATATTCTCTCGATTTTTTTTTCAAATTTTGTAGTATTAGGGCTAAGACAAAAGCCCTAATATCTAGTATATCAACATCAACACTCATGTCATAGGTGTCTATGAACTTCACTTTACTGACTACTTTACTCTGAACTTTTTTCAAAATGTAGTAATTTTAAAGTGAGGCTTTGAGTGATTTGTACTTTTTGATTAAAAAAAAAACTTATTTGAGATGAAAGTAAAGAGCAACGTTAAAACTCAAAACAAACAGATTCTATTATGTATATGAAGGGAGGCTTCAGCCCAAGGTCTTTACTTTAAAGTTTAACTTATGATTAACTGAAGGTATTTTAGAGAGGCAAATGCATTATGAACTTTACTTACTTTGATTTGAACTTTGTTTTAAAGCTAAGCAATTTTGAAGTGAGGTTTTGAGTGATTTTGTGCTTTTAGAGCGATTTGGATCAATTCTGAGAAACCTGACACTTATTTTTATAGCTGTTTTTGATTATGATTATTTGATATTGATTGAACTTCAAAAACGAAAGTCTTAAAGGATCATTTGTATATTGTACATAGGCTAACAAAGACACCTTTGCTGTTATTTATTTTATTCACCCATGATGTCTGTCAACTTACCTGCAAACGATTATAAAACAGGGAGCTTTAAGCCAACAGTGCAGAAAAAATAGAATTTACGCTGAATATTTGACCCATATCTCCAAGGCTCTTTGTCAGCAGCACCAGAGGGAAGACAAAAAGACTAATTAAAACAACATACAATGCTATTAAGGATCTTCTACCACCACCACCCCAAATAAAATAGGAAAATCGTAGTTTAAAAATCAATTTCTTTTTGACAAACTGCCTTTTCTGTCCCCAAGAAATAGCTTTGGACAACCCCCTCATTTTAAAAGTTTACAAAAAAGAACTAATCATAGAATAAAAATTGTCAGTCAGTGTAATGTTGTTTTTTTTCTTTTGTTTTAACATAGAGAATTTGGAAACATGCACTTATCTAGCACATTTTCTTTTCATTTTCTTTTTTTCTTGGACAGAATTCAGAAGAATATATCTTGTCTTGCGATTTTGCAGAAAAAGATATTGACAAGTAGGATTTGCTGCTTTTTCCACTGAATCCAAAAACCTTTGGCCACATGCTTTTCTAAGAACCAAGAACCACTGTAAAGATCCAACCATTAATCATGATTCATGAAAAATCGTTTGGTCATCTATCGGGTGTAGCCAGTGTGTTCTTAAAACTTATTTATTCATCCCTCCTCAGAATTTGAGCTACATGTGGCCTTATGTCATTTTGTGTAGCTTTTAGATATTTCGCTATCATTTTAAATCACACTAAAATTAACATAAAGTAATATATTACATTCCTTATTTAAAAATATGTCAAGCTCTACCAATACATGGTGGAGATAGGGGAGGGGTATGATAAAACTTCTAGGGTTTTGGCTCAAAGGACCATCCTCCAGAAGAGTTGTAAATTTTTGGCATAAAAATATACTTTTTTCATGTTTCGATTCCTCCCTATCTCTTTTTTAAAAAATCTTTTGATACACTCCTAAGTGTTAGACCTTCATGTAATTGTGTTGTGTTTTCTTCTTGTTTTTTGCTATCTTTTGTTTTTCTGTGCACCTTGGTCTCTGTTACATAAACTGTTATGTTTTCTGGCTGTCTTGCAAATTTATTTATTCTTTTTTTTATATACTATGAAGGGGTAATTGACAGGCTGCTAACAGCCTGATTGAACAAGTCATTGGAAAACTGACACCTGTCTACTAATCCAAAATTTCTCAAATAAAAGGAACTGATGAGTTTTTATATAAAATTATTTAATGTCACAACCAAATTTTTCTTTCAAAGGAAAGAAATTTCTTCAAAGAAAATTCAATATTTGTTCGGTACCTTTCGAAGGATTGTAAAAAATTCTTATCTCTGGTTAATTAATTTAAGTTTCTTTTTAGTTATTCTATCATTATTTCATTATCATTATTTCTTCAATGCCCATGTGTGGTTGACGTCTCAAGTCCTAATCGGAATTTCGGGCTGGTTTGATAACAATGTAAAGCAATTTGCACTGCTGGATTTCAGATGGTAGTCATGGATAGGCGTTAGAGATTTTTTTCTGTTTTATTGTCTTTTGTTTTGCTTTCGTTTTCTTTCTCCCCACATATCCAGCCATAGAGTCCTGCAGGGAGTTATTTGATGCTGAATGTTTTGTTGATGTTATTATATGTGTGTATTTTCTTGTTATTTTTGTTTCTTTTCTTGTTTGGTTTTCCTTTCTCTCTCTCTGTATTCCCGGCCATAGAGCCTGGGGGTGGGGGGGGGGGGGGGGGGGGTATTTGATATTGATTGTTTCTGCTGACAATTAATATTGTATGCATATTTGTTGTTTGTTTCTTTTTGTTGGAATAAATCTTATCTAAGCTATAATTTTATTTATTTTATAGCTTATTCACCTTATGAGTTGTTTTTCCTATGTTTATTGTTTTCTTTTCTTGTCCTTATGTTTGGCCAAAAGGTTAAGTTCCTTTTGTTTTCTAGGAGAACACCTATACTGGTACAGGCTTCCAATTTCTCAACCTCTTCTGTATGTTCAAAGATAAGAGACCATTTTCCAAGACCCAGTGAGGTTAAAAGAATTCGCAAACATGGTTGGAACACCCGTATGAGTACACCATCTGGTCGTGAAGTCTTAAGAAGAAGATATCTTAAGGGTCGTTATGTATTGTCTCATTAATTTTGTTGAAATTACCAAAAAGAAACTTTGATAGAATCAGATATTTGTTCGTATTTGAGATTTTTTTTTATCGAAGTTATAGATTTTAGGAACCATTAACTTATTCTTGTTATTGTTTCATCATTTTTTTCCAAATTCTGGAAAAGGAATAGTCAGTTGCTTCCGAATTGTTATAGGATCACATCACTGTATTGTATATCCTACTTTGATGGTTTTTTTTTGTGAAGTAGCTATTGCATAGGCTATGTGGCTTTGATTTTAATTATATTTTGGTTTTAGATTCCTTTTTTGTCAGTTTAAATTCTGTCCCCTTGTCAACGCTGAGGACGATAAATAGATGTTTGAATTGGGATAAATCTTTTATTAGACAGTGATAATAAAACTGACAAAATTTACTGGATATTTTGATCCCATGTACAGTGACCGTCAGCAGCAGAAATGATAAAATAAAACGGTAAAGACCAATGATATATATACAAAAAAAATTACAGATTTTAATGGCCCCCTATTTTTTTCTTCAATGCAACACCGGAAGCAAATATCCTTGATCTTCCGGGTTGTGGTTCTTTAGGTTTATTTGAACTAACAAGTGAGTAGAGGTTAAACGCCTTGGGAGAAATGAACTTACTTTGTCTAACTTCAATAAATTATCACAAATAGAGTTCAAGCCAAATTCACCTGTGTCTCTATTCAAAGTGGGAAATCAAACAGACATTATCGAACAAGATATAATGGTCCGGAAAAATCAAAAATGTGTTCCGATAGGGCTGAAGTGAAATCTTCAGGTTTGAAATTTTGCGTTGAAGCCGACGAAATAGAGTCTTGATGTTGTAGCAATCTTATTTTTAAATTCTGGTTAGTACGTCCCACATATGAGCTTCCATAAGCACATGGGATCTGATAGACCCCACTTTGCTGCTCCAATGAAGTTCGATCCTACTCAGAATTTAGAAAACTACCCAAAGTATTACTACTCTTCAAAGTTGCCTTTAAACCATTACTTTGTAAAAGCCTTTTAGGTTTTTCACTTAGTCCTGGCACATATGGTAAAGAACAAAAAACATCCTTCTCTTTAGTTCTCTCCAAGAGTTCCTTAGAAATCTCTAGAGACTTTTTTCTTCTTTTTGAAAAAGTCTGGTCAATTAACCAACCTGGATAATGGTTACTTGTTAGTATTTTCCTTAGAAAACACAACTCCTCAATAAATTTCGGAGAGCAAATAGTAAAAATGCGGTCAGTTAAAGAAATGATTAACTTAATTCTTACTTGGCAAGCGTGACCGGAGATAAAGACAAAAGTCTATTGATGTTAGTCGGTTTTCTGTAAATTTTAGAGTACAGACTATTTTCATTCTTTAAAAGAAGAACATAAAGAAAAGGAAGTTTCCCATCCTCTTCTAATTCTACAGTAAAATTTAAATCAGGATCTGGACCATTTTATCTTGTTCGATAATGTCTTTTTGATTTCTAGGGACCAGGGTTTAAAGGAAAATTTACGGGAAACAATTGAAATAAAACAAAATTCAAGAACCTCGTTTTGAATAGAGACGCTGGTGAATTTGGCTTAGAATCTATTTATGATAATTCATTGAACTCAAATAATGTAAGCTTCATTTCTCCCAAGACGTCTAACCTCTACCGACTTGTGAGTTCAAATATAGCTAACGAACCGGGACCTGGAAGGTCAAGGAGGTTTGCTTCTGGTGTTGAATTGAAAAAATAGGGGCAATTAACAAGATGTAACAATTTTATTTTATATATATATATATATATATATATATATATATATATATATATATATATATATATATATATATATATATATATATATATATATATATATATATATATATATATATATATCATTGGTCTTACTGTGTTTATTTTATTATTTCTTCTTTTGACGGTCACTGTACATGTGATCGAAGTATCCAGTACATTTTGTGAATGTTGTTATCGCTGTCTAATAAAAGGGATTTATCCCTGTTCGAACTTTTATTTATCGTCATGGAAAGGTAGTCTGGTCTTTGAAATTATTAAAGCTGAGGAAACCTTGTTGTATCCAGAGGAAATACAAGTTTGTTTGATTTTCTTGCTATAAACTTAAGTGAATTGTCATTACAAAATAAAATTAAGTGAATGTTGCTAAGAAACAAAAAAAAAACCTTCCATTGCCTGAAAAAACATAAAAAAAAAAAAATTACAAAAGTTTTGTCTTATGCGAATTGTCATTACACAAAACATTAGGCGAATGTTGTTAAGGATAAAAAACCTTTCCATTGCCTATGATGATGCCATGATATCATGACGCCATAATACCTTTGATAGCTAATTGGTTCCGCCATGGAACCTTTGATGACGTCATGATCAGGGCCGGATCGACTAGGTGCGGGGCCCGATTGTAAGTTTTTTCGTGGGACCCTCTCTATACATGAGCCAAGCTTCCAAATATGGATTCTCATTGTTACTTGTCATCTAACCGCAGACAATTTGAGCCTTTTCTTGATGTAATGACGTCACCACAGGTTCGATACAGCCACCCTGTGAAAAATACGAATGTGTTTCCTAAAGTCCTGACCTATGTAGATCGTTTTGTGGCTAGTCATCGCTGTTCCTTGTTTTCCAACCATAGATTGCAGACCATGTCTGCTGACCACGTACCTCTGGATACGGGGTTTTCCCTAACTAAACGCTCCGGTCAGGGTAGCCTCAACCTCATGAGGTGGGGGGAGCCCACCCCAGGATTCTCAGTATCCAGGTAAATCCTGGCTCTAATCAGAATCCAGTCCTAGGGTCGGTTGGGCTTGCAACCCTCCACCCGAAACCCATTGCAACGAATAGCTTAGCAACTGCCTCGGATGACCGACCTTCTTTTATCCCATCACGACCCTTGCTTGCCACTGGACTGAGAAATGACCAGCGTTTGAATCTTATTGACCAAGGTAGCCTCCGAATTGCCACCTGGAATGTATTGACATTAAATTTTCCCGGAGCTAAGACGTTTCTGGCGATGGAACTGAAGCGATTCCGCATCTCTATTGCTGGAATAACAGAAACCCACCTAGTTGGGAATGGAAATGATCCCATAGGTGAGGGATACCACCTTCTTGGGTCTGGCCAGACAACCACCAGAAGAAATGGAGTCGGACTAGTTCTGTATGACAAATCCAAGAAGTGGTCTATTGTCATTCACTACCGTCTCGGATAGAATCGCTAATGCTCGACTCAATCACAAGCAAGGAAAAATGACGGTCCTTGTTTGTAATGCCCCGACAAACGAAGCTGACACCGAAACAAAGGACACTTTCTACTCTGCCCTGACGAATGAATTGTCTAAGATATCCCCGCACGATATTGTCATTCTCCTGGGTGACCTTAATGCAACTGTGAGCGACAACCACGACTTATGGCGACAAGTCATTGGACCAGTTACTCCGGATTCCCTAAATGACAATGGTCTAAGGCTTCTACAACTCTGCAGCATGCACAACCTTGTGATTACGAATACTATGTTTGCAAGGAACGACATTCACAAATATACATGGTACAGCAATGACGGCCATACCAAAAAAATGATCGACTACATCATCGTGTCACAGAGATGGAGGTCTTCGATCAGTAACTGCAGGACGTATAGAGCAGCTGAGATTGGCAACACTGACCATCGCCTCGTCGTCGCTAACATGCGACTAAGGCTCAAAGCTCAGAACCAAGACCAGCAAAGATCGATGTCTCTCGCCTCTGCGATCAGAAGATACGGTCGAAATATGCCATTGATGTCTCGAACCGCTTCGACGCACTCCTGCCATTTGAAAGTTGTGAAAATCCATGGCTCTCGATCAAAAAGAATATCCTGGAATCAGTGACAGCAAATGTTGGTCGGAAAAAAGCGTGCTAATAAAGCGTGGATTCAGTCGGATGCGCTTGACGTCATAGAGCAGAGACGCAAGGCGAGGTTACTCGGTGACATGCCAACTATAGAAGCCTTAATGGGGGTCCGCAACAAACTGATACATCGAGACAAGAAACTGTTTGTGGAAAGGAAGGCGCATGAGCTAGAGGGTGCAGCCATGAAAGGTGACATTGGCAGTCTCTATAAGCATCTCCGTGATCTAACAGGAGACATAGCCCCCTCGGTTGCATGTGTTGTCTCTGTGGATGGTCAGCCGCTCAGTGACGAAGCTGCCACAGGTCAGTCGATGAAAAGACCACTTCTCGGGCCTCCTCAACGCCGAAGCCGTAACGCAGACTGACCAGGAGCTCATCAGCCTAGCCACCAGCACCCAGGAACTGCTGACAAGTGACACAGAAACTCCTTTCTCGTCATCAGAAATCTACACACCAGTAAAACGTTTGAAGAACAATAAAACAGCAGGCGTATGTGGAATATCTGCTGAGCTCCTGAAGTATGCCGGACCGGCGATGCTACTTTGGCTCCATATGCTGTTTTCTGTGGTTTGGCGCACAGAATGGATCCCGAAGGACTGGCGAGCTGGTATAATCCTGCCCTTATGGAAGAGAAAGGGGAGCAAAAGCATCTGTTCGAACTACAGAGGCATAACGCTACTTTCAGTGCCTGGAAAGCTCTTTGCTATGACCCTGCTGGATATATGCACGAGTATCCTCAGAATAAAGAGGAGAGTCCAGCAGGCGGGGTTTATGCCCGGGAGATCCACTGTCGAACAAATCTTTACCATGCGCCAGTTAATTGAGAAGACGAAAGAATTCAGGAGGAAAGCATATGTAGCCTTTGTGGACTTCAAGGCTGCGTTTGACTCGGTGGATCGCAACTCGCTCTGGCTGATACTTTGATCAACTGGTCTACCAGACAAATACTGCAAGTTGTTTGAAAAGCTTTACGAAGAGACCGTGGGTTGCGTCCAAGTCAACGGCAAACGGAGCACGACATTCGGCATCAAAACCGGTGTACAACAAGGGTGTGCTGCCACCCCGGAACTGTTCAATTGCGTGATAGACCATGTCATGACACGAACAACAAATCACCTGCCCTTTGGTCTGCAGTTTGGAGATCGCGTTCTGACGGATGCTGACTTCGCAGATGATCTTGGTCTCGTTGCTGACTCGATCAACCAGTTGACTGATGCTCTGGAAGTCCTACAGGAAGAGGCAGCAAAAGTGGGGCTGAAAGTAAACTGGCTTAAGACGAAGATAATGGCAATTGAGCCCCCAAGCCCAGTCTCGCCCCCTGAGAACATAACTGTTTGCGGAGCTCCTGTTGAAGTTGTAAAGAACTTCACTTATCTTGGCTCCGTGCTGTCTAATGAAGGCTCCATAGAGGAAGAGGTGTGTCTAGGCGCACGAAGATGCAAATTTATAATGCATCCGTAGGCTCGGTCCTCCTCTATGCAGCGGAAACCTGGCCTCTCAAATCAACAATCCTCAGCATGATAGACGTCTGCCAGACGAAACAGCTCCGTCGGATTCAGGGACTTCGATGGGACGATTTTGCAAGCAACGCAAGGTTGCTCGAACTCACCTCCCAAGTGCCATTCTCTGTCCAAATAGCGCACCGTACTCTCAGATGGTTCGGACACCTCCTGCGTATGCCGACGACAACCCCAGCCCGAATAGTCTACGATTTTGACGCTAAACCTAATGGCTGGTCTCGCCCGAGGGGCAGACTCAGACAAGGTGGAAGGATAGCCTCAACAAATTCTTGATATAGCTAACATCGCTGTCGAAGAGGCCCCACTAATAGCAGTAGACCGGTCAGCCTGGAGGAGCAGAGTTGCGACGCTCTCTACGCCACCCCCAACGTGGCAGGAGCCTTAAGTCACAGTAAGTCATTTTCGTTCATCTTTACCTCAGAAAGTTTTTTCCATGGCTTTTGCTTTAACAGTTTAGATTCATACATCATCTTATTTAATTTCTCAAGACTTTAAGAATAACAAATGAGTCTTTTCCAGTTTCCAACCACAGATCACTGTTCAAAATTTCGTTTACAATGTGATTCTCAATATTGTTTTTCCATGCCTGTTTCTTTAGCTGTTGTGATTCTCACTTTCAATTGTTTTCTAACCACATTGCTCATTTTCATCAATCAACCCCTTAAACGTTTTAAATGACCTTGAATTAGAATTAGCGCCTTTGTGGAACTACGTTTTTTTTTGTTATTGTACTTTTGCCTTGGCTTGTCTTTTGTCATTATGAAAAACATAACGACGAACCTTTGTTTTTTTAACAGAGGCTGATGCAGTATCAGATTCTTGGCTAACGTCCTTAGAAACTCTAATGTTGTTATTTATA
This sequence comes from Artemia sinica, assembly GCA_027921565.1. Lineage (NCBI taxonomy): Eukaryota > Metazoa > Arthropoda > Branchiopoda > Anostraca > Artemiidae > Artemia > Artemia sinica. The sequence continues at coordinate 1,397,215 of JAPEVW010000042.1, forward strand.
GCTATTTCATTACTTGGAGCTTTTATAACATGTTAAACTTCGACTTTTGCCCCAGCTTGTCATTTGTCATTATGAAATACATGTCGCCGTAACTTTTTTTTTTAAACAAAGGCATGGTAAGCATTGATGACCTTATCCATGTGAAAATCCCAAACCCAATTATCATAACTATCATTTTCACTTTTGGTAAGTTTTGACTCCGCTGTCGCGTATGTTCTAACCCCATTTTTCTTTCTTCTTCATTTCGGATTTTCATTATTTCAGACAATTTGCCAATGTCCTTTGCTTTAGCCACCCTTATTGGTCTAGATTTAACGCCGAACCTTGTTTTTTAACAGAGGCCGATGCAGTATCTGGTTTTTGGCTAACGTCCTTATAAACTCTAATGTTATTATTTATAGCTATTTCATTGTTTACAGCTTTTATAAGATGTTGAACTTCGACTTTTGCCCCGACTTGTCTTTTTTCATTATGAAATACATATTGCCAAAACTTCATATTTTAAACAAAGGCATGTTTAAAATATGACCTTATCCATCTCAAAATCCCAGACCCAATTGTCATAACTATCATTTTCATTTTGGTAAGTTTTGACTCTACTGTTGCTTATCTTCTAACCCCATTTTTTGTTCTTCTTCATTTTGGATTTTCATTACTTCAGACAATTTGCCGATGCCATTTGCTTTAACTGTCCTTATTGGTCTAGTTTTTAATGACGGCCCAGGTTGTAGATTTTTTAATTGTTCAGGTGATGGAAAAAAACTTCATTTTCTTCCAACGAATTATCATTTATAACACTTGTAAGTTTTTGTTTGTTGGGTCTACTTCTAGATCCGTTTTTCATACTGATGTATTTTCATGCTAAGGTCTCTTTACAGATATTTGATTATTGAAGAAAGTTCGATTTCTAACACTGAATGTCTACTAAGCTTCAAACATCTGGTTTTCTTTTTTAATGCTTTTGAATTGTTGTAACCCCTTGTTAAAATATATACAAATGTTTTTGGAATTACCCGTTTTTGCACATAAGTGCAATATTGTAATGATGTAAAAATGACGCCACTGACATGAATCTTTTTTCCCAAATTAAGGCTCTTAACGAATTTTCTCTAACTTTTGACCTATCTTACCTTCCAATCAAATGAACCCTCTCTGAAGTTTATACGAGCATCCCTTTAATAAGAACCTTATACGCCCCCAGGACAACACTTACGACGCCTATCCCCCGGGCCCTGGGGGAGTTTTGTTATCTAATTTTTCAACAATTTCCAAAAAACAGGCTATCTCAAAATTTGTAGCGGATGGGTTTGGGGAAAAAAGGGCGAAAGAGGGGGGGGGGAACTAGTTGCCCTTAACTCTCTTGACTCTTAAAATGTGAACTCGAACTTTCAATTTCCAATCAAATGAGCCTTCTCTGAAGTTTATACGAGCATCCCTTTCATAAGAACCATACTTCCCCTTAGGGCATAGCTTAGAACGCCTTTCCCTAGGCTCTGCGGGATTGTATTGACACCAGAGTTTTCTTATCCGACCTTTGAACTATTTTCATCAGATGGATTTGGAAAAAGACGGCGGGGGGGGGGAGCCAGCTGCCCTTGGATCTCTTTTGACTATTAAAAGTGAGCTCGAACTTTCAATTTCCAATCAAATGAGCTCTCTCTGAAGTTTATACGAGCATCCCTTTCATAAGAACCATATATTCCCCAGTGCATAACTTACAACGCCTGCCCCCGGGCCCTGGGGGGGGTTGTGACGACACCTGAGTGTTTGTTATCTGACTTTTGAGCAATTTTTAACTTAATGGCTATCTCAAAATTTTTATTGGATGCATTTGGGGGAAAAGGTGCGTGGGGGGGGGGCTTGTTGCCCTCCCATTTTAATTTCATGTCCTTCACAAAAAAACTTCCTAATATAAAGAAAAAATCTTAATTCCACTTAAGACACATAGATCCAAGAGACGAAAAAACATTTTAAATTTCAAGTCCTTGGTAGCAAAACTTCCAAATATAAAGAAAAATCTTAATTGAATCTAAGGTACATGGATTTAAGATGTGAAAAACATTTTAATTTCACGTACTTGATACCAAAACTTCCAAATATAAGGCAAAAATAACAGTTCAATCTAAGTTACATGGATCCAAGAGACGAAAAAACATTTTAATTTCATGCCCTTGGTAGCAAAACTTCCATATATAAAGAAAAATCATAATTGAACCTAAGGTACACTGATCCAAGAGTTGAAAAAATTTTTAATTTCATGTCCTTCATCCCAAAATTTGCAAATATAATGATAAACCTTAGAAAACCACATTTTTTAGGTATGATTGAACCTAAGGCACATGAGTTCAAAGGATGAAAAACTTTTTAATTTCAAGTTCTTGATACCAAAACTTCCAAATATATGGAAAAATCTTAATTGAACCTAAGGCATATGGATCCAAGAGACGAAAGAACCATACTTCCCCTTAGGGCATAGCTTAGAACGTCTTCCCCTAGGCCCTGGGGGATTGTATTGACACCGGAGTTTTTCTTATCCGACCTTTGAACTATTTTCATCAGATGTATTTGGAAAAAGAAGGCGTGGGGGGGAGGCAGCTGCCCTTGGATCTCTTTTGACTATTAAAAGTGAGCTCGAACTTTCAATTTCCAATCAAATGAGCTCTCTCTGAAGTTTATACGAGCATCCCTTTCATAAGAACCATATATGCCCCAGTGCATAACTTACAACGCCTGCCCCCGGGCCCTGGGGGGGTTTTGACGACACCTGAGTGTTTGTTATCTGACTTTTGAGCAATTTTTAACTTAATGGCTATCTCAAAATTTTTATTGGATGCATTTGGGGAAAAGGTGCGTGGAGGGGGGCTTGTTGCCCTCCAATCTCTTTTGACTAAAAAAAACTGAACTAGAACTTTTAATTTCCAGTCAAATGAGCCCTCTTTGAAGTTTTTACGAGCATTCCTTCAATAAGAACCATATATTCCCCCAGGGTATAACTTACAACGCCTGCCCTCGGGCCCTGGGGGTCTGTGTCGACCCCGGAGTTATCATTATATGGTCTTTGAAATTAAAAAAAGCGCTATCTTAAAGTTCTTATCGGAAGGGTTTGAGGAAAAAAGGGTGTGGAGGGGGGGGGGCTAGGTGCCCTCCAATCTCTTTTGACTCTTAAAAAGTGAACTAGAATTTTCAATTTCGAATCAAATTAGCCCTTTTGAAGTTAATATGAGCATCCCTTCCATAAGACCCATATATGCCCCCAGGGCATAACTTACAACTCCTGCCCCCGGGCTCTGGGGGGTCGTGTCGACACTGGAATTTTTTTTATATGATATTTGAACTATTTTTAACAAAATAGCTATCTCAAAATCTTTATCGAATGCATTTGGAAATAAAGGGGTTTTTTTTGGGGGGGGGAGGGGTGCAGCTCTTTACCCTCCGATATCTTTTGACGCTTAAAAAGTGAACTAGAACTTTCAATTTCCAATCAAATGAGCCCTCTCTGAAGTTTATACGAGCATTCCTTCCATAAGAACCATATATGCCCCCAGGGCATAACTTACAACCCTTGCCCTGAAGACTGTGGGGGGAGTGTCCTGCTCAAACATATAATTTTCAGAACTTTCAACTACGTTGAACAAAATGGCTATATTAAAATTTTGATTGGATGTGTTTGGGGAAATGGTGGGCGTGGAAGGGGTGTTAGTTGCCTTCCAATCACTTTCGACTATTAAAAGGGAACTAGTCATTTAAATTTTCAATCGAATGAGCCCTTTCTGAAGTTTCTACGATAATGCTTTTCTATAAAAACCTTATATGCCTCCAGGGCATAACTTACAACCTTTGCCTTGAGGGTTCTGCGGGGGTTGTTATTCTCAAAGACGTAATTTCCTGAATTTTCCACTACTTCAACAAAATGGCTATCTAAAAATGTTTATTGGATGTGTTTGGGGAAAAGGTGGGCGTGAGAGAGGGGTTAGTTGCCCTCCAATCACTTTTGACTAATAAAACGGGCACTAGCCCTTTGAATTTCAAATCGAATGAGTCCTTTTTGAAGTTTCTACGACAAAGCTTTCTATAAAAACCTTAAATGCCCCCAGGGCATTACTTACAACCCTTGCCCTGAGGGCTGTGGGGGAGTCTCCTCCTCAAAAACATAATTTCTATCGGAAAATCAACTACGCTGAACAAAATGACTATCTCAAAATTTTGATTGGATGTGTTTGGGAAACCGGTGGGCGTGGAAGGGGTGTTAGTTGCCTTCCAATCACTTTTGACCCTTGAAAAGGGCACTAGAACTCTCGATTTCCAATCGAATGAGCCCCCTTTGAAGTTTCTACGACGACCCCTTCAATATAAAGTGCCTCTGGGGAAAAAAAATTAATAAAACATTGGAGCCTTATGGCCTTTACTATTGGGGAACTGGTGGGCGTGGAAGGATTATAAGTTTGCCTTCCAATTACTTTTGACCCTTAAAAAGGGCACTAGTCCTTTGAATTTCCAATCGAATGAGTCCTTTTTGAAGTTTGTACGACAAAGCTTTCTATAAAAACTGTATATGCCCCCAGGGCATAACTTACAACCCTTGCCCTGAGGGCTAAGGGGGAGTCTCCTCCTCAAAAACATAATTTCTATCTAGAAATCAACTACGCTTAACAAAATGGATATCTCAAAATTTTGTTTGGATGTGTTTGAAGAACTTTTGGGCGTGGAAGGGGTGTTAGTTGCCTTCCAATCACTTTTGACCCTTTAAAAAGAGCACTAGAACTCAATTTCTAATTGAATGAGCCCCCTTTGAAGTTTCTAAGACGACTCTTTCCATATGAAGTGCCTCTAGGGGAAAAAAATAAATAATAATAAAATATTGGAGTCCTGTGGCCTTTACTATAGGCAACGCTATAGCGTTGCCTCTGATTCTAAGCAGATACTTTATTTATGATTCGATGTGATCATTACTGTCACTTGTCTTCAAACCGTAGATTGTGTTGTTCATTTTCATTCATCATTACCTCAGGTATTTTTCCATGCCTTTTGCTTTAGCCGTTTAGATTCATGTATCATCGTATAAAATTTCTAAAGACTTCATGGATACCAAAAAACGTCTTTTCCCGTTTCAAACTACATATCGCTGTTCAAAATTCTCGTTTGCAATTCAATGTGATTCTCGCTGTTGTTTGTTCCATGCATTTTGCTTTAGCTTTTGTGATTCTTACTTTCGCTAGTTTTTCATATTTATTCCCGCTTTATTTTCATCAAGCAGCCCCTTAAACATTTTTCTTGGGCCCTTTACATAAGCTTTTTGGATGCGTCTTGTCACATTTGATGGTCCGGGCTGTGGATGAAAATTTTTTCTTGTTGTTCAAATGACGTATCTTTTCGAATCGTTGAAAGTTAATTCATGTCGCGTTGTTTGTACTCGGTTTAAGCAAATGGACCTTAAATTAGAAGTAGTACCTTTGTAGAATTACAATTTTGTAATTCGGTTACTATTGGGCCGGTCTGCTGGACGTGGTTTTACCACCTTCCGGTTCAGACTTCTTCTCGCTGCAGCACTGCCCAGCCCCGGCACGGCTACGCGGCCAGGTTGTATATTTTGATTCTCATTGTCGCTTATCTTCTAACCGCAGCTTCCTCTTAATGGCATGACGTTACCATAGGTGCGATACAACAAAGTTGTATCCATTTTTTTTTTTGGGGGGGGGGGGGTTTACTCAGAGATTTTTTCGGGGGGGGGGTACACAAAAAGCGAAAAAATGCATGAAAAAATTTTTATATCCATTTTTGTTACGTTTCTACGAGTCAGACAAACATTTCGCCCCTTATTGGGTCAGACAAATATACCTCCTTATTGTGCCAATCTAAGGAAGAGGGCAGTATTCTCTTATTGTGTCAATCTAAGGAAGAGGACAGTACCCCCTTATTGTGTCAATCTAAGGAAGAGGGCAGTACCCTCTTATTGTGTCAATCTAAGAAAGAGGGCAGTATCCCCTAGATCCCTGTATGCACTACAAGCGGGCAGTACCCCTGACGGGGCAGTCTCCCCTTCAATTCCTGGTGCCGGTACTTTTTTTTTATATGGGTGTATGCACTCCGACGTGGCAGTCCCCAATCGATCCCCGGTTCCGGCACTTTTTTATATGGGTATATGCACTACAGGAACACAGTACCCCCGATCCTTGTATGCACTCCGAGAGCACAGTACCCCCTGGACCCCTATGCACTACAAGCAGACAGTGCCCCCACCATACAAGAGGGCCTATATTCCAAGCAGACTGTACCCCCACCATACGAGAGGGCCTATATTCCAAGCAGACAGTACCCTCACCATGTGAAAGGGCCTATATTCCAAGCAGACAGTACCCCACCGTACAAGCCGCCTATCATTCCAAGCAGACAGTACCCCCACCATACAAACGGCCTATCATTCCAAGCAGAAAGTACCCCCCACCATGCAAGCGGCCTATCAATCCAAGCAGACAGTGCCCCCACCATACAAGAGGCCTATTACTTTAGCGGGTGCCCTGTCCCACCATACAAGTGGCCTATTACTATAGTGGGTGCCCTGTACCACCATACAAGCGGCCTATTACTTTAGCGGGTGCCCTGTCCTACCATACAAGCGCAGCCTTATACAACACAAGGGGGCCCATATTGGAGTTACCAATCCCTCACATCCTCGCTCTTAACGACGCACATACTCTACAAGATCTATCATTTCCTTGGAAACAAATTTTCTCATCGTTAGAATTCTATTGCTCCGAGCGCAGCCATAGGAAATCTTTTCAAGCGGACATTCTTATCTTGAGTTCTGTGATAAGGAATTTTTCACTAGCGTTTCCAAGATTCCAGCGGGAGCCCTGTCCTTATCTCAAGCCAATGTTTAGAAGTAAATTTGAAGTGGCACTATGTCTTATAAACAAAGTTTTGTTATGGATTATAATAAACAATTGGATGAGATTTTTGTTGTACTCTAATGGTATCGAACCGATATTTGATTATTGATTATTGATTATGACTACAACTGGGCAGGTATCATTATTGTAATGTAATGGCCCTGGGCTTTCATTAGATGAAGAGAGCGCTGCTATTTCTTAGAGACCGCTACTCTTCCTTGGTGATCTAAGATCATGAAGAAGTTTTAACGGTGATTCCTCCAATGCTACCGACTACATAACCAAAGTCATAGATGTCGTTATTGTTAACTTTAGTTATTGATTGTGTGAAATGTTTTTTTTCAAACGATACGTTTTTTAGCTTCTAAGCAACTTCCTATTGATCTTATGAAATTTGTGCTTGAAGTTGGAATCGAACGCGAGACCCATGACTTCCCAAGGTAAAAGCGCGACACGATACTCGACTGAGCCAACAAGCCATTGAAAATATTATGATTTTGGAAATACATTCTAATGCATTCAATCTATTGTTTCCGGGACGTTGGCCAACTGATGTTAAGCGTCCTAATAAAGTTATTTGCACATTCGATTTATCAGTTGGATTCTTGGTAGGTGTTAACATTTATCTGTTTCCCGGCATTTATGGCATCCTCCTGAAAATATGAATACCACGATGATTTGAGTGCATACTGGGCAGACAAATTCTTCTGATGGTTAATGGAACTGTTCACAACTGTTTTCCATTACCAGGCTTGCGCATAAGTTTGGGTCCCTACATTCCCCGAATCCCCATCTAGGGCTCCATGTCCCAAATACGGGACCCCAAGTCCCCCCCCAGGGCCCCAAGTCCAACACCAGGGCCCCGAGTCCTCACTCCACCCCTCCTACAGCCCTCCCCCACGTTTTAACCCCCTCCTTTTTATTTGACTGAAATTTTTAACTTTTTTCATGCCCTTGGTAAACAAAAAACTTCCAGATATAAAGAAAAATCATAATTCGACCTAACGTACAAGGTTCCTGGAGACAAAAAAACATTTAAATTTCATCTCGGTAGCAAAACTACCAAATATAAAGAAAAATCTTAGAAAACTATAGTTTTCAGGTATAACTGGGTATATGACACATGATATACAAGGGATGAAAAACTTCTAATTTCACGTCATGTATACCGAAACTTCAAAATATAAAGAAAAAAACTTAATTGAACCCGAGGCACCTGTATCTAAGAGACGACAAACTTTTAATTTCATGTCATTGCTACCAAACTTCCAAATTGAAAGAAAAATCTTAATTCAACCTAAGACACATGGATCCAAGAGACGAAAAACTTTTTAAATTCATGTCATTGGTATAAAAACTTTCAAATATAAAGAAAAATGTTAATTCGACCAAAGGCATATTGATCCAAGAGTTGAAAAAATTTTGTAATTTCATGTCCTTGATACCAAAACTTCCAAATATAAAGAAAAATCTTAATTCAACCTAAGGCACATGGATACGAGAGATGAAAAAAAATTTAATTTCATTTTCTTGGAATCTTAGAAAACCATAGTTCTTAGGTTTGATTGGACTTAAGACACATGGGTCCAAGAGATGAATAAATTTTTAATTTCATGTCATTGTTACCAAACTTCCAAATATAAAGAAATTTCTTAATTACACCAAAGACACATGTATCCAAGAGACGAAAACATTCTTAATTTCATGTCATTGGTACCAAAACTTTCAAATATAAAGACAAATCTTAATTCGACCAAACGCACATCGATCTAAAGAGAAAAAAGAATTTTAATTTCATGTCCTTGGTACCAAAACTTCCAAATGTAAAGAAAATCTTAATTCCAACTAAGGCACATGGATCCAAGAAACGAAAAAACATTTTAATTTTATACCCACAATATCAAAATTTCTAAACATAAAGAAAAATATAGAAAACCACAGTTTTAGAGTATGATTGGGCCTAAGACACATGGGATTCAAAAGATGAAAAACTTTTTAATTCCACATCCTGTGTACCGAAACTTCGAAATATGAAGAAAAATCTTAATTGAACCTAAGGTACATGAATCCAAGAGACGAAAAAATAAAAAAAACAAAAATATTTTAATTTCATGTCCTTGGTAGCAAAACTTCCAAATATAAAGAAAAATCTTAATTAAACCTAAGGTACATGGATCCAAGAGACGAAAAAAGAATTTTTTATTTCATATCCTTGGGAGCAATAGTTCCAAAATATGAATAAAAATCTTAATTCAACCTAAGGCACATGGATCCAAGTAAAACTTTATAATTCCACGTTCTGTGTACCAAAACTTCCAAATATAAAAAAATTTCATTGAACCTAAAGCACATACATCCAAGAGACGCAAAAACATTTTAGTTTCATGTCCTTGGTAGCAAACTTTCAACTATAAAGAAAAATCTTAGTTCTACCTAAAGTACATGGATCCAAGAGACGAAAAAAAAAAAACGTTTTAATTTCTTGTCCTTGGTAGCAAAATTTCCAAAATATAAAGAAAAAAATTTTAATTAAACCTAAGGAACATGCACCCAAGAGATGAAAAACATTTTAATTTAATTTCCTTGATACCAAAACTTCCAAATATAAAGAAAAATTTAATTAGACCTAAGACACATGGATTCGATAGACGATAAAAAAAAAATATTTCAATTTCATGTCCTTGGTAGCAAAACTTCCAAATATAAAGAAAAACCTTAATTCAACCTAAGATTCATGGATCCAAGAGATAAAAAACATATTAATTTCATGTCCTTGATACAAAAACCTTCCTAATATAAAGACAAATTTTAATACAACCTAAGGTTCATTGATCCAAGAGATGAAAAACACTTTTAATTTCATCTCCTTGATACCAACACTTGCAAATATAGGGATGAAAAAAACATTTTAATTTCATGTCCTTCACAAAAAAACTTGCTAATATAAAGAAAAAATCTTAATTCCACTTAAGACACATAGATCCAAGAGACAAAAAAACATTTTAAATTTCAAGTCCTTGGTAGCAAAACTTCCAAATATAAAGAAAAATCTTAATTGAATCTAAGGTACATGGATTTAAGATGTGAAAAACATTTTAATTTCACGTACTTGATACCAAAACTTCCAAATATAAGGCAAAAATAACAGTTCAATCTAAGTTACATGGATCCAAGACGAAAAAAACATTTTAATTTCATGCCCTTGGTAGCAAAACTTCCATATATAAAGAAAAATCATAATTGAACCTAAGGTACACTGATCCAAGAGTTGAAAATTTTTTTAATTTCATGTCCTTCATCCCAAAATTTGCAAATATAATGATAAACCTTAGAAAACCACATTTTTAGGTATGATTGAACCTAAGACACGTGAGTTCAAAGGATGAAAAACTTTTTAATTTCAAGTTCTTGATACAAAACTTCCAAATATATGGAAAAATCTTAATTGAACCTAAGGCATATGGATCCAAGAGACGAAAAACTTTTTAATTTCATGTCAATGGCACCAAAACTTCCAAATATAAAGAAATATCTTAATTAGAGCTAAGGCACATGGAACCAAGAGGCGAAAAAATACTTTAATTTCATGTCCTTGGTACCAAAACTTCCAAATATAAAGAAAAATCTTAATCCTACCTAAGGTACATGGATCCAAGAGACGAAAAAAACATTTTAATCTCATGTCCCTAGTAGCAAAACTTCCAAATATAAAGAAGACTATTAAAAAACCACAGTTTTTAGGTATGATTGGGCCTAAGACACACGGGGGTCCATAAGATGAAAAACTTTTTAAACTCACGTCCTGTGTACTGAAACTTCCAAATATAAAAAATATAAAAAAAATCTTAATTGAACCTAAGGCATATGGATCCAAGAGAAGAAAAACTTTTTAATTTCATGTCCATGGTACCAAAACATCCAAACATAAATAAGAATGTTGATTGAACTTAAGGTACATGGATCCAAGAGACGAAAAACCATTTTAATTTCATGTCTATGGTACTAAAACTTCCAAATATACAGAAAATTCTTAATCCCAACCTAAGGCACATGGATCCAAGAGACGAGAATTGTAATTTCATGTCTTTGGTACCAAAATTTCCAAATATAAAGAAAATCTTAATGGGACCTAAGACACATGGGTCCGAAAGACGAAAAAAACATTAAAGTTTCATGTCCTTGGTAGCACAACTTCCGAATATAAAGACAAATTTTAATTGAACCTAAGGTACATGGATCCAAGAGATGAAAAGCATTTTAATTTCATGTCCTTGATACAAAAACTTCCAAATATAAGGATAAATTTTAATACAACCTAAGGTACACGGATCCAAGAGATAAAAAACACTTTTAATTTCATCTCCTTGATACCAACACTTGCAAATATAGGGAGAAAATCATAATTCAACCTAAGGAAAATGTATCCATGAGCTGAAAAAAAACATTTTAATTTCATGTCCTTCACAAAAAAACTTCCTAATATAAAGAAAAATATTAATTCCAGTTAAAGACACATAGATTCAAGAGACGAAAAAACATTTTAAATTTCAAGTCCTTTGTAGCAAAACTTCCAAATATAAAGAAAACTCTTAATTGAATCTAAGGTACATGGATTCAAGATGTGAAAAACATTTTAATTTCACGTACTTGATACCAAAACTTCCAAATATAAGGGAAAATCACAGTTCAATCTAAGTTACATGGATCCAAGAGACAAAAAAACATTTTAGTTTCTTGCCCTTGGTAGAAAACTTCCATATATAAAGAAAAATCTTAATTGAACCTAAGGTACACTGATTCAAAAGTTGAAAACAATTTTTAATTTCATGTCCTTCATCCCAAAGCTTGCAAATATAATGATAAACCTTAGAAAACCATATTTTTTTAGGTATGATTGAACCTAAGACACGTGAGTTCAAAGGATGAAAAACTTTTTAATTTCAATTTCTTGAGACCAAAACTTCTAAATATATGGAAAAATCTTAATTGAACCTAAGGCATATGGATCCAAGAGACGAAAAACTTTTTAATTTCATGTCAATGGCACCAAAACTTCCAAATATAAAGAAATATCTTAATTCGAGCTAAGGCACATGGAAGCAAGAGGCGAAAAAAATACTTTAGTTTCATGTCCTTGTAACCAAAAACTTCCAAATAAAAGAAAAAATCTTAATCCTACCTAAGGTACATGGATCCAAGAGACGAAAAAACATTTTAATCTCATGTCCCTGGTAGCAAAACTTCCAAAATCTAAAGAAGAATCATAGAAAATCACAGTTTTTAGGCGTGATTGGGCCAAGACACATGGGATCCAAGAGATGAAAAACTTTTTAATTTCACGTCCTGTGTACTGAAACTTCCAAATATAAAGAAAAATCTTAATTGAACCTAAGGCATATGGATCCAAGAGAAGAAACACTTTTTTAATTTCATGTCAATGGTACCAAAACTTCCAAATATAAATAAAAATGTTGATTGAACTTAAGGTACATGGATCCAAGAGACGAAAAAGCATTTTAATTTCATGTCCATGGTACCAAAACTTCCAAATATACAGAAAAATCTTAATCCCAACCTAAGGGACATGGATCCAAGAGACGAGAATGTAATTTCATGTTTTTTGGTACCAAAATTTCCAAATATAAAGAAAATCTTAATGGGACCTAAGACACATGGGTACGAAAGACGAAAAAACATTAAAGTTTTTTACTTTGGTAGCAGAACTTCCGAATATAAAGACAAATTTCAATTGAACCTAAGGTACATGGATCCAAGAGATGAAAAACATTTTAATTTCATGTCCTTGATACCAACACTTCCAAATATAAGGATAAATCGTAATTCAACCTAAGGTACACGGACCCGAGAGATGAAAAAAAACGTTTTAATTTCATTTCCTTGATACAAAATTTCCAAATATGAGGAAAAATCATAATTCGACCTAAGGTACATGGATCTAGGAGTTGGAAAAAACATTTTAATTTCATGTCCTTGATACAAAACTTCCAAATATAAGGAAAAATCTTAATTCGACCTAAGACACATGGATCCAAGGGACAAAAAACATTTTAATTTCATGTCCTTGGTACCAAAACTTCTATGTATAATGAAAAATCTTAGAAAAACCACAGCTTTTAGATGCTTTAAAAAACCACAGCTTTTTTAATGCTTTTGAATTGTTGTAACCCCTTGTTAAAATATATACAAATGTTTTTGGAATTACCCGTTTTTGCACATAAGTGCAATATTGTAATGATGTAAAAATGACGCCACTGACATGAATCTTTTTTCCCAAATTAAGGCTCTTAACGAATTTTCTCTAACTTTTGACCTATCTTACCTTCCAATCAAATGAACCCTCTCTGAAGTTTATACGAGCATCCCTTTAATAAGAACCTTATACGCCCCAGGACAACACTTACGACGCCTATCCCCCGGGCCCTGGGGGAGTTTTGTTATCTAATTTTTGAACAATTTCCAAAAAACAGGCTATCTCAAAAATTTGTAGCGGATGGGTTTGGGGAAAAAAGGGCGAAAGAGGGGGGGGGGGAAACTAGTTGCCCTTAACTCTCTTGACTCTTAAAATGTGAACTCGAACTTTCAATTTCCAATCAAATGAGCCTTCTCTGAAGTTTATACGAGCATCCCTTTCATAAGAACCATACTTCCCCTTAGGGCATAGCTTAGAACGCCTTCCCCTAGGCTCTGGGGGATTGTATTGACACCAGAGTTTTTCTTACCCGACCTTTGAACTATTTTCATCAGATGGATTTGGAAAAAGACGGCGGGGGGGGGGAGCCAGCTGCCCTTGGATCTCTTTTGACTATTAAAAGTGAGCTCGAACTTTCAATTTCCAATCAAATGAGCTCTCTCTGAAGTTTATACGAGCATCCCTTTCATAAGAACCATATATTCCCCAGTGCATAACTTACAACGCCTGCCCCCGGGCCCTGGGGGGTTGTGACGACACCTGAGAGTTTGTTATCTGACTTTTGAGCAATTTTAACTTAATGGCTATCTCAAAATTTTTATTGGATGCATTTTGGGGGGAAAAGGTGCGTGGGGGGGGGGGCTTGTTGCCCTCCCATTTTAATTTCATGTCCTTCACAAAAAAACTTCTTAATATAAAGAAAAAATCTTAATTCCACTTAAGACACATAGATCCAAGAGACGAAAAAAAACATTTTAAATTTCAAGTCCTTGGTAGCAAAACTTCCAAATATAAAGAAAAATCTTAATTGAATCTAAGGTACATGGATTTAAGATGTGAAAAACATTTTAATTTCACGTACTTGATACCAAAACTTCCAAATATAAGGCAAAAATAACAGTTCAATCTAAGTTACATGGATCCAAGAGACGAAAAAACATTTTAATTTCATGCCCTTGGTAGCAAAACTTCCATATATAAAGAAAAATCATAATTGAACCTAAGGTACACTGATCCAAGAGTTGAAAAAATTTTTAATTTCATGTCCTTCATCCCAAAATTTGCAAATATAATGATAAACCTTAGAAAACCACATTTTTAGGTATGATTGAACCTAAGGCACATGAGTTCAAAGGATGAAAAACTTTTTAATTTCAAGTTCTTTGATACCAAAACTTCCAAATATATGGAAAAAATCTTAATTGAACCTAAGGCATATGGATCCAAGAGACGAAGAACCATACTTCCCCTTAGGGCATAGCTTAGAACGTCTTCCCCTAGGCCCTGGGGGATTGTATTGACACCGGAGTTTTTCTTATCCGACCTTTGAACTATTTTCATCAGATATATTTGGAAAAAGAAGGCGTGGGGGGGGGGAGGCAGCTGCCCTTGGATCTCTTTTGACTATTAAAAGTGAGCTCGAACTTTCAATTTCCAATCAAATGAGCTCTCTCTGAAGTTTATACGAGCATCCCTTTCATAAGAACCATATATGCCCCAGTGCATAACTTACAACGCCTGCCCCCGGGCCCTGGGGGAGTTTTGACGACACCTGAGTGTTTGTTATCTGACTTTTGAGCAATTTTTAACTTAATGGCTATCTCAAAATTTTTATTGGATGCATTTGGGGGAAAAGGTGCGTGGAGGGGGGCTTGTTGCCCTCCAATCTCTTTTGACTAAAAAAAAACTGAACTAGAACTTTTAATTTCCAGTCAAATGAGCCCTCTTTGAAGTTTTTACGAGCATTCCTTCAATAAGAACCATATATTCCCCCAGGGTATAACTTACAACGCCTGCCCTCGGGCCCTGGGGGTCTGTGTCGACCCCGGAGTTATCATTATATGGTCTTTAAAATTAAAAAAAAGCGCTATCTTAAAGTTCTTATCGGAAGGGTTTGAGGAAAAAAGGGTGTGGAGGGGGGGGGGCTAGGTGCCCTCCAATCTCTTTTGACTCTTAAAAAGTGAACTAGAATTTTCAATTTCGAATCAAATTAGCCCTTTTTGAAGTTAATATGAGCATCCCTTCCACAAGACCCATATATGCCCCCAGGGCATAACTTACAACTCCTGCCCCCGGGCTCTGGGGGGTCGTGTCGACACTGGAATTTTCTTATATGAACTATTTTTAACAAAATAGCTATCTCAAAATCTTTATCGAATGCATTTGGAAATAAAGGGGTTTTTTTTTTTTGGGGGGGGGAGGGGTGCAGCTTTACCCTCCGATATCTTTTGACGCTTAAAAAGTGAACTAGAACTTTCAATTTCCAATCAAATGAGCCCTCTCTGAAGTTTATACGAGCATTCCTTCCATAAGAACCATATATGCCCCCAGGGCATAACTTACAACCCTTGCCCTGAAGACTGTGGGGGGAGTGTCCTGCTCAAACATATAATTTTCAGAACTTTCAACTACGTTGAACAAAATGGCTATATAAAATTTTGATTGGATGTGTTTGGGGAAATGGTGGGCGTGGAAGGGGTGTTAGTTGCCTTCCAATCACTTTCGACTATTAAAAAGGGAACTAGTCATTTAAATTTTCAATCGAATGAGCCCTTTCTGAAGTTTTTCTACGATAATGCTTTCTATAAAAACCTTATATGCCTCCAGGGCATAACTTACAACCTTTGCCTTGAGGGTTCTGCGGGGGTTGTTATTCTCAAAGACGTAATTTCCTGAATTTTCCACTACTTCAACAAAATGGCTATCTAAAAATGTTTATTGGATGTGTTTGGGGAAAAGGTGGGCGTGAGAGAGGGGTTAGTTGCCCTCCAATCACTTTTGACTAATAAAACGGGCACTAGCCCTTTGAATTTCAAATCGAATGAGTCCTTTTTGAAGTTTCTACGACAAAGCTTTCTATAAAAACCTTAAATGCCCCCAGGGCATTACTTACAACCCTTGCCCTGAGGGCTGTGGGGAGTCTCCTCCTCAAAAACATAATTTCTATCGGAAAATCAACTACGCTGAACAAAATGACTATCTCAAAATTTTGATTGGATGTGTTTGGGAAACCGATGGGCGTGGAAGGGGTGTTAGTTGCCTTCCAATCACTTTTGACCCTTGAAAAGGGCACTAGAACTCTCGATTTCCAATCGAATGAGCCCCCTTTGAAGTTTCTACGATGACCCCTTCAATATAAAGTGCCTCTGGGGAAAAAAAAATTAATAAAACATTGGAGCCTTATGGCCTTTACTATTGGGGAACTGGTGGGCGTGGAAGGATTATAAGTTGCCTTCCAATTACTTTTGACCCTTAAAAAGGGCACTAGTCCTTTGAATTTCCAATCGAATGAGTCCTTTTGAAGTTTGTACGACAAAGCTTTCTATAAAAACTGTATATGCCCCCAGGGCATAACTTACAACCCTTGCCCTGAGGGCTAAGGGGGAGTCTCCTCCTCAAAAACATAATTTCTATCTAGAAATCAACTACGCTTAACAAAATGGATATCTCAAAATTTTGATTGGATGTGTTTGGAGAACTTTTGGGCGTGGAAGGGGTGTTAGTTGCCTTCCAATCACTTTTTTGACCCTTAAAAAGGGCACTAGAAACTCAATTTCTAATTGAATGAGCCCCCTTTGAAGTTTCTAAGACGACTCTTTCCATATGAAGTGCCTCTAGGGGAAAAAAATAAATAATAATAAAATATTGGAGTCCTGTGGCCTTTACTATAGGCAACGCTATAGCGTTGCCTCTGATTCTAAGCAGATACTTTATTTATGATTCGATGTGATCATTACTGTCACTTGTCTTCAAACCGTAGTATTGTGTTGTTCATTTTCATTCATCATTACCTCAGGTATTTTTCCATGCCTTTTGCTTTAGCCGTTTAGATTCATGTATCATCGTATAAAATTTCTAAAGACTTCATGGATACCAAAAAACGTCTTTTCCCGTTTCAAACTACACATCGCTGTTCAAAATTCTCGTTTGCAATTCAATGTGATTCTCGCTGTTGTTTGTTCCATGCACTTTGCTTTAGCTTTTGTGATTCTTACTTTCGCTAGTTTTTCATATTTATTCCCGCTTTATTTTCATCAAGCAGCCCCTTAAACATTTTTCTCGGGCCCTTTACATAAGCTTTTTGGATGCGTCTTGTCACATTTGATGGTCCGGGCTGTTGGATGAAAATTTTTTCTTGTTGTTCAAATGACGTATCTTTTCGAATCGTTGAAAGTTAATTCATGTCGCGTTGTTTGTACTCGGTTTAAGCAAATGGACCTTAAATTAGAAGTAGTACCTTTGTAGAATTACAATTTTGTAATTCGGTTACTATTGGGCCGGTCTGCTGGACGTGGTTTTACCACCTTCGGTTCAGACTTCTTCTCGCTGCAGCACTGCCCAGCCCCGGCACGGCTACGCGGCCAGGTTGTATATTTTGATTCTCATTGTCGCTTATCTTCTAACCGCAGCTTCCTCTTAATGGCATGACGTTACCATAGGTGCGATACAACAAAGTCGTATCCATTTTTTTGGGGGGGGTTTTACTCAGAGATTTTTTCGGGGGGGGGGGGGGGGGGGGGGGGGGGGGGGGGGGGGGGGGGGGGGGGGGGGGGGGGGGGGGGAGGGGGGGGGGGGGGGGGGGGGGGGGGGGGGGGGGGGGGGGGGGGGGGGGGGGGGGGGGGTACACCAAAAAGCGAAAAAATGCATGAAAAAATTTTTATATCCATTTTTGTTACGTTTCTACGAGTCAGACAAACATTTCGCCCCTTATTGGGTCAGACAAACATACCTCCTTATTGTGCCAATCTAAGGAAGAGGGCAGTATTCTCTTATTGTGTCAATCTAAGGAAGAGGACAGTACCCCCTTATTGTGTCAATCTAAGGAAGAGGGCAGTACCCTCTTATTGTGTCAATCTAAGAAAGAGGGTAGTATCCCCTAGATCCCTGTATGCACTACAAGCGGGCAGTACCCCTGACGGGGCAGTCTCCCCTTCAATTCCTGGTGCCGGTACTTTTTTTTTATATGGGTGTATGCACTCCGACGTGGCAGTCCCCAATCGATCCCCGGTTCCGGCACTTTTTTATATGGGTATATGCACTACAGGAACACAGTACCCCCGATCCTTGTATGCACTCCGAGAGCACAGTACCCCCTGGACCCCTATGCACTACAAGCAGACAGTGCCCCCACCATACAAGAGGGGCCTATATTCCAAGCAGACTGTACCCCCACCATACGAGAGGGCCTATATTCCAAGCAGACAGTACCCTCACCATGCGAAAGGGCCTATATTCCAAGCAGACAGTACCCCACCGTACAAGCCGCCTATCATTCCAAGCAGACAGTACCCCCACCATACAAACGGCCTATCATTCCAAGCAGAAAGTACCCTCCACCATGCAAGCGGCCTATCAATCCAAGCAGACAGTGCCCCCACCATACAAGAGGCCTATTACTTTAGCGGGTGCCCTGTCCCACCATACAAGTGGCCTATTACTATAGTGGGTGCCCTGTACCACCATACAAGCGGCCTATTACTTTAGCGGGTGCCCTGTCCTACCATACAAGCGCAGCCCTATACAACACAAGCGGGCCCATATTGGAGTTACCAATCTCTCACATCCTCGCTCTTAACGACGCACATACTCTACAAGATCTATCATTTCCTTGGAAACAAATTTTCTCATCGTTAGAATTCTATTGCTCCGAGCGCAGCCATAGGAAATCTTTTCAAGCGGACATTCTTATCTTGAGTTCTGTGATAAGGAATTTTTCACTAGCGTTGCCAAGATTCCAGCGGGAGCCCTGTCCTTATCTCAAGCCAATGTTTAGAAGTAAATTTGAAGTGGCACTATGTCTTATAAACAAAGTTTTGTTATGGATTATAATAAACAATTGGATGAGATTTTTGTTGTACTCTAATGGTATCGAACTGATATTTGATTATTGATTATTGATTATGACTACAACTGGGCAGGTATCATTAGATGAAGAGAGCGCTGCTATTTCTTAGAGACCGCTACTCTTCCTTGGTGATCTAAGATCATGAAGAAGTTTTAACGGCGATTCCCCCAATGCTACCGACTACATAACCAAAGTCATAGATGTCGTTATTGTTAACTTTAGTTATTGATTGTGAAATGTTTTTTTTTTCAAACGATACGTTTTTTAGCTTCTAAGCAACTTCCTATTGATCTTATGAAATTTGTGCTTGAAGTTGGAATCGAACGCGAGACCCATGATTTCCCAAGGTAAAAGCGCGACACGATACTCGACTGAGCCAACAAGCCATTGAAAATATTATGATTTTGGAAATACATTCTAATGCATTCAATCTATTGTTTCCGGGACGTTGGCCAACTGATGTTAAGCGTCCTAATAAAGTTATTTGCACATTCGATTTATCAGTTGGATTCTTGGTAGGTGTTAACATTTATCTGTTTCCCGGCATTTATGGCATCCTCCTGAAAATATGAATACCACGATGATTTGAGTGCATACTGGGCAGACAAATTCTTCTGATGGTTAATGGAACTGTTCACAACTGTTTTCCATTACCAGGCTTGCGCATAAGTTTGGGTCCCTACATTCCCCGAATCCCCATCTAGGGCTCCATGTCCCAAATACGGGACCCCAAGTCCCCCCCCCAGGGCCCCAAGTCCCAACACCAGGGCCCCGAGTCCTCACTCCACCCCTCCTACAGCCCTCCCCCACGTTTTAACCCCTCCTTTTTATTTGACTGAAATTTTTAACTTTTTTCATGCCCTTGGTAAACAAAAAACTTCCAGATATAAAGAAAAATCATAATTCGACCTAACGTACAAGGTTCCTGGAGACAAAAAAACATTTAAATTTCATCTCGGTAGCAAAACTACCAAATATAAAGAAAAATCTTAGAAAACTATAGTTTTCAGGTATAACTGGGTATATGACACATGATATACAAGGGATGAAAAACTTCTAATTTCACGTCATGTATACCGAAACTTCAAAATATAAAGAAAAAACTTAATTGAACCCGAGGCACCTGTATCTAAGAGACGACAAACTTTTAATTTCATGTCATTGCTACCAAACTTCCAAATTGAAAGAAAAATCTTAATTCAACCTAAGACACATGGATCCAAGAGACGAAAAACTTTTTAAATTCATGTCATTGGTATAAAAACTTTTCAAATATAAAGAAAAATGTTAATTCGACCAAAGGCATATTGATCCAAGAGTTGAAAAAATTTTGTAATTTCATGTCCTTGATACCAAAACTTCCAAATATAAAGAAAAATCTTAATTCAACCTAAGGCACATGGATACGAGAGATGAAAAAAAAATTAATTTCATGTCCTTGGAATCTTAGAAAACCATAGTTCTTAGGTTTGATTGGACTTAAGACACATGGGTCCAAGAGATGAATAAATTTTTAATTTCATGTCATTGTTACCAAACTTCCAAATATAAAGAAATTTCTTAATTACACCAAAGACACATGTATCCAAGAGACGAAAACATTCTTAATTTCATGTCATTGGTACCAAAACTTTCAAATATAAAGACAAATCTTAATTCGACCAAACGCACATCGATCTAAAGAGAAAAAGAATTTTAATTTCATGTCCTTGGTACCAAAACTTCCAAATGTAAAGAAAATCTTAATTCCAACTAAGGCACATGGATCCAAGAAACGAAAAAACATTTTAATTTTATACCCACAATATCAAAATTTCTAAACATAAAGAAAAATATAGAAAACCACAGTTTTAGAGTATGATTGGGCCTAAGACACATGGGATTCAAAAGATGAAAAACTTTTTAATTCCACATCCTGTGTACCGAAACTTCGAAATATGAAGAAAAATCTTAATTGAACCTAAGGTACATGAATCCAGAGACGAAAAAATATTTTAATTTCATGTCCTTGGTAGCAAAACTTCCAAATATAAAGAAAAATCTTAATTAAACCTAAGGTACATGGATCCAAGAGACGAAAAAAGAATTTTTTATTTCATATCCTTGGGAGCAATAGTTCCAAAATATGAAAAAATCTTAATTCAACCTAAGGCACATGGATCCAAGTAAAACTTTATAATTCCACGTTCTGTGTACCAAAACTTCCAAATATAAAAAAAATTTTCATTGAACCTAAAGCACATACATCCAAGAGACGCAAAAACATTTTAGTTTCATGTCCTTGGTAGCAAACTTTCAACTATAAAGAAAAATCTTAGTTCTACCTAAAGTACATGGATCCAAGAGACGAAAAAAAAAAACGTTTTAATTTCTTGTCCTTGGTAGCAAAATTTCCAAAATATAAAGAAAAATTTTAATTAAACCTAAGGAACATGCACCCAAGAGATGAAAAACATTTTAATTTAATTTCCTTGATACCAAAACTTCCAAATATAAAGAAAAATTTAATTAGACCTAAGACACATGGATTCGATAGACGAAAAAATATTTCAATTTCATGTCCTTGGTAGCAAAACTTCCAAATATAAAGAAAAACCTTAATTCAACCTAAGATTCATGGATCCAAGAGATAAAAAAACATATTAATTTCATGTCCTTGATACAAAAAAACCTTCCTAATATAAAGACAAATTTTAATACAACCTAAGGTTCATTGATCCAAGAGATGAAAAACACTTTTAATTTCATCTCCTTGATACCAACACTTGCAAATATAGGGATGAAAAAAACATTTTAATTTCATGTCCTTCACAAAAAAACTTCCTAATATAAAGAAAAAATCTTAATTCCACTTAAGACACATAGATCCAAGAGACGAAAAAACATTTTAAATTTCAAGTCCTTGGTAGCAAAACTTCCAAATATAAAGAAAAATCTTAATTGAATCTAAGGTACATGGATTTAAGATGTGAAAAACATTTTAATTTCACGTACTTGATACCAAAACTTCCAAATATAAGGCAAAAATAACAGTTCAATCTAAGTTACATGGATCCAAGAGACGAAAAAACATTTTAATTTCATGCCCTTGGTAGCAAAACTTCCATATATAAAGAAAAATCATAATTGAACCTAGGGTACACTGATCCAAGAGTTGAAAATTTTTTTAATTTCATGTCCTTCATCCCAAAATTTGCAAATATAATGATAAACCTTAGAAAACCACATTTTTAGGTATGATTGAACCTAAGACACATGAGTTCAAAGGATGAAAAACTTTTTAATTTCAAGTTCTTGATACCAAAACTTCCAAATATATGGAAAAATCTCTAATTGAACCTAAGGCATATGGATCCAAGAGACGAAAAACTTTTTAATTTCATGTCAATGGCACCAAAACTTCCAAATATAAAGAAATATCTTAATTAGAGCTAAGGCACATGGAACCAAGAGGCGAAAAAAAATACTTTAATTTCATGTCCTTGGTACCAAAACTTCCAAATATAAAGAAAAATCTTAATCCTACCTAAGGTACATGGATCCAAGAGACGAAAAAAAAACATTTTAATCTCATGTCCCTGGTAGCAAAACTTCCAAATATAAAGAAGACTATTAAAAAACCACAGTTTTTAGGTATGATTGGGCCTAAGACACACGGGGTCCATAAGATGAAAAACTTTTTAAACTCACGTCCTGTGTACTGAAACTTCCAAATATAAAAAAAAAATCTTAATTGAACCTAAGGCATATGGATCCAAGAGAAGAAAAACTTTTTAATTTCATGTCCATGGTACCAAAACATCCAAACATAAATAAGAATGTTGATTGAACTTAAGGTACATGGATCCAAGAGACGAAAAACCATTTTAATTTCATGTCTATGGTACTAAAACTTCCAAATATACAGAAAATTCTTAATCCCAACCTAAGGCACATGGATCCAAGAGACGAGAATTGTAATTTCATGTCTTTGGTACCAAAATTTCCAAATATAAAGAAAAATCTTAATGGGACCTAAGACACATGGGTCCGAAAGACGAAAAAAAAAAAAAAAACATTAAAGTTTCATGTCCTTGGTAGCACAACTTCCGAATATAAAGACAAATTTTAATTGAACCTAAGGTACATGGATCCAAGAGATGAAAAGCATTTTAATTTCATGTCCTTGATACAAAAACTTCCAAATATAAGGATAAATTTTAATACAACCTAAGGTACACGGATCCAAGAGATAAAAAAACACTTTTAATTTCATCTCCTTGATACCAACACTTGCAAATATAGGGAGAAAATCATAATTCAACCTAAGGAAAATGTATCCATGAGCTGAAAAAAACATTTTAATTTCATGTCCTTCACAAAAAAACTTCCTAATATAAAGAAAAATATTAATTCCAGTTAAGACACATAGATTCAAGAGACGAAAAACATTTTAAATTTCAAGTCCTTTGTAGCAAAACTTCCAAATATAAAGAAAACTCTTAATTGAATCTAAGGTACATGGATTCAAGATGTGAAAAACATTTTAATTTCACGTACTTGATACCAAAACTTCCAAATATAAGGGAAAATCACAGTTCAATCTAAGTTACATGGATCCAAGAGACAAAAAACATTTTATTTTCTTGCCCTTGGTAGAAAACTTCCATATATAAAGAAAAATCTTAATTGAACCTAAGGTACACTGATTCAAAAGTTGAAAACAATTTTTAATTTCATGTCCTTCATCCAAAGCTTGCAAATATAATGATAAACCTTAGAAAACCACATTTTTAGGTATGATTGAACCTAAGACACGTGAGTTCAAAGGATGAAAAACTTTTTAATTTCAATTTCTTGATACCAAAACTTCTAAATATATGGAAAAATCTTAATTGAACCTAAGGCATATGGATCCAAGAGACGAAAAACTTTTTAATTTCATGTCAATGCACCAAAACTTCCAAATATAAAGAAATATCTTAATTCGAGCTAAGGCACATGGAAGCAAGAGGCGAAAAAATACTTTAGTTTCATGTCCTTGGTACCAAAACTTCCAAATATAAAGAAAAATCTTAATCCTACCTAAGGTACATGGATCCAAGAGACGAAAAAACATTTTAATCTCATGTCCCTGGTAGCAAAACTTCCAAAATCTAAAGAAGAATCATAGAAAATCACAGTTTTTAGGCGTGATTGGGCCAAGACACATGGGATCCAAGAGATGAAAAACTATTTAATTTCACGTCCTGTGTACTGAAACTTCCAAATATAAAGAAAAATCTTAATTGAACCTAAGGCATATCGATCCAAGAGAAGAAACACTTTTTAATTTCATGTCAATGGTACCAAAACTTCCAAATATAAATAAAAATGTTGATTGAACTTAAGGTACATGGATCCAAGAGACGAAAAAGCATTTTAATTTCATGTCCATGGTACCAAAACTTCCAAATATACAGAAAAATCTTAATCCCAACCTAAGGGACATGGATCCAAGAGACGAGAATGTAATTTCATGTTTTTGGTACCAAAATTTCCAAATATAAAGAAAAATCTTAATGGACCTAAGACACATGGGTACGAAAGACGAAAAAACATTAAAGTTTTTTACTTTGGTAGCAGAACTTCCGAATATAAAGACAAATTTCAATTGAACCTAAGGTACATGGATCCAAGAGATGAAAAACATTTTAATTTCATGTCCTTGATACCAACACTTCCAAATATAAGGATAAATCGTAATTCAACCTAAGGTACACGGACCCGAGAGATGAAAAAAACGTTTTAATTTCATTTCCTTGATACAAAATTTCCAAATATGAGGAAAAATCATAATTCGACCTAAGGTACATGGATCCAGGAGTTGGAAAAAACATTTTAATTTCATGTCCTTGATACAAAACTTCCAAATATAAGGAAAAAATCTTAATTCGACCTAAGACACATGGATCCAAGGGACAAAAAACATTTTAATTTCATGTCCTTGGTACCAAAACTTCTATGTATAATGAAAAATCTTAGAAAAACCACAGCTTTTAGATATGATTGAACCTAAGACACATGAGTTGAAGAGATGAAAAACTCTTTAATTTCATGTCCTTGATACCAAAACTTCCAAATATAAAGAAAAATTGTAATTGGAGCTAAGGCACATGGATCCAAGAGACGAAAAACTTTTTAATTTCATGTTATTGGTACCAAAATTTCTAAATATAACGAAAATTCTTAATTTGAGCAAAGGCACATAAAGGTAAAAAGGTAAAGGATGCGGCACTAGACCCTTAAGGTCCAAACCGGCGGTGCTGATCTCCGTTTCGTGGCCCTTCAACCAGGAAGTGCAATGGGGGGCTGGGGGCCAGCCAACCTATGCTTTCGCAAACCCTTCCTGTTTACCTTCCCCAAAGGCACATGGAACCAAGAGAAGAAAAAAACACTTTAACTTCATGTCTTTGCGACCAAAAACTTCCAAATATAAAGAAAAATCTTTTTTTCTTTATATTGCATCCAGGTACCTAAGGTACCTGGATGCAAGAGACGATTTTTTTTTTTTAATTTCATGTCCTCGCTAGCAACACTCCCAATATATAAAGAAGACTCTTAGAGAACCACAGGTTTTAGGTATGATTCGACACAAGACACATGGGTCCAAGATATGAAAAACTTTTTTAATTTCATGTCCTTGATACCAAAATTTCCATGGGTCCAAGAGATGAAAAACTAGTGTCGATGACCAGCCATAGAGTGCTACGGAGTCAGCCGCATAAAAAAAAAAAACTTAGTGTGACATGCACGCTAAATGATCTTAAATGAACCTAACTTTTTGCACGTCTCTCTCACTATGCCCATAAAGTGGGTGTTCTTTCATCTATAACTAGAGGTTAAAAGATAGCAGCAGTTTTGAAAAGGTGTGGCCATCTATACTTTTTCAAATATAAACTCACTGAGAGTTATTTGTGTGTGGGTGACTCCATAGTACTATATGGCTGGTTATCGACTCTAGTTTTTCTATTCTTTGACCCATGGAAGTTTTTGTATAAAGGACATGAAATTAAAAAAATTTTTTTTTATCTCTTAGACCCATCTGTCTTATGTCCAATCATACCTAAAAACTGTGGTTTTCTAAGATTCTTCTTTATATTTGGAAGTTTTGCTAGCGAGGACATGAAATTAAGATGTTTTTTCGTCTCTTGGATCCATATACCTTAGGTAGGATTAGGATTTTTCTTTATATTTAAAAGTTTTGGTAGCAAGGACAGGAAATAAAGTGTTTTTTCGTGTCTTAGTCCCATGTGCCTTAGCTCGAATTAAGATTTTTCTTTATATTCGAAATTTTTTATGTCTGCCCAGTATGCGTCTCAAATCAATAGGGTATGTATATTCTCAGGAGGATGCCATAAATGTTGCCCGGAAACTGATCATTGTTAACACCTACCAAAAATCCAATTGATGAATTGAATTTGCAAATAACTTGTTACGATATTGTAACGCTTAACATCATTTGGCCAACGTCCCGGAAACAATACATTGAATGCGTTAGAATGTGTTTCTAAAATCATAATATTCTCAATGGCTTGTTGGCTCAGTCGAGCAACGTGTGTCGTTCTCATGTTCGATTCCTACATCAAACACAAATTTCATAAAATCAATGGGTATTTGCTTAGAAGCTAAAAGACGTGTCGTTGAAAACAAAACATATCACCATCTATAACTAAAGTTAACAATAGCGACATCTATAACTTTGGTTATATAGTCGGTAGCATTGGGGGAATCGCTGTTAAACCTTCTTCATGATTATAGACCACTAACGAAGAAATAAGTAGCGCTCTCATCATCGAATGAAAGCACAGGGCCATTACATTACACTAATGATACATGCCCAGTTGTTGTCATAATCAATAATCAAAAATCGGTTCAATACCATTAAAGTACAGACAAATCTCATCCAATTGTCATAACAAAACCTCGTTTATACGATATAATGTCACTTCAAATTCACTTCTAAACATTGGCTTGAGATAAGGACAGGACACCCGCTGGAATCTTGGCAACGTTAGTGAAAAATTCCTTATCGCCGATTCGAATTAAGATTATCCGCTTGAAACGATTTCCTACGAATGTGCTCAGAGTAATAGCATTCTAAGGTTGAGAAAATTAGTTTCCAAGGAAATAATAGATCTTGTACAGTTTGAGTGTCGTTAAGAATAAGATATGAGGGATTGGTAAGTCCGATATTGGCCCGCTTGTATTGTATAAGGCTGCGCTTGTATAGTGGAACAGGGCACCCGCTAGAGTAATAGGCCGCTTGTATGGTGGGAAAGGGCACCCGCTATAGTAATAGGCCGCTTGTATGGTGATACAGGGCACCCGCTAAAGTAATAGACCGCTTGAATGGTGGGGGTACTGTCTGCTTGGAATTATAGGCCGCTTATATGGCGGGGGTACTGTCTGCTTGGAATGTTAGGCCGCTTGTATGGTTGGGGTACAGTCTGCTTGGAATATAGACCCTGTCGTACGGTGGAGTTACTGTCTGCTTGGAATACAGACCCTCTCATATGGTGCGGGTACTGTCTGCTTGGAATATAGGCCCTCTCGTATTGTTGGGGTACTGTCTTCTTGGAATATAGCCCCTCTCATATGGTGGGGGTACTGTCTGCTTGTAGTGCATACAGGGATCTAGGGGGTAATGTGTGCTCGGAGTGCATACAGGGATCCAGGGTACTGTGCGCTTGTAGTACATACACCCATACAAAAAAGGGCTGGCACCGGGGATCGATGGGGGACTGCCCCGTCGGAGTGCATACACCCATATAAAAAAGTGCCGGCAGCGGGGAACGAAGGGGGTACTGCCCCGTCGGGGGTACTGGCCGCTGGTAGTGCATACAGGGATCTAGGGGGTACTGCCCTCTTTGTTAGATTGAGAAAATAGGAGGGTACTCCCCTCTTCCTTAGACTGACAGAATAAGGGGTGCTGCCCTCTTCCTAAGATTGACACAATAAGAGGGTAATGCCCTCTTCCTTAGATTGACACAATAAGAGGGCACTGCCCTCTTCCCTAGATTGACACAATAAGAGGGTACTGACCTCTTCCTTAGATTGACATCGGGGAACGAAGGGGGTACTGCCCCGTCTGGGGTACTGGCCGCTGGTAGTGCATACAGGGATCTAGGGGGTACTACCCTCTTTGTTAGATTGAGAAAATAGGAGGGTACTCCCCTCTTCCTTAGACTTACAGAATAAGGGGGTACTGCCCTCTTCCTAAGATTGACACAATAAGAGGGTAATGCCCTCTTCCTTAGATTGACACAATAAGAGGGCACTGCCCTCTTCCTTAGATTGACACAATAAGAGGGCACTGCCCTCTTCCCTAGATTGACACAATAAGAGGGTACTGACCTCTTCCTTAGACTGACACAATAAGGGGGTACTACCCTCCCGGAATATAGGGCCTCTTGTATGGTCGGGTTACTGCCCTCCCAAAATCTAGGCCGTCTTGTATGGTCGGGACAGGGCCCCACTTGTAACTGTTATGGCAATACTGCTACTCTTTTCTAGGGAAAATGGAAGGCTCCTTAGGGAATTGATATAACAGTGAAGGGTCCCAATGATTTGTAATTAACAGTTGCGTAGTTTATGGAATCTTTGTAGGTTTGTACTGGGTTTTGTGTCACATTTTGTTGGCGTCGAAGATTGAGATGGTGTTGTTCTTCTAACGTAATATTTCTTTATTCTTCACTTTCACTTTTGACCTGTTCTGAATTTCGCCGTCGTTTGTCTTCTAATCCCCCAATTCTTTGTTCTTCCTTTCATTTTTGACACGTTCTGATACTTGCTTTCTCGCTATTGCTTGTAATTCTTGCTGTCGGTTATCTGAAACGCATATTTCCTTGTTCTTGCTGTGGCATATCTTTTAATCGCATAGTTCTTTCTTCTTCACTTTCATTTTTAGTTCGTTCCACTCTCGTTGTCGCATGTCTTGTAACCGCATATTTCTTTGTTCTTCACTTTTGTTTTTGACTCGTTTTAATTCTTGCTACCACTTATCTTTGGACCGGGTATTTCTTTGTTCTCCCCTTTTGTATTTGACCCGTAATTGTCGCTGACACAAGTATTTTAACTGTATCTTGGTGCCGCTTATCTTCTAACCACATATTTCTTCTAACTGTGTGTTTCATGGTTCTTCAATTTGAATTTTGACTCGTTGTAATTGTCGCTGTCGCAAGTAATCTAACCGTATATTTCCTTGTTCTTGATAGTCTAGGCTATTCATTTGCCCTCTGGGTATTATGAAACTGCTGAAAACACCTTTTGCAAAGAGACTTATACTTAGCTATTTGTTTGTGTAATTTGGCCTGCATCATAGACACTGAAAACGATTTAGCTACTACTGAAGTAATTATTACGCATGTATGCTCTTGAAAAGTATTTAGAAATATGACGCCACTCACGGATTTTTCTTTTTCAAAATTAAGGCTCTTAACGAACTTTATCAAACTCGTGAACTATATGGATCGTTTTCTTAGGACAGAAAATACCAGGATGCCAATTTTGCCTAACAAATATGGAGATTTTTTTTTTTTCGAGAAAGAATAAATATATATAAATAGCGTTTGTTTCGTATGTTCAAGCCGCCTTTCGGCTAAAAATACAAAGTTATTTGGCTGAATGGAAGAAAGCTGGAAAATTCCTGAAAATGTCTCACGTAATTGTTCTTCCATGAACTACCCTATTTTTACGTTTTCTCCCTTAGGTTTGTAAATTCAGTTTCCCTGTTAAAAAGAACACCACCCCTCCCAGCATAACTTAGTATGTATGTGTTTACTAACCCCTTTATATGGAGAGTCCGTAATGACATATAAAGTGTTTGTTTTTTTCTGTAGCCTACGATGTAACTCCAGGAAGTGAAGTCTATCGAATATCCTGAATCGCTCTTGACCCAGGGATGTTTTTTTTTTTGGGGGGGGCATATGTTGCAAAGTCCATAAAAAAAGATTTGTATTTATTAGTGTAATATTTTAATTATTAGTAAATATATTTACAGACTGAGAAAATGTTAAAACTTTTTACCTAAGCTGTGACAACAAATTGAAGAAATTTTCGCCGGTTTCCTTTGTATAAACTTTTTCAAAAAATAAAGTTAAAGATTCAGAACTAAAGTTTGCAATACGGACATTATGTTGGGCACAGCTGGGAAATTTTCGTTTTTCATGAGCAATAGTGAGCTTTCCGAGATCAAAATACACACCATAATCTCTGTAACTCGCGCTATTTTGATAATTCTGACGAAAAATAAAGCAGAGTTCTTAAGTTAAAAAAATTGGAAATAGCCTATTTTTAACGTTAACGGTTTCGTTTTGCTGCCTGTAATTCAAACAGACAACCAAACTACCTTCCTTTTCTAGCGGATTACTTACTAGTCGATTACAGCAAGCATTTTGTATCAAATGGCTTTTTACCTGTCATATTAAATGGATCCAAGTTTTCATGAAAGGCACAACTTTTGCTTCAGTTTTATTTTCTTTGGAATTAAATAAAATCAGGATTAATTCGTGCAACAGACAAGCAAGTTCCAAGACATCATAAACTTTAAAGAATAACTTTAACTTTTCACCTTGCCTTAGACCTTAGCTCCTCCAGAGGGACACAGGGCGTCAGTGAGTAGCCTCCAATCTCCCTCTAGTGGCCTGCTGCATAGATGTCCTCCCATTCTGGGATGTGACTCGGCTGGCTCTTCTGTCACGTTCTACGGAGCCTGTTCTTTGGTTCACCTTGTTATTTTCGGTTGCCAGTGTAGGAGCGTTTCAGGAAGTATATGGCCTGGCATATGGAGTATATGCCCAAATCATCATCTTCGTTGACTCACAACGGAGGCGATGTCTGGTTGGCATATACGAGTGCAGATCTCGTCGTTGCTCACATGGTCTCTCCGACTAATCCTTAGAATACGACAAAGACAGTTATTTTCAAAGGTGATAAGACATTTCTCCTGTTCCATGGTTGGCTTTAAGCATTCCATAGAGTAACTCAGAAAAGACAAAACATTGCTCTGAAACAGTCTGAGTTTAAGCTTCTGTGAGTATACTGTGGATTTCCAGACTGGTAGAAGTCTCTGAATTGCTGCCTTGACTAGGGCTATTTTGGTGGGTAACTCTTTTTCAGAGTCGCCACTGGAAGTTACTGTAGTGCCTAAGTACTTGAAGTCTGTCACATGTTCGATGTCTTTACCTCCTAGTTGGATTCCCGCGGGCGAACTGGTAACTAACTAACTAACATGGTGGACAAACTTTTCACACAAGTCTTTATTTTCGTAAATTAATCCGTTGTTAACGTGAGTTGTTAATCCATTGTTAACTTGCCGTCTTTGGAACTCTTGTTGATATTACGTGAGATCAGTGAGCTTAGCAAAACTCTGGAAATAAAAAATAAAACTCTAGAATGATACAAAGGCATCATCATTGGGAAGGAGCAACTCCCTACTTTAGTTAAAGCATTATAAATTGTGTAGTTTTTCATTCGATTATTCGGTCCCAGGCATAACCCTTGTTTTTCACGTGCTGTGTCTCATGTGCATACTGATTTAGCCTTCTTGTTGAAAAACAGAAATCCACAAACGCTGAAAACACGAAGATTTGAAAGGATCAAAAAATTTTCTAACACATGCGAAAAAACGTGCCCAGAAATCAAATGAAATTGACTGCTTGGATGCTATAATTTGTACATTACTGTTCTTTTACCTCTTTGTGGAAGAAGAAGTAGAAGTTGTAGAATCTGCAAGATAATTTTTAAAGGTTACTGTGATTTTCCAGCATCATGCCTGCGATTTCCCAACTATCCTTATGATTTTTTTTTTCTGCTAAATGAATGCGTTTTTCGAAACGCACTTTCCCACAATTCCCAGCATGTGGGAAATAAGGGCAAGACGGAATTTTTTCATGTTAAAGTCGGTACAAGTTTTTAGTCCATTGCTGGATTTCATCTTATTATATTTTTAGACATATAAAAACTTACAGTATAAGCTGCACAAATCTTAAGATTTGAAGGAGTGAAACGAAAGCTTAATATTTTGAAGCTTTTATAATCAATAAATGCGATAACCGATTTAACCAGTCAAATAAAAACATGGAATCTCAAACTTGTGAAAAAAAAAAAACTTATGAAAAAAAAAAAAAAAAAACTTATGAAAAAAAAAAGCTTATGAAAAAAAAAACTAATTAATGCTCCTGTTTATACGCCTTATCATAAAAAAAAATCATATATCCTGGCACACATGTGGAAAAGAAACTCATACAAGCTATTCAAATAAAAACTAAAATGTATTTTCAAGTATTTATTTTAAATAATTTACAAGGATAATCAGTTTTAACGTTTACTAATGTAACACCTCTTATTTCTCGAAGTCTTATGCGAGGTTGTACTCTTTCAACGCACTTTGCATGATCGTGTCTTTCACGGCACAGAACACAAGTTTGATATTTTCTGTGTCTGTTCACCCAAGTCCAAGCAAGGCAGCATAAAAGAAACACAAATCTTATTAGTTAAATTGCCTAAATATTAAGCTTACCAACGGTATCTATGACATTTTGCCTACAAACCTTGTCCTGTAATTTCAACCTTATATTGTATAACCCTGAGCTGCACTTAGTTTTTTTATACCTTGTGGACAGATTATCATCTGTAATTAGATATGTACTTGAAGTGCTCTTGGAAAGACGTGTTTGAACACTTAGAATTGTACTTAAATACCCCCGACACTGGCATAACATTAGCCAAAACTTTGGTGTTAGCTATATCTCATTTTGAACCGGGCTGAATCGAAAGTTGTTGTACAAGGAAACTGAAAGGGCTCATTTGATTGAAAATTGAAAGGGCTAGTGCCTTTTTTTAATAGTTGAAAGTAATTGGAGAGCAACTAACGCCCCTCTCACGCCCACCATTTCCCAAAACACATCCAATCAAAATTTTCAGATAGCCATTTTGTTCAAAGTAGAAGAAGGTTCTGGAAATTAGGTCTTTGAGGATGACAACCCCCCCAGCCCTCAGGGGAAGGGTTGTAAGTTATACCCTGGGGGCATATAAGGTTTTTATTGAAAGCGTAGTCGTAGAAACTTCAAAAGGGCTCATTCGATTGACAATTGAAAGGGCTAGTGCCTTTTTTAATAGTTGAAAGCGATTGGAGAGCGACTAACGCCCCTCTCACACCCACCATTTTCCCAAACACATCCAATCAAAATTTTAAAGATAGCCATTTTGTTTAACGTAGTAGAAAGTTCTGGAAATTAGGTCTTTGAGGATGACAACCCCCCTCACAGCCCTCACATGCTATTAAAAGAAAACCAGTATTTTAGTTTTTCTAAGTATTTAGTGATGATTTAGTAACTTTATCCAAATTTAGTAACTTTAAATCACCAAGATTACACTGTGATGGGTACAAATACGATTAGAACAGAATGTTGCCAGGTTCAAACTGTAAATCAGCCTTGTTTGTTAGTTTATGTCATCTTCGGCCGATTTACTGTGCCAAAGTTTTGCTTCCCCAAATTCTTCTGCAAAATGTTTCTGAATCTTCAACGAAACTCGAGTTTCCAGTTAAACACCATATTTCTTTGACAGTACAGTAGTAGTACCACTCTAAACACAGAGGTAAATGTCAGTGGAACTAGCGATATTACCAACTCTGAGACATTTTTATTGAAAAAACGAAAAAAAAAATCTGAAATCTAGTGCTTTCTTTCCATAATTCCTCATTTCATAATACCATTGAATCAATAATTTCGTTGAATAATAACGTGGTTTAGTGTTTTAACTCAATTTAAAAGCAAATTATTTCTTTGTTATGTCGTCTATCCAGTTTTTATTACATCCTAGTTTTAAATTTCTGTTGTTCTGTTGATGAGAAGAAGACAGTGACAGTTTTCCTACAACTCTAAGGACTTCTCCTTGTCGTCTTAAAGAATGCCCTCAAGGAAAAAGTTTCAAGAGCTGTTTGCTCTGAGGTATAATTTATGCCGTGTCACCGGCAACAGCCCAAAAGCACTATCAGAAACAAAAAAAAAAAATATTTCTTCTCATGTAATGTTGACAGATTTGTAACTAAACTAAAATGATAGAAAATCAGAACAATTTGAATATGTTAACTTTATAATATTGATCAGGATAGATTGCTGACAGAAAATTTCTTTCTGATGAGTGCGATAAGTTGAACCTGGTCGTCCTATTACTTTTAATTATAATTAAGATTAATCAGATCGCATTCTCTATTTCATTCAAATAAAAAATTATGCCAAGGTACGTTAGATGGCAGAAAGATTTGTTTTTCAGTATATTCCCATATTTGGTAATCTTGTTAATTCATAGACTTATCAGTGTGTAGCTACTGCACCGTCACAGAATATAGCGTCTAAAGGCAAAAAGTTTTGTTTTCTTTCAGATATAATTGAATTTTTGAGAAACGCCTGGGGAACTCAGAGTTTTCCTGTTCAAATTTGGTAACATTCGGTTCTGATTTTATCTTTACCTATTAGATATAACTTATAAATTTGAAGGTACTAAATTAGGATTCATTGTCGTCGTCACTGAAAGAACAAAATACTAATTTGCTTCAATTAGCAGCATCCCTAAGAGCTTTCGATTTAGTCCTGTTCAAAATAAAATTCAGCTAATACCAAGTCTTTAACTAATACCAGACCTTCGGCGAATGGTACTTAAGTACTTCTCAAAAATATATCTTCAACACTTTAAGTATATAGTTAAATAATTAGGTTATGCACTTATAGGTATTTAAGTACCAAGCACATTTTTACGATAAACTTCTTAAACCCGACATCGGAAGAAATTTCAACAGATTGGAGTTTTAAAACTGAAAAAAACAATTTTAGAAATGTGAAGCGGCTATCTAAAGGCTAACTTTCGTCGCAATTCAATTCGTTTATTTAATGCTATAAAATCTAACTCTAATGCAACGACATACAACAAAAACACGAAAGAGAGAATATGTACGGCGGATATTGCATCCCCAAAAGCTGAGCTTGTAGGGAGCTTAATCACTTCAACAGCAAAACAAATGCAAGAAAAACAATACTTAATATAAAATAGATCAATAAATAACAAGAAAGTGGCAAAAATTACGGAAAAAAGAGACTATTGTGCCGGGGGAAAGAGACTATTGCACGAGAAAATAATTTTTTTTAAGTAATTTGCGTTATTGAGTTTAATTGCTGCTGCAACTTGCTGGGAAGCAGAATTTTTAAGGTGTTATGTAATCTTATAATGTACTTTGATAAAAAAAAAAGGTTTAACAAAAGTTTTTTCAAAGAATAGGAAAGAGGGACACGAAAATTCGAAACGGACAGAAATAAAGACAAATGATAAGTCAAATTCAAAACGAGGAGAAATTAGTATTAATGAAACCATTTGATGATGTGTTGGGTATTAAATTATTCTAAAACGTAAAAACAAACTCATTAAGATAAGAAGCGCATTCACAACGAGATCTAGCTAATGCTGAGAACCGATATTTGGTTAACGCTGAGATTTTAACCAATGCCTGACAAGTTTATAATTGAATTTATCTGATAGGCTAATTCTGGCCAGTTGATATACAAAGATTTTAATTCTAAAAAAAAAAAAATAGTTCAAATAAATTTAACTTCGGTATTGACTCTATCTCAGGGTTGCCAAAACTTTTAGGGACAAAAGTGTCCAAATCAGCCGAAAATGGACACTTTTAGTGTCCCTCTAGAAAATTAGCCAATATACAGGGTTGCCACTATGAATTTTCAAAACCTGTGAAAAAGTGTCAAAAAACCTATGAAATTCGTCCTTCTTTGTTCTGCTACCTCGCGGTCTGTTACCTGCATGAGTTCTGCAGGTATTTCCAGATTTGACATTAACACTACCAATAAATTAAGTTCAATTTGAAAAGATGGCATAAAAAATCATCATGAGAATGTCAACAGAGCAAAATTTTATATTGATTATCGATACCGCTACCTATCTTAGTCGAAAAGTAAAGAACCAATCATAGAGATTCATTTTCACTTTGGCATTTTCATAAGTTATGCGAAAGAGATGCGAGTCTTTGATCTTCGGTAGCTATTAAGGATCTATGGGTGCGACAAGGTCCGAACGGCTGTATCAACGAAATGTCTATTTTGACCTACATGGTTTTAAAATTAAACAAAAGACGGCAATCTCCTTAACCACTCAGTCAACTGGTTGGTCAAGTTGTTAAAATGGTACAACAACTCCTCTATCTTGCCGTTTTCTGAACATTTAGAAGAACCCTGAGCAAAAATGACGCTTTCGAAAACTAAAAAAGTGAGAAGACAACACCAACTGAAATAAATTCGCTTGAGTTGTACTCGATAGGAACTGGTGACCAGCGTTTGACAAAAAATCACAACTGAAAGTATAGAATATAAAACAGAAACGTTCGCTAGTGGCTATAAATAAAATTGAGCCGTAACACAGCATTTCTGCGAAACTCCTTTCTTTCTATAACAGCAGTGTAATAATAGCCATATGCACGCGGCTACGCGCCACAGGATTTACGTGGAACGTGCCAGCAGGGAATAACCATTCACTTCTTCTTTCCAGCCTTCTCAGCGGCCTTGGTGACTTTGCCACCAGCAGTAGGTGGGTCCTTGAAGTTGACGGACTTGATGACAAACATCAATCGTAAGATAGAAGAAAAAGATGGATTCGATAGTTCCAGCCACAGTTTATAGAATTATCCAGTAAGTTTATCGCAGATCATTTCTGGTCTTCATTCTCGGTACGAACAAAAAGCTCCTCCCACTTCTTTCTGCATTAGCGGTTTAGTCTGTTTCCGTCAATCAATGAGAAATGGTTACAAAGTACATTATTCGTAATAGCGGGTTTCCACTTGTTTCTGATTGTTTCGCGTCTGACTTGTCTACCCGTGAAAAGATCTGATGCCGCTTATGTTTCTATCTGCAAAAACGTGCATTATTCGTAATAGCGGGTTTCCACTTGTTTCCGATTGTTTCGCGTCTGACTTGTCTACCCGTGAAAAGATCTGATGCCGCTTATGTTTCTATCTGCAAAAACGTTCTCTGGAGCACTCGCACCTTGGTCCGGGTTTTTATAATGGGTGAGATAGGGAAAGATCATACTGGATAATTATATAAAATGTGGTTCCAGCATACCACATTGGTTAAGACTTTAGGTCCTATTCCTATTCGGTTGATAAATGGTGTTCGTGCAGGGCGCAAAAACATCTAAGAAAAATCTCCATGCCGTTACCAAAGCTTAAAAGTAAAGTACAAATTAAAAGCAGTCGTATTTATAAAAAAAAGAGAGAAAATCAAGACATTTGGGTTTGATTTAGAAAAATGTCCAAAAAGTGTCCTTTTTTTCAAAAAGCTGCCTTTTTTTACCCAATAGTGTCCCGGTGTTCCTCAGAGTGAAAAAGTGTCCAAAAGGCACTAAAAGTGTCCATTTGGCATCCCAGCTCTAGCTAGATGTAGAATTGTCAGCAAGTCTTATTATGAATTGCTCCACCCCAGCGTTTGGGTCAGGAGGTTCAAACAGGTTTCCAATTACAATTACCAGGTACTCGACAAAAATTGTATGAAAGTAATACTACTTAGTTCTCAAGTTAATTGTGCTCAAGTACGTAAGCACATAACTTAGGGGCATTCTTTATGCAGAGTGAAGAAATAAATGTGAGTAAACCATAGACATTGGTCTATCTAAGTAAACTTATGTCTGTATATAAGGTCTGGAGAGAATGAATCGTTGTTTGCACCCCATTTTTACATTCAGGCTATGTAGACTGGACCAAGAGGACGGTTCTCTGGGGGTTTACCCCCCCCCCCCGGTGATTAACCCCCTGAAAATACCCTTCATGGAAAATCCCCCCTGCAGAAAATACCCCCCCCCCCCCCGCGGAAAATAAGGCTTTGCAAATTTGAGAATTTTATTTGAGTTTTGTTTTTTTATTTTACGTAGGGAGAAATAATTTCCGGGGGGGGGGGTATTTTCCGGGGGGTATATTTCACCGGGGCTATTTTTCACTGGAGGTATTTTCCGGGAGGGGGGGGGGTAATCGCCAGGGGTGTAAACGCCAGCCACCCAAGGGGACATCAATGAGCACAAACAATTTTGGGAGAGAATAGTAGTGTGAACTTCATAATCAATGTTAATTTCTTTATTAGTCAGATATCATGCGGGACACATATTTGTTAAGTTCAAAGGACATAAACCTAGATATTTTTACGACCACCTTTCTCTCATATATCGTAATAGAAATTGACCTGTAGCTTGTAATAAACCAAGGGCCGTTTGCCTACTTACACTAGATTAGTTATACCATAGAGGTCGATTACATGTTCTTGGCCTAAATCTATTTCCGTATAAATATTCTGAGCGTACGTTTGTTAAGGAGAGTCTAGTTTCATATCTGTTACAATGAAGATGTTCTGATTTGTTTGTGACTCAGAGTCACAGTATTATGTGACTCTGATACTGGACCTTGTATATTCCTGGA
This sequence comes from Artemia sinica, assembly GCA_027921565.1. Taxonomy (NCBI): domain Eukaryota; kingdom Metazoa; phylum Arthropoda; class Branchiopoda; order Anostraca; family Artemiidae; genus Artemia; species Artemia sinica. The sequence goes on from JAPEVW010000042.1 coordinate 1,435,866, forward strand.
CTTTGTAAATAAACCATTTTTGTACAAGTACTGACTTTGCGTCATTATCAAACGAATGGTTATATTGTGAGCCCCATTTGATTAACTAAGCCCCAACCAAACAAGTCTCACAGTAGGCTACTGAAGAGTACTTTTTTTAAAGTGACCAAGACAAACGGGTACTGGTGCATTAAACGTACTCTTTTATATACCGCTAAAGAAGTCAAGTTTGGTTAATGCTAATGAAATAAAATAATATAAACTGAATAACTGAATAACTGAATAAAATAAACTGAAGAGTACTTTTTTTAAAGTGACCAAGACAAACGGGTACTGGTGCATTAAACGTACTCTTTTATATACCGCTAAAGAAGTCAAGTTTGGTTAATGCTAATGAAATAAAATAATATAAACTGAATAACTGAATAACTGAATAAAATAAACTGAAGAGTACTTTTTTTAAAGTGACCAAGACAAACGGGTACTGGTGCATTAAACGTACTCTTTTATATACAGCTAAAGAAGTCAAGTTTGGTTAATGCTAATGAAATAAAATAATATAAACTGAATAACTGAATAACTGAATAAAATAAACTGAAGTTTACTTTTTTTAAAGTGACCAAGACAAACGGGTACTGGTGCATTAAACGTACTCTTTTATATACAGCTAAAGAAGTCAAGTTTGGTTAATGCTAATGAAATAAATAATATAAACTGAATAACTGAATAACTGAATAAAATAAACTGAAGAGCACTTTTTTTAAAGTGACCAAGACAAACGGGTACTGGTGCATTAAACGTACTCTTTTATATACCGCTAAAGAAGTCAAGTTTGGTTAATGCTAATGAAATAAAATAATATAAACTGAATAACTGAATAACTGAATAAAATAAACTGAAGAGTACTTTTTTTAAAGTGACCAAGACAAACGGGTACTGGTGCATTAAACGTACTCTTTTATATACAGCTAAAGAAGTCAAGTTTGGTTACTGCTAATGAAATAAAATAATATAAACTGAATAACTGAATAAAATAAACTGAAGTTTACTTTTTTTAAAGTGACCAAGACAAACGGGTACTGGTGCATTAAACGTACTCTTTTATATACAGCTAAAGAAGTCAAGTTTGGTTAATGCTAATGAAATAAAATAATATAAACTGAATAACTGAATAAAATAAACTGAAGTTTACTTTTTTTAAAGTGACCAAGACAAACGGGTACTGGTGCATTAAACGTACTCTTTTATATACAGCTAAAGAAGTCAAGTTTGGTTAATGCTAATGCAATAAAATAATATAAACTGAATAACTGAATAACTGAATAAAATAAACTGAAGAGTACTTTTTTTTAAAGTGACCAAGACAAACGGGTACTGGTGCATTAAACGTACTCTTTTATATACAGCTAAAGAAGTCAAGTTTGGTTAATGCTAATGAAATAAAATAATATAAACTGAATAACTGAATAACTGAATAAAATAAACTGAAGAGTACTTTTTTTTAAAGTGACCAAGACAAACGGGTACTGGTGCATTAAACGTACTCTTTTATATACAGCTAAAGAAGTCAAGTTTGGTTAATGCTAATGAAATAAAATAATATAAACTGAATAACTGAATAAAATAAACTGAAGTTTACTTTTTTTAAAGTGACCAAGACAAACGGGTACTGGTGCATTAAACGTACTCTTTTATATACAGCTAAAGAAGTCAAGTTTGGTTAATGCGAATGAAATAAAATAATATAAACTGAATAACTGAATAAAATAAACTAAAGAGTACTTTTTTTAAAGTGACCAAGACAAACGGGTACTGGTGCATTAAACGTACTCTTTTATATACAGATAAAGAAGTCAAGTTTGGTTAATGCTAATGAAATAAAATAATATAAACTGAATAACTGAATAAAATAAACTGAAGAGTACTTTTTTAATGTGACCAAGACAAACGGGTACTGGTGCATTAAACGTACTCTTTTATATACAGCTAAAGAAGTCAAGTTTGGTTAATGCTAATGAAATAAAATAATATAAACTGAATAACTGAATAACTGAATAAAATAAACTGAAGTTTACTTTTTTTAAAGTGACCGAGACAAACGGGTACTGGTGCATTAAACGTACTCTTTTATATACAGCTAAAGAAGTCAAGTTTGGTTAATGCTAATGAAATAAAATAATATAAACTGAATAACTGAATAACTGAATAAAATAAACTGAAGAGTACTTTTTTTAAAGTGACCAAGACAAACGGGTACTGGTGCATTATACGTACTCTTTTATATACAGCTAAAGAAGTCAAGTTTGGTTAATGCTAATGAAATAAAATAATATAAACTGAATAACTGAATAAAATAAACTGAAGAGTACTTTTTTTAAAGTGACCAAGACAAACGGGTACTGGTGCATTAAACGTACTCTTTTACATACAGCTAAAGAAGTCAAGTTTGGTTAATGCTAATGAAATAAAATAATATAAACTGAATAACTGAATAACTGAATAAAATAAACTGAAGTTTACTTTTCTTAAAGTGACCAAGACAAACGGGTACTGGTGCATTAAACGTACTCTTTTATATACAGCTAAAGAAGTCAAGTTTGGTTAATGCTAATGAAATAAAATAATATAAACTGAATAACTGAATAAAATAAACTGAAGAGTACTTTTTTTAAAGTGACCAAGACAAACGGGTACTGGTGCATTAAATGTACTCTTTTATATACAGCTAAAGAAGTCAAGTTTGGTTAATGCTAATGAAATAAAATAATATAAACTGAATAACTGAATAATTGAATAAAATAAACTGAAGAGTACTTTTTTTTAAAGTGACCAAGACAAACGGGTACTGGTGCATTAAACGTACTCTTTTATATACAGCTAAGAAGTCAAGTTTGGTTAATGCTAATGAAATAAAATAATATAAACTGAATAACTGAATAAAACAAACTGAAGAGTACTTTTTTTAAAGTGACCAAGACAAACGGGTACTGGTGCATTAAACGTACTCTTTTATATACAGCTAAAGAAGTCAAGTTTGGTTAATTCTAATGAAATAAAATAAAATAGGATGAATATATAATAGTTTAGAAACACATTTGGGCTATATATTTGCACATTAGGGAGTGGGGTGGGGGTAAAGCATACCATATATTAAATGCGTAACCTAACCTAACTAGGTACCCCCCCTAAACCCCAAAAAACAAAAGTTTAAATATCGTAAACGCAATGAAAACTACTCTTTGCATTCCAATTCTTAATAGCGGTGTTTTTTGAAATAACCAGTCTGGCGGGTATCTGTCCCGGTATCCATAGCATCTCTAGTTTGACATTGCATATACAGTATATAAAAGAGTACGTTTAATGCACTTGTACCGACAAGCGTTTATGTAAATGCGCTAATAGTTGCAAAAATTAAGATCATGGGAAAAATAACTTCATAATCGTTGGATAAAGGTAGGTCTACATTCAAGGGTGTCTACAAGATGAAGGTCGTGATAATTTCAGCCCCATAGAAGACCAAAGACAAAGCAGATTTTCAATCTTTATTATTGAAAATCCTTCTCCCTGTCAACCCCAAAATATTATGGGTAAAAACACTATAAGAAAATAATTCCACCGCATTAATGCTGATATGCTGATCAAACATTTTGACGAAATTTCCAAATATCGACTAAAAATTTAACATTTTAATTTATAAACAAAGAATCTGAGGAAGACTTAACAGTTTTTCTACTATACACCCATAATGAAACTATGTCTACTAAGGAAAAAAAAAAAAACAAAAAAAAAACAGAAATGACTAAAAAAAAGTTATTCAAAGAAAAGCAATAAGCAATATTAAAACCTGAAGCGAGCAGAAATGAAGTAATCTAACAAATCAAATTTAAAACCTACAGAAATAACAATGAATGGGTATATATAACCTAAAACGGACACAGACAAAAATGAATAATCACGTAAAAGTTAAAAAAACCAGATATTTCTAAGGATTAATAAAAAAAAACATTAATTAAACTGAATAAATATTCAGGTCAAAAATTGGAAAAAAATGAACTGCCCCAAATAACGGATGGTCTGCCACCTACTAACCCCTCTAAAGGCTAGACTATCATTTTGGCTTTACTGAAAACCATTTGTATTTCTTGAATAGTATTTTTATACGTCCAGTAAATACAAACAGTGACAAAAGAGAAAACAAAGTCCTAATCAAAATTTAAAAATAAATACAACCTTAAATAAGAGAGGTACCGTCCCAAGTCTTCTAAAAGGCTATTCGTATTTGCGCTTTATTGTAAACTATACGTGTTTTGAACACTTTTTTTCTGAACATCAACAAGAAAAAACTGACAATACTAATCAACACTACAAAAAAAAAATTCTAAGAATAATTGGATTTAAAGCTTTAAATTTCATTTTACTGTTTCAAAAGGAACTTTTTTTTTGTTGAAACTTTCCGATTTGCTTTGGTTCAAAAGCGATACAAAACTGATGCTAAAATATAACTTTTAAACGGATTACTCATAATTTATGAAGCAAACTGTTCAGTTCATTGAAGCCAACAGTTTATTTCACAGAAGCAATATTTTATTTTACGAATTAATAAATGTTTAACCGATTGATTTTCTATTCTTTTGAAAGAAATGTATTTAAAAGGAACAAAGCATTTATAAGAATTTTCAGTATATCAGAGCAATGAAAACTTGCTGATTGCTTGAAATATAATTACATTAGATTAATTTATTACAAAAAAAATTGCAACTATTATGGTAAGTAGCCACCTGTAAGAAGAGATCAAATTTGTTGACTCTAAGGGGCTACAATTATAACACTCACCTAACCTTTAAATAAATAATGCTGGGGAAAAAAATGCAGAGAAAACATAATAAAATGAAGAAACCTATGAACATAATCTACATTATTCAGTCGTTTAGCAATTACTGCTCCTACTACTACTAGCAAATCACTGCAGCACCAAGCCATCTTAGGCCAGCACAGCTACGCACGCTCCTCCTCCATCCCAACTTATTTAAAGCGTAAATTTCCTTTAAATCTTTTCTTACGACATCCTCCAACCAAATCGGGGTCGACCTGCTTTTTGTTTGGCCCTAGAGGGTTGACCGACAAGGACAATCTTTGGCAATCTGACATCCTTTCCCCGCGAAACGTGCCGTAGCCATCTCAACCTTTCTCTCATTCTAGCCCTAGAAAGCGGGGATTGTAAACGTTTGTAATTGAAAGCGTTTGATTGAAAGCGTTTTATAACCGTCGTGACAACAGTCTATATAGTAGGAGCAAAATAAGTTTTGACCAGAAATTTTGATACAGAAATGGATTCTTCACCCTCCGAACAAAAAAAAAGACGCTTAACAACATATCAAAAATCAAAACTCTAGGTCGATGCATTTTTTTTTTACGTTTTTTTATTGATTTGCTAAAAAACTAAAAAAAAAATAAAAAATATAAACTAAGTGTTTCATACATCGTTTATGGTCAACTTTTGACTCTGAATTAATTTCTGGTGTTCATTTCGTCGTCTGACCAAAAGGAAACTATTTATTACCAAAAAAACATATATTTTTAAGAAAATAAGCTAATAGAATGTACATAAATAGGTTCAAAAGCACAAAATGAATAAACAGGGGTGACAAAACACCTCAGTGTACCTTTTAGAACAAGGTACGTTGTAATTTAGAGAAAGAGCTTTTATCTTATTAACCAAATGTATAAAAAATTGCACTTAATCTAAAATGCAGGAACTAAATTTGTCATCATCACAGTGAACTTTTATTCTTCTTCACTAAGTTCGTCTTGAAACTTAGAATTGTTACCCGAACTCCCCTTACAGGTGCGGCAGGCTACTGTACACTCAAGTCCGTTTTTCTTACAGGTCCACTTTTTACTATCACAATCGTGAATACGACAAGAACATTTGATATTTTTCAGCAGCTGAGACGGAGCGGCAGGGAGATGTGTTTTATTGGCGCAAAAACTTCATTATCTTGCAGTTTGCATCCCCAGCTTAAAGGGTCTACTGGGTTCCCGAGCCAGACTTAAACTTGACAGTAGACTCCTAGTGAGTGGTACTTCACTGCTGCCTGAGTCGGTGGCAGCTCTTGTGGATGCACGAAAGTGGTGGCAGTGCTCACTTTTCTGTGGAAGATTAGCTTTCTGGCAGTGTCAAGGTTTGAAAAATCAGGGCAACCGTACAGTACCAACAAGACCCACTCTCTTGCTGCCATAATATCGTTAAGCCATGCGAACTTTTTCACTAAATATAGCAGCACTGTCCCTGAAACTCTTGTCGGCAAGTAGCAGTTGAACGGCTCTGCCCTTTCTTATTCCGTAAAGGTGAGAGGTGAACTGGTACCACCAAACTTAGCTTCGGGTGAGAAATATAGATGCCTGGAACACGAGTCTGATCGACTGATCAGAAGAACCAAAATGTCGGTATCATCAGCAACCGCGATGGTGTCTGTAACATGAGCAGCTTCTACTGCTTTTTCTGCAATCAGAACGTCGGCGTCTCCTTCTGAGTGGAAAACTTGCAAACCAATGGCTTCCAAATGGTTGCCGAGCAGCTTCAGGAAACGTGCTTTGTTCGCTTTGTACGTAAAAAACTCTTCCTTTTTCATGCAGAGGGTCATCTCTTCGGTGAAAAAGACCTGGCAACTAACCATTCTTGCTCGACGTAAATGGGTAGCATCTTTGATTGCTGGACCACCTTCATAGCCATTAAAAACAACAATAACACTAGTACACCTTGCTTGTACGTAGTGGACGTATGAAGCAAAGAGGGCCTTAAAGGTTGACCCTACTTTCCATGGAACTCGATGTAGAAGAGAACCACCGTCCAAGACGATGCTACACATAGATGCAAGTCCTGAGGGTGACTGAGACTCATTCCCACAAGCTTGAAAGATCGCTTTTGCAAGTTCTGGCTTATTTGCTTTTCCCATTAAGCCATCGCTTTCAAAAAGAGAAGGAGGAATCGTTCTAAGTTCTTACTTGAAGTATTCTTCTCAAAGATCAGTTCGCTAGGCCACTATTATAAATCGCTGGAAAAGGAGCGCCAGATCTATGTGCGCTATCACGGATGACCCCTCCTTTTTAGCATTCATTAGGGTCACTTGGTCTTTTTTCTTGAAGACTTGCTCCTTCAAGGTTTTTCCCGTCATCTTACTTAGGATAACCTTTCCAGCCGCATCAGCCTCGTGAACATTAACATCTGGGGAAGAAGTTATGCTGTTGGCAATGTTTTCTAAGCTGATCATCTCCACTAAATGGGGAAGGTTCTCCAAAGTATCCAACGAGCTTCTGGGTGTCGTTGAAATCACGCTCCTTTCTACTGGAACTTATGTCGCGATGCTGTTCACTTGTCGAATAACCAATTTTTGCCAAATTCTGCATCAAGAGGTTGATCTCAAGGCATGCTGGTCTTGAAATACCCAAATGTCTCTCTGTTGTTCTGTCATCCCACCTCCAGTCGTAAGACCACCCGATGTCTTTAGGCGTCGCATATACTCTTGTTCGATGACAAGATCTGCCGAGAGCCTGGCCCAGTGTCGCTCTGGTCTTCTAATGGCGTGACCTCTATGTTTAAAGGCTTCGAAGATTTTTGGGTGACTTGTTTGGAGCTTAGCCATCTCTTGCTTGTATATCCAGACAGACTTGACATAGAGGTTATGACCAAATGCTGCTAGAGACGGAAGCATCTCTACTGCAGCTTGTAAGTACAGAACCCACAGGTCCAGTCCATCGGCACGTACGAATTTGAGCAGTATCTCAACCGTGTCAAGATACTGAAACCAGATCTTTGCCATTCTCCAAGACTGCAGATCTTCACGTCTCTGCTTGAAAAATTATCCAGTGGCTTGAGCTGGAGATTCTGACTGAGATCTTCAGGTGGGAGGTATCTGTCTAGGACATCACTAAAGACAGTAGACATGTCTAGAGAAGCCAAGGTTGCTTGCTCGTCTTCGGGAAGATGGGCATATATGGCCGAGCTCACGGGAATGTGAGCACGAATAGCTCTGAAAATTGCTTTTCCAGAGAGAATGAGCGGTACTGCACCAGGCGCGTATACCAGTTCCAAGACCTCTTTCAGACCAGAACCTTGCATGAGGTGCTCTATACATCCGACGAAACTCATCATCAAATGGAAACCGCTCAGCTTGAGAACTATGCTACTCAGCTCATTCGTGGTGTCGGACTTCAGGATCTTCATTGACTTCCACCAGAGCAGCTGATCAAATGTGAGAACAGGTGCAACTACGTATGTTCTCCCTTGCCAAGCAACAAAGCGCAAGGTTGAGTAAAGGCAGGATTCATTATTAGACGGGAGATAAATCATGGGAAAATAAAGACGCTTGCCTTACTGCGAAGGTTTCCCGTTTCATTGTGAATTTCCTTAGAGAAAACTGACTGCATGAAACCATTCCAGCTCAGCCTTGGAACATTCAGTAACATAGATAGGTGTACCTATTCGGAAATCGTTATTTGTTGAGAATGATGAAAATGAATAAAAAATTTGTGCTCATCTTCGAAAAATACCCTATGAACATAGGTTAAAACAATAAAATGATAAAAGGCGACGTTTATATTGTATTCACTCAAATACAATCATTTCTTGAAAAGGAAACGATCAACAGGCTGTTTTCTTTTCACGGTTCCTTATTCTCGGATTCTGGAAAAATAAAAAAAATAGCAGAAAAAAACTAGAAAAAGAGAATTTGGCAACGCGATGGAGATTTAGATTTTTGATATGTTGTAGAGCTCTCTTTTCTGAACAAAGTGAGGCAAAAATATTTTCTCTACCAATTTTTTCCTGGTTCGAACATTTTTTCCGTATCTTTCTCCTACTAATAACCCTCGTTTCTAGTTTGCGACTTCTAAATCTAGCAATTGTTGATCTTTAGGAACATCTGATACTACACTATGCGTAATAATAGCAATATTAATGTTACTAAAATATTAATATTATAACTAGACCCCGGCGCCGCGCCGGCGGATTGACCAGACGCCGCCGACGAGAGGCCCGGTCGAACGCCACCGAAGTGTCGTAACGCCACCGGCGTGCCGCAGGCACGCCGCCGTCGGCAGAGGCGGCGGCGTTCGGTCGACTTTAAATTATTTTTACGGCAATTCTTTATTGCGTCAACCGCAAAGTCGGAGCTTTTCCTTCTCGTGTGGTTTAGTATTTCGATTTTCCTGATTAGAAATCAAGCAGAGCTTGCACTATCCCCGAATTTTTGGGTATTTCCCCGAAAATCTATGCGTCACCTCGAAAAAAAATTTGGTTCCCCGAATTCCCGAAAATCACGCAATCACGGTGCCACCCCTAGTGATTTATCACCAGTGACTTTCCCTGCCAAATATTACTTTGTATACCATAATTCTTCACTGCTCTCTTGTTCATTAATTTTCGTCTCTTTTGTTACTTTGCATAAAAACCAGACAGATGCAATATGCTATTGCAAATATTGCAATATACACAGTTCTTCATATGTTGACAAAAAAAAGTATCGTCTTTATGAAATGAGTTTTTTTTTTTTTAAATCAATTCGAATGCAGTTTCCCAATCGCTATTTCTTACATCATTCGTAGTCAAGAATTTTATTTTCAAGTTGAATAGAATTATAGAACGCATTCATTACTATACAGCTTCAGCCTTTTGTTGGATTTTGAAATTGACAGCCGACAGATTGTTTCTACAGCTGAATTGTAAGTTTGCAGATTTTTTTTTTGTTTTGCTGTTTTTAGATAAGATTTTCTTAATGTTTAATACTCAATTATTGAACACCTGATAGAAAATACAATCTTCTTTCTGGAACATTTTTTACCCCCCCCCCCCCCCCCCCCCCCAAAAAAAAAAAAGCCTTCGGTTGAGACAAAATTTAGCTATAGACTAAGCTATGTACAAGGTTAGGGAATTACAGATTGAACCAGAAGTTACCCCAAAAATATGGTTCAGAAATAAATTGTAATTATTGCCTATAGGGGAGGGGGGATAGGGGGCTATCATTTTTAAATGATAATCCCTCATTTTTTTTTTTTATTGAAAGCAGGGATGCCAAAAAGATAATTATTTTTTTCATTTAAAGTGGAGACAGAAGAAAATGATATCAAATTCCCTGGTAAAGCATTGAAATATTTTGATAGACCCAGGGCCCCCCATTAGGACTTGTTCATTGTCTTGTGTATTTTGCGATTCTCTCTTAGGCTACTGGCCTTATTTGGCTTTTGTGTGTGCTCCCTTTTAATTCGATTCTTTGGATCTTATGGAATGCCATGGCGAATCTATCACTCAGTTTTCCAATAATTTGAGGTATATCTGAATAATTTTGACATTTTTTTTTGTTGTCTTTGTACCCCTTTACTCATACCCTCAATTTTTTTTTTCAAGGAACACTAAGCTGTTTAACGTTATTTTGCGTGTTTGTTTGAACCATATAGTGACCTTGTTAATTATTCAGTAAATTATTTTTCTAATGAAAGCTGAGACGATATCCTATCAAGGTGGTATCCAGGGGGGGGGAGGTATTATATTTAAATGATAATAGCTCGAAATTTTGTTTATTGAAAGCAGGGATCCCAAAAAGTTCATTTTATTTAAATTTAAAGCAGAGACGGCATCCTATCAAGGTGGTATCCAGAGGGGGGGGGAAGGGGGTATTGAGCTATCATATTTAAATGATAATACCTCGATTTTTTTTTAAAGCAGGGGTGCCAATAAGTTAATTATTTTTTTTATTTAAAGCAGAGACGGTATCCTATCAAGATGGTATCCAGAAGGGGGGCATAGGGAGTTATTATATTTAAGTGATAGTACCTTGATTTTTTTTTTTATTGAAAGCAGGGATGCCAGAAAGTTGAAAAGTTGACAAAATTAACAAGGTTTTCGTGAGTTATACTTGATACAGCACTTGCATGGTTTTATCGTCCAAAGGAAACGGGATATATGCGTACAATCCGGTTTTTTTTCCTATTGATAAAACGGGTTTACTTTGAAAACATTCATTCATATGTACCAGGCAGATTCACACTAAATTGGTGTGACGAAAGCGATATCGACATCCCCACCTAACGTTGCGCTCGAGTAACAATAGCGCCCTTGGTCCAGTGCCCAAGTTACATTAAAAGGCCAGGTCATAATAAAAGCTTTCAATTTGGGAGGTTCAAGGAGGAGTCTTTGACAGTCTTATGACCTCAGGGTACTAGATGTTGCAACGTTCTTACGTATCTACAGTGGTTTAGAAAATTCGATCACCCCACAAATGATTACCAAAAATATGCACAAATGTAACATTTGGAATATTATAACACTTTTTTTTTTCAAAGCTTTTGAAGAAAAGCAAAAAAGTCTAAATACCCCTAACTACGCTTGAAAGCTATTTTAAAAAGAAACTCTTTGGAGATTTCCATGGAAATGACCATAGCAGAAGCTTTGAGCCTGGGTGGGAATCAAAGAGGAGTCTAAGTATTTTGACCACAGGTGACTTATTGTTGCGACTTTCTTAAATTTGGTAATTCTTGTGAGCATTTGGAAATCAAAGCTTAAACTCAATAACTGATACTAAGTGTCCTAACATTTTGCTTGGATTAAAAGTGACGAACTAGGATGAACATTTCAACATCTTCCTGGAGCTACTTCAGTCTGCATATTATTTCATTTAATTACACTTAAAACGGATGAGCTTTTCATTTTTTACCTAAGAAAATAGCTGGCACTTCATTTTTCTTCATAGCGAATAAACTATTAAGTGTTTTTTTTGTGTCATTGTAATTGAAGTGTTCTCATGTGAAGCGTTCATCATGTATTTTTCAATTTGATAAATTTACTCCTTTTAGATACAGTTTATAATTTGAATGATATTAGGTATTTATCAGTTTATAATTTGGAATGAATCCCCAAAAGAAAAAAATGAATAATATTCAAAAGAGCAGCCAAAAGCGATAAAAAAGCAGCAGTTCAGCCTTAGCCTACATGACATATATTCTATAAAGAAGCCAAAAAAAAAAAAATTTAAAATGCATTTTTTTTTAAATTGTAATTAAAAACCAGTTTTTAATACAAGAAGGCTTCTTAGGAATCCAAAAGAGCAAAAAAAAAAAAAATCAATCAATATCAAAGTCGCCCATTTCAACTGTTTTAAATGTGACAAAAACAGATATAGGCAAAGGGCATTATGAAAAAAAAGCTTCTAAGTTCAAAGTTATATTCAAAGTTTTTACCCAGATAACTGACGAATTTTGTGATACGGTATATTGCCTTCGTGAGACAAAATTTACCCAAGACTTAAAAGGAAGAAGATGGATTTTCCATTCTGAGACAGAGTAATTTTAATGGAAGGTTCAAAAAAATCTTTCTCCTAGAAACGTGAACGATGATCCTTAGAATGCGTCACTCGGCTCATTATTGTGGTGAGAAAGCAAAGACTTATATACACTATTTCAGCCTTCGGCCATATGCCAGCGCACGACGGGGTGGCGTAACTTGACTCTTTGTTGTTCAACTTGACTCTTTGTTGTCAAAAAATGAAGATTAATTAAATTTAAAATAATCTTGTCAGTGACAAGCCAGAGTATGATTGAAATACAAAAATAAGAATTACTCCAGCACAAACTGTTCGATTAACTATAACATTAGATAGATCCTATTATTAAAGTAAATATTTAAAAACTGAAAGAAGTAAATACTTTAAAGTAAGAGCATTTAAACAAAAACACTAAATGTTCAAAAGAAATTAAAGTAGTAAAATTAGAAACTATTTATAGTAAAACTAAAATACAAAGTAGATATTCATTAAAAGTAATTCTGAATTCCTGGAACGTTGAAAACCCTCATATTCTATTTATTATTATCATGTCTAGAATTAGCGAGTGTCTGGCTTGGTATAAATCATAAAATTATTGGCCGTGCTATAAGTCTTGAGTGTTTTATATAAAATGTATATAATTTACCTGTAGCACATGTCATGTGAGCATAGCATGTTCTCTCAGAGTCTGGATTTTGGGCTAAATACATTTTTTAAAACGTACTCACGAGCTGCGACGTGATCTTGTTTTGGACCTGTAAAAGTGAAAATAAAATCTAACAAGTTGTCTGCTTTACTACTGCTACTGTTTTTAACAGCTCACTGCAGCACCCTTCTCAGGGCAACACAGCTTCACACACTCCTCCTCCATCCAAATCTATTCAAAGCAATGCTCTTTACCTCCTCTAATGAAATTTTTACTTCCTTTAAATCTGCCTGTCCCCTTTGGGGACGACCTGTTTTTCGCTTGGCCCCAGACAAATGGTCAAAAGCACAATCTGTCATATTTCATGCTTCATCCATGAAACATACCATACCTATTTCAACATTTTTGCCGAAGGTCTTTCTGTAACAGGTTTTAGTGGTAGCTAGCCTCAAAGGTCTTTCTATAACAGGTTCAGCTCCCAAAAAGGCAAGAGTAGCATTGAAAGTATGTTTTTAGCTATTTTTATTTCACTGAAATGAATTGCCTTTTTTCACCTCACTTGATATACCAGTCCTGGTTAAACTTCCCTGAAGTAAGGATACTAGGACTATTTTAAAAAGGTTTTAGTTTCAGTTGTCGTATTTTAATGAGAGCTTCTTTTATACCTTCATTTGTTTTGCTGAGGACGGCTCTTGGATATCGGGTCGAAATATTCATTTAGGGTTAAGGTTCCACTATCTTAAGAAAAGATTCCTGTTTGTTTCTACTTGTTGTTTGTATTTATGATGGAGATCCAGTGTGGTCTTCGTCGTATTTTTGCCGGAGTAGTTGTAGTAATGAGAGTCACGTTATCTATACTCCCCCCCCTGCTTCCCCCTAATTCAAGGTCTATATACTGCGTAAGTCAACAATACAAATTCAGCATTATAAAACGCTCTTTACCCTTCTAAAACAGAAATATGGACATAAACCTTCACTGACATAAGCAATTTGACTGTTCTTACTAGTAACTGGGTTTATATCCAGACACAAAAACAGGGATTTACTCCGTGAAAGGGGAGGGAAAAATTGGTATAAAAAGAAATTAATTTAACCTGAAAGAGTTTATCAGTTCCCTGCTTTTACCTTTAGGCCTGCAAAAGTGAAACTAAAAACTAACGAGTTGCCTGCTTTTACGTACTTATCGAAGCAGTTATAGTAGTGACAGTTGCAGCACATAGAACCCCCTCCCCCAAGGTTCATGTGTCCCGTAGAATTACGACGCTAGCAATACAAGTTGAGCATTATAAAACGCTCTTAACCGTTCCAAACTGGTGCCTGGACACAAACCTACATTAACACAATCAATTGGACTATTCATAATAGTAACTGAATTTATGCTCTACAAATTAACAGGAACTTATTCCTGGAAAGAAGGGGGCGGGTAGAAGACTTATTCTAATAGGAAATTAATTTATACAAAAATCACGGGTCATCCGGGGGACAATTATGAGATTTTTAGCTCTCCATCCATAAATGTATCTGTTTGAATCATATTCCAAATATAATAAATAAGCGATACAATTTCATTAGCGTGGAAAATTGGATTCGTTTACTTTATATCGGCTGACGTGGTTCAGAAAGCTTCATGTTTCAAGACGCAAACTTTACAAAAGAATAAAAGAAAAAAAAACAAATTTTAAGTCAATAAAAAGTAGTTGTTCGTACGGAGAAAGTTATTTTGGGCATCCGAAGTACAGAAAGAAAAACTTCGACACCAGAAGCAATTTATAACTATTTCTTTGAGTGAGAAAAGGCGATACGCGTAAAAAAACGGAAACGTTCAACTCGAGAACTAGATAAGCAGGGGCGTAATTTCGTCAAAATCCTGGGGGGGGGACAAGGTTGGAGCCGATTTTCCCAAATCAAGTGAAAATAACAGTAAAAACTAAAAAAATAAGCCGTTTGGTACCATAAAGGTACTCTTTAGTACTTTAAAAGTACTATAAAGGTACTTTATAGTACTATATAAAGGTAACTTATAGCACTATAAAGGTAAACATGTACTACAGAACTGATCTATTTCTGTTGATGCTTGAATTATGCAGATTTATCTTAATTTTGGCAAGTTTTTGGAAGAGACTAAATTTCAGCTGATAGACGGAAGGGGGGAAACTGGGGTCCGGGGGGACCGAGGTCTGGGAGGGGTAGTTATCCCCCTGCTCCATAGCACATTACACCCCTGCAGATAAGAAAGGGGAAAACATACTGAACGAATCGATACAACAAAGAATCTAGGTTGCGTATCTCAGTTTGACAGAATGTGAAAAAAGGGCAGGCTTTGTGACGGCAATAACGAGCAGTTGTTATATGAAGAGAGTTATTTTGAGCATCAGAGATAGGAAAAGTTTTGATAACTCAAACTATTTCTAGCTATTTCTTTGAGTGGCAAAAGGTGATGCACATTTTAAAAAGAACAACGAAACGGAAACCTTTGAGTTTCTTGAGCTCCAAATAAGATAGGAACAACTTATTAAGCGAATCGACAGAACGTTACGAGTTTAAGGATTTAAGTCACGTATCTCAGTCTGACACAGCGTGTCATACAACGTCTTTTTAGTTACCACAGGTTAAACGCTATGTTGTTTTTAAAGGAGTATTACTTTTCTATCTTAATTTGTAAATATACCAGATGTCATCACTGCTTAGTCACGTTTGTATAGAATTTCGCCTAAGAAAATTTTTAAACAATTGCACCAGGACCATTTCTGAGCGACATCTTGATATTTCCATACATTTTTTTTTTTTACTTTCAATACATTAGAATCCATATTTTGGGGCCATTTTGGCTACCATCATAGCCACACAGCATTTATTTCGTATATTCTATGTTTTGCTAAAGCAAAATAACAATCTTAATAAATGAGTATGGTTTATGGCCTTGCTTAAAAGCTCGAGTGGCACAAGATCTTATGATTTGAAATCAACTTTAGTTATAAAAAACAAAATCACAATCACTCAGATATGGAACTGCTTAGGCTGAAAAAGAAACGAAGCAACCATCTATTTTTATATTTAACAATAGCAGCATGTCAACACGTTTACCATAAATTCGACACTGGCCTTAGAAACAATTAGAATTAAAAATTATAGAAACATAGACAGGATTAAGAAACAATTACCTTCGATGGAATAGATATTTTAGGCATAATTATAAATGTCATAGTGACCTCTTAGAGTTTTTTTTGGCACCGTGTCGCAAGGCCGTGCCCAGGGGGGGGGGGGGGGGGGGGGTAGGGGGTTTCAAACCCTCCCGAAATGATTTTTTGACTCGTAAAAATGTAACAAAAATGGATATAAACAAATTTTTGTGTGCGCTTTTTGAGTTTTTTTTTTTTTTTGTGTAAATCCCCCCCCCCCCCCCCCCGAAAAAAAAATCTTTGAGTAAAACCCCCTTCGGAAAAAAATCCTGGGTATGGCCATGCAGTGTTGTGAACTGTCCGTCATTTTATGAGAATAAATCTTCCTTAGAGCTACAACTTTCCCATTAAAGACCTGCTGAGACTAGGAGCTGTTGAAATTTACCCTCTTTGGACAAGAGGTACCTCTTTATGTGGGTCTTATTGATATGCTTGAGTCTGTCATACATACGAGCTTCTGGTTCCAGAGTAAGCCCTGAAATTTTCTTGGGGGAGGGGGTAGAGGGGCTATTCCTGGCATAAAAGCTTATGAAGTTCTGAAAGAAGTATAACTTTTCCCTTTCATTATATTAACATTGGTTTAAACCCAGTGTGAAGTGTATCAGTTCCATCGAAAAAATCCATATTCTAAACTTAAAGAATTTAACTATGAGTTAGTCTTACCCTCAAAGTCAGGAAAGTAGTCAACGAGGTGGGACGTCATGATCTTTTCTTCCAGCAAATCTTTCTTGTTCAAAAAGAGAATAATTGACGAATTTTGGAACCACGGGTAAGTAATAATGGTTCTAAACAAAGCTTTTGATTCTTCCATTCTGTTCTAAAAAATGGTATGAAATGAAAATGAAAATGAAGTTCACAGTGTGAAAGTGGATCAAGTCTAGAATAAGTAAACTGAGTTTTTAATACTAGACTAGGATCAAGATTGGTTTTCCGTCATCTAGCAATCAACCGCAGATAGACCTTTCCAGATCCAAACACGAGGCAAGACATCAAGCGTCGCGATGAGCCAAGGGCTTACAAAGTGAAACAAGTACAAGTAAGGGCCACTAAATGAAATACCAAATTTTCCGTTATTATAACTGTATAATGACAATAAACAATTGTAAGGCCAATTTTCTTCAACAATTACGTTGAATTCCTTGCAAAAGCTACAAATAAAAAATACAGCCTAGTGGGTTTGATTGCAGATATAACAAGAAGTTAGGTATGATTAAGTCCCTTAAAGAACTTAAGGGGCTTAATCATACTTAAGAACTTAAGGGGCAATGAGGGAACTTAAGGGGCTTAATGGACTAACTAAGGGGCTGATTAAGCCCCTTAAGTTAGTCCATGACTTTTCTAATAAATATTGACCTTCGACTATGAATTTTCTGAAAAACACTCACCTTTAGCTATGCTGGAGTATCAAACAGTTCGTGGTAACGAACTGTAAGCAAGGAGCGACCCGGCTCAATGGTAACTGAAACTCTAAAAACCGGAATTTTGATACCAATAGATACATCAAAAGAATTAGATTTTAATTCTGATTTTAAATATATAAGTCTCATCAAGTTTAATCTTACCTATCAAAAGTTACGCGCCTGAGAAAATTTGGCTGATTTTCGAAAAAAGGGAGAAAGACCCCCTAAAAGTTATAGAACCTTAATGAAAATCACACCATCATATTCAGCGTATCAGAGAACCCTGCTGTAGAGGTTTCAAGCTCCTATCTACAAAAATGTGGAATTTTCCATTTTTTGCCAGAAGAAAGATCACGGATGCGTGTTTATTTGTTTTTTGTTTGTTTTTTTTTTTCCCAGGGGTGATCGTATCGACCTAATGGTCCTAGAATATCGTGGGAGGGCTCATTGGAACGTAAATTAAAATTTCTAGTGCCCTTTTTAAGTGACCAAAAAATGGAGGGCAACTAGGCCCCCTCCCACGCTCATTTTTTTTTCCAAAGTCACCCGATCAAAATTTTGAGATAGCCCATTTTGTTCAGCATGGTCGAAAATATTATAAATATGTCTTTTAGGATGACTTAATCCCTCGAAGCCACCAGGAGGAGGGCTGAAAGTTATGAACTTTACCCAATGTTAACATATAGTATTGGTTATTTGGGACCCGGCTCAATGGTAACCGAAACTCTAGGAAACGGTATTTTGATACAATAGATACATCAAAAGAATCGGATTTTAATGCTGATTTCAAATATAGAAGTTTCATCACGGGTGCGTGTTTATTTGTTTTTTTTCCCAGGGGTGATCGTATCGACCCAGTGGTCCTAGAATATCGTGGGAGGGCTCACTGGAATGGAAATTAAAAGTTCTAGTGCCCTTTTTAAGTGACCAAAAAAATGGAGGGCAACTAGGCCCCCTCCCACGCTCATTTTTTTTCCCAAAGTCACCTGATCAAAATTTTGAGATAGCCATTTTGTTAAGCATGGTCAAAAACATTATAAGTATGTCTTTTAGGATGACTTAATCCCCCGAAGTTCCCAGGAGGAGGGCTGAAAGTTATGAACTTTACCCAATGTTAACATATAGTATTGGTTATTGGGAAGTATACAGTACAGACGTTTTCAGGGGAGATTTTTCCTGGTAGTGGGGGGGGGGGGTCGGGGGTTATGTGGGAGGATCTTTCCATGAAGGAAGTTTTCATGGGGGAAGGGACATTGCTATGAAGGGGACGCCGGACTTCCGAGCATTATTTAAAAAAAGATAAGAAATTAAATATAAAAAAACAAGTTTTTCAACTGCAACAGCAGCAACATCAAAACTTTAAACGAACAGAAAATATTACATATATGATTGGGTTCACCCCCTAGTCAATACCTCACTCTTTAAGCCAGAGATTTTTTAGTACTTTCATAAGAGCTATTTATTCTAATTAACGGCCTTTGTGATTAAGCGGTCATTTTTAAAGAATTGGAACAAAATTCGAACTTTCGCTTAAAGAGCAAGGTATTGACTAGGGGGCAAACCCCCTAATATAGCCTACGTATTAAAAATATATGAATATAGAAGTTCGTTAAGTAAGGTAATTCGTAGGTTACGTATATTTATTACTAATAAAAACGTTCGTAAATAATATGAAACAAGTTTCGAGAAAGCCATTTAACCAAATAAAAGTAAATTAATATGAAAATTTTGTTTTGATTATTCATGTACTGTGAGCCAAGATCAAACCTGCATTTATTCAAAAACGTTCAAAAATTAAATTAAAAAAAACAAGTTTTTTTAACTGAAAGTAAGGAGCGACATTAAAACTTAAAACGAACAGAAATTATTCCGTATATGAAAGGGGCTGTTCCCTCATCAACGCCTTGCTCTTTACGCTAAAGTTCGACTTTCTCACAACTCTATTTTTTTTAAACAATTAAAAAACTACTGAGTAAGTGTTTAAATAACTCGTGCATCTTCCCCCTTTTTTTCGTGCCAAAGGTTGTTTGTTGGGAGTAGTGCTATTTATTTATGGTATTTGACTCATTATGAATAAATCTTATTTGAATAATTGATCTGTTTTTCTTAGCTCTGAAATTTTTTTTTTTTTTTTGTTTTGCTTAGGCTGTTATTTTTTGGGACTCGATCTATTTTTTACTCACAATCCTGCCAACTTGGTCCACGAGCTTTGCCATTAACTAAAAGTAAATCTAAGCCGCATTTACACTGAGCCACATGAAATGCGTTAGACAAACAACAGTCATATCTGTTGATAAAAAAAATAAGTCTTATGAATGAAATGGTATTTTCATGATTTTAAGGTTGATTTGTATTTCAGCAGGGGAAATTAACATGACAAGTAATTAGTATGAAAACCTTGTACCAACACCAATTTGTTCCCAATTATTCTCTACTAATGCTATTTTCTGTAACTTTTGCCAAATTCCTGTTACAGTAACGGTTCCAGGCTTCCATCATTTTAGTTTCAAAAATTACACCTTAACTGTTGACTCTGATTGGTCAGTCACACATTTCAGGACTTACCAATAGCACACATAATTGACACTGTGGTTAAATAAGATCTTGATTTCTAGTCGGTGAAGCGTTTTTGTCAATAGAGATATTGCTCATGCCTTTGTTTATGTATTCTATAAGTTTACTTGATCTTGGAGGAAAGCCAGGCCTTAAACTGGGAGAACAACTCTCAAGGATTAGGACTTTTGCTAGATTTATGCTACAGATAGAAAAACCACTGTTCCAACCTTCCATCTTTTCAATTTCAAAAAGTATAACTTCATTCTTGGCTCCTTCATACCTTCATTCTGATTGGTCTGTCACAAATTTTATGCTTGAAAGTTGAACAAAGTTCAACTAGAAAAATTACGATGGGCTTACATAATTGGCGCTGTAGTCATGCTTAATTTTGGTTCGTCAGCAAATGTGACTGTAATTCAACTATGGCATAAGCGCTATACCAAAACACAAAATGTACAGGACATACCTCATTGTCAGATTCGTAGAGGATTTGGTCATACTCCGAGAGTGCAACTAAGAAAATAATTGATGTGACATTCTCAAAACAGTGAATCCATTTCCTTCGTTCCGATCTTTGACCTCCAACATCTACCATCCTACAAAATACAAAAAATACGTTTTGGTAAACAAGGTAACGTATCAGCTACTAGGCTGGTAAAGACGTGATTTTGACTTTGAAAAAATATAGTTTGATTTTCAGTCTACAAAAATTAGAGAAGTGCATAGCATTATAAAGGGTTCACACTGGAGATCCTGCAAATCTAAACTTCCATACAAACAATATTGCCACCTCATTTTCGATTGCTTCAAAGTAGATGTCATCATTGAACCGGGAAGTATACAGAAATTTTCAGGGGGGATTTTTTTTGGTAGTGGGGGGGGGGGGGTGAGTCGGGTGTTACGTGGGAGGATCTTTCCATGGATGAAGTTTTCATGGGGGACATTGCTATGAAGAGGGTGCCGAATTTCCCAGCATTATTTAAAAAAAAAAAACGAAAATTAAATAATAAAAGAAAATAAATTAAACAATAAAAAATAATTTTTTCAACTGAAAGTAAGGAGCGAAATCAAAATTTAAAAACAAACAGAAATTAATACGTATGTGATTGAGTTCGCCCCCTACTCATGATTTTGCTCTTTACGCTAAAGTATTTTTGTACTTTCATCAGAGGTATTTATTCTAATTAACGGCCTGTGGGATTAAGGGGTCATTCTTAAGGAGTTGGAACAAAATTTGAACTTAGAGTAAAGAGTGAGGTATTGACTAGGGGGCGAACCCCCTAATATACATAATATAAAAATATACGAATATAGAAGTTCGTAACGTAAGTTAATTCGTAAGTTACGTCAGAACAAACTTTCGAGAAAGCCATTTAGCCAAAAAATGTAAAATTAATATGCAAATTTCGCTTTAATTATTCATGTCCGGTGAGCCAAAATAAAAGCTGCATTAACTCAAAAACCTTCAGAAATTAAATAAAAAAAACAAGTTTTTTTTAACTGAAAGTAAGGAGTGACGTTAAAACTTACAGCGAACAGAAATTATTACGTATATGAAAGGGACTGCCCCCTCCTCAACCCCTCGCTCTTTACGCTAAAGTTTGACTCTGTCTCACACTTTTGTTTTTTAAAACAATAAAGACCTTTACCGTAAGGAGCGAGGCGTTGACGAGGGGGCAGCCCCTTTCATATACAGAATAATTTCTGTTCGTTTTAAGTTTTAACGTCGCTCCTTACTTTCAGTTAAAAAAAAACTTCTTTTTTTTAATACATGTAGTATTGGTTATCGGGAAGTATACAGAAGCTTTCAGGGGGGATTTTTTCTGGTAGTTGCGGGGGATGGGTTGGGGGTTACATGGGAGGATCTTTCCATGGAGGAAGTTTTCATGGGGGAAGGGGCATTGCTATGAAGGGGGTGCCGGATTTCCCAGCATTATTTGAAAAAAAAAAAACAACAGAAATTATATATAAAAACAATTTTTTCAACTGAACGTAAGGAGCAACATTAAAACTTAAAACCAAAAGAAATTATTACTTATATGATTGGATTCACCCCCTAGTCATTACCTCGCTCTTTACGCTAAAGTTTTATTTGTACTTTCATCAGAGTTATTTATTCTAATTAACGGCCATTGTGATTAAGGGGTCATTCTTAAAGAATTGGAACAAAATTTGAACTTTAGCATAAAGAGCAAGGTATTGACTAGGGAGCGAATCCCCTAATATACTTAATAAAAATTTACGGATATAGAATTTCGATACGTAAGTTAATTTGTAAGTTAGGTCAGACCAAAATTTTGAGAAAGCCATTTAGCCAAAAAAAAATTAAAATTAATATACAACAAACGTTTTGATTATTCATGTACGGTGAGCCAAAATCACAGCTGCATTTATTCAAAAATGTTCAGAAATTAAATAAAAAAGTAAGTTTTTTTTCACTGAAAGTAAGGAGCAGCATTAAAACTTAAAACAAACAGAAATTATTCCGTATATGAAAGGGGTTGTCCCCTCCTCAACGCCTCGCTCTTCAAGCTAAAGTTTGACTCTGTCTCACAACTTTATTTTTTAAAACAATAAAAAACTTTAGCGTAAAGAGTGAGGCGTTGAGGAGGGGACACCCCCTTTTATATACGGTATAATTTCTGTTCGTTTTAAGTTTTAATGTCGCTCCTTACTTTCAGTTAAAAAAAATTGTTTTTTTTTTTATTTAATACTATCTTATCCTCTTTATAATATCTTAAAGTTTCCAAATTCTTAATCTCCTCCCCCCATTTCTGTATTGTCTGGTCCTCCAGCACCCACTTGATTTCCTTGTCCAACTGTAGTTGACTAGTTGGTCCAAAGCCATCATTCCAAACGAAAGAAAAACCTATTTTATCCAGTACCTCCTTGACTTTAAAAGGCCAAGATCTTTTCCTTCGTAACTGAAGTAACTCATCATATGCACCCTTCAGTAGCCTGTCACTGGGTAGCTGTACAACCCTTAGCCAAGTTTTATCATTTTGACCATTCTGTAACTTTTAAGAGACCACAGTCCAAGATCTCCTTTAAGAAAAAAACTGTGTACGGGTCATTCTATGCAGCCCGTACAATCTCTTAAAAATCTAACTGAACGCTTTCTAATTGGGCAGCGTTCTCATGTCCCCAAATCTCCCCCCCCCGCGATGCAGAATCAGCATTATCTTAGATAAAAAAATCTCTTATCCAAAGACAAATTCTTTATTCCACTAATTTTATTCCGGAAAAGGTCAAATGTTACAGCTCTTCCCCTATTAAACACTTCTTTAATGTGGAAGCTCCATCCATCTTTACTTTGGATAATAGAACCAAGATTCTTTATTTTTCAACTACTTCTATTTGTTGTCCTTCAAATACAAATATATTTACTCTATCTACATTGTCGAATGCCTTTCTTAAGTCTAGAAACGCAACATACAGATTATTTCTACCTAATCCATACTTCTCTATCAATGTACTTAACACATATGCTCTATTCGACGTACTATGCCCTCTCCTGAACCCCCTGCTCCTCTTTAATTACCCCATAACCCTCCAACCAACCAACTCCATTCAACCGATTTTCCGCCATGACCATGGACAAAATTTCCACATAGAGGGATTTCCGCCATGACCTGAAAAACCATCAGAAATTAAATAAAAAAAAAGTTTTTTACAAATGGAAGTATACTAAGGAGAATTTCTTAGGCAGAATTGTCCGTAAGAGATTTTCTGGGGAAACTTGTAGCTAGGATGGAATTTTCCAGGGGTAATTTCCAGAGAGGAAGGATTTTAAGCGGGAGGAACTTTCCATGGAAGAATTTTTCATGGGGGGAAGGGACAATTATCTATGGCATGGGAGAGGAAGGTGGATTTATTTAAAAAAACGATCAGAAATTAAATTTTAAAAAAACATTTTTTTTTCAACTGAAAGTAAGGAGCAACATTATAATTGAAAACGAAAAAAATTTTTATGTATAAGAGAGAGATATTCTCCTCTCAATACCCCGCTCTTTATGCTAAAGTTTTACCTTTTGTCCCAATTCATTAAGAACGACTCCTGAAACACATGGACCGTTTAATTAGAATCAGAGACTTTTTTAAAAGTACCAAAAAACTTTATCATTAGGGGGAGCCGGAACCCCCCCCCCCCATCTAGTTTTTCCCGAAAGATTCCCCTCCCCAAATAAAATTCGCAGCTCCGACTAATTCCCCCCCATATTCCCCCTGGATAATTCCAGATGTTCATTTGCAAAAAATTGGAAGTTATTTATTGCTGTTAAAGTGTATGTACCAATACTTGTAAAGTGATTGGTAGCTTCCTACTTTTTCAGTTTTCTGCTTGAGGATTCAAATATTTGATTGTAAGTAAAATTTTGGTCAATATTCAATTATTTAGACAAAATTTTCGATGAACAGTAGTTTTTTTGAATAAGTTCTTAATAATAATTTTACTAAAGAAATTTGAGTGGACAAAGACGGGTATTATTATTCATATATTACGGGTATTACGTGGTATTTACGTTGTGGGTATTACGTGGTATTACGGTGGTATTAATAGTGACGAGTATTACGTGGCTGAAGCCATCATGACCTCCACAATAGTGTTCTCTGATGTATAAATACATTGTATACGTTTGTTTAAGTACATTTAAACATTTTATATAGGTAAAGAGAAAATCAGTAAAAATAAAAATAAAAAGTAAAAGTAAAAAATAAAAAAAAATATTAAAAAAAAAAATTAAATAAAGTAAAAAGTAAAAGTAAAGGGCAAAAATCAGTGAAAACAAAGCTCCCGGTAGTACTTGCTACCAACCATCCCCCAAGAATTTCCTGGCAATGCCCATGATGCCCTGCCTCACCTTTTCCCCCTCTGTGCCGGTAGAAACGTGAATGCAATATCCATAAAGGTACAGTAATTATACCTCTGGAGATATCAACCCCTCAGCCCTGAGGGCAAGGGCTTAATTCCCTTAGGTCATTAGTTGCAGTAACTGTAGTGTTAGTATTAACAGTATAGATAGTACCTTTTGGCTAGTTCAGTTTCCGCCATTGCTTACCCTTAAAGCAATTGCCTTTGCCGTCCGCCATTGCCGTTCTTGAGAGATAGTGGTTTGTCATTTTTTTGAAAATTGACACGCTCATAATTCCTTTTGATTTAGTTCAGCACCCGTCTAAATATTCTTTGAATATTAAGAACTTACGCAACTTAACTTCTGTTCATCGTAAATTTTGACTAAATAATCAACTCTTGTCCAGCATTTTACTTACAATCCAATATTTGAGTTCTGAAGCAGAAAACAGAAAAAGTGGGAAGCTATCAATCAATTCACAAGTATTGGTACATACACTTTAATTGCAATAAATAACTTCCAATTTCCCTTCAAATGAACATCTGAAATTATCCAGGAGGAATATAGGTGGTAATTATCTGGGGAGAATTTTCTGAGAGGGGGGATTTTTCGGAAGGAATTTTCTGAGGGGGGAGGAGAATTTTCCGGGGGAATTGTCTGCGGGAGGGGGGGGGGAGGAATACGCCTATACCCATTATCAAGCTTCCGAAGCAGAATTCACCTCCTGACTGAACTTCCCTTCTCATTCTGTTATAGGATATATCTATTTCGATTCATTCAAGCAGTAAGCACGAACGCAGTCTGGTACCAGACAAAATATACAAAACATACCAAAACAAAACATACAGAGCAAAAGGGAAGAATGGACTTCTGTTTCAGAGTTGAATTAAAAATGAAAAGGCTGTAAAGTAGTATTTGATCCATAAATTTACAAACAAACTTTTTTTATTTTCAATACAATTTATCTGACAGGAAAAATAAATCTGTCAGTCCTAGTTCGGAACAGAAATGAGCCGAATATTCACTAACATGGACCTTTTTCACTGCGCGGACATAAAACCCAGCTGACAAATCGACATTCGACTCCCGTTAGAACTTCATCATCTTTAACCCTTAATCGTCCAATGATGATTATGTTTATGCATTGTTTGGAACCTATTCCCCGGACAATACAGAGATCAGAGTTTATTCAGTTCAATTCACGTACCATTTCAAATAGTTTAGGACGATACCCTTCTAAATTTATCTCTTTTATATTTTATTACCTATTTGTCTGATATCCTATCTACTTACCTAAAAATTATAGAATCCAAATCAAACGGATATTCAATAATGCCAGTCGTAGGAACACGGGCTCTCAGAATGTCTTGCTCCGTTGGTAAGAAATCCGGTGAAGAAATTCTATCCAAGTCCGACAAATAGCTGCAAAAATATATAAAATCAGTACTCCTCTATTAGCTAGGCAACACGTGAGACAGCCATTCGAGAAAAGCTAAGATTAAATAGGCTTTATCCGGTAATTCCTGTGAGACACTGAATAAACAAGGGGTTTTCACCCCGGGAACTATATTTAAACTTTAGTTTTTTGGGGTTTAGGGGTAAAAAAGGTACATAGATTAGGCTACGTATTTAATATATGCTTTGCTTTACCCCCACCCCCCTAATGTGCAAATATATAGCCGAAATTTGTTTCTAAACTATTATATTTTCATCATATTTTAAAAAACCAACGTTGATACAGGCGAAATATCCGCGTTGTTTTACATTTTTTGTCTTTTCTCTCCACTGGCCACAGTCTCGTTTGTCGGTTTTTTTTTTTTTTTTTTTCATTGAGTTTTTTCTCTCTGTTGTTTTTTGTCATGGCTGGCCAGTCCGGCTTAAGATCTTTCATTCATCATATTTTGTTTTATTTCATTGGCATTAACCAAACTTCACTTCTCGCGTGTTGCATAGCTAATAGAACAGTACATAAAATCTTTAGTTCAACTTCGCCATATTCGCCTTCAAAGTAATTCGACTACACCAAAAGAAAACCTTGTCACAAAAGAATTTTTTTTATATCGCTACCAACGCTTTTTCATAGACTATTGAGTGGACCCGCATGTTAAATCATTTAGTAAAAAAAGATTGGAAAACTGTACAAAAAAAAAACTCTGAGTAAGTGGACGTTGATGAAATGTGCTTCAGTGTGCTTCTCATACTAATATCTTAGATTTAATTCTCGCATTCGAACCGTTAGGAACCCATTTTGATCAAATTTATACGACAAACACCGTAGAAATTTCACAAAGAAGATTCATTGATGGTTTTGAGTAAATACAACAATTATCTGGTAAAGAATTCCTTGCTATTTTTGGTGTTTTTGGATGTTTTCAAGCTGGAAAAATGTTTTTTCTTCAGGTTAAAATTAAGTTTTGGAAATTGGCTTTTGGCAAATTATGTTTAAGAATTGTATTATTTATTGTTCAATGGCAAAGACTTCGTTGTATTTTCCAATATAATCCTTTTTTTAGAAAATATTTTTGTGAATATATAAACATAAGAGTCAATGCTAGAACAAACTTAGGAGAATTGGCTGCATTCTGCGGCTCAGATTTATTTTTTTTTTATATATTGAGCACCAGTTTCAACAGGTACTAAATAAATACTATACTATCATCTATAGTATTTGCTTGTGCCATCCTGTCTCTCTGGAGGTACTATCTTCCATATATAATATTATACTGATTTGAGCACTGACATCAGTAATCGACATTCTTGATTTTAAATATCTATATTTTTGGGTACCAAAATTAGTAAGCTGTTACCCCACCCAGGGGTCCGACCCGGGCCCCTGGTGAAACATCAACTTTTGGTTTTATGGAGTGTTTAAGCAATATCTACACAATTTTATTTCATATTGAGTCCGTCGTATTACCTTGTAAAAATATGGTTTAGTAATTAGTGTTGAATAATTGTCTCGACGGTTTATGGCAAGACAATTCCCTTGTAGACATATCAAGCCATAAATCAAGCAATTGTTTTGACGCTAAATTTTCCAAAAACTAAACAATCTGAACATCAGCTCGGCCACTAAATTGTTCGATAAATAAATCGAGCTTACTTGTGATTAAATAAAAAAAAAAAAAAATTCCAACTGAATTTAAGGAGCAGCATTAAAAATTATAACGAATAGAAATTATTTTGTATATGAAGGGATTGCCCCCTCCTTAATACCTCGCTCTTTACGCTAAAGTTTGACTTTTGTTCCATTATTTAAGAATGACTCCTGAAACACAAGGCCTGTTTAATTAGAATAACAAGCTTTTTTAAAAGTTCTAAGAAGATCTTTAGCGTAAAGAGCGAGGTATTAAGGAGGGAGAGATCCCCTCATATACGTAATAATTTCTGTTCATTTGAAGTTGTAATGTTTCTCCTTACTTTCAGTTGAAAAAACTTTAAATAATGGTGGGAAATTCGGCTCTCCCTCCATAGACAATTCCTTTCCCTCACGAAAAATTCCTCCATGTAAAGATCCTCCCACATAGCCTCCCACCGGAAAAATATCCCCTCCCCCCGAAAAATATAAGTATATACTTCCCAATAATTAATACTACATGTAAACAATTAGAAAAGGTCATAACTTACAGCCCTTCCCCGGAGGACTGTGGGGGGTCACGTCATCCTTAAAGACATAGCTATTAGATCTTTCGAGTATGTTGAACAAAATAGATATCTCGAAATATTGATCGGGCGACTTTGGGGAAAAAAGGGGCGCGCGAAAATTTTTGGTTACTTAAAAAGAACACTAGAAATATTTATTTCCGATCAAATGAACCCTCTCCCGATCCCCTAGAATCACTGGCTCAATATGATCACCCCTGGGAAAAAAAAGTAATAATAAACACGCATTCGTTATCTTTCTTCTGGCAAAAAAATGCAAAATCCCACATTTTTGAATATAGGAGCTTGAAACCTCTACAGTAGGGCTCTCTGATATTGTGAATCTGATCGTGTGATTTTGATTAAGATCACTTGATGTTTTGGGGAGAAGAGTGTTTCCCTCCTTTTTGAAAATTGGGCAAATTTTCTCAGGCTCGTAACTTTTGGTGGGTAATATTAAACTTAATGAATTCTATTTTTTTTAATAAGCATCAAAATTCGATTCTTTTTATTTATCTATTGTCATCAAGTCTCTGTTTCTTAGAGTTTCGGTTACTACTGAACTGAAAAAATACAAATGTCTGTGTATTGTCAGTTTAATATGCATATACTGATATTTAGTAATCAAAATGTTAATGTTATTTGATTTATCCAAGTTATAAAAGTAAAAACATTTATATTTTTTCAGTAAAGTACAAATTATGTTCTGGCCTTGGGATGGCACAGGGGTCTTGAGCCCTGCTCATGTTAATTTCTGCTCGTTTTGAGTTTGACTCGGTTATTTATTGTAATTTCTGTTCGTTTTGGGTTTCATTTATTTATCGATGCTGATTTGTGGTAGTTTCACGCTTGGCAGATTATTTGATTTTATTTTCGCTCATTTTTTGTTTAATGGAGTTCTTTACTTTTCTTTGAAGAGCTTATTTTGTGGAAAAAGTTTTTTTTTTTAATTAATTTCTGTTCGTTTTACATTGACACAGTCTTTTCAGGGAAAAAGAAAATAACACTTTAAATCTTTTCGTTTTTTAAGACTTTATAGTTTGGCCTGCTATTTATATGCTGGAGAAAAATTTCCAGTAATTTTTAACAACATACACCCTTTTAAAAATCTGGACATAAATAGTAGTGTTTAATTTAGTTTCATACCTCCTCTAGTTGACCTGAAATAGAAAACTTGGTACCATTCGCAAAAAAATCTGTTTACTTTCTTTGATAGCTTGGATACACTTACGCTATTTTGATTTGGTTAAATTTTAAGAGCAGAAGTAGTCCCGAAAGTTTGAGCATAATACCCTCAGTCGTTCTTGGGATACTGCTGAGATGCCTTAATTGGAATTAGCATTAACACAGTGAATTTTGATTTAATCTTAAGGCAACATTTAGTTTTAAACATAATGGGCAAATGGGAGGGTGGGCATGGGAGGGGGATACTAGTTGCCCTCAAATCACTTTCGACTATTAAAAAGGGCATTAGCCCCTTCTATTTCCAATAGAATGAGTCCTTTTCGGAGTTCCTACGATAACTCCTTCGCTACAAAGTGCTCTGGTCTAAAAAAAATAATAATAATAAATAATAATACATTGTACCCACATCGATATTTACTATAAAAATGTCAAGCCTTCCAATCACTTTCGACTATTAAAAAGTGCACTAGCCCTTTCAATTTCCAATCGAATGAGCTCTTTTTGAGTTTCTACGACAACGCTTTCTATAAACACCTTATATGCCTCCAGGGCATAAATTACAACCCTTGCCCTAAGGGCTGTGAGGGGGTTGTATCCTCAAAGACCTAATTTCCAGAAATTTCAACTACGTTAAAAAAAATGGCTACATAAAAACTTTGATTGGATGTGTTTTGGGAAATGGTCGGCGTGAGAGGGACGTTAGTTGCTCTCCAATCACTTTCAACTATTAAAAAAGGCACACTAGCCCTTTCAATTTCCAATCGAATGAGCCGTTTTGAAGTTTCTACGACAACGCTTTCCATAAAAACATTATATGCCCCCAGGGCATAACTTACAACCCTTACCATGAGGGCTAGGGGAGTTGTCATCCTCAAAGGCCTAATTTCCAGAACTTTCAACTATGTTGAAGAAAATTACTATCTCAAAATTTTGATTGGATGTGTTTGGGGAAATGGTGGGCGTGAGAGGGAGGTTAGTTGCCCTCCAATCACTTCCGACGATTGAAAAGGCACTAGCTCTTTCAATTTCCAATCGAATGAGCCCTTTTTGAAGTTTTTACGACAACGCTTTCTATAAAAACCTTATATGCAGCAGGGCATAACTTACAACCCTTGCCCTGAGGGCTGTGATGGTGTTGTCATCGTCAAAGACATAATTTCTGAACCTTTCAACTACGTTGAACAAAATGGCTATCTCAAAATTTTGATTGGATGTGTTTGGCGAAATGGTGGGCGTGAGAGGGGCGTTAGTTGCTCTCCAATCACTTTCAACTATTAAAAAGGCACTAGCCCTTAAAATTTTCAATCGAATGTTCCGTTTTGAAGTTTCTACGACAACGCTTTCTATAAAAACCTTATATTCCCCCAGGTCATAACTTACAACCCTTACCATGAGGGCTTGGGGAGTTGTCATCCTCAAAGGCCTAATTTCCAGAACTTTCAACCATGTTGAAGAAAATTACTATCTCAAAATTTTGATTGGATGTGTTTGGGAAATGGTGGGCGTGAGAGGGAGGTTAGTTGCCCTCCAATCACTTCCGACTATTGAAAAGGGCACTAGCCCTTTCAATTTCCAATCGAATGAGCCCTTTTTGAAGTCTTTACGACAACGCTTTCTATAAAAACCTTATATACACCAGGCATAACTTACAACCCTTGCCCTGAGGGCTGTGATAGGGTTATCATCCTCAAAGACATAATTTCTGAACCTTTCAACGACGTTGAACAAAATGGCTATCTCAAATTTTGATTGGATGTGTTTGGCGAAATGGTGGGCGTGAGAGAGAGGGGTTACATGCCCTCCGATCACTTTCGACTATTAAAAACGGCACTAGCCCTTTGAATTTCCAATCGAATGAGCCTTTTTTGAAGTTTCTACGACAACGCTTTCTATAAAAACCTTATTTGCCACCAGGGCATAACTTACAACCCTTGCCCTTAGGACTGTGGGGGAGTGTCCTCCTCAAAAACATAATTTCTATGCGGAAATCAACTACGCTGAACAAAATGACTATCTCAAAATTTAATTGGATGTGATTGGGGAAATGGTGGGCGTGGAAGGGGTGTTAGTTGCCTGCCAATCACTTTCGACTATTAAAAAGGGCACAAGCCACTCCAATTTCCAATCGAATGAGCCCTTTTTTGAAGTTTCTACGACAACTCCTTCGATACGAAGTGCCCTGGTCTAAAGGAAAATTAAAAAATAATATATTGTATCAACATCGTTCTTTAACATGAGTAGGGCTCAAATCCCTATGTCTTCCCAAGTCCAGAACATAATTTGAACTTTACTGAAAAAATATAAATGTTTTTACTTTTATAACTTTAATAAATCAAATAATATTAACTTTTTGATTACTATATATTAACACCAAGATTAACACAAGCTAACACCAAGATTTAACTGATGGTAATAGGCCTTTCCACGGGGAAACCCAATTGTAAATTCTTAATCTAGATGTAAATATGCTGTATCGCTGACAATTTAGAGTAAGAAAAAGCTGCTCCAATCACAATCAGGATTGTGCGTTTATAATCTAAATTTTGAATTCAACAACTTGGTTGAAAATGCAAATTCTGGTTCTGGATTATCAATTTTGTCGTGTTGTGAGTCTTGAGCTTTGAATTTATAAATTATGTTGTTCAACAATCACTATTCGATAATCCATTTTATGGACCGTCTTTAAACTTCTTTTCTTCAACTAATAATTCTGAATCTGGTTTCAACACTCTGACTTGTCAGTGGAAGACGCCTCTTAGCATAATCCAAATCTCGGAGTTAATTAAATCAGGTAGTGAGTAGGCTCTAATTATTCGTCCTTACCAAATAAATAATATTTTGTTACATGATCGTAAAAAAAAGTTTTATATATGAGCATTTCAGAGGCCTGTCTGATCATTCCAGTTAAGACTATAGATTTACTAGCTGATTTGTCAGTAGAGAAACCCTTAACTCCCTGGATACGTAGCCTTTTCTTGGGTAACAGAACCCACAGTAAGTCAAAACCCTCGGAAGTGAAATTTTGCGAGGCAGCTGCAAGCCTCGTTCCATAGGCTAATGAAATATTAGGTTGGCATGAATAATCTCTCGTTTACTTTGTTTCTTTCTATGAAATTAAAATTTTAGTGTTTACAAATATATTCTTACTATTTGGCAGAATCTGTCAGTTGATATTCCCTTCTCCTGTCGTAGCATTCTTGAATACCAGAGTCATTCCAAAGATCCTTCATATACCCTATGAAAGGCTCGTCAAAAGACGTGACTAATTCATAGTCAATTTCTCGAACAGCTTGAGCTTTCTCCTTCAGGAAAGACAAAAATTATTTTAGAATGTGAACAAATGAATAAAAATAATTATTGTAAGTAAACTAATCAATAAATACATTATTTAAAATTATAGAATAAAATCGATCAGTGGAAAAAAAAAACACATAATAGTATATTAATAATAATAATTTAAAAATAACATAGAATATGAGTTGAAATAACTTGAGTTCAAAAATGATAATATAGAATATAATAATAAATAATAATGCCATCATATTAAAATAAGGTAAAATTAATCAGTGGTGTGATAAGTAGCAAAATGAACAACAGAATAAAATGGATTATTATAAAAATAATATTGTAGGTTTACTCCTGTAGGTGTCCATCAGGTCAGCTTTTTAAATAATTAATTAATTTAAAAAAAATTTCGAAAAAGAAGTTTTTCAAAGAAAGGTAAAGGCGATATTAAACCTAAGATCAGGAGATGCAAATACCTGCTAAAATTCAAACTAGAAAAAACAAGAAATTACTATTAAAGAATAAATGAAACCCAAAACGAACAGAAATTAAATAAACAATCATGGCAAACAACATACAATACGTACTAATATAAATGAATAAATGTATCTTAAAACGAGTGAAACTTAAACTGAATATACAAATCAAGCTTGAAACGAACGAAAATCACTACAAACAAGAGTTTAGCTTTTGCCTCCTTCTCTCACTGTAAAAGTCAAAAACCTACCGTGTCATTGGCGCTTTACTGAAAACGAATTATATTACAAATATTTTCTTTTGTAATTACTACAACACTGAAAATAAACATAAAAGTTAGAGTAGAATTAAATTTTGAAGTGAGGAGCTTTCAGCAATTAATATCATTATATATCGAATATTCAGTTTAATTTTATTACTTCTTCCAAGACTGTTCAAGACAAATATAGCCTCACTACAGACAAGAGTTTGGATACTGCCCCCTTCCTTAGCTGTAAAATTCTAAAGCCTACTGAGTCATTTGTGCTTCACTGATAACGAATTATATTACAAATATTTTCTTTTCCAGTTATTATAGCATTGAAAAAATAAAATTACAGCGAAATAAAATCTTGAACTGATTATCTTTCAACAATTGATATCATTATATATCAAATATTCAGTTTGATTTTATTTGTACTTTCCAAGACTGTTCAAGACACATATAGTTTTCAGTAAAGCGCCAATGACGCAATAGGTTTTAGACTTTAACAGTGAGAGAAGGAGGCAAAACCCAAACTCTTGTTTGTAGTGGTTTTTGTTCGTTTCAAGCCTGATTTGCATATTCAATTTAAGTTTCACTCGTTTTAATATATACTTATTCATTTATATTAGTACCTATAGTATGTTGTTTGCTATGATTGTTCATTTAATTTCTGTTCGTTTTGGGTTTCATTTATTCTTTAATAGTAATTTCTTGTAATTTATTCATTTATATTAGTACTTGTTGTATGTTTTTTGCTATGATTATTTATTTGATTTCTGTTTGTTTTGGGCTTCATTTATTCTTTAATAATAATTTCTTGTTGTTTCTAGTTTGAATTTTAACAGGTATTTGTATCTGCTGATCTTAAGTTTAATATGGCCTTTACTTTTCTTTGAAAAACTTCTTTTTCGGAAAGTTTTTTTAAAATTAATTTTTGTTCATTATTTATTTCAAAAAGTTTCCAGTTTTTAGAAAATGCCTCATTTCAAAATCAATTTTTTTCAACATCAAAGTATCAAAACTAGTATAAAAGCACCAAAGTATCAAAGTAATGAGAGCATCTAAATAAACAATGTATCAAGGTAAACAAAGTATCAAAGTAACAATAAGCAAGTTCCGTAACTCAGAACCATTTCTCCGGTGTTGGAGGCGGGGGGGGGGGGGGGTTCAAACCCAGAAACATATTTATTTGGCCTTTCAATTACTTTGAACAAAATGGCTATCTCAAAATTTTGAGCGGATGCCCTTTGGGAAAGTGGGACGTGGGCTAATTGCCCGTTGATCATTTTTGACTCTTAAAAAAAGAACAAAAAATTTTAATTTCTGATCAAATGAGCCCTTTCAAAGTAAATACAACCACTCTTTCCACAAAAAAAGTTATATCTTAATAATGGGCAGCCTAAATAAGTTACAACCGTTTCCCTGGGGACTATGCATGTGCCCGCCAACCACTTTTGATGACTCTTAAAAAGGTGAATAGAAATTTCAATTTCCAATCAAATAAGCCACCTTTTATGTTTATACGACCACCCCTTACAAAAAAATCTTACCTGCCCGGGGCATAACATACAACACTTCCCCCGGGCTCTGGGTGGCGTGTTGACCCCCTGTTTGCCCTGTTATTTGATATTTTAAACTATCTTGAACAAAATGGCTATCTCAAAATTTTGATCAGATACATTTGGGGAAAAAGGGGCCTTGGGGGGACTAGTTGCCCTCCGATCACTTTTTACTCTTAAAAAGGGCACTAGAAATTCCAATTTAAAACCGGATGAACCCACTCCGAAGTTAATACTACCATCACATCCATAAAAACCTTGTAACCCCGGGGCATAATTTACAACACTTGTCCTCAGGTTTTGGTGGGCTGTGTTATCCCTGTAGTCTTTGTTATATGATCTTTGGTCTATTTGAACAAAATGACTATATAAAAAATTCAATGGGACGCATTTAGGGAAAAGAGGGTTGGCGGGAGGGTGGGGGGGCTAGTTTAATCGGATCACATTTTACTCTTAAAAAGGGGATTAGAACTTTCAATTTATAATCATTTGAGTCCCCTCCGAGGTTTATGAAATCACTCCTTCCATAAAAAATTTATATGCCCCCAGGGCATAAGTTACAACCCTTTCTCTGGGCTCTAGGGAGAGGAGGGGTATGTTGACCCTGAAGTTCTTGTTATCTGATCGTTGGACTATTTCAAACAAACAAACCCATAAAAAGGTAACTAGAACTTTCAATTTCCAATCAAATGAGCCACCTCAGAAATTTATACGACCTACCCTTACATAAAAACCCTATATGCCCTCGGGACATAACTTTAAAACACTTAAATCCGGGCTCTGGGGGTTCGTGTCGACTCTGGAGTTTTTATTATCTGATTTTGAACTATTTTAAAAAAAAATGAATACCTCAAAATTTTATCGGATGGGTTTGGGGAAAAAGGGCGTGGGGGGGCTAGATGCCCTTCAGTCTCTTTTGGCTCTTTAAAAGTGAACAAGAACTTTCGATTTCCAATCAAACGAGCCCTCTCTAATTTTTATACGAGCACCCCATCTATAAGAACCATATATACCCCCAGGACATAACTTATAACGCCTGCCCCCGAGCCCTTGGGGGTTTTGTCGAACCCGGAGTTTTTATTATCTGATGCTTGGATTCTTTCTAACAAAATGGCTATCTCAAAATTTACATCGAATGGGTTGGGGAAAAAAGGGATGGAGGTGCTAGTTGCCTTCTGATCTCTTTTGATTCTTAAAAAGTGAACTAGAAATTTTAATTTCCAATCAAATGAGCCCTCTCTGAAGCTTATACGACCATCCCTTCTATAAGAACCATATATGCCCCCAGGGCATAACCTAAAACGCCTCCCCGGGCCCTGGTGGGTTTTGTCGACCCCGGTGTTTTATTATCAAATGTTCGAACTATATATTAGCAAAATTGTTATCTCAAAACTGTTATCGGATGGGTTTGGGGGAAAAGGTCGTCAGGGGAGGGGCTAGTTGCCCTCTGATATCTTTTGAATCTTAAAAAGTGAACTACAACTTTCAATTTTCAATCAAATGATCCCTCTCTGAAGTTTATAAGAGCATCCTTTCTATAAGAACCATATATGCCCCCCAGGGCATATCTCACAACGCCTGACCACGGGCCCTGGAGGGTTATGTCGACCTTGGAGTTTTTTTATATGATCTTTGAACTATTTTTAACAAAATGGCTAACTCAAAACTTTTATCGGATGCATTGGGGGAAAAAAGGCTTGGGGGGGGTCTAGTTGCCCTCTGATCTCTTTTGAATCTTAAAAAGTGAACTAAAACTTTCAATTTCCAATCAAGTGAGCCCTCTCTGAAGTTTATACGGGCATCCCTTCTATAAGAACCATGTATGTCCCTAGGGCGTAACTTACAACATCTGCCCCCGGGCCCCGGGGGTTTTGTCGACCCTGGAGTTTTATTATCTGATGTTTGAACTATTTTTAACAAAATGTCTATCTCAAAATTTCTACCGGATGGGTTTGGTGAAAAAAGGGCGTGGGGGGGGGCTAGTTACCCTCTGATCTCTTTTGACTCTTAAAAAGGGAACTAGAACTTTCAATTTCCAATAAAATAAGCCCTCTCTGAAGTTTATACGAGCATCCCTTCTAGAAGAACCATATATACCCCCAGGGCACAATTTATAACGCCTGCACGGGCCCTGGGTGGTTGTGTTGACCCCAGAGTTTTTTTTATGTGATCTTTGAACTATTTTTAACAAAACGGTTATTTCAAAATTTTTATTGGATATATTAGAAAAAAAGGGCGTGGGGGGAGGCTAGTCGAGCTCTGATCACTTTTGACTCTTAAAAAGGACACTAGATCTTCCAATTTACAATCGAATTATTCCCTCTGAAGTTTATACGACGACCCCTTTCATATGATGGGTTTGGGGGAAAAAGAACATTGGGGGAGGCTAGTTCCCCCTGATCTCTTTTGACTCTTAAAAAGTGAACTAGAACTTTCATGTTTCAGTCAAATGAGCTCTCTCTGAAGTTCATATGAGCATCCCTTCTACAAGAACCATATATATCCCCAAGGCATAACTTACTACGCCTGTCCCCGGGTCGTGAGGGGTTGTATCGACCCCGGAGGTTTTATTATCTGATGTTTGAACTATTTTTAACAAAATAGTTATCTCAAAATCTTTAATGGATGGGTTTGGGGAAAAAGGATTGGGAGGAAGGCTAGTTGCCCTCTGATCTCTTTTGACTCTTAAAAAGTGAACTAGAACTTTCAATTGCCAATTAAATGAGCCCTCTCTGAGGTTTATACGAGCATCCCTTCTATAAGAACCATATATGCCCCCAGGGCATAACTTACAACGCCTGCCCCCGGGCCCTGGGAGGTTGTGTTGACCCCACCGTTTTAGTTATATAATCTTCGAACTATTTTTACAAAATGGCTATCTCAAAATTTTTATCGGATATATTTGGGCGACAAAGGGCGTGGGGGAGCTATTTTCCCTACGATCACTTTTGACTCTTAAAAAGGACACTAGAATTTACGATTTCAAATCAAACGAGCCCCCTCTGAAGTTTATACGACGATCTCTTCCATATGAAGTGCCTCTGGGGGGAAAAATAATAATAAAACATTGGAGCCGTAAGGCCTTTACCATAGGCAATGCTATAGCGTTGCCTCTTACATGATATTTTTCTTTACTTCAAAGGAAACAAAAGGACGAGTTATTGTACAGTGTTGCACATTCGCATATTTTGTTGCATATTCAGTAATCATGCCGTAGCCCAAAGCAGGAGCATCACGTATTGGGGGGAGGATCCCCCCCCCAATGTTTTTAGCCAGACGGTATTAAAAAATTTAGTAATAAAATAGTGGTGCAAAAAGTTGCTAATTCACTGGCTGATTTGTTTGTTTTTTTTGTTAGGTCTAATTTTTAAAGGGCTTTTTTAAAGGGCGTTTTTTAAAGGGCTAATCGAAATAAACGACGAAAAAAAAAAAACAATGGAAGAAGATGAGTCTCAGTCGGTAAAAAAATTGAGTAAATTATAATAACAATAGGATCCAAATCAGTCAGTAAAAATGACCAGCCAGTAAGTAAAATCCATTGTATCCCCCTCCTCCCAAAAGTTTTGGATAGGGGCGCTTTAATCGGAGAGTGTATTCAAATAGAGAAAGAGAGGTTACTGATTTCTAATGTCAGAAGGTCTGTTCTATTTCACCTGACCTCTTTTTGTAACATATTTTTTTACTCTGACGTCTGAACAAACAAAAGTTCACAAATTTGTTCAGACAAAAACGCATGAAAAAGTTTTGACGTCGCTTTCACCTTTTCTGTATTTACCCGTTTTTGCCATGTCAGATCTTGACTCTGTAGAACGGACACAAACCTTGGTTAGTTTTTTTGTGAGAAATTTCAAGCAAGTAAAAGGAAGGAAAAGTTTTGTTTAAAGATATTTCGATTTACGGGATTTGCTCTGGTCGATTAAATATGAACATTTACTGACGAAAAGCGTTGCCTAATTTAACCAATCAGCGGCAACACTGCCCAAAATGCGATACTGCTCTAAAATATTTCAAATTTTAAAACAACCAAAAGAAAAATCTTAGAAAATTTTGGCTTCAGGTATGAATAGATCCAAGATGGGTCTAGGGGTCAAAATCCTTTTTTTTTTACTTCGATGTCCTTGGTTAGCTTATGTTACATCACTAATTCAAAAAACTTACAACGCTTGCATTTTCGCCATAATTAATTTTAAGAATATCCATTGCTCTAATCATAGATTGCATAGCCATGTAGATGTTCTGAAAAATGAGTTTAATAAAACTTCTTTTATCTTCATCAGAGTATCCAGAGCCGTTGATAATTCTCATTTGTTTGATAAAAGTGGATTTGCCAGACTCTCCAGTACCTAAAAGACAAGATACTTAGGGTTCACTTACTGGCATTAAGGTTTCCCTGTGAAAATGTGATTTTGCGACAAGCCGTTCATGTCGATTTTACGACATATTAAATAAAAAAAAACAAGTTTTTTTAACTGAAAGTAAGGAACGACTTTAAAACTTAAAACGAACATAAATTATTCCGTATATGAAAGGGGCTGTCCCCTCCTCAACGCCTCGCTCTTTACGCTAAATTTTTTATTGTTTAAAAAAAATAGAGTTGCGAGAAAGTCAAACTTTATCGTAAAGAGCAAGGCGTTGAGAAGGGGTTAGCC
Source organism: Artemia sinica (assembly GCA_027921565.1). NCBI lineage: Eukaryota > Metazoa > Arthropoda > Branchiopoda > Anostraca > Artemiidae > Artemia > Artemia sinica. Next base: position 1,475,831 of record JAPEVW010000042.1, read on the forward strand.
CCTTTCATTTACGGAATAATTTCTGTTCGTTTTAAGTTTTAACGTCGTTCCTTACTTTTAGGTAAAAAAAAAACTTTTTTTTTATTTAATTTTTGAATGTTTTTGAATTAATGCAAGTTTTGATTTTGGCTCACCGTACATGAATACTTAAAACAAAATTTATTAACATGAATAATTAAACTTGTTTAATTTTATCTAAGAACATTTTAATTAGTAATAAATATACGTAACTTACGAATTAACTTGCGTAACGAACTTCTATATTCTTATATTTTTAATACGTATATTAGGGGGCTCGCCCCCTAGTCAATACCTTGCTCTTTAAGCTAAAGTTTTAATTTTGTTCCAATTCTTTGAAAATGACCCCTTAATCACAAAGGCGATTAATTAGAATAAATAGCTAATTCTCAAAATTTTGATCGGATGACTTTGAGAAAAAATGAGCATGGGAGGGGGCGTAGTTGCCCTCCATTTTTTTGTCACTTAAAAAGGGCAGTAGAACTTTTAATTTTCGTTCCAATTTGCTAGGACCACTGGGTCGATACGATCACCCCTGGAAAAAAAAAAAAAAAAAAAAAACAAAAAACAAATAAACACGCATCCGTGATCTTTCTTCTGGCAAAAAATGCAAAATTCCACATTTTTGTAGATAGGAGCTTGAAACCTCTACAGTAGGGTTCTCTGATACGCTGAATGTGATGGTTTGATTTTCATTAAGGTTTCATAACTTTTAGGGGATCTTTCCTCCTTTTTCTAAAATCAGCCAAATTTTCTCAGGCGCGTAACTTTTGATAGGTAAAGCTAAACTTGATGAAACTGATATATTTGAAATCAGCATTAAAATCTGATTCTTTTGATGTATCTATTGGTATCAAAATCCGTTTTTTAGAGTTTCGGTTACCATTGACCCGCCGGGTCGCTCCTTACTTACAGTTCGTTGCCACGAACTGTAAGTAAGTAAGAACCACGAACACAACTGTTTGATGAAAATCGCCTTTTATTAATAAGAAACCATATATTGAAAGCAGCTTTATTCACAACCGGCCTTGTTTTTTCGCATTTTTGTAACCTCTCTAAGTTAAAAAAAAATCAGCTTTTTTAACTGAAAGTAAGGAGTAACATTAAAACTTAAAACAAACAGAAATTATTACCCATATGAGGGGGTTTTTTTCCCCTCCTCAATACCTTGCTTTTTACGCTAAAGTTTGACTTTTTGTTTCAATTATTAAAGAATGACTCCTGAAACACAAGGGCTGTTTAATTAGAATAAAAAGCTTTTTTAAAAGTTCTACAAAAGAAACTTTAGCGTACAGAATGAGGTACTGAGGAGGGGGAAACGCCCTTCATATACGTAATAATTTCTGTTCGTTTTAATTTTTAATGTTGCTCCTTACTTTCAGTTGAAAAAAACTTTTTTTTAGATTTCTGATCGTGTTTTAAACAATGCCAGGAAGTCCGGCTCCCCCTCCATGGAAAATTCCCTTCCCCCAAAGAAAAGTTCCTCCATAGAAAGATCCAAAACACCTTCCCTCGCCAGAAAAATCCCCTCCCCCGCGAGAAAAATCCCCTCTCCCCGCTAGAAAAATCCCCTCCCCCGCAAGAAAATCCCCTCCCCCGCCAGAAAAAAAAATCTCCTCCACCCGAAATATTTCCGTATTTCGGGTAAACAATGGACGAAGTTAATAGCTTGTAGCCTTTCCACTAAAGATTGTGGGGGTCAAGTCAACCTCAAAGACATATTTATTAGATCCTTTGACTATGCTGAGCAAAACGGCTATCCAAAAATTTTGATCAGGCCACTTTGGGGAAAAAGGGAGTATGGGAGGGGGGCTAGATGCCCTCCAACATTTTTGGTCACATAAAAAGGGCACTACAACTTTTAATTTCCGATGAAATGAGCTCCCTCCCGATATTCCAGGATTACTGGTTCGATACAATCACCCCTGGAGAAAACATAAAAAAAAAAATAAATAAACAAGCATCCGTGATCTTCCTTCTGGCAAAAAAGCTAATTTTCCAATTTTCGTATATAGGAGCTTGAAGCCCCTGCAGTAGGGTTTTCTGGTATGTTGAACCTGATCATGTGATTTTCATTAATATCACTTAATGTTTTGGGGGTGATTCCCCCCTTTTTCAAAAACTGGGTAATTTTCTCAGGCTCATAACTTTTCATGGATAACATTAAACTTGATGAATTATATATATTTTGAATAAGCATCACAATTCTATTCTTTTGATGCATCAATTGTTATCACGCCTCTGTTTCTTAGAGTCTCGGTTGCTATTGAGCCGCCTCGCTCCTTACTTACAGTTCATTACCACGAACTATTTGATAAAATTGAGAGATTAATGCCTTTCTTAAGTGAGCCCAATATTGATGATATTGTGAGTTACAACCCAACACACATAATTTAGGACTGTTTGTTAGATTTTTAATATTATGTCTTATCACCTGAAACTATTGATAGTTTAAAACCCTGAGTATTTTGTCCTGTCCTGATATCATCGTTTTGTACTGGTTAGGTGATCATTTTGAAAATGACACTGTCCAAGAGGAAAAAATTTTTCTTTCATCTCAGCTTTTCTATGTCTATTTATTTTAAGTATCATGGAATACAATCATAATACCCCAAAAGTTTTTAGATATATATATATATATTTCAATTCTATGTTATTTGGAGCTATGGTCTTCCAAACTCTATTAGCCACATAAAATCAAATTTCGCAGTAAAAAAAAAAAGAAAAAAAATCAACTGAAAGTAAGGAGCAAAATTATTCTGTATGTGAGGGGCTGGCCCTTCCTCGACCCTCGCTCTTTACGCTAACGATTCGTTGTTCGTTTGCGTTGTTCTACAATTTTGAAACGTATCAGGATTAGCAGCTATTTTTCAAATACCTAAGATTGATTTTACCTGTGATGTAGCCGATATTACTTGAGCCCTACTTGAGCTGTAGCTTGCACCGAAATAACAAGAGATTCATATAGTCGATTCCATTAGTAGTTTCAAATATTTCCATTCGCCGAGCCATAATTTTGATATTACTTAGTTTTTTTAGAGAACGATTTAAAATTGATCAATATAGGGGAACTATCCTATTTTCTTGTATCTGAGACATATTTTAAACATGTTCTTCAGTCTAAATGGAAGTGCAAAGCTTTTTTTTAAAAAAAAAGAGGAATCTTTTCTTGTTATATTGGAACATTAAAGACTGCCGAAAAATAGTATACCAAATACTTTTACCAGGGGCGTAGCTAGGAGGCAAGGTGGTAAAGTCGTCCCTGGGTACAGTATGTCCTAGGACGCCATTTAGATAAACACCACGTTTATATTTTGAAGTTATCAATTATTTTGTAGTAGGTTGCATATGACTGCATCAAGACATGGCTAATTGTAGACTGAGAAAAGCCAAGACAGATAGTTCAAGTAGTTGAGAGGCAAATGTTTAAATGGCTGGGGCTGCATGGGTAAATGGCGGGAGTATGCATGACTCTTTTATTGGACATATACTTGTCAGGTTAGTTTTTGGAAAGGCATGCCTGCCTAGAGTCTCAGGCATCATGTTGACCAAGAATTTAAAATTGACAGAAGACCGTTAGATTGCCTGTAATGAGAGGCAAACAAGGCACGCCCGCCTATGGTCTTAAGAAGGTTGACCGAGAATATAAAACATCCATGTTTTTACCCTGTTACGTCCTTGCACAAAAACGTCACAACTCTCTATTTTGCTTGCTATGGTTAGCCTTCACTTCTTGCCTATAAGAGCTCTTAGGCCCTCATAAGTACATTCATAAATCCTGCTATTAGTAGCATCGTTAGTAGCTCATTAATATGTACCGTGGTATTCTAGACTGTGTACTATAAGCGTTTATTCACGTACGTTGGATAGGTTGGAATGAATTGTTGGGCTGTAAACCGATATTAAGAACTTAAAAATATTATTTATGTTTGCTTATTAAGATAAATTATTAAATTTGTCTAACCTTAAAATGTCTATAGTTTGATATCATATGCATTTTCACAGCTTTGAAATCACATTATTTCGGTAAACATGGTCACTTTAAAATGATATTGCTCATGGAGTCAGCTCATAAAGGTCTTAGCTATGTTTCTGTAGAAAGCAAATTACTTAGCACAATGATACTTTTTAGATGCTGTGGATAAAGTGTTTAAGAGAGCAACAGTCTGGTTTTAGGAAGGGTTGAGGATGCACCGACCAAATCTTTACTATTAGATTAATAATTGATAAGTGCCAGAGTCATCAGACCATGTACTCCACGGTTTTTAAGATCATGCATAAACGTTTGATTCAGCCAAAAGAAGAGCTTTCGCGAAGGTCTTATCCTTGTATGGTATTCCAGATAAATATATTAAAGTGATTAGATCTATGTACGAGCAAAATATTTTCTCCGGTTAAGGTAGGAAATGAGGCTAGCAGCTGGTTTCGTAATTAATCAAGAGTTAAGCAGGGTAGCGTTCTATCACCAGAGGGGTAATTTTTGATAGACTTTGCCCTAAGAGCACAGCACAGAACATGGAACCAAATGGGAAGGTTAAACCCTCCTAGAATTCGATTATGCTGATGATTTGAGCGTCCTAGATGGAAATGCTAGCAAAATGAATGAATTTTCGGAGATTTTGAGAGTCCTCGGTGCAAGAATAGGCTTGAAAATTAATGTTAAAAAGACTAAGTTACTAGGACTAAGTAAGTGGACGTAAAGAGGTGATGTTGGGAACAAGAAGACCGACAAAGTGGACAGCTTCACTTACCTAGGTAACATTATCAGTAAAGATGGTGGGTGTAGTGAAGATGCTGAAAGTAGACCAGCCAAAGTCTAGGGTATTTTTTTTTTTCACAGTTGAAAAAAGTTTGGTAGAACAGGAAGGTAAGTCTGCGAACCAAGATTAGAATATTGGAAGCTACAGTGATAACGGTGGTCAAGTATGGATCTGAAGCGTGGACACTGAAAGACGGAAGAGGATTGCGGGATGTTTTTCAGAGAAATTGTCTACAGATAGATTTGGGTGATCGTCTGACTGACAGTATTTCAAACAGTAAACTGTACGAGGAATGTGGTTTAGTCCGACTTTCTATGGCTATAAATAAGAGAAAGGTTTAGATGGCTAGACACATTCTGCGGTTGAAGAATGACAGATTGATGAAGACTGTCATGTCGGCCAACCTTCTAGGCTCAATCCAAAAGCAGGCCGTCCCCGAATGGGGTGGGAGGTCGTCGGAATGGAAAAAAAATTAAAGGAAAGCGGGAACTTATTTGGAGGGTGAAAATAGGGAGGCTTTGAATAGATTGGGATGGAGGAGGAGCGTGTGTGGTAGTTTTAGCCTCAGGCGGCAAGGTTCTGCAGTGAGTTGTTAATAGTAGTAGTATCATGAAATTAAAAAAGCAAAATCTTCCCGATGGAAGTCAAGAGCAAAGATGAAACTGAAAACGAACAACAATTATTGCCAGGCAGTTTATAAAACATATATCTGCAATATTGGTACAAATAAAACTTATTTATAACATTTCCTTAAATTCCAAAAAGTAACGCTTTAAAGAAAAGTGATCTTACTTGAGGTTTTGAGAGGATTAAAATTATATACTAAAATTTACTGTTTAAATGGTCGGGTGAAAGACTATTGAGAACCTTATGAACTGGTCTTCAATTTTTGCAGTGTACTGATTTTCTGCTCCTAATCGAGTTTTATTATGTCGACTTTGTGCGTAATTTTTTTTACGTAAAAATATTTTTTTTTTTTTTTTTTACGTTAACACTGCCGTTTCTTTTTCAAGGTCGGCTTATAGTCCACACGTGTTAACTCTTAATTAATCCTGTTCTAATGGAAATATTTTTCTTGGTTCCATGGCACCAATGTCAATCCCATGGGTAAAACCGTTAAATGGGAGAAAAGACGCTTACCTAATAATAGCAGCTTTAGCTCTTTTCTAGCACTTTGCTTATCCTTCTTTAACTGTTTTTCGATTTCTTGATTTATTCTCTTTTGTTCTTTAGCTTCTTCCGACTGACAGCAGGCCATGTTTACGAATATTTGTTTAATCGTTCTAGAAGATCGTAAAAGGTCCTTTTCCAACCAAAAAAAACTGACCACTTAGATTCTATACAACGTAACAAATATTTCTGACGAAGCCCGGTATGGAAGAATCCTCAATAATGCTAGAATTTCGTAGTTATATAGAGGATTAGCGTTTAAACTAATTTAATTAATGTAGTCCAATAAAAGACATAGAATAGGTTAATAGATAGAATATAGGAAATAAGGCAGAACACAACTATTTTCGACTCCTCAAAGGGAACAGACAAAGAACATCGAAAAAAAAACTAAAATAAAATAAAAAACCCACAATGTAGCATTACCAAGCAAAACTAAAATAAAACCATAAACAAAAATATTTTTTTTTAACCTCCTTATAGGACACGATAAGAATACTTGATCTTTGTTTTTGAAAAAAAGCAGAACAGAACTGTTTTCGACTCCTCAAAAGGAACAGACAAGGACCATGGGGAAAAAAAAAAAAAAAAAAAAAAAAAAAAACAGGGAAAAACCCACACACAGTCTAACATTACCAAGCAAAACCAAAATAAAAACATAAACAAAAATATTTTTTTAACCTCCCTATTTAATTTTTCTTTGTATTAGACTGAAGAAAAAAGAACCCCCTTTACCTGAAAGATCTTTGTTTTTTGAACTAACTTACGTTTTGAATACTAATGTAGATGTAGTCTCGATTAATATGTTTAAAGATACTAGTTAAAAACAAAAATTGCCTGAAGCTTTCCAACCCTGCTGAGATAGCCATAAACTGTCCGTGACACAGGCAATGTTTAATTCATATTGAACCAATATTAAGCACCAAGGATTCCTTATTCTTTTATTGAGAAACCCTTCAAAGCAATAAGGAACTAAACGAAAAAAATAAGGAAGAGAAAAAACACATATTGCCATATAATAAAATAAGCAAAGATACAAAATTACAAAAAGAAAAGAAATCTATTACTTACTATTTAAGAAAATAGGACTATTCATTTACGATTATGTTCAGTTTATCGGCAGCACATTAATCAGCGACAGTGAAATTTGCAAGAGCTAAATAATTTTGTTTTACCTTAGAGGTTGATGAAGTAAATACTTCGCAAAACTAAAAAAAATATACTGATAGGATGTTAATCTTGTCAGTGTTAAGGGAACGTTCCCAGAAGATTGTTGCACGCAGCATGTGAGGAAGAGCGACAGCATCACATTTTACTACTACTTCAACAAACAAATAATTGCCACACAAAACCCTCTTAGGCGAAAATAGCTGCTTGCGCTCCTCATTCCAAAAACTATTCAAAGCCCAGCCTTTTACCCCTCTCATGAACTTTCAATGTCCTTTAGAATTCACGGCCTCTTCCAACACAGTTTAGGACGACCTGCTTCTCCTTTGGATTTAAATGGATGGACAGAAAGGACAATCTTTGGCAATTTGCAAAACATAATCTAGTAATTTTAGCCTTTCTTTCATTCTAGCCTAGAAAGCTAATCGAACCAAATTTTTCTTTCAGCAAATTGTTTGATAAACGGTCAGCAAAAGGAGGACCCAAAACAACCGTTTTACAATTCCTCTCCAAAACATTTACTATAGGGGCGTTTTTTCACTCATCAATGTGCTGAGATCTTACATCATTTGTCAGAAAACGCTTAAAAGTGAGATCTTTGAACAAAGATCTTACATCTTTGGTCGTTTTTGTGCAAACCTCTTTCATCATTCTGCTCTGATCACCGGTCTGAGAACAATGATGAGTAGATCATCAAAGTTCTCTCATCATTGTTCTATATGGCAAAACAGTGGCGGTCTTCACACTTTTTGCTAACATCAGTGAGCTGTAAGATCTTAGAACAAAGATGAGTTAAAAAACGATAATCTTTGCAGAAAGATGTAAGATCTTAGTGCTAAAAAGCGGGCCTTATATCTTCCTAAAACTTTAGAACTGTCTACAGATTAAAAAAATAGGTTCAATTTGGTATGCTCTTTGGAAATGGAGCAGAGGAAAGTAGTACACAAATCAAAACATGTTAAATATTCCTTTAAATTTATGCATGGTCAAACTATATTCTAAAGTCTAAATAATAATTTTCTAACAACTCAGAAAAGCTTTATTTAATCAGTTATGTTTAGTTATACTATATAGTAACGTATTAGTGGGTCAGCTTGGTGCTGCAGCGAATAATAGTAGCCATAATATTTAGCTACATTTCACAGTAGTTTTTAACAGTTACACGATACACCATCATCTTACCTTGTTTCCTGCAATAAAAATCTTTAATCAAAATTAATATTAGACAAAATAGGACTATCTTCCAAGATAAAATCAATGCCACAGACCAATTTACAGATCAAAGTTTAGCAGTTTTAAGGGGAGGGGGTGGGAGGGTGGGGTAGGAGTTCTGAATACACATCACGAAATATTTTAACATTCGCCCATTACTACCTATAATTTTGTCAAACTTTGGCTATTCTTTTAATATGAGTAAATTTTATTAATACTCCTACTTAAGCAATACTTTTTTTGATTCAATACACAGAAAAAATAAATAATGTTTTATTATATAAGCCAAAATCTAATTACAACTCCAATTACTAACATACAATAAATCGACAAGAAAGCAAATTAAAAGCAAAACAAAGCAAAAATAAATGAGAAAATTGAAATTGAAGAATGCAGACGTTGATAACCTATTAAAAGTGATCGTTTAAAATGTTGAGTTAACTGTTTTACTCCAAACCAAAACAAACTTGCAAGACGATCAAAAATTAAATGGATGAATCTTATCCCAATTCTAGAATGCTGAAAATGAATATTTACGGATCGTTTAAAACTCATTCAAAACTTTTACGAGAGAGGACTCATCAACCAGGGGACATTGGCCCGGTTGATATGTCTAATTGGATGAAAAATTCTCTGAAGCTATTCTAAAAATCAGGTCATAGCAGGGAAGCTTTTATTTATTAAAGACACTTTAATCAGCCGTTGGAACATTTTTTTTTTAATTTTAATCCAAAAAAAAAGGAAACAACCAAATGTATTTTGAATCTGATCAGCTTGGTGGAAGTGATGAAAGAGGTGAGAGCCATGGGTAATTGGAGTAAAGCTAAGACAGATATCTCTCTGTGAGAGGTAAAGCTGGCTTAACCTTTTCAGAGTTATGTAAAAAATATGTACTTTCACTTTTTGATGATAGTATATCATCAATCCTAGGGCGGAACTAAGGTAGATAGGCATATAGTAAGAGTCATTCAAATAGTCTGTCAGTTATGTGAGCCATTTGAAGGCAATTATAGGCCCAAAATTGATTCATAGGTTAAACACAATTTTTTCATTGGATGGACGTAAAATCCGGCTGTCAAAGCGAGATTCAAGTCCTGTCACACCCTAGCTAAAAAAGATTTGGCAAGCGTGCACCTAGGTTGAGGTGCAATCCAACTGCCACAACGAATTTTGATCTCTACCAGATTCTAGCTTAAGAAGTTTGAGTGGGAAGTTGAATCTGAGAAATAGACTGAAGACATGTTCCCTTCTCAGCATCTTATAGGGCACCTTTCTCAGCACATTTCTTTCACCAGTGCATAAACATGAAGCTAATATTTTTTGAACACTAGTTTACCAGCCAGAGAAACGACTTTTTGATCTGTGAGATGAAAAATATAAAAAAAACAATCATTTGCTTATTCAAAGACATATTTTTTCATCGAGTGGAGGTTAAATCTGGCTGTCAAAATGACAATCGATCCCTGCCAGATCCTAGCTTAAAAATTTTGCAACATTTGAGCTCCAAAACGGATTCAAAAAATATTCCCTTCTCAGCATCTAAAAAAGCATTTCTATATTAGTTTGTTCAATCTATTTTATTTTGAAGTAAAATTTTGAAAATACTGTGCAATTTTCGCCGTAATTTTGCAAAAGGGTTCTCCAATTTTCTATAAAAGTACCAAAGACCATAGAATAGTATATACACCAAATAGCACTACTCTAAGCTATCATAAGAATTCCCTCTTTGTTGGCAGCAAAAACGTTTGTAAATGGTTTCGTTCAGCTAAGTTACACGTGTATATATATGCAGTACAATCTTGTATACAAAGATATCATTCGCAAGAATTTAAGTTCATATTACGTTTCTTAATGCAATTCTTACAACATTTGCAGTCTAGTCTGCAATTTTTTTTGCAGAGAAACACCGCCCATACATTTTCTTATGCGTAATAGAGTTTAGTTGCAACTAAAACCTCGTGTAACCGAGCCCCATGGAACTGAACCCCCATTCAACTGAACCCCCGTGCAATTCATCCTTCGTTTAATTCAACCCCCCTTTAACGAACCCCCATTCAACTGAACCCTCATTCACCTCAAACCCCGGAAAGACTTAACCACTCTTTAATTGAACCCCGTGCAACTGAACCCTCGTGCAAGTCGACCCCCGTTCAACTCAACTTCCGTGCAAGTCAACCCCCATTCAACCCAACCTCCGTGCAACTCAACCCCCTTTTTTTGTTTTATGCTGCTTCAATGTAAAACTATACCCCCCCCCCCCCCAAACCCCGTTCAACTCAACCCATTCGACTGAATTCTCGTCCAACTCAATTTCCGTGCAATTGAATCCTCATTTAACTGAACCCCGTGCAACTCAACCCCCGTTTAATTGGACCCTCGTGAAACAAGACCCGTTTTACTGAACTCTCGTCCAACTCAACCTCCTTGACACTCAATCCCCATTTTGACTTCATTTTATGTTGCTTCAATTCAAAACTATTCCTCCTCCCGTCCCCCTCTAAAAACACAACAATTTATCCTTCTATCTTATATATCCAAAAATTAACAAATAATTTCATGCCCAAGCACGCTTGGGTGTCATGGTTGCAGCAGTAGCTGCACTCTAGTACAGAGAAAACCACGGCCCATAGTAGTCAAAACTTAAAAAAAATCCTGTGTCATAAGAAAAATTTGCCACTATAACTGATTTAGGGATGACAGCTATTACATAGATTCATTCTAATATTAAAACTGTATTGCGGAAACAAATTTATAGGATTTTTTAAAAAGAGCTGGAAACGCTGACGAGTCTCCGTTTCTTTTTTTGATTTCTTCAATACTAATAGGGTACTGGAACATCATGGAGAGCTGTTAAAGATAATTTGAAAGTTAATACTCATATTCACACTCTTTTCATAATTTAGTGATGACAATACCATCATAAAATGGCTTATGACACCAAAATGCGATTTTAATGTCATTTTCGAAGTGCAAAGGCTTGAAATGTCTAACACTGAAATCTCCATAATCGAAATCCTTATACTAATGTTTCAAATCCTCCTCTTAAATATTCCCCTTCCCAGTCCCCTTTGCAAGTGGGAAAGTCAAGTTCAAGTAATGATGTAAGTCATAACTGAACTTCCTTTAAGTAATGATATTCGCATTTTTTCAACTGCCACGTATTTTATTGTAGCTATAATTTTATATTCATTTATTTGCTTTGCTGATGACAACTCTTATATATAGAGCGGAATATTAATTAAAAAAATTTAACTGTCTTAAAATAATTCCTAGTTGTTTTACTTCTTGTAATTTGTATTATAGACCACATTACAACTATCATACTTTAACAAATTGCTCACCACAAAATTACAAAACCCGGTATGACGATATATTTGGCAACATATACCTAAAGTAACAAATGTCATTAAAAAATACGACACAACAGCCTACACCCAAATGCAGGATGGAAAGTTCTCTGGATACCCAATGTAGCTTTGAAGCGAGCATTAATTTAATTTTTCTAGCAGCAATAAGAACAGTTCTTAGACAAATTAGCCTATCCCAAAGCAAAACATTCCATTTAATTCGATGTGACATATTTGCGTATCTGATGAGCTGAAATCAATCAACAATTATGGAGCCTCTATTTGCGACGATGTAAAAATCAAAATAATATTTTCTAATAGGCGATCCTCAAGCTCCTCAATAACTGAATAGTTCCTGAAGTTTTTGGTGGTTTTCGTTTATTCTTTCTTATTTGCTATGTTTACGATATCAACGTTACGATATCGTAACCATAAATCGTAAAATAACGGGTAGTCTTTTGTTTCTAAGTTTTCATTTTAGACTATTAAGACTATTCAGACTCATTTTGATTCACCTCTCTTATCTGATTTCGCATAACAAGAAGTCATATTGGTCTTCTTGCATTGTTATGTACTGTGCGGGGACATCATTGACTCAACATGTAAATAATTAACAATCATGAAAAATTAAAATCAGACAAAATAGGAAGCTTCAATTTATGAAAAAAAAAAGTTATTTCTAGGACTGAGTTTCTCCTAAAGGTCCGAAGTGACGATTGTGTTTTGAACTTTCGGTGTAAGGAATCTCTTGAATGATCCCTGCGTGGCACCGGCAGCAAAAAAGGCCCAAATTCCAGTCACAACTGTTACTGCATATACAATGGTAAGACTTACTGCATACAACTGCTGAGCATTTAGAAGAGTCTGAAATATATAAAAAAGCACTAAATTATAGATATCTAACGCGAAGCAAGGAATCTTTAACTTAAAAATAATTTCAGACAATCCTAAAATTTAGGAGTCGTAGTTGGTCATATGCCTTTAAGAATGGAGCAGTTAGAAATTTACCGTCTTCTGTCAGTACTCTCCATGGATCTGGTGGAGATTGTACTTTGCATAGGGTTATAATGTTTTTAAATATCAAGTTTCTCGGTTTTTCAGAAAGGATTCGATACTGCGGACCTGTCTGAAGAAGAGTTTCAGACTAAATCCTGAATGAGTCAAGAGTCACCTAAACTGTTCAGGAGGTCTACAGGGTAAATAAACAACCATCCAATGATAAAGGTTCCACTCATTGGGCTCTTGAAGCTTTAGAAATAAAAGAAAACACATTTTTGCAGGTTTATCAATTAATAGAGATGCTGGTAGCATAAATATTGATCCTATTTATGATATTATTTAAAAAAAATGAACCCATATTTAAAAATAAAGTATTGCAAAATGTCCCAGGGGTTTGTTCAAATAACAAACCTAAGCTAATAGCGGCATCAAAAGCTTTGCATAAAATTAAGTCGCAATAATATATTCCTATTTCATTTGTTATTTTAAAAATTTTAATCCAGTTACTTTTGTTACTTTGTTTATGTAAATGTTAAGTAATTGTATATTAGATATTTTAGGTTAGTCTATTTTAGTTTTTACATAGATTTTTTAGTTATATTTTTTTATTTTTAGTATTTTTTTTTTCTCTACGTTGAAAACGCCTTGTTAGGTACGGGCGAAATATTCGTTTGATTTTTTTTGGTTTTCTTTGTCTTCATTTACTGACCATAGACCCGTTTGTCGTCTTTATATTCATTTCTTTGTGTTTTTTTTTTTAATAAACAACTGAAATAAAAGCTCCACGAGGAACATAAAAAGAAGCTGAGAAAAAAATATAGTAAAAAAAAAAAAATACTTAATACGAAACCTTAAATAAAGGGTAGAAATAGCATTAGGAATTCTTCAAAAACCAGAGGAGAACCTTGATTTACCATATCCACGTTTTGCGCAATTGGCTTCAGCACTATTTCGTTTCCCCAATAATGTATAAATTAATTTTTACTATAGAAACAGTATCACAGTAGTAAGGTTTCTTATGGCACATGAGAACGATAATCCTATATAATTAAATCGATTACTTAAAACAGGCTTCCTTGTGTTGAAAGAATGGACTTTCTTTTTTGAAGTATAATTGTCAAGAGCTTAAGAAAAGTATTCCATATTCATAGAAATTCAGAGAGTATAACTTTAAATTGTGTAAGTACTATTACGCGATTTGTCTGGGGAACGGGTTCAACATAGTAATACACATTTTGAAAACGTGGGTAATACACATTGTAATACACATTGTAATACATTGTAATTATTGTAATTATGTAATTATGTTGTAATTATGTAATCATGTTGTATACACATTGTAATACAACATAGTACTATTCACATTTTGAAAATCACAGTCGAAAAACGATTTCTCTGACAGTAAGAGAATTGCTAATTCAAGGAGTGAGTTCGACCAAACAACTGTATCTGTGCACACGAAGACCCCCCAGGCCTTAGAAAAACATTTTAGCAAAAAAAAAAAAAATCATAAAAAAGGCTACCTCCAAATACACTAAAACGTAAAGCACAGTTTCCTTTTCCTCAAACCCCAACAAAATCCCCAACAGTTGTTTTTATTCTTCAGACTATTGATTGGTACAATCACGGTTATTCTGTCACTGGATTAGTTAAAAAGAAATATTACACAAAACAAGTTTTTCAAAGAAAAGTGAAGAGTTCTATTAAGCCAAAAATGAGCAGAAAACAGCGTCAAATAATCTTCCAAGCGTAGAACCACCACAAATAAAGATTAATAAGTAAATGAAACTCAAAACGAACAGAGATTACAATAAATAGCCGAGTCAAACTCAAAACGAGCAAAAATTAACATGAGTAGGGCTGATGACCCCCATGCCTTCTCAAGACCAGAACATAATTTACGCTTTACTGAAAACAAAATACGTTTTAAATGTTTTCACTTTTTTTAACTGAAAGTAAGGAACGACGTTAAAACTTAAAACAAACAGAAATTATTCCGTATATGAAAGGGGCTGTACCCTCCTCGACGCCTCGCTCTTTACGCTAAAGTTTATCTTTCTCACAACTCTATTTTTGTAAACAATAAAAAAATTTAGCGTAAAGAGTGTGACGTTGAGGAGGGGACAGCCCCTTTCATATACGGAATAATTTCTGTTCGTTTTAAGTTTTAACGTCGTTCCTTACTTTCAGTGAAAAAAAACTTGTTTTTTATTTAATTTTTGAACGTTTTTGAATTAATGCAGGTTTTGATTTTGGCTCACCGTACATGAATAATTAAAACAAAATTTGCATATTAATTTTACTTTTATTTGGTTAAATGGCTTTCTCGAAACTTGTTTAATTTTATTTACGATTACGATTTTATTTAGAGTTGTGAGAAAGTCAAACTTTAGCGTAAAGAGCAGTGCGTCGAGGAGGGGATAGCCCCTTTCATAAACGGAATAATTTCTGTTTGTTTTAAGTTTTAACGTCGTTTCTTACTTTCAGTAAAAAAAAAACGTGTTTTTTTTTATTTAATTTTTGAACGTTTTTGAAATAATGCAGGTTTTGATTTTGGCTCACCGTACATGAATAATTAAAACAAAATTTGCATATTAATTTTACTTTTATTTGGTTAAATGGCTGTCTCGAAACTTGTTTAATTTTATTTACGAACGTTTTTATTAGTAATAAATATACGTAACTTACGAATTAACTTACGTAACGAACTTCTATATTCATATATTTTTAATACGTATATTAGGGGTTCGCCCCCTAGTCAATACATCGCTCTTTAAGCTAAAGTTCGAATTTTTGTTCCAATTCTTCAAAAATGACTCCTTAATCACAAAGGCCGTTATTAAGATATAATTAAATAAAAAAAAACAAGTTTTTTTTAACTGAAAGTAAGGAACGACGTAAAACATAAAACGAACAGAAATTATTCCTTATATGAAAGGGGCTGTCCCCTCATCAACACCTCGCTCTTTACGCTAAAGTTTTTTTATTGTTTAAAAAAAAAGAGTTGTAAGAAAGTCAAACTTTGGCGTAAAGAGCGAGGCGTTGAGGAGGGGACAGCCCCTTTCATATAGGCCTACGGAATAATTTCTGTTCGTTTTATGTTTTAACGTCGTTCCTTACTTTTAGTTAAAAAAACTTGGTTTTTTTATTTAATTTTTGAACGTTTTTTAATTAAAGCAGGTTTAGATTTTGGCTCACCGTACATGAATAATTAAAACAAAATTTTGCATATTAATTTTACTTTTATTTGGTTAAATGGCTTTCTCGAAACTTGTTTATTTTATTTACGAACGTTTTAATTGTAATAAATATACATAACTTACGAATTAACTTACGTAACGAACTTCTATATTCATATATTTTTAATACGTATATTAGGGGGTTCGCCCCTAGTCAATACTTTCAGTTGAAAAACTTGGTTTAATTATATTTAATTTCTGATCTTTTTTTTAATAATGCTGGGAAATCCGGCGCCCCCTTGATAGCAGTGTCCCTTCCCCCATGAAAACTTCCTTTATGGAAAAATCCTCCCACATAACCCCCGACCCATCCCCCCCACTACTAGAAAAAATCCCCCCTGAAAACGTCTGTATACTTCCCAATAACCAATACTATATGTTAACGTTGGGTAAAGTTCATAACTTTCAGCCCATCCACCGGGGACTTCGGGGGATTAAGTCATCCTAAAAGACATAGTTATCATATTTTCGACCATGCTGAACAAAATGGCTATCTCAAAATTTTGATCGGGTGACTTTGGGAAAAAAAATGAGCGTGTGAGGGGGCCTAGTTGCCCTCCATTTTTTTTGGTCGCTTAAAAAGGACACTAGAACTTTTAATTTCCGTTCCAATGAGCCCTCCCACGGTATTCTAGGACCACTGGGTCGATACGATCACCCCTGGAAAAAAAAAACTAAAAAAAAAAAACAAATAAACACGCATCCGAGATCTTTCTTCTGGCAAAAAATGCAAAATTCCACATTTTTGTAGATAAAAACTTGAAACCTTGAAGTTCTCTGATGCTCTGAATATGATGGTGTGATTTTCATTAACTTTTAGGGGGTCTTTCCCCTTTTTTTCGAAAATCAGCCAAATTTTCTCAGGCACGTAACTTGATAGGTAGGACTAAAGTTGATGAAACTTATATATTTGAAATCAGCATTAAAATCTGATTCTTTTGATATGTCTGTTGGTATAAAAATCCCGTCTTCTAGAGTTTCGTTTACCATTGAGCCGGGTCGCTCCTTACTTACAGTTCGTTACCACGAACTGTTTGACTTTCATAAATAAAAAAATTATCAAAACTTTAAGGAATAAATATCTGTATATGTCAATTAAACTGACAATCCACGGTTATTTTTTTTTCAGTAAAGCGCAAATTATGTTCTGGTCTTGAGAAGGCATGGGGGTTATCGGGGCACGGTCGGATGCATCAGAAATGCTTCAGGAACGGGAGCGTGTGTGTTGAGGAAATCAAAGGTGCTATACGCATACTGCTACTAATACTGCTACAACTATTGCTACTGCGCAAGCTAAGGGTATTAAGGTGAAGCTTTTGAGCAATATTTAGGCGGATGTTGAACTAAACCAAAATAAACTATGAGCATATGGGCTTTCAAAAAGGTGACAAAGCAATATCTGCAGAACAACTTATATTATCAAGTTACACTTTTAAAGTTAAGTTGTGGGGATTTTGAACTAGCCAGCAGGCGCTATGTGTATGCTTATAATACTAGCACTACAGTAACTATAACTAATGATGCTCAGGGTAATAAGTTGAAACTTTTAGGGAACGTTTAGGAGTTTCAATTAAACGAAAAAACTGTATGCACCCAGGTTTTCAAAAGGGCATACAAGCTATATAATAGGCAACACCACTCTATAATAGCCATAAAGTTCATTGAAACTTTTAAAGGAGCTAATTCGATTCAAAATTAAAAGTTCTGGTGGCCTTTTTGAGAGTAAAAAGAGATTGGAGGGCAAGCAGCCCTTCTCTGAAGCCCATTCATTTTCCAAGCGCAACCAGTCAGAATTTTTGATACAGCCATTTTGTTCACCATAGTAGAACGGTCCAGCAACTATGTCTTTAGGGATATTGGGTTTGTCCGCCCCCTACAATTATGCAAATGGACCATTATGCTTTAAAACTAAATGTTGCTTTAAAATAAATGAAAAGGCATTGTGCTTATGGTTGCCAATAAGACACCTCAAAAATATACCGATAACGACTAGGGGTATTAAGTTGAAACTTTAGGGTCTACTACTATTACTACTTCTACTCTTCCAATTTAAATAAATAAAAAGAGTGTAGGTAATCCAGGTTGTCAAAGAGCTTAGATGGAATCTTTCGGGCATGATATTAAGTTTCATTTTTCAGGTCAACTTCAGGAGCTATAAAATTAAATTGAAAAATACGGTTTGTATCAGGATTAAAAACTGTTGAAAAAGTTTCTCCAACATACAATTAGAAACTCAGACTATGAACTCTTATAGAAAAAAACTGAAAAGATGCGAAAATATAATAATATGAAAAAGACTATGTCAATAAAAAACAAACAGAAATTAATATTTAAAAAACTTTTTCCACAAAACAAGTTTTTCAAAGAAAAGTAAAGAGATCCATTAAGCCAATAATGAGCAGAAATAGAGTCAAATAATCTTCCAAGCGTAAAACTACCACAAGTCACTAATAATAAGTAAATGAAACTCAAAAACGAACAGAAATTACAATAAATAGCCGGGTCAAACTCAAAACGAGCAAAATTAACATGAGTAGGACTGATAACCCCCGTGCCTTCTCAAGACCAGAACATAATTTGCGCTTTACTGAAAAAAAAAAAAATAAATGAAAAATTTAAAACGTATTTTGTTTTCAGTAAAGCGAAAATTATGTTCTGGTCTTCCACCAACTAATCCCAAAACTACTCCACCTACCCTTCACCTTATCAAGTTCTAAACTCTCCATTATTATATCCAACTGTTCTTATTCGATTCAAATTTTGATCCAGAAGCCTATGAACGTCATAGCTATTTTTTAAGCAGTTACACTCCAATGTGAATAATAACAATGTCGCAGATTCAAAATTTGAAAATAAGTTTCTTAAACTAGACACCCTGAAGGCTACGCTAAACAATATTCAAATGGAGTAAACCTGTTACCACTCGATTTTAATTCACTCCCCTCTTTTAAGCAAGCTATTTCCCTTCCTGATTCAACTTCAACTTCAAATCAAATATAAAAAATACAAGATAGAAATCCTAACTTCAAACATCAATAACTCCAATATACCATAGTATCCTATGTCATCTTGCCTGTGTCTAATAACATAACCAGTAAGGTCATAATGTATTATGCTTACTTGTGGGCCATTTAAAAAACTTCTTGAACTGCATTGTCTTTCATTTAATGAATAATAAAAAAAAAACAGAAATGTAATTTCTTTTTACATTTATTTCATTTCATATTTTTCCACGATTTAACAATGACAGCTAATTTTAAAGTAATAGATTTTCCAATTTTATTGAATAAGCTTTATTAGTACGACAGTTACTTTGGTGTTCTCATCGACGTAACTCTATTAGCTTCTGTGACCTAAAAGATCTGTTGCGACAATTGTAGATTTTGATATCAATTGTTTTTATTTCTTGGTTTTGGATTTTATTTGCTTATAAATTATTTTAGTTTTTATCTTTGTTTTTCCAGCGTTGAAGACGCCTTGTTTTCATACAGGCGATATATCGGTGCCATTTAAGTTTTTATATTTTTTTCTTTCTATTGGCCGTAGTTCCGCTTGATTCTTCCTCACTGAGATTTCCCTCATTGTTGTTCATTGGCATGTCGTTTCATGCTGCAATAGTAAAAAGTTTTACCTTTAAGATTTACTTATCAACACTGTTGACAACAAGCTGCATTTGTACAAGCTGCATTAGTACAAAGTTTTACCTTTAAGATTTACCTATCAACACTGTTGACAACAAGCTGCATTTGTACAAGCTGCATTAGTACAAAGTTTTACCTTTAAGATTTACTTATCAACAATGTTGACTACAAGCTGCATTTGTACAAGCTGCATTAGTACAAAGTTTTACCTTTAAGATTTACTTATCAACACTGTTGACTACAAGCTGCATTTGTACAAGCTGCATTAGTACAAAGTTTTACCTTTAAGATTTACTTATCAACACTGTTGACTACAAGCTGCATTTGTACAAAGTTTTACCTTTAAGATTTATTTATCAACACTGTTGACTCCAAGCTGCATTTGTACAAGCTGCATTAGTACAAAGTTTTACCTTTAAGATTTACTTATCAACACTGTTGACTACAAGCTGCATTTGTACAAGCTGCATTAATACAAAGTTTTACCTTTAATATTTACTTATCAACACTTTTGACTACAAGCTGCATCTGTACAAGCTGCATTAGTACAAAATTTTACCTTTAAGATTTACTTATCAACACTGTTGACTACAAGCTGCATTTGTACAAGCTGCATTAGTACAAAGTTTTACCTTTAAGATTTACTTATCAACACTGTTGACTACAAGCTGCATCTGTACAAGCTGCATTAGTACAAAGTTTTACCTTTAAGATTTACTTATCAACACTGTTGATTACAAGCTGCATTTGTACAAGCTGCATTAGTACAAAGTTTTACCTTTAAGATTTACTTATCAACACTGTTGACTACAAGCTGCATCTGTACAAGCTGCATTAGTACAAAGTTCTACGTTTAAGATTTACTTATCAACACTGTTGACTTCAAGCTGCATTTGTACAAGCTGCATTAGTACAAAGTTTTACCTTTTAAGATTTACTTATCAACACTGTTGACTACAAGCTGCATCTGTACAAGCTGCATTAGTACAAAGTTTTACCTTTAAGACTTACTTATCAACACTGTTGACTACAAGCTGCATTTGTACAAGCTGCATTAGTACAAAGTTTTACCTTTAAGATTTACTTATAGACACTGTTGACTACAAGCTGCATTTGTACAAAGTTTTACCTTTAAGATTTACTTATCAACACTGTTGACTACAAGTTTTGCATTTGTAGAAGCTGCATTACTACAAAGTTTTACCTTTAAGATTTACTTATCAACACTGTTGACTACAAGCTGCATTTGTACAAGCTGCATTAGTACAAAGTTTTACCTTTAAGATTTACTTATCAACACTGTTGACTACAAGCTGCATTTGTACAGAGTTTTACCTTTAAGATTTACTTTTCAACACTGTTGACTACAAGCTGCATTTGTACAAGCTGCATTTGTACAAAGTTTTACCTTTAAGATTTACTTATCAACACTGTTGACTACAAGCTGCATTTGTACAAAGTTTTACCTTCAAGATTTACTTTTCAACACTGTTGACTACAAGCTGCATTTGTAAAAAAGTTTTACCTTTAAGAATTACTTTTCAACACTGTTGTCTAACAATCTTTAAGGTTATCCAATACTATTTTTTTTTCTTTGTTACATATAGAATTTTCCCATTGTTTTGTTTTTCTTGTGTCTTTTAGGTGTATTCCAATTTTTGGTCTTCTTCTGTCTTTTTTGCTACTTAAAGTATATTATTCTTCCTATTGAATTGTAACTATCCAATAAATATAAAAACTTACCACAAGTGAAACCGCTAAATGTGACAATACAACATAGGCAACACCCAGATAATTCCTAGTATCCAGAAAACGAAAAAAATAGCACACTCCATCCAGTATGCAGTAGTATAAAGGCCAAGGTAAATGCTGACGAAAACTATGAAGAAGTCTTTTGCCTCGTTATGAAGGCCAACAGTTCCAGGTCCAGTAGAATCCGCCAAAAGATTTACTAAACTGAAAGCACCACTAACAAGTCCGTACCCCAGGCCAGCAACTAAAAAAACGATTAAAAATAAGAAGATCATTTTGTTCCTAAGGAAGGTCTTAATTGGTATAAACACCAATATAGGCCAACAGGTCCAGGTCCAATAGAATCTGCCAAAAGATTTACTAAACTGAAAGCACCAATAACAAGTCCATACCCCAGGCCAGCAACTAAAAAAGGATTAAAAATAAGAAGAGCATTTTGTTCCTAAGGAAGGTCTTAATTGGTATAAATGCCAATACAGGCCAACAGTTTCCAGGTTCAGTAGAATCTGCCAAAAGATTTACTAAACTGAAAGCACCACTAACAAGTCCATACCCCAGGCCAGCAACTAAAAAAAGATTAAAAATAAGAAGAGCATTTTGTTCCTAAGGGCAGGTCTTAATTGGTATAAATGCCAATACAGGCCAACAGTTTCCAGGTCCGGTAAAATCTTCCAAAAGATTTACTAAACTGAAAGAACCACTAACAAGTCCATACCCAAGACCAGCAACTAAAAAAAGGATTAAAAATAAGAAGATCATTTTGTTCCTAAGGGTAGGTCTTAATTGGTATAAATGCCAATACATGGCAACAGTTCCAGGTCTGGTAAAATCTGTTAAAAGATTGACTAAACTGAAAGCACCACTAATAAGTCCATACCCAAGGCCGGTAACTTAAAAAACAGATTAAAACTGAACGATAATTTCGTTCCTAAAGGCGTGTTTTAATTGGTACAAGGGCCAATTTAGGCCAACAGTTCCAGGCCCAGTAGAATCTGCCAAATATATTGACTAACTGAAAGCACCACTAACAAGTCCGTACCCCAGGCCAGCAACTAAAAAAAGGATTAAAAATAAGAAGATCATTTTGTTCCTAAGGGCAGGTCCTTAATTGGTATAAATGCTAATACAGGCCAACAATTCCAGGTCCGGTAGAATCTGCCAAAAGATTAAACTGAAAGCACCACTAACAAGTCCATACCCAAGACCAGCAACTAAAAAAAGGATAAAAATAAGAAGATCATTTTTGTTCCTAAGGGCAGGTCTTAATTGGTATAAATGCCAATACAGGCCAACAGTTCCAGGTCCAGTAGAATCTGCCAAAAGATTTACTAAACTGAAAGCACCACTAACAAGTCCATACCCTAGGCCAGTAACAAAAAAAAAAAAAAATTAAAAATAAGAAGATCATTTTGTTCCTAAGGGCAGGTCTTAATTGGTATAAACGCTAATACAGGCCAACAGTTCCAGGTCTGGTAAAATCTGCCAAAAGATTGACTAAACTGAAAGTACCACTCACAAGTCCATACCCAACCCCGGTAACTAAAAAACAGATTAAAATTGAAAGATAATAAAGGAGGGTTTTAATTGGTATAATTGCCAATTAAGGCCAATAGTTCCAGGCCCAGTAGAATCTGCCAAAAGATTGACTAAACTGAAAGGATCACTAAGGAGTCCATACCCCAGGCCGGCAACTAAAAAGAAGATTAAAAAGTAAAAGATCATTTCGTTCATAAAGGCACGTCTTAGTTGGTATAATAGGGGCTATAAGTATTCTAAACCAAGTTTGGAAGCTGATACAAAAAAATATAAAGAGCAGATTTTGCCTTATCTTCATCCATATTTAAGACGAGTAAAAGAAATCCCGCCTTCTTCTCTATTCCTTCAATACTAAGATGAATAGCCTAGTAAATAGCAAACAGCATAGGCCTACCATAGTTACCGAAGTTTTGAAAACAAAACTGTTTACTGCGACAAAAATTGCTATTAAATTTGATTAGGTTACAATTATTTGGGTTTATCTTAAAAGCAAAAGTTTATGAAAAAAACAAATACAAGGAACCTGCAAGATCAGTTGCAAGAACCTGCAGGAACCTTCTATATGAAGACATGATATTATGCTAAATTGTCTCTGCAGCATTCAACCTAGGAAAGAGTGCAACCTAGCAATTTGAAACTACGTTTTATAAAAGCTGTCAAGGGGAGAAACAATTTAATTTAAAGGTGATTCAGGAATATCACAGGTTTAACTAAAAGCAAAAGATTATGACGAGGACAGATTTCTGTGAAACTGCAAGATGACTTTTATATATGACATTATACTATTTAATGTCAGGATATCATGCTAAAGTGTCTCTGCAGCAGGAGGATAGCTACCGCGTAGGTCTATTTTAAAAATAAAAAATTAAAAAGACTGATGTTTTCAAAAAGAAAAGCGAATTTATGGGGAAATGCAACAAGACGTTTAAACAAACTTAAAAAAGATTACATAAAAGATTAGATGTGAATTTTTATGTAAATTTATGTTTTTATGTAATTTTTTTTGGTTTAAACAAACTTAAAAAAGAATACATAAAAGATAATATGTAAATTTTATGTAATGTAATCTGTTTGTTTTGATAAAATCCTATATTTTTTAAATTTTATTTTTTGTCCGGCCAATAGGCCCAAAACAAACTTCCTAGGACGAATCGAAGGGATCAAGTGGTACGACTTCGTCTCAAACACCCGACTGCTGACACTACCGAATCAGACCCCCAACTCTCGTCAGCTCGCCGTAAGAACGGTAGCTCAGTCACTTAATTCGCATGCCAGAAGAAGCACCCGCAAGCAAACTTTTCAATTTTGATCTCCCTCAACATTACTGGAAAAGCGCCCCTAGGAAGACCCCGGTTCAGATTGAAGGACATCCTTACCCAGTACCTCTTCATGATCGGTACTGATCTCCAAGAAGCAGTCACGCTTGCACAGACCGTTCGGAATGGAGGCGAAGAGTCACATCTCTTAGTACGCTGAACCACCAGCAGGAATTTGAGTCAGTGAGTAAGTAAGTCAATGTGGGTTCCAGCTCTGATTATCAACCTGTCTTCACTCAATCTCACTTACCATGGAAACATACATTTTCAGAATTTAGGTTCAATTAGCAATTAACAGGTTTCTTAACTCTTCTGTATAACAGATTACAATTGATTGCTTTCTTTTATTTTTCAAATTATGATGAAACTTGCCAGCAAAATTGAAATTTTGTTCCCCAGAACACATCAAGTTCTACAAATCGCTTAAGCTTTTTTTGTTGGTTTACATTTGCCTTCTTCCCCTTTTCTTCAATTTTTTATTTTTCTTTTTTTTATACTATTTGTAGTTTTATCTTCCATTTCTTCGGTTTTATAGTTTACGATTTTATGTTGATTCTTTTTTAAATTTTGCTTTCAGTTTCACTGAAGGGAGGTCAGACAGATCAACAGTACAACAAGTTGGTAGAAGGAATAAAATTATTAACAAAATGGTTAAGCTTACTCACCATATGCAAGAACATTTTTGTTTTCAAGAAGAACATGATTCTCATCTTCAGTCAACTTTTTCAGACCTTTTTCAGCTCTCTTCAAAACTAAGTACAACAAAAATCTGAACGTTTCCTAAAATATGATAAAGCAGATTAGTCAAAAGATATTATATAAAATACAAAGGGACTTGCTATTATCAATAAGAACCTAAACAGGCTTGAGAGTTTACCTCGAGATCTGAAACAAGCAGGATTTAAAATTTTAGCGACGGCGGCGTCTTTTTTTACTTAATTAGTTGTTAATATCAAATTTGGTCAAACCTAAATATATTTTGCATGTAAAAAGGGTCAAACCCTAAAACAGACCCCGCCCAGGTCTTTAGGGACACAGTGATTGTTTATAACTTGTAGTATTTGTTTCAAATTTAACGTCATTTTGTTTTTGTCCAATACATTTTCTCTCCTCTCTCTAACAAAAAAGAAACTTTGTCCAATAAATTTCTCTAGTCTCTCTAACAAAAACAAACTAAAAGATTAATATTAGACTGGTCTTAATGACACATTAGGCAAACCAATAATCATTTAAATGGTTTTCAGAAGAGGGATAAACAATTAAAACACCTAGACCTTCTTTTCATTGGTCATTTCAGGATCAACCCACTTGTTTTTAATTAGTAAGAAGCTAACTGTCTCCCATGTTCTTCCAGCCACTTCGCGTTGAGAGGTTGATGAGGTAAAAGGCCTTATAAGGAGGCTCATTCGAACGGAAGTAGAAAATTCTAATTTTCTTTTTCAGGGCAAAAAGTGATATGAATGTCCTATGGTGGAGCAGTGGGTTTGACCTCAGTTTGGTAGTATGGGCGCCCATAACCTGAAATTTAAGGGGGGGGGGGCTAACCTGATCTAATCGACACTTTCAATGCTGTATAATAGAAATCTCAAAACAAAAATACAAAATATAAGGCAGCATCATTCAGCCAGGGAGGCTGGAGCCTCCTCTGTCCCCCCATATGGGCGCTCCTGCTTGGTAGTACGGGACCCAGAGATCAGACCAGATGAAGCAACACACTGTAGGGCCGATGCAAGGACCTTAACAATCAAGATGTGTCGTTAATCCGATACAATATAAGTGATGTGAGTACAGCCAGCCCCCTCCCTGTGCTTTTTTAATCTTGGGCAATTACCCAAAGCCCCCCCCCCCTAGACAATCATTTTTTAAACACTCGACAAATCGAGTAAATATGCCTCTGAGGATGACATCACCAACGCAGCCACTGCAATAAGGGTCCCTAATAATTTAAGTTGTCCATCGTTCATGAATAGGTTTTGTAGTATATAAAAAGGGCATGCCCCCAAACTGACTTTTCTTTAATATTAGGCTCCTCATGGCCTGAGACTTACGGCTGCAGATTAAAACTGATCAGAGAAGACAAGGTTTTTGGCCAGTTTCCAAACCTCATAACCCACTCCCCCTGTAAAAAAAAATGTGCAGTCCACTTAGCCCAGACAAAATCCTCAAAAGTTTCAAGCCAATTAGAAAAAAGTTTTTGGCCCTTTTTCGGGCCCTAATTTTTTAGTGGGAGTACGTGACCCCAGACAATATGTTTCTTTGATATAAGGTCAACTTGATCAGGAAATTACGGTTTGAACTTTCAGATAATTAAAAAACAAAAGTTTGTTGTTCCTTTATAGAACCCCGTTTTTTTTTCAAATGGGGATTCCCTTGACACAAAGAGTTTCAGACAAAAAGTTCCTACAAATAAAAAGAACCATTTCTAGTCGCAGCTTTTAAGACCCCTGCTCCCAATCTAATTGTTTGCATATAAAGGTTCTCCTGGCCCAGGAACCCATAGGTGTAAGTTTTAATCCATTTGGAGAACAGTAGATTTTGATTTTTTGGGGGGGGGAGACTTATATTCTTTTTTTTTTTTTCGATTTTGTCTTATGAAATAGCGCCCTCTTGGCTCTAAGACTCAAAGATATAAGTTTTGAACAGATCAAAAGAATTTTGATCTTTTTCGGGACCATTTTTGGGGAAAACCATTCTCTTACACTGATTATGTTTTGTAGCAGGTCACAGAGACGATACAGTTATTTTGGATAATTATTTTCAAAAAGCAAATACACGAAATAAGCTCTTTTCAAATGAAAGTTTTTTCAAACGAAAGTAAACAGCAATGTTAAAGCTTAAAAAGAACATAAATTATTCTGTAAATGAGCAGACTATCCCCTTTTTAACCCGGGCTCTCTTTACACAAAAGTTTGAATTTTCTCTAATCCCATAAACACGACTGCCCAAGCGTTGGGGCAACTGGAATGAGGTAAAATATGTTTCTCACAGTGCCTTTTAACATGGAAGAGCTTAAAAACGTACATTTGCTTTACAAATTAAATTTTCATTTAAATACCTTGAAAGGCAATCAATAAAGAAACACTTGCCCAAAAAACCCATTAACTGCATTTATTGCATTCATAACTACTTTCATCATACAACTCTAAAGTTTTATAGCAAAGTGCGAGCTATTAAGGAGGGGCATTCCCCATTATATATATGGAATAATTTCTGATCATTTAAGTTTTAATGGCACTTTCTGCTTTCATTTGAAAAGATCTTGTTCTTTTATAAGAGAAAGTTAAACCTGACTCTTAAATAACGGTGAGTTAAGGACTGGGGAGGGGACGGCACTCCTTTAAAAACCCCATCAGTATGGGTTTTGAGACTGGGAGGCTAGACAAACCCACTTTCAATAGTTTTCAGAATTTTCGCTCGATAATATTTTGCCAAATTTGCTTTTTTACGTGTCAAAATGTTAGAAAACTTTCCTCCCACGCTATCTCATTTGTTGCTTAAAAAGGACACTAAATTACAATTCTCATTGAAATGAACCCTCTATCAATAGTCTACAAGCAAGATTGATATGATCACCCTTGGAGGCAAAAAAATAAGTACGCACGCGTGACCATCCTTCACCGGAAAGATAAACCATTTAATATTTTGTTGATAATGCTTCCTTATACATGGGCGGGGTTCTCATACAATTTAATTTCTTCGTACAGCTTCCCTCAAAAGCGCTTAACCCCTATTTTTAAAATTATGCTAATTTTCTTCCGATGCCCCACCCCTCTACCCCTCCCTAATTTTAGTTCGTTTTTTAGCAGAGTCGTAATTCATTTTTTATTCAACTAAAAAAAACGCAACAAAGCGTTGTGTCAGCCTCTCAAAATTGAAACAGTGTGCCTCTTGAACAAATTTTCATTTATACATTCACCAACTCTTTAAGGAGTAAAACGAAAAGTGTGCTCAATCAATGTACTCGTTCTATTTATTATGGAGAACTGTTACTTTAAAAGATTTACTTTCTTGTCAGAGACTAGCTTTCTAATATCACTACAAAGAAAGGAGCAAAGGAGAACTCCCCATTTCCCTAAAACTGAGAGAGCAATTAAGGTTTAGGAAACAGACATGAAGTTGTACCCCAACCTCAATCCCAAAACACAGAATCACAAACGGAAATAGCCTGTGCAAGTAGATGGCAGCACTTCCGTACCGGGAAAAAAAATCTCCTTTTTTATTTTTTAAACTTTTCTATCAATTATTCTAAAAAAAAAAAAAAAAATGGAAATGAAGCAAGGGAACCATCGCTCATCTTGAACACGTTTAGATTTTAATCCAACTTCAATTTGAAACTACTGGCTGATTGTTTGAACGAAGCTTTCCACTCGAAAGCAGAAACAACGATCTAAGAACCGAAAGGCTGGCTGAAAAAAAACTTCCAGCAATCATCTGTGACATAAACTATACAAATTTATTTCAACCCAAGCTACTGGATCTAGTTCAAGGATAAGCAAAATCCATTCTTTTTGGCAAAAGGCTAGAATTAGATGGAGATTTTCATATGCATGTTTTTTTTTCAAACGTAACACATATTCATTAATCAGGCCAGATGTCGACACTTTACGCAAAAGCCGTAGAGGTTAGACCCTTACCACTTTCTTACAATAAATAAAACCACCAACAGAGGTGTTGCGGAAGTAAAACAACAAACATGCATAACAGTCTAACTCCTCGTCTTGGACATGTTTCTCCCCCACCCCTTTTCAGAAAATTTTTCCTGCATATGATTTTCAATAAGTAAATTTAAACTTAGCGAGTTTTACATATTTGGAATGTCCATAAAAACAAACCAATTCTTTTTCAGTATATATTCTTGCTATAATTCATTCTTTTGGTATTTTGGTTACTATCAGTGCGAGTTACTCCTAACTTACAATTCCTACCAGGAACTGCTTGACTGAGTCGCTTCATAAAAGCCTTTCTCTACCAGAGCGAAGTTCTACTGAACCACACACAGCACCGTAGGCTGTATATTGAGAAGGCCTACCATAGAATTGCCCACTTTTTATTGAGGGGTAATAACTACATTTACGTACTAGTTAGAATTTGCAGACAAATTAATTGAAAACGGAAGAACTGAGAAAGTTCAGGGGCGTCCAGACTTACCATAGGGTTTTTCAAGTTTTTAGGAACTAAAAAAATTAAATGAAAACGATGCGATGCTTGATTTCTACCAATGAGGCTTCTCGATCTTTCCATATGGTGATACTAAAAACTTTAGAAGTTGGCCCAGACGTTGCGACAAAACGGTTGGAACTCCAATTCTTTCACGAAGATGAGCCCCATTACCAGTGTACTGTGATAACTAAATATCAAGATGATTATTAAGTGTAACTTGGGCATAACACACTGAGGTTACTCAGAAGTAGAGCCACTGGCAGATTGTGCTATAAAATCCACTGAGGTTACTGACAAGCAGAACATTATGAGCATTGTTCAGCAATAATTCAATATTGGTACCGTTCAGGTTAATCAACAGTAGCACAGCCTACTATTGGTGTTATTGGAACAAATAATAAAGATGTTGGACAAGTGCATAAGGATTTCCTTTGTGCACTATTTAAAGATGATTTTGGTTCAATACTCTTAGATAAAGAAACTAAGAAATAAGCGACTTGGACATTTAGTGCTTTGAGCTGGTTCTTCTACAAACCACAAAATATTAGCGCTCCAAACGTTATGGAGTCACACAAATAAATGCACATTTTACTACCTTTGACATCGCCACAATATCGCAAGGAAGAAAAAGAAATCTCACAGTCAAAACCTTCTAAATAATGTATAAAAAATTCAGATAACGCCCAAGGCCAGGTACCAGAGCCACATAGAATTACCTAGAACTAGGCCTACCATAGAATCACCCTTAAAAGGGTGTTGACAAAATTTCATTTAGTGTACTAATGGAAATTCAAAATAGGTGTGGGGAAAATGGGATAGGGGGGGGGGGGGGGTCTCACGGATTTTCAGATTTTTTAGATTTGTTTTTTAAGGTATTATGAAGTTACAACGTATAACACTGACACACTTTTGACAAGATAATGACGTCATCTATTTTCCGTTTCGGGAACATTTGTGAAGCTAACCTTTTCAATACCTTCAAAATTGTTAATCTAGAGAGATGAGAATCATATAGGGAAATACGATTTTTATTTCTTTTTTGACAGTTTGATCTTTTTAACCAAAAAATAAAAGCTTTGAGCAACAAGCATCTTGCTGTTATAGAGAATTTTGCAACAGATGGATTGAATTTTTTTTTTTTTTTTTTTTTTTTTTGCTGCAAAAATACTATTGCATATAATGCGTGCTTGTAATCCCACCCCCTACCCGAATTGACGGAGCTGAATTGACACTTGTCGAGCATGATTTAAAAACTAGACTATTCTAGAGAAGAAAGCATCAATAGCAATTTGTTGACAAGTGATCAAGTCCCAATTTGACACACAAACAGGAGCTGAGAACAGATATATTACAGTGCCAAAAACATATGAAAAACATTTTTGGAAAAAAAAATTTCAGGGAAAAAAAAATTTCCCTGAACCCATCTTAGGTCTTTTCATAGTAAGGTCTATTCATAACTGAAAACTCTGATCTCCTAAGATTATCCTTGGTATACGTCGTTGGTATTTTTCAAGATCACACTGCCTTCTGTGACAAAACAAATAAGAGTTCCAAATAGGGATAGGGCCTTTTATTGGACAGTGAAACAAATACATACAAAAGCTCTAGATATTTCGATGACATATGCTGTCATCATCATCAGTAGAGAAACTAACGTATGAAAATTAAAACAAACTATACATACTGAAACAAAATAGTAATAATTGTTGAGTATATCTTCTATTCTTCATAATAACAAAATGATTCTAATTACAAACCTTTGTTACAAAGTAATAATTACAAACTATGTCCTTTTATCAGACAGTGAAACAGTTAAATACAAAAGTTCTAGGTATTTTGATGACATAGTTAGTCAACATCATCAGTAGGGTTACTAAAGCATTAAAACTAAATAAAACTATATTTATACTGAAGAAAACAATAACTTCCGAGTCACAACAAGTTTCTGGTCCATTGACTTAAAAGGTTCATTAACTCTCTTGACTTCTTTAACCTTGCGTTGAATTTTCAATAAAGGTAGTACTATCTTCTTTTTGTCTAATTAAAAATGAAATGTTGCTGAATTTATAGCTGCTGAATTTGTCTTTAGTAACTCTATATTTATGCTTTAGTAACTCTACTGATAATGATGACTGACTATGTCATCGAAATATCCAGAGGTTTTGTATGTAATTGTTTCACTGTCTAATAAAAGGATCTATCCCTATTTGGAACTCTTATTTGTTTCGTCCTTTGGTTCAAGATAGTTTGATAGTTGAGATAATTTCAAACTTATGAAGTTTCTAAAGCAGTAACATATTTTCGTCAGTGTTGCCACGTCAAGCCATGAAAATGAATAAGCAGGGATAGCTAAATTTAAAAGAGTTTTATTTATAAAAATTCAGTTATTAACAATCTGCTGATTCGTGAAGACAACTACTCCTTCATAGGAAAGCAATAATTGTTTAATCTATTTAGTGCCATATATTCTTAGTTTATTTCTGACGATTTTTTTCACCATGATTCTGCCTACCACCAAAAACTCCACAGCTGCATATCGAGGTTTTTCTAATTAAAATAGAATTCCCTAATTAAATTTTAATTAATTCATATTTTTTTTTTAGTTCTCCTAATCTTTTAAGACATATATGGTTGTGCAAGGCGTTACCCAGGGGGGGGGGGGGGGATTAGGGGGGTTTGACCCCCCCCCCCCCCCCCCCCCCCCCCCCCGAAATGTTTATCTGACTTGTAAAAACGTAACAAAAATGCGTTTTTTTGAGTTTTTTTTTTTTGTGTACCCCCACCTCCCAAAAAAAATCTTTGAGTAGAAGCTCACCCCCTCCCTCCCCAGAAAGAAAAAATCATGGGTACGGCCTTATGGTTATGTAGGTTTTCCCTTTACCAATTAAAACAATCAGATTTCATGCTTTCACTGTCATTGTTACTTTGAAATTCCATAACATAATACTACTGGAAATAACTTCCATGTTACAGTAGTTTCAGAATCTAGGTAGCAAATTCCTGTTCCTAAAGCCTTCTAGCTTCCCGAGTCCATATTTTGCATTGGAACTGGAAAGTGCCTGAGAGGACAGAACAAAACAGCTTCAAGTTGTGTGGATGTGGCTGGTTAAGAAAGTGTCAACAATAACAGTGCTTGATTCTATCTCTCAGATACTGTTTACAAAAAATATAAAAAAAAGAATAAGTTTCACTAGATCATTAAATTTAAATTCAATGGTTTTAATACTTAGGATTGCTTACCTGAAGCAGCACGGATATTATCACACCAATTGATAGGTAGGCTGCAGGATCAGACGTGGACGCTTTGACAATAAGCCATATTGCAGACGTCAGGAGATGTGAAACAAGCCAAAAAAAATGAACTAAAACAGGTAATATTTTCAATTACTCACTACTTTGGACTTAGGTCCTTACTTTTGCAGTATGACTGACACTTTTATATGTTAATATGTACATCTAATCTTGAAGATTCTACTCAGAAACAGTAGACCATTCTTCTTTGTTCATTTTGGTGAAATTGTTGAAAACCAATGCTCTTTTGTTTTTGGGCAGATTCTGCAGAGAGAAGATAACTTACATTGGTTAATAGGGAGGTTTGTCTTTTTCGCCAACCCTAAATTTTACAAGAACCATATCCCTTAAAAAGTATGTTAATTTGCGCAATAGGTCAAACTGGCAAGCGCAAAATGAGAAGCTAGGATTGAATTCACTACTGTTGAGTGTCGTAAACCAATCTGAGTAGTCATGGTTGCAGCTACCTAATAAATGAAATACCACGGCCCACAGTAACCAAAAAACAGCCTAAACCCCCCTAAAAATGGCACCAGATCGAAACAAAAAGTAGACCATTAGAATCGCCTAGGCCGAAAACCTTAGACGGGACGCTTACAGTCCCTTGTCTTGAACAACAAGGAATATCACTTTTTTGCATTGAAAGCACTGACGTGTCCCCTTTTTTATTTGCTGCTAGCAGGGCACTGGAACACCATATAGAGCTGTTTAATAGCTCATTTAAAGAATCTAGTGCCTTTTGTAATTAACAAATTCTATAACATAAAGTCATTTCCAAAGTGTATAGGAGACAGACACAGGAAATTCAATTTTGTCTTAGAGATTAAAAAAAAGACAATCTGATTTAACATTACCCAACAAAATCCTAAAGTTCATTGAAAATTAACTAATTAATAAACACACTTTAAACAATAAAAATACACTTTAACTGTAAACAACATTTAACTGTAATCCAAATTTTAATCAATAAAATTCATATAGGTAATATGTTACATCAGAGAAAGATGTTTAAATAGAAATTTAAATACCTTTTAGATGTTTAAATACCTTTAGGGGTTACAAAATTAACTAGGGTAATTATCATTGTCATTGGTAATTCTTTCCTGTGTCAAACTGAGACAGGAAAATCAAGTTTGTCTCACAAATTAAAAAAAAAAAAAAAAAAAAAAAAAACATCCTGATTTAGCATTACCCCAAAAAATAAGGGAGGTAATTAAAATTAACTAATTAATATTCACACTCAAACACTCAACTGCAATCCAAATTTTAAGTATAACCTCACTTGGGTAATATGTCAAAGCAGAGAAATATGTTTAAATAAAAATTCTGAATATTACCTGTAGCAGTCTCAACTGCACAAAGAGAAAAGGGAGATAGCAAAATGTCCCTCTCAAATATCAATTCAAAGAGCCCTTGCCCTACACGTGAGGTCTATTTGCATTGATAGACGTGAACATGCATAATGTTTATACAGTATGAAATACTATAAATACCTAGCGATTAGAAGAATGATCTTGATAGCATCATCAGCAACAGTGAAAAGAAAAAGGGCCAAAGGAGGCCCAAATGCCAGCATAGCGCATCCAAAAAACACTGCTGCTGTCATTATTACCAGGACCTGCACAAATATAACTAGAAAGAAAAACAATAGATGTAAGATATAATTTTTCTGTCTTTAAAAATTAAAATCGTCAAATAAAATATTTTACAAGAGACAGTTTAAACTAAAAATCAACCAAAAGTTTTTTGCAGCTATTTTCTATGTTGGCTGCTTGTTTTCACTTTAAAGGAAAAGTTTACAAGCTTTGGTGACTTATTTATAGGCTAAAATTTGATTGAAAGCATTATAAGTTTAATTATTTCAAATGCCTTAAATAAAGATGATTGCTTAGTTGCAGGGTACCTAATCCCATTAATTGAATTGGTCTTTGTACTGGCAAAGAGCCGAGATATTAGAAGAGAATTAATTTCATGATGGGGACAAACAGATCAAAACTTAAAAAACACAAATTTTATGAGACTTAATGAATGAACGAATGAATGAATTTCGTTAATAACCCGTCTTACAATCAAATGGAAAAACAGAGCATGAACAAGAAAAGAAAGAAAAAGCGAAACTGACAAGAAAAACAAATACAAACAGAAAGAACTACATAATAACATAACTATTTGAGAAGGTGGACCCACTCGTTGTCCAGCAGCTCGAGTTTTTTCTTGTAATTCTGAATTAATTCCTCCATGGTGTTGCGACTGCTAGTGACAACACCCGCATAGGCAATGCGCACTTTTTTTAGAAAGGTGTTCAATAAGCAAAGACTGGGTTTCTCGAAGATTACGACCAATCGGCAACCCAAGGTACGTAATGTGGCTAGACGGTGTTATGATGATTCCACCAAGCCTGACTGTAGCATTATCTTCAGGGCAATTAAAAAAACAAAACACCAGACTTTTCTACATTAAACTGCAAACCAATATCTGCATAACTTTTTTGAAGACACGAGAAATTATTTTCTAATGAAGAAAGAAACCGAGATAGATTTAAAACATCATCTGCAAAACCCAGAAGTGACAAGTCAATATGCTTGAAAATATAGGTCGAGAGAGATAACCTGTTGTGCATCATTAACACTGTTATTATACAAAGTAGGAGACGTTATAGTCCTTGCTTGATTCCCTTACGCACGGAAATCTCCCCATTAAGCTAACCGAACACGAAGCTTGAGGTTCCTATACATATTACGTAGTGACCTTACAATAGAGGAACGCACGCCTCGCTTACACGGCTCAACCAAAATCTGGGCATGAATCCCAGAGTCAAAAGCTCTCCTGACATCATACTGACCTAAGATCAAAGTTTCTCGCGAGAGATGAGCATCAAGTAATATGTTAGCAAGAAGATAAAGTACATGGGTGCACCCAAGGCCTTTTCGAAAACCAAACTGGTGTGGAGGCATCTCACACTTATCATAATCTCATCAAGTACAACAATCTCGAATAGTTTACAAAATACTGAAGATATCGTTACTGGCCGATACGAAGAAGGCTGTTTGGCTGGTTTCCCCTTCTTTGATATCGGGATAACCATACCCACATTAAAGCAACTCGGGAGTATACCTTGTGTCAAAATCATCTGAAACGGAAGGGCAATGTGATGGTAAAGAACATAACCTCCCAAAGAAAGATGTAGAGCACAAATACTATAGCAGTCTTTCGAGTATACCCTTTTCAGCTTCTTAACGGCCTGGCAAATTAAGACCGGTAACACTGAGAAATCATCGAAGGTATAGAAACCAGCTCATTTTCGTAATTAGACTGTAGAACTGGATCAGGCGCTTTGAATTCGGAATCAAAGTAAGCACTCCACTGATTAGCAGAAATATTAGACGTAGGCTTAGCTTTTTCAAGCTTAGACCGAAGCGACCAAATAAGGTTCGGATTCTTAGCAAGCTTTTGCACAAAAATTTTCTTTGAGGGTTGCACGGTGGGCATCTAACGCTTTATTGAACTTTCGCTTAGTATGGATTCGAATCTCGATCACTTT
The DNA here is from genome assembly GCA_027921565.1 of Artemia sinica. Classification (NCBI taxonomy): domain Eukaryota; kingdom Metazoa; phylum Arthropoda; class Branchiopoda; order Anostraca; family Artemiidae; genus Artemia; species Artemia sinica. The sequence continues at coordinate 1,511,980 of JAPEVW010000042.1, forward strand.
TCCACTCCGTGGCTTCCCGCTATCATGCCAAAGTTTCAGCCACAGCTTCGCCAACGCACTTGCCGCCGCTAGCTCCGGATTTCTAGACCCCCTTTTCACCTGCGATCTATTATGGATACGCTTCACAGGAACTGCTACACTTTACGCGGCACTCAGAGCATGCGATATTTCTGCATGGTACATGTTTATCTGCAGATGTATTTCACTTTCACTGCAATACGGGTTTGCATTTCTCTTCAACAGATGGAAGTGAACTTTTATTTTACTCAGGATATCGCTTGCCAGCATTCATTCCGTTCGGAACTAGTGCATGGTGATTGATAATATTGCAAATCTAGGATATTTGTTAGCTGTTCTATCTAGGATATTTGTTAGCTGTTTTGTGCTGTTTGAACACGGGCCTCTCTGGATTTATTTCAGTAATACGGGGCCCTTGCCAGTAAGTCTCTGTTTAATGGATTTTAATTTGATAATTAGTCAATCTAGGAGAGATTATTGAATGCTTTTATGATGTCTCTCACGAAGTTGTACTTTGATCATAAACACACTGAGCTTATGACAAAGATCCTTAGCCTGGAAAAGGGGATTGAGGCTTTGCGAAATGAGAATTTGGAGCTTAAAGAAGAAAATAGGGTTCTCAAAACAGAAGTAATAAATCTGAAAAAGTCTTGTCTTCAAGTGAACTTGTTTCAAAAAGACAGAGCATTCTATTGCACGGCATACCAACTGTTCAAGGTAGTAACTCAGAAAATGCTGCCCGTGGTTTCTCGCTGAAATAGGAGTCAGTAACGTGAATTCAATGCCCTTCGTCAAGTGCTATCGTTTGAAAAAAAAATAAACCATCAGGCTCTAATACTAGGGCAACATCTAGGTCTACAGCAAAAGCCGGGCCAGTTTTCATACTTTGGCTAATTTAGCAAGAAAAGACGTAATTATGAAAAATTGTGGTAAACTGAAAGGATCAGGAAAAAGCATCACTTCTGATCTCCCGCGTGAATTGGCATGCCGTAGAAAAGAACTGCTTTCTTTCGGCTAGAATCTGCGTACGTCATCTGATACTTCTACAAAAGTTGCTGAAACCCGAGCGATAACGAAAGGAATTCGTGTATGGATAGAAGCGAAAATTCTTCTAAGGGTAAGACTTGGTTGCGAATTGAGGACTCGTGTTTCGATCTCTTTAAACTATCTAGTTATACAGCCTCTGTGGTTCCCTCCCCTGCTGTGTCAGTTGGAGGTAATAAGTAATTGGTGTTATTCGTTCATTCTTTAGGTATTTGTTTGATATTTTTAGTGGATTTTTTTCGCGAGTTAAGATATATAAATTTTTCTCCTGGTTGTGGGATTTAGTTATGTTTTCGTTGTTTTTCATTTTGTATACAAGTTTTTCTCTTATCCAAGTTCTCTGTTTTTGGCCTTTATTTTTTGTGTGTTTCAGTTTCACTTGACTCGAAAAATCAGTTCATTGTTCTGTTTGTCCAGTTACTGTCCACATGTCATTGTTATGGAGATACCAAGCTGGGTGGTGAGTGGTGCGAGATGGATCATTGTTTGTAAGTATTTTGAATTTGTCTGACTCTATTTCGGGTGACATCTCCTCCTTGGGTGAAAGACTACTTCAGTTTGAAAATAACTCAGTAGATGTTCTTAGTTTGATTAATAATTCAGCAGGTCAGTCTAATACATCACCATCAAATCCCCATTTTTCAGTTAGTAGTAAGTATGTATCGGATTTAGATCGAGTATCCAAACGAGATGGTAGTTTCTCTGTGCTTCAGCTTAATGTACAGGATCTTTGTTCTTTGTTTGATGAGTTGAAAAAAATAGTGCGTAGTGGCCACCCTGATTTTATTGGTCTTTGTGAGAATTTCCTTGATTCGAAAAATGAATCTCTATTGCATCTCTCTGGGTACCAGATGGAATATTTAAATCGAAGTAGGATGGCTAGAGGTGGTCTTGCTGTTTATGTTTCGGAATGTGTTCCGTACTCCGTTACACGTGACCTGTCAAGAAATGAAGAAGGAATTTTTGAATCCATATTTATTGAGATTAAAACCCTAGCTAAAACTTTGATTGTTGGTAATATATACCGGTCTCCTAGTGGGTCTGTTCCCTCTTTCCTTCAGATTCTTGATAAGGTTTTGGAAACAATCCAACTTCATTCCTGTGCACTTGTCGTTATGGGTGACTTCAACCTTAATTTGTGTGACCGGAGGTCATCCTTGTCCTTGGATTTTCTTTCAAAAATGCTCGCTTGTGGAACATTACCTTCTGCATGCATTCCAACTCGCATTACTAACACTACTACTTCTTTGCTTGATAATATTTTTTCATTGTTGATCATGGTGCAAAACTCTGTATTGACAAGTGATATCTCAGATCATTTTTCTGTTTTTTCCCTGTATGATTTGTTCGATTCGTTGCCTAGGAGGAGCCAAGGAACTGGTTTTTTCTCTTTAAAATTTAATAATCAGGGTTTGCATCTTCTTAGGTCATGGTTGGCGGGTTGTTTGTGGAGTATTGCTGAAAATGAATTTGATACAGATTCTTTGCATAGTTCGTTTTATGATTCTTTGAAATTAGTTACTTTGGATACATGTGATACGCCCAGTCGAATCCGGCATCGAAAAGAACAACCCCTTTGAATCCTTGGATGACTCCAGGACTCCTTGAAAGTTGGAGGAAGAAAAATAATCTTTGGAAGGCTTACAGGTCTTCTAAGCCATCTTCTCGTGATTCTCGACTTCAACTTTTCAAAGCTTATAGAAGAGTTTACAATTCGCTTTGCCGAAAGGCTAAATCGTTATTTTATTACAGGAAATTCTCTGCAGTGGTAAAGACATTAGGAAGACATGGCAAGTAATCAATTCTGTATCAGATCAGACCATCGCCTCTGCCTCCTTCTGCCCCTTCAAGTATTGTGATTGAAGGCGAAAATGTAGAGGGTGAACTAAAAGTTCAAGATGCGTTTACTTCCTATTTTGCTAATATTGGCAAAACTACGGCCTCTTCTTTAAGTTCTTCTTCTTCCCTACCTGACTTTAGGTCTTACTTTGGACCGCCTTGTCCTAAATCAATGGCATTGGAACGTGCCTCTGAAGCTGATATAGCCAGAATTGTCAATGGTTTGAGGGGTTCTTCATCTTCTGGCTCAGACCGTATTCTGACTAAGGTTGTCAAGTTCATTCTTCCTGTCATCGTTTCTGCCCTCGCAAGACTTATCAATCTTTCCTTTGAAAATGGTGTTTTCCCCAGTGCTTTAAAGCGTACTCGTATTATTATTCTTTTTAAAGGTGGATCAAGGAATGATCCTGCAAATTATCATCCATTATCTTTTATCAGTGTTTAGCAAAATTTTTGAAAAAGCTATGTTTTCTCAACTTCTTGATTTTCTTAATTCTAAACACTTTTTTCATGATTTCAGTTTGGTTTTAGGGTGAAGCACTTAACTGAGCATGCATGCGCAACTCTCTTGAATTATTTACATCCAGTTCTTGACTCTGGTCTGATACCAGCTGCTCTTTTTCTCGATGTACGAAAAGCATTTGACTCATTAACACACAAGATTCTTCTTTGGAAACTGTCCCATATTGGTATAAGAGAGGAATGCTTATTCTTGATTTCTATCATATTTATCTGATCGAGTCATCTCGGTTGATCCGCACTTTTCTAACCCTTCTGGAATAGAGTTTGGCGTTCCACAAGGATCTGTCATTGGGCCGATACTCTTTTTAATTTACGTCAATGACCTTATTAATGCGGTACAAAATTTAAAACCTACCATTTGCTGTTGTCTTTGTCAACCAGAATCCGTCACTAATTGTGACAGGAGTTCGTCCTTACTGGATGCACTTACTGATTTTACTGATGACAGGACCCTTGGCACAGCTGGTAGAACTGAGCCTGATATTCGTTCAAAGATGAAAGCCCTTTTTGAAAGAGTTATCCAATGGTTTGATGTAAATTATCTTGCCTTAAATTTTGGGAAGTCATGTTTTCTCATTTTCTACCGAGTCTCAAAGGCTTACCATGACTTAAATGAAATACACGTATCAACAAGTTCTCTAAGTAGACCTGAGGATCGTTACGTTCAATTCCTAGGCATCTTGCTTGACGAAAATCTTTCCTTCGAGCATCATATTGACCTGATTAAAATGAAAGTCTCCAGGAGTCTTGGAATCCTTAGAAAGCTCAAACACATATTTCCAGGGTCGATTCTTTGAATCTTGTTCTACAGCCTAGATCAATTCAATTCAATTCAATTTATTCGAGTTCAGTCTTATGTTTTATATTGTTCTATCATTTGGATGTCAACTTTTCCCTCGTCTCTGATGCCACTTTCAAAACTTTATGAGAAAGCAAGGACTCTTATTAAGGAAACTATTTGGGTTTGGTGTTTTGGGGTTGTGGGGGGGGGGGGGGGGGGGGGGTGGGTTTTTTTTGTGTTTGGGGGGGGTGTGGGTGTGGGGGTGGGGTGGTTGGTTTTGGGACCGATCTTCACTTAAACGTTTGCTTGATTTGAAATCTCTCTATTTTCTTTCTTGTTCTTCTTTCATTTTTTTACAGTTGCATGGCCATCTTCCTGCTGCTCTATGTAATAATATATCTTTTGTTTCTGATCAATCGACTTATCACCTCCGCACTTCAAGTAATTTACAGATTCTTCATACTCCATCAGTGAGGTCTGACTATTTGCAACAGAATTTGGAACACGTTCCCTGTGATTCCACGAAGCTGCCACTCGTTTGGTATGTTCAAAAATTATGTTAGAGAATTTCTAGCTAATGATTATTTTTTTTTTTCCAGTTTCCCTTGGAGTTGATACTTCTGGATTGAGTTGGATGTTTATTTGAGTTGGTAAAATCATGCACTACCCCCTGCCTAGCTTGTCATTTAGGGGATTATTAAGGTGGGCGACTCGATTTTTTGGGGTTTTGTTTATATTTTTGTGTCGGTATTTTTTTTCTCCCCTGTCCTTTCCCAGCCATGGAGCCTTATGGGGGAGACTGTGTTGAAGTAGTTTTTTTGTTTATAATTTATTATTGTTAAATAAAGAATAAAGAACTCAAATATTGCCGCAAGTTGCCACAAAGAGATCATTCAACACTTATTTCCAATTACTGTATACTCTCCCTTGGGATTTGCACGGACCAAACAACTTTGGACAGTCCAGTGTTATTGACAATGACAAAGGCAAATGGTCAGAGTATGAACCATCAGCTGCAACTTTTACTTCGTCACTCACCAGGAAGTTTGTTAACACATGGTCAAGATTTGAGATGGTGTTGGCAACACTGATAAATGTATAAGCTTTATCCTAATCAGCAACATTTAAATGATCAGGAAGGGAACCTTTAACGATTTGAGTCCTTTCAGATTCGGTATTAAGTAGGTCACAGTTAAAGTCCCCTATTAAGAGAACTTTCATATTCCCAGAAAATTTGAACCTTCACGAAACGGCTTAGCTGAGTACAAGCAGCCGTGAACAAAGATTGTTCTTTTCGGCCAACCATCTAGGGCTAAACGGAAAGCAGGTCGTCCCCGTCTGGGTGGGAGGACGTCATAAAGAAAGATTTAAAGGAAATGGGAACTTCGTGGGCGGGTGTAAAAAGGGAGGCTTTGAATAGATTGGGGTGGAGGAGGAGCGTGCGTAGCTGTGTTGGCCTCAGGCGGCTTGGTGCTGCGATGAGTTGTTAGTAGTAGTATCACGAAGTTTAACAGCGAGGAAGTGTTTACTTGATGCTAAAAGTTCAGCCTGAGGAGACTTTCTCACCAAAGTGGCTAAACCACCAGATGACCGACCTCTGGATTTTACACGTTCAGCTGGCCGAATAAAACACTGGAGTGAACTTGAAACTTGAGCAGGTTAGTATTGTCCTCAGAAAGCAGGTGCTCTTGTATAAAAACTACTTCATTTGTCACGCTCATAGTATCAAGCAGAACTGTTTTCTTAAGTGCTTTCCCATTTATATTCCAAGACAGAATACTACACATTTTGGGAGCATGATCCATCTTTCAAGTTTTTTCTGTTATCAGGACAGGCATAGTGACAACATGTGTGCCTAGTCGAATTGCAATTCAGGCACCAAGTAGGATTTTCACAATGGTTCTCAGGGGAGCTTGTATGGCCAGTTTCTCCACAGCGGCTACAAGTTTCAGCTTCCTTACAGTCTGCTGCTATGTGCCCCACATGATGGCACCGATAACACCCTCAATGCAAAAAGCAGAATTCTTCTAGACGGACTAGTTCGAAACCAATTTTAATAGGGTTTGTTAAGGCAGCGGACAATGCTCTTTTAGAGGGGTATTACATTTTAAACACTTGCGAATTGCCGCACTTGATTGCTTTTTCACAGTCTTTTGACAGACTTTTCAGAAGGTCCTCCGTCACGCTTCTGGGGAGACGTTTCACTATACCAATGAACTGGGAATTAATAAGTCGATTGTCAGTTTTAAGGGTACTTTTGAAGGCAGCCGAGACTTTTTCTGCTGCCTACTTCAAAGAAACTGGCAGTTACAATTCCTTATTTCTCCGCCTGAGCACTGCATCCGCTAATATTTTATCACCTGGTGCCAAGCTTGATATAAAGTCCTTCTGCTTTCTTGGATTGTCTAACTCAGGAGGCATATTTTTCACGACAACCGAGAACAGTGGTTTTTTCACATTTGGCAATTTAGGTACTGACGAGGAGGCTGTAGGCTGATTCTTGGAATCAGCAATAACTTTCAAACCATTGTTCAGAGTATCTAACTTGCAGGAAAACTGTTGCAGCTCACTGTCCATTTTTCTCGTCATTTCGTTCACTTTGGTAGTAATACAGATTGCATTTTCGTCACCACATGTTGGAACAGACCTCGGTTCGAGAATAATGAAAGTCGGAAGCTTTTTTCCGTCCTTAGCACAGCGCCATATTACTTTCGCAATAACCGTCAAGTTATCACAGCCTTTTTTGCATTCGCGTAATCGTTCCTTATATCCGAATTCACCCTCATAGTAAGTCCACAGCAGTTTTTGGCTTCCATAATACTGGCATGATCGAAAAACTCTACTCCTTTGTTAATGAACATATCCGTCTTAATACCTTTGTCATGCATCAAGAGACAAAGTTTAACACTGGATTCAAGACTAACACAGTTTTCATTGCGTTAATCTGGATCACATCCAAAATTCATTCACCAATTTCATTCCAAGGTCAAACACTGCAGTCAAACAGCTTCACGAAAATTAGTTTAAACACACACAGAGCACACCTGATGTTCACGTGACGAGTGCTGAATGACTAATCTAAAGGTGCAAAAATCATGATATTTTGGGGAAAAAACAACCTTCCAACACCTTCCTCTCTTCTCCAGCAAGCAGCTGTCAAAGTCAGGTTTTTTTGCAGGTATAACTGACATAAAAAATAATCAGTCATAGCTAATTTATCTACTACAGGCTGCCACCCTGCAGCAGCACAATATTTGTAGGCATGAATATATAGAGAATCAGAGGTACTAGGATTGTCTGTGCAGCATTTTGACTCTTGTTGATAGAAGAGCATCACCAAGTACTGAAAACCATGATGTGATCAATATGGGCCCAGGATTGCACAAAGCCTCCTTTCAGCTGCAGGCCCCAGGGGCTTCTTACTGTCCAGTTCTAAGCCAGCTTATGCACTTCTATGTAGACTTGAGAAGATGTTTTAGTCCCTGTCCTGCACTGGTTCTGGAACCATTAATTTTGTAGAGGCCAAAATAATTTCAATGATTTGAAAAATATAGAAATTGCCACTTAGAAAGTTACATAGTTAAAGTTTAACTGTCATATCAATGTTTTGAGTAATGAATTCAAACGCTTCAAACAGGAATTATTAGGAGTTTCAGAAACTCATATCCCAGGGATAGTAAACAGAATTTATTTACTCAGTCAGGAAGGATGATGTACATAGAGAGGGAGTAGGTTTCATGATGAATAAGGAAGCTGCCAAGTCTTTTTAGGCTGGGAAGGTATAACAATAGAATGTCAGTTGCTCATTTTATGAATATTAATTGAAAACATTTTCCAAAAAAGAATCTTTTCAATGAAAAATAAAGACCATATTAAACTTAAGATCAGCAGAAATAAAGAACAAATGAAACCCAAAAATGAACAAAAATTAAATAAACAGTCATAGTAAACAAACATAGAACATGTACCATATTATTGAATATATAAATCTTAAAACAAGTAAAATTTAAACTGAATATGCAAATGAAGCTTAAAACGAACAAAAATCTTTTACTATTAAAGAATAAATAAAACCCAAAACGAAAAAAAAAATAATAAACAATCACAGCAAAAAAGCATACAGCAGGTACTAATATCAATGAATAAATAAATCTTAAAACGAGTAAAACTTAAATTGAATATGCAAATCAAGCTTAAAATGGGAAAAAAATCATTACAAACAAGAGTTTGGCTACTATCCCAAGAGAAAATCGTACTTCAAAATTTTAATTGGATGTATTTGGAGAAAAAAGCACACAAGAAGGGAGGAGCAGTTACCCTCTGATCATTTTCGACTCTTAAAAATGGCAAAAGAAATTTTTGATTTTCAATTGAATGAGCCACCTCCAAAGTTTATACAACCACGCCTTCCATAAAAAAAAACTTCATATTTAACAATGGGTAACTAGCATAATTTATGGTCCTTTCCCCAAGGGCTTGAGGGAGGTTCCAAACCAGGAACCATAGTGTTTGACATTGGACTATTTTGAACAAAATGGCTATGTCGAAATTTCAATCCAACATGTTTGGGGAAAAGAGGGCGGGGAGGGGGGAAGGGCTAGTTGCTCTCTGATCACTTTTGCCTCTTAAAAAGGAACTGGAACTTTCCATTTTCAATCAAATAAGCTTCCTCCAAAGTTTATATGACCACCACTTCCAAAAAAACCTGATATGCCACTGAGGCATATTTTACAACCCTTGCCCTGGTCTCCGGGGATTGTGTCAACCCTGAAGGCATTGTTTTATGATCTTTGGACAATTTTGAACAAAATGGCTATCTCAAAAGTTAGACCTGATACACTCGGAGAAAAGAGGGCATGAGGAGAGTTACTTGCCCTCCAATCACTTTTGACTCTTTAAAAGGAAAATTCAATTTCCAATCAATTGTTATACAAACTTTGGACTATTTTGAGCGCAATAGCTATCTCAAATTTTTGATTGGATACATTTGGGGAATAGAGGGTGTGAGGGGGTGTTGCCCCCTGATCATTTTTGCCTGTTAAAATGGAGAACTAGAACTTTGAATTCCAAAGCAAATGAGCATCCTCCAAAGATTACATGACAGCCCCTTCCATAAGAACCTCATATGCCCCAGGCATAGCTTAGATCACTTGCCTCCAGTCTCTGAGGGGTTCTGTTGACAAAGAAGGTTTGTTATCTGATCTTTGGACTATTTTGAAAATAATTGCTATCTCAAAATTTTGATCAGATGCATTTGGGGAAAAGAGGGCATGGGGCAAGGGGCTAGTTGCTCTCTGGTCCCTTTTGACTCTTAAAAAGGTAAAAAACTTTTCATAGCTTTCACCACATGCCTCCAAGCTCTGGGGGGGGGGGGGTGACAACCCAAGTTATCGCATGTCCCTGTAGAAGTGACTGACAGAGATAGTAGTAAATCAGATAAATTTTACTTACAGCTACAGAACAAATAGACAGGGTCCAAGGTAGATATATGGTGTTTTTATCAGGAGATTTTAACACCCAAGTTGTAGAAATAGGGACAGATGGTATCCTAGCCTGGGTAAATTTGGTGTAAAAAAGAAAACAGCAATGGCAACAGACTGCTACAATTTTGTAGATACCACAATGTAGTTTTAACCATACAGTGTTAGGTCATAAAATGGCCCATAAGTTAACATGGTATTTACATGATGGTAAGAACCTTATTCATTATGTTATTGTAAACCAAAGACTGACATGATCAAAACAAGACACCACCGTATATAGGCGTTTTGTTATTCATTCTAAAAGTAAAGATCACCATCTAGTAGTGTCTAGGGTTAATTTAAAGCAGAAGTTTAGGAAGGATAGCTTCCTTCTGGGAAGCTATGATGTTGATAGACTCCACAAGGAGAATTTGAGAGAAACTGTCCATAAACAATTTGACAATGTAGAAGATGGATGGTATAATTTTAGGAAATAATTTGTGAACTTGCCAATGGTGTCTTAGGGAAGAATGTTATGAGTGCAGCTAGGAGCATTAGTGAAAATGCTTTATATTTAACCGAGAAGAGGCTTGTACATGAACTATGTGAATGAAAGACCATATGAAAACAAGAGAAACTTAAAGAAAGTGGAGAAAGCATTAAAATATGAACTATGGAGGTGTGAAGTGGAGGCCATGGATAAAATTGCTGAACATATAGAAGATGGACATGTTAATAAATTGAGAGAGAGCAGTCAATCTGGACTTGACCCAATTAAAGATGGGAACAGAGCCAAGTTACTAGGAACAAGTTAAGAGACTGCAGTTATCATCATGCACAACAGCCCAAAGGCTGGGAAAACATGTTTGGATATGATAATGTTACTGTGATTTTTACTGGAGACACAGCAGGGTGAAAAAAAGTAATATAAATGTTAAATGCAATCATTAAGTTGTTGTGAAGTGTAAAGAGGAGTCATAAATGATTTTTTTTTCATCTGGGAAGGAAGAGGGAAAAAAGAGATTAAAACAAAAAATGCTAGATAATTTGATTAGACAGTGTCAAGAAATTCAAAGAAATTTAAGTGTCAGGAGATTGGACCCAAATTGGCCCCTGCCTTCAATCATAAGGAAATCCAAGCCTATTTATTGTAAATAAATAAAATGAGCATTAATCAAATTTATGTGCCCTAACTAAATAGTATTTTAAACAAAACTTGAATTCATTTATATTAAGAAAAATTTATAACTATTGGTTTTCAAAATAAAGGAGGGTATTACCTTTTTAAGCCTAGGAAAATCAAAACCTTAAAAAAATTTCATTAAAAGCTGAAAAAAAAAAGGAAAGACAAAAAATGCTCAACAGGTCTTCTAACTGCAGGGCCATTCTAGAACAGCAATTTTACCATAACTTTCCAAGGAATACTTTATTTTACAATATTCTACCAATTTCACATTGTTTCACCAATTTTGCTGACTTAGTTTTATTTTATGGTAATTTTACAACAGTATAGTCAACCATATTCATTTCTCAGGTATTAGAATAAAAGTGACATGTTTTTTTTTCTTATGGCAAAAGTGAAACTTAGGTGTAAAAAAAACTCATTAATAAATTATATTTGGATACAATGTAATTACACAAAAACTTAAAAAAACAGAAAGAAATATGTAAGATACATACAAACTTTATTGAAACTTAATATTTATCAAAAGCTGCACTGGAGAGTTGTTGAAAAGAAGAGTCAAGAATAGGGTAAATTTTATTTATATTAAGCTTGTTTACCAAATGGTTCATGGTAATGAAATGTATGTAAGGAGCAACATGGCTCAATAGTAACTGAAACTTTAAAAAACAGAGTTTTGATAACAAAAGGTACATCAAAAGAATTGAATTTTTATGCTGATTCCAAATATATATAAAGTATGCCTGAATTTCCTAATTTTTGAAAAAGGAGGAAATATTTCCAAATTTTTTAAAAAGGGGGGTTTGGCAAAAGTTTACCTAATTTTTAAAAAAGGCAGAAACGTCTCCAAAACGTCAAGCAATCTTAATGAAAATCACACCACCAGATTCAGCATGCGAGATATATATATATATATATATATATATATATATATATATATATATATATATATATATATATATATATATATATATATATATATATATATATATATATATATATATATATTGAAAAAAGTCAACACTTAATTAGAAAGTAAAAAAAACAAAATAGAAAACAATAAAATTAATGAAAATACATAAAAAATATGATGAGTCAAAACTTAGTTAAAAAGTCAAAAAGAAAAAAAAATAAATAGATGACAATGAAATTAAAAACTAATTTTCCTGGCTATTATAGAACTCAACAATCATGGGTGAATGCCATCTCGACCAGCAGATTTATTCAGTTTGAGGGATGTGAGTTCCTTTAGAACCAAAGTATCTGTTAACAGAATTGGTTCTATATTATGTGATACATCATATAAAGAAGGTGTAGGATATTCAATACTAGAGTTTGACAAAAAAAAAAAAAAAAAAAAAAAAAAAAAACAGAAGAGAAATATTGGTTGAAAATTTCAACTTTCAGTTCAAAATCAGCAACTGATTTACTATCATGCAGGATATCTGGGATTGTGCATCTGCTGCAACATTTTTGAGTGGCATAATGCCAGAAAGATTTAGGGTTATCCTTAACTTCCTCAGCTAGTTTTTCCTCAAACCTTCTCTTCAACACCTTTATTTGGTTTTTTGTTTGATTATGAAAGGATTTGAAGACTAGATAATTTTCTGTGGTCTGATTTTTTCTATAATGGTTCCATGCTCTGTTTTCAATTGATTAGCTTGCTTACCTTAATGGTTAAAAATGGGTAAACTATTTGCCTGTTTTACCTAAAAGATTTTAGTACATGACTTTTCAACATTTAGAATTTCTGTTTTTACATTTGACCAACTTTCCTCAATATCATCAGTAATAAGCATTTTCCAGTTGACTTTGGCAAGTTTATCAGAGATTATTTTGTAGTTTACATAATTTTGTGGTTTAGAGGAATGTTTTTTGGTAGGCAGTCATAGCTCTGAAATAATTAGGCTACTACATGGTTGCTATTACCAACAGGTGTGGTTATTACATTCTTAATAAGTAGGTCAAGGTTACTGAGTAAAACCAGATCAAGAATGTTAGAGACTTGACCTTCCCTGTAACAAGTTGGTTGTGAGATTGTTTGACAGAGGGAATTATCAGAGAAGGCAGACAAAAAAGGAGAATCTCTATTACAAAAACCAGATCCATCAGTCCATTGGATTTCAGGAAGGTTAAAGTCCCCCATAAGGACAAGATCATAGCTGGCAAATTTGGCCATCACATGAGACAACATAGCAGCTGAATTAGATTCAGAGTCCACACACACAGAGTACTAGGGCTTCTATAAACAACACCACCTACAATTGAAATTATTGGATTGAGTATCTTAATCCCCACAGACTCAATTCCATCAGTATTCAGAGAATTGCATTGAATGAGGCTAACATTTAGTCTATCTCTAATATAGAGGCACAGTCCTCTGTGGCAAAGCAGGGAATTCAGATTAGAAAATAGTTGGTAACTATTGATTTTGATTTCATCAGGAGTTAAGACTGACAAGGTATTTTTTGATGAAACTTCTGTAATTGCTGCAATGTCCACTCCTTCAGATTTCATATGAAAGGAAAGTTCAGAAAGCTTATTAGGGAGGCTATCAACATTAGAGCTAAGGAAACTCATTCCCTGAGAGGTAAGAACCTGAGTGGATGCAGGAACTACATGACTGGTAAAGTTGTTGGATAATGCACTATGAAGTGGCAAAGAAGAAACATCAGGTAAGCAAGTTGTTGCTAAAGAAACAGGAGAAATGTCAGCATTAGACAGGGAAATATTATTATTATGTTCACTACAAGACCATGGAGAGACTTAATTTGGTGATGCAAGTCCATAAACACTTAGACAATTGACAGAAGTAGAAGGAGGCACATACATTAGTGGGACAGTGGAGCAGGCAGTTAAACTTATTTCATTAGGGTAAAAGACCACTTTTCTTTGGCATTCTGGAAAAATAGCAATGGGTTTTTGGACCACCCCTTTTTGCTACAACATGAAGCAATGTGAGGGCAGTAACAAAAACCATGCCTTCTTAGTCAAATTTTCACCAATGATTTGTCAGCATAAATTGAGATGTGGTCTCTGTTTTGAAAAGCAATTGAAAAGAAAAATTATACTTAAATATTTGTGATTTATAGAATAAATATCAAGCAATAAAAGTTACCTTTCTAGAATCAGAAGAAAATCAGCTTTCTGTCAATATATGAATAAAACTGAAACACTAAAAGGATATATACATCAAAATAGGATAATTGGTATTTCTAAAAAGAAAGTCCCTGCAGGTAAGTCAATAAACTGATAGTTTAAAGTGGTTGATCTTAAATAACCTGAATGATAACCATATTGATGCATAGCTTAGACTTTTAGCTATTCATTAATGTACCCAATCCTTCTCAATTCCTCTTTGGTAACAAGATGTGAGGGTTTTAATTTTACACAATTTTGATCAATTGGATACTGGTTTTTTACCCTAGTTTTAACATTTTCCTGCTAGAAAATACAAAATTTGGGCTATATATTTGCACATTAAGGGTTAAAGTAAGGTGAAATGCTTTTAGAAATGAGGCTATAGATTAGCCAAGTATTTAAAGATTTTTCAAAGTTGTTTTCTGAGTTTTATAATGTTTCCTTTTCAGTAGGCCTAGTCCTAATTATGCACTGATGCCTTGACTAGGACAACTAGCCTAACAATAGGCCTATCTATATGCCAATATCTGTCCATGTGATTAAGAGTTCTCTTGTGGAGGTAAGGATAAATGAAGGAGTTTGCAACAGAGGGTTGACCCCAAATTATCTCCCCACACTTGAAAAGCTCCTGTCTTCCAAACCTAACCTAACCTTGGTAGGCATTGGTATGGCCTAAAAATATCCCTATTAGCCTAGCTTAACTTGGAAAACAAACATTTCCTAGGGTCCCATTTGGACTCTATATTTACAACTAATTCCAAAATTTTTATTTTTGGAAAAAGCAAATTTCAAGCAAGCTCATCAGATATCACTGCTTTTTGAACAATAGATAGCCTAGCCCAAGCTAGCCTACCTCAAAGGAACATCATGGACTCCTTATCAAGAGTCTACACTCTTGATGCATTTCTAGCGGTTTCATGTACATAGCTTAGTTCTAAGGTATCGTCTTTATAATTTTACCAAAACAATTTACACACACTTGTACTCTTTTAGCTGTATTTAACACATGCAATAAATTCGAAGTCAGACTTGCCACTATTTAAACTTGTATTGTGAAAATGCCATCTATTTTAATGTACCCGAATGTCCTATAACTGGTCGAATCGTTTACTTAGGGAACCCTGGGTTCCCACATTTGGGATTATTCATATGGAACACCAATTATTCGGCCATGGATTATTCAGCCAGATATAAGGTATACGTAGCTGAGAGTGAATCTTTTATAAAATGTACACAAATTTTTTAACTATCAAACACGTTTATGAATCTGAACACCACCGATAATTTGGACCAATAAATTGTATCAAATCAATTTGATGAATAAAACGAAATAGACACTGGAAAACTGATTTTGTCAAATAGAAATAACATGATATTATGTTGGAAAGTTCACAAGGATCATAGTATAAAAAACTTGCAATGAAAGCATGTAATGAAGTTTCAGAACAAGTAGAAGTTGAAGAAAAGATTAATATTTCGCTCTTGGGTTTAAGAATTTTCAAAAAATGTTGTCTGGGGGTCTTTAAATGGATAAAATTTAAATTTCTCGTAATACCTGGCAAAAATAAGATTTTTCCTGAAAAACTGGCAATTGCCACACTGGCAAAAACAAAATTTTGTAGTTCAGATCTTTAACTTGATTAAAAACTAATCAACTAATGTAGTTCAGTACCCAAACCCATTCACTGAACTTTCCGCAATTATAAAGATTGGAGAGGCTACCAAATACTAATTTTTGTGGTTTTTCATACGAGGTGAAACTAGAACGACGTAAAATTTAAAATGGCCACGTTTTGAAAAAGGGAGACTTCAATATATTTTTAATAGGCAAATCTTGTTAAATTAGATTTTTTCATTTATATTGGAAAAAAGTCCGCTTTTGGTTTCTTCGTTATCTCATTGTTATTTAAGGGTCTTTTGATTTTTCGTTTGGACGTTTGTTTTTTTTTTATTTACATGCTATTTAGCACTGCAAAGTTGACAAACGACTGTCGTTGACCACATGTTTTGGTGGTAGTTGAGACCTATTTTTGACGTAGTGCCCTAAATCCTTTTTCCAAGACCACACTGTCTTTCTATTAAGAACAAATAAACGTCCAAATGGGGATAAGTCCATTGACTAGACAGCAAAAACAGATACAAGAATCCAGACATTTGATCGTGTATACAGTGATCGTCATCTGCAAATATTTGAGAGAGCTCAATAACAGGGTTCATACGAAGTCTTAAGTTGTAAATTTTCTTTTTTTTAATATTTCCTATTTGTAAGTTGAATTTCTAATGAGGTGGGCAAAACATTCTTCGTCTTCGTCGTCTTTAGTATTATCATCTTCATTACCAAGTTCATTCAGGCAGTATCAAAGAAGAAAATTTACAAATCATGACTATGGACGAACCCTGGTATTAAACTCTATCAGACAAATCTAGTGAATGCGCTGGAAGTAATTATTTTTTTCTGTATAAACATGATACTTTAATTTTAATGCTTTTGTGTATCTGCTAATGACGATTGCTGTGTCTATGATCGGAATATCGAAGCTTTTGTATCTTTTTTCACTGTCTAATAAATAGACTTATCCTTATTTGAACGTTTATTTGTCCGTGCTAGTTTAGAATTTTATAATACTGCTACTACTACTACTGCCAACTTGCTGAAGCACCAAGCAACATGAGGCCAACTCAGCTGCACGCACTTCTTCTCGAACCTTACAAATTCAAAGTTTTACTTTTTCCCTTTTCGTTGAATTTCCTTGAAATCCTTTCTTCTGATGTCTCTTCACTTCATTTGAGGACCACCTACAATTTGCTGGGCCCCAGATTGGTAAGTAAAATGTATGACAATTTGTCATAATAAGTTATAATGTCCTTTTTATTAAATTATACAAATATAATGACATTATACACATGCAATTATATAATATAATATAATTATAAAATAAACTATACAAATATATTAAATTCTAATGACAAATACAAATTATATTTGTCATTATAATTTGTCAATTATAAAACTCGACCTAGTCATCTTAATTGTTTTTTTTTTTTTTTTTTTTTTTTATTACTATTATTTTAGCCCTAAACAGTATTTTGGTGCAGCGTATTGCTTGATCAATCAAACAAGAACTTAAAACTATCCTTCTGTATATTTAATGGAAGACATTTAACAAACCCCTCCTCAGCCTTTCGAAGGGACTATGTTTCAAAATAATGCTTGACCATTATGTTTGCCGTAACCTCCGATATTCTAATCTTAATTCTTGGACTTATTTGACGCAGTTTATTGTTTGATCAGTGAAATAAGTACTTAAAACTATCCTTCTATATTTTCTATGGAACACATTTAACACCCCCTCCTCAGCCTTTCGAAGGGGGTATGTTTCAAAATTATGCTTGGCCAGTATTTTTTCCGTGACTTCTGATATTCGAATCTTACGTCTTGGACTGATCTTCCTATATTTCCTAGGTTTTTTAATCTGTGAAGAAACATCCTGCTCCTTGGCAGTTCCACTTTTACATCTGTACTCTATCCGTTGCTTAATTAACAATGCAAACCAGGTAAGTCAAATGGTTTTTTTCTAAATTTACTAGATACCTTGCCTTTTTTGACAATCCCCATCCAATTTGAATTTGCCACTCATTCGTAAACCAAAACAAGAAAACAACGAAAGAGGACATAATTTTAAAATAAGATGGTTTCAATTGATGAACTAGACCTATCAAAGAAGATTGGGAATATCTGGTTTACAATATCTAAGTTTTTCTATTTGGTTTAGAAAACTGAATTTTTGAATTGGAAACCGCGGAACAGCAAAATTTATAAGCCTATTTGAGTCTATTGCTCAGTAGCAGCCTTCGTAAGGTCACTCAGTCACGGGGCCACAATTAGTTATAGGGAAAGAGCTAAAGAAAGATGGGCAAAACATTTTTAGAATGTGTTATGCCGGGATACAGTTACAGGAAAAGATATAAAGGAAAATGAAAAAGTTTGTGGCACCTTGGATGTGAAGGAAGATTTATTTTTTGAGGAAGAATTAGTGGCAATGCTAAAAGGATTAAAAAATAATAAGGCCCCAGGTGCTGATAGTGTGGTAAGTAAGTTTTTTTTTTTAAATATGGTGGCAATGAACTTAGAAAAAAGTTACAGAATATTATGAATATATTTTTGAAAAAGTGGAATTGCCTAGCAATTTTAGGAAAACCCCAACTATACCCCTGTAAAAGAAAGGTGATAAGAGTGAACGTGATAATTTTAGATGCATTAGCTTGGTTTTGCAGGTAGTAAATTACATGGCATGATGATTTTTGTAGTCTTAGAGATACTTTAGACAGAATTTTAAGAGAAGAACAGTGCAGTCTTAGGAAGGGTAAAGGATATGTAGAAATTTTACTCTCAGGTTAATAATTGAGAAAGGGTTGAGTCATAAAACACATTTAGTCCTCAGTTTTATAGATTATGAGCACACGTTCGATTCAGGTGATCGAATAGCTTTAACGAAGGTCTTATCCGTGTATGGTATACCAGACACATACATTTAAGTGATTTGTGCTATGTACGAGGATAACACTGCTGCGGTTAAAGTATGAAATGAGGTTAGCAGCTGATTCCATAATAAGTCAGGATTGAAGCAGGGCTGCGTTCTACTCTCATTTATATGCATCATATTGATAAAATTTGTCTTAAGGATAGGGAGGGGGATGGGGAAACACTGAATCAAATGTGAAAGTAAAACTTCTTTGGACTTAGATTATGCTGATGATTTAAGCATCTTAGATGAAAGTATGAGGAAAATGAATGAGCTTTTAGAGGTTTTACGAGTTCAGGGAGCTAGAATAGGTTTGAAAATTAATAACAAAAAGACTAAGTCGCCAAGGCTAGAAATAAGTGAAAATGTAATGGTGACGTTGAGTGACGGAAGGATCGATCAAGGGAGCAGCTCAACTTACTCTGGTAGTATTACAGGCAGCGCAATCGCACTGCCTAAGCAAAGAACGATTTTGAGATAGCCATTTTGTTCAGCGTAGTTGATTTTCAAATAGAAATTTTTTTTTGAGGAGGACACTCCCCTACACCTCTCATGGCAAGGGTTTTAAGTTATGCCCTGGGGGCAAATAAGGTTTTTATAGAAGGCGTTGTCGTAGAAACTTCAAAGAATGCTCATTTTATTGGAAATTCAAAGGGCTAGTGCCCTATTTGATAGTCAAAAGTGATTGGAAGACAACTAACCCCCCTCTTACACCCACTTTTTCCCCAAACACATCCAATAAAAATTTTGAGATAGCCATTTTGTTCAACGCAGTTTAAAGTTCAGCTTTGAGCTGGACATTCCCCCCACAGTCTTCAGGGCAAGGGTTATAAGTTATTCCCTGGGGGTATATAAGGTTTTTATTAAAATCTTTGTCCTAGAAACTTGAAAAAGAGCTCATTCGATTGGAAAGTCTCCCTCCAGAAAATTTGTGGTTTAGTTTAACTCAAACCGGAGGCAAAAAGATGTATAATCTTTCTTTCCCACATGCTACGAAGTGTGGGAACGAAGGGTAACATCTTTAAACATCTTTTGCCTCCGGTTCGAGTTAAACTAAACCTTCAATTTTCTGAAGGGATGCTAGAACTCGAATTTTCGCTCATTTCGAGAATTCGGTTCCAAGTCCCAAAGTGTTGTCAGGTATGAAATTTAGCGGGCGAATTCAAACCATATCTATATGGAATGGTTTTAACATGGAAATTCTCAGTGCCCATTATATTATTCTTACCATTATCCTAGTTTTGACGGCTGTCTTTGCATTTTTGCCATTCATTTTCATTTCTCGTCTTCGTAGTGAGCATAATATTGTCAGAAGACGCAGGTTAGTATGACCAATCGGGCTAGGCTAAGAAAGCCTAGTTTCTTAGGCTTGTTTGCTAAGAAAGTGTATTTGTATCCGGGATCACCAGTTTTTTTCTTTATCTTGGCAGATTTTTGAGTTAGGTGGGTGAATCTGTCTAGAATTGATCCATGATGTAGGCCAAATTATACCCTAGCCTAGGAGAATCTTTCATTAAATTTTTTGATTAACCTAAATCATTAATATGATGGTAAGAAATAGATACAGCCTATTAATAGAGTCAGAATTTTGTCCTGAATCCAATCATAACATTCATTTGCATAGAAAAATTAATATTGTGCTAGGCTAAATGGTGTGAATACATTGTTTGATGTGTCTTTTTATGCTGTTTCTAAATATAATAATTAGGTAATTTTTTGGTATAAATTTAGAATTCATTTCTGAATTTAGAATTCATTTAGGATTCAAATTCATTTCTGACAAAATTATTATTATATTTGGAAAGAGCATAAAAAAAGGCATCAAGTGGCATGTTTACTTTATTTGTAAGTCAATAATATGAATAAAAAAACTTGGTAAAAACTTAGAATTGGTCATCCTGATAAAGAGACATGTTAAGAAAACAATTCTTACTTTAAAATATATATAATGATTCTAGTTAACATATTATCCAACAGGAGAACCTTTGTCATCAAGTCTATCCTCTTTTTTCCTTTTTTTCCAACTTAAAAGAAAAAATTTACAATTTTCTCCATGCTAGAAATGCAATTCATAGGCCTAAATCTTTTGAAATTGCTGCTATAAATTGTTCAATAATTGTTTTTATAGATAGCATTCATCCTGGCTGTTGTTAGTTAATGACATAGCATGTGCTTAAAGAAAAAGCTGTGGTGAAAATACAAAATATTGCTATAAATACACATAAAAATACAGAGTATATACCCCCCACCCCCTAATGTGCAAATATACAACCGAAATTGCATTCTGATTCTAAATATAACCTTCATTTACATCAAAACTAAATTTTGCCCCCACCCCCTGATGTGCAAATGTATACCCTGATTTGGATATATTTAGGGGTTGGGGTACAGTTTATTTGGTTATATTTAAGTTCATAATGCAATTTTTGTTTTATATTTGCACATTAGGGGGGTAGGGGTATATACTCTGTATGAATATGTATATTTATAGCAATATTTTGTTTTTTGCCACTGCTTTTTCTTTAAACATGTGCTATGTCATTAACTACAATGGCTGGGATGAATGCTATCTATAAAAACAATTATTGGACAATTTATAGCAGCAGTTTCAAAAGATTGATGCATTATTTCTAGAGTGGAGAACATTGTAAATTTTTTCTTTTAAGTTAGAAAAAGAAGGAAAAAAAGAGGAAAGACTTGATGAGGTTCTCCCCTTGGATAATATGTTAACTAGGATCATTATACATATTTTAAAGTAAGAATTGTTTTCTTAACATGTCTCCTTATCAGGAGTACCAATTCTAAGTTTTTACCAATTTTTTTTATTCATATTATTGACTTACAAATAAAGTAAACATGCCACTTTATGCCTTTTTTTATGCTCTTTCCAAATATAATAATAATTTTTGTCAGAAATGAATTTGGTACTTGGGTACTATGTGGGTCTTTACAAGGAAACCAGTCACAAAAAACCCATTTTTGATAGGTTAACTGCTATAGAGTAATAAATGATAGCATGGTTTTCATTGTATATACAATATTTAGACTGTTATTTTTTGGGAAAGGCACCTAGGTTAGGTTATATATTTAATATGTGCTATGCTTTACCCCCATCCCTCCTAATGTGCAAATATATAGCCCAAATTTGTTTTATAAACTATTATATATTCATCATATTTTATTTTATTTCATTAGCATTAACCAAACTTGACTTTTTAGGAAGACCCATGATATGCCCAAGTACCATGAATTTTAGCCCCACCCCTATATATACCAATTCAGGGTATATATTTGCACATTAGGGGGTGGGGGTAAATTTTATTTCTGAGGTAAATCTAAACTTTCCCCACCCCCCAAGTGTGCAAATATATACCCTGAATTGGTATATATAGGGGTGAGGGGTAAAATTCATTTCCAACAAAAATTATTATTATATTTGGAAAGAGCCTAAAAAAGGCATTGAGTGGAATATTTAGTTTATTTGTAAGTCAATAATATGAATAACAAAAAAGTTACCAACAATTAAAAAAAAAAAAATTTAACAAGAAAAACGGGTTTTAATTTTTTCTATAAAGCAGTGAAATACAAAACAATTAATTATACACAAATACTCCGAATATTTCGGCCCCACGTCCGGGAGCCTTTCTCAACGGAAAAAAAAATATAAAATAAAACAAAAAATTTTTTTTCTTTTTTAAAAAAGCTTAACTTACATCAAAATAAAACATACTAAACACATAAAGAGAAAGAAAAAAAAACAAAAGAAAAATATTTGAATCATTATTTAAGTTGAATCATTATTGACATTCAGTGCATGGAAGTGTTTATTTAATATATTTCAATTTATATACTGTGAGGAGGTGAGTTGAATCATTATTGACATTCAGTGCATGGAAGTGTTTATTTAATATATTTCAATTTATATACTGTGAGGAGGCGAGTTGAATCATTATTGACATTCAGTGCA
This sequence comes from Artemia sinica, assembly GCA_027921565.1. Taxonomy (NCBI): domain Eukaryota; kingdom Metazoa; phylum Arthropoda; class Branchiopoda; order Anostraca; family Artemiidae; genus Artemia; species Artemia sinica. The sequence continues at coordinate 1,534,460 of JAPEVW010000042.1, forward strand.
TGGAAGTGTTTATTTAATATGTGAGTTTTGTTTCTTATTTATTTATATTTTTCTTTTGTTTTTTTTTTCTTTCTCTTTATGTGTTTAGTATGTTTTATTTTGATGTAAGTTAAGTTTTTTTAAAAAGAAAAATTTTTTTTGTTTTGTTTTATTTTATATTTTTTTTTTCCGTTGAGAAAGGCTCCCGGACATGGGGCCGAAATATTTGGAGTATTTGTGTATAATTAATTGTTTTGTATTTCACTGCTTTATAGAAAATTAAAACCTGTTTTTCTTGTTAAAATTTTTTTTTTTTAAATGGAAAAGCAGTGTGGTCTAAGAAATTATTTACCAAAAATTGTTTTCTTTACAGATTTTATTTTGATCCCATACAGAAACCCTTGAAATGGGACTTTGCTCCTTATTATTTGCCAGTAAAAAATGGTCACTGAAAATTCTCAAAATTGATTAAAACAACCATACTTATTTATCATGGAAATTCATTGTTTTGCTAAACCCCCTAACCCTGATAGGTAAATAAACAACCCACTATAAATTACAACACATTCATAACATCTTTTAAAATATCAAAGCTCTTTTGTTCCTAATCAGCATTTGCTTGAAAATGATAAATAGAGCAGAGTTATACAATTAAAAAATATAGTTTAAGCATATAGAGTAGACTAAATATTCGGTAATCAGAGAAAGAGGGGGGGGGGCTAAATTAAGCAATACAGTTTTTGAAATAAGATAAATATGTATTTAATGTGATTTAAAGCCTACTTGGTTCTTGTCTATTATATAAAACACACTCAAGAAGTGAAGTTTGGTGAATGCTAATGAAATAAAACAAAATCTGATGAAAATATAAAGATTTTGTAACAAAATTATGAAAACTACCACAAAAATTTATGGAAGGGAATTATGCCCAGAGTGCATAACCTAAAATAATCTAACTAAAATACCAACTAAATATTTAATTTAAAAAAGCTGTACTGTAATGTGTTTCTCAACAATCAAAAGGTTATTGTCTGGTATAGACAGTGTGAAAAACCACATATTTGCAATATAAGCTCTTGAGTGTATTTTATATTAGACAAGTACTGGCTTCCTTAGGAGCAAACTAAGTAAGTATTTTAGATGGTTTAAAGTTAGCTAGTTTATAGCGTTTTGTAGGATTTCTTTTAGAAGTGTCTATAAAGTAGAATGGCACCAGTAATGGTATTCTCACTAAATCATGAAACTTTTACATACTGCCTATAGCTATGTATGGCCACATTAATAGAGCTGGGAGTACTGTCAAGTATGACAACAGTGATAATTATATTTACAAAGAGCATTGAATAAAGAATCAAATAGTATGTTTCTGTTTTTTTTTATCTGATTTTTACCCTGTAATATATGTTTACTCTAAGATATAATGAACTTTGAAAAAACTTGTGTTATGAAAATGAGACTCTAAAATAGACTTGCAGAACAAATAAGGCATAAAAAAGTGTTTTGAGCCTTATGCCGCTCAATCCTGATGTTTGAAGTCTCAAAGGATTGGAAATTTATTTTTTTTTATTTGGAAAAAAATACAATTTGGCTTGAAATTCCACTCTGATAATTAGAATAGGTTAACGGCGCTGATGATTTGACAGTTTTTGTAAAAACACACTTTTCCTACTCTGGAAGGCCTAACTTGAAGACTTTTGGTTTGAAAAGGGTTTCAGTATGTAGGAAAAACATCTAGAAATCTTACTGTTTGATTAGAAGTTTAAAGTTTTATCAGAAAACAATACAAAACTCTGATTCTCTCAAATTGGACTGTTGTTCACCTACAAATTCAACAGAACAAAAAAGTTCCATGTTTTCAATATTAGTTGGAACCCAGTTTCACATGTGTCAAAATACTTGGGGAAGGCTTGTGGACAGATCCTTGTGCATTCAACATGCCTATTCTTTTTGCTTTATTTCTTTGTTTCTCTTCAACTTTGTTTAATGTGTAAATGTATAAAACACCACTTAGATAGAGGAAGCAAAAAACTGAAAACATTGTCTCAAGTATAGGAACAAAATTGGATAATCATATAGAGTGTAATTGTGTGAACTAGGTCATATTGCTTTTTTCTTTTTTCACGTTTTTGCATATATGCCACAAGAATAGTTTCTCAAAACACTATCTGGAATGGTCCAGTTCCTCTCAGATTTAATGGTCTAGCAAAGATTTCTTTGTTGTTCATAGTGAAAATGTGGTCAACATTTGGCCATTTCAAAGTTAATCTGCCATTTTAATTCACCTTAAAAATTTTAGTTTTGACTATCCTTTGTCTAGAAAGCCCAGAATCCTTGAAATATGCATGCTCTACTTAAAATTATCAGAAATTTGTGACACCAAGAATCTCAACATCTTTCACTAGCATTTTGGGTGGGATGAGGTCTAAAAAAACAGGAGTGGATTTCAAGAATTTTAAGAAGTTTATTGTTATTATAATTGACTTAGTGGAATTTATATTCATATGTAAATTCTTAGCTTTGTCCTAAACATGGGTAATATTTTGATGAGGCCACTTTTGATATTTCTATTAGCCTACATACTTCAAGGATCAGCAGGTAATCTACACGTTAACACCATTGAGGGAACCTCTTACTAATTCCATTAATCAATACTAAATAGAAGAGTGGTCCTAACATGGTTCCTTGAGGAATTCTACACCAAGTAGGGAGGGGATCAGAGAGAATATTTTTGTATTTTACAACTTGGGATCTATTTGAAAGAAAACATATACAAAATTTACTAAGAGAGGTTCTAGTTCAAAGCTATTCAGTGATAAATGAATTAGGATATTGGGATCAACCATGTCAAATGCTTAAAAATCTGAACATGGTGTGAGGCAAAGTGGCAGATCCTTAGATGATGGAAAAATCTAGCATCTAGTGCCAAATCAGTAAAACTTCAATTTAATAAAAGTCTTTTTTGTATGTTTTTTTTTCATGTGAAATATAATTAGAAATAATAATCATCAAAACCTCTCATTGTTGAGAAAGTACCCATAATTTGGCAACTGTTTTTGTCAGAGGACCCTTGGATTTCAACACCAATTGTTTCTTATCTGTTTTACATGTTCAGTGAAGTTTCAACAGAGTCACCTATATTTTGACAGGGCCTGTTCATGTCTGTCAAAAATTTCAACAAGGTTACTACAAGATATCCTCAAAAGATATGAATCTCATGATAGAAGCCAATATCTACATTTGAATTTAGCTGAAAGAACATTTTAGTTGGCCTTTTATTCCACTACATCAGGCAAGAATTTTTGGTACTTGGAACATAGTTTTGTAAATATAATGTTAGCTGCCATTTTAATTTAATTTTATCAAGAAAAAGCCAGTGTGGCTACATTTTAGAGAAGATCAGAGGAATCTTGATGTATTGGTGCTGATCCCAACTTTTTTTTTTGCCAAAAATAACCAAGTAATGACAGTTTGAACATTACATAGCTAAAAAATTATCAGGAGCTCATTTTGTGTTGAAAACACGAAACTGATAGAATTGAATATTCTTTTCTTAATCTCTGTGTATTGGATATAGTGTCCACGTTTTGCATTGTCAAAATATAACAACGGCTTCAAGAGATGGTGTTCCAAGTCACAACTAAGCAGAGTTATCCTGTTTTGAAGGAAAATTTTGACAGTGGTTCCAAAATTGCACTGTCAAATCATTGGTACCTTTACCCTAGTGTTTTTGAAAAATATAACTACTGCTAGAAACTCACTACAGCACCAAGGGGCCTGAGACCAAAACAGCTCTGAATACTTATCCACCCCTATGTATTTGAAGCTTCAATATTTATCCCCTCCTATGAAGTTCCATTTTTCTTTTAATTCTTCCATGTGATTCCCCCCACCCTCTTATGGAAGATATGCTTTTTGTTTGGTCTCAGATGGCTAGCCAAATAGCTCAATTTTTGGCAATTGGTCATCCTTCATCTCTAAAATTCTAATCCTAGCCATGTCAATCTTTCTTTAATTATAGCCCTAGAAGGTAGGGTCAAACCACATTTTCAAACAGCTTGCTGTTTCATATTCAGTCATTCAAAGAGGAACACAAACTATTTTTAGACAATTCCACAGATAAGTGAAGCTATCTGCTTGATCAATCTTCCTGTTGCTCTATATCTCCTCCTCACTTTCATTAATTTCTAGTCTAAGCAACTTAGTTCTCTTAACATCAATTTTCAAACCTATTCTTACATCCTGAATGCTCAAAACTTCTGATTTTTTTTTTTCATTTTGCTAACATTTTTATTTAGAACACTCAAATCATCTAGTCCCCTGTTTATGGTCTTCCCAGCTGTAATACTAATTTAAAACACACTTCAACATTCTTACACATGATTAGCTTTTGAGTACCTATTTTTTTTTTTTTTTAAATCTTGATATTCTGAAACTGTAAATGATTGTTGGTCAACTGTTACATCAGATTCATGCCTAATAACAACTTGATTAAGCAGTGTGACTGACTGCCTGCAATCTTGCCATTATCATTAATACTGTAAATAAATTATAAATATTAATGAAATTATATTAAAATAAGACGCTTAAGTGGAATTAAGAGTATAAATCGAAATTGGTGAAAATTTTGGCATCGTCTCATCACTAATTTTATCCCCTAATCACATTATTTTGAATGTCCTTAAAAACAATTATGTTTATTAAAAAAAAATCTGGACTTTGATTATTTTTTTCTTCCTTTCTTTCACTAAGGTTTTGAATTTGTTGGTTTGTTTATTTCCATTTTTTTAAGTTTATATAATCAGTTTTGAAAAGTTTTGGTAGATATGATTATTGTGTTCCCTGTTGTTTTACCAAACCACAAAGCATTGTAGGGCACATTAAATCTACCTTAAATCACATTGTCAAGCAAAATAAGGAAAAATCCTGTAGGGCTGCTGGTCAGTGATGATGGGGAGCCATTGGTTCAAAACATTTTTTTTATTTTTTTATTTAGCTTTCACTTAAAAGTTCAGCTGTCACAATGTAGCCATGCTGAGGGAGAGCTAACTAAATTTTCTAACTAATAACTAAACTAAGCTATTTATATTTTGCATATCTGAAGATACAGGTAAATCTGCAACACTATTTACAATAATACTGAGGCAACTTTTTTCAGCTACTGTAGCTGAGCTCACCATGGCACTCGAATTCTGAGTATTTGAACTTGGACACCAATTTGTGATAATGTAGGAGCAGGTGGAGGAATGTACTGTTAAAACTTTGGCAGGAGGAAATTTTTTTGTTTATTCATTTTTTGTGAATGAAAATATCAAAAGCGGTATTTTCCAATTAAAATGCCTAAAAAAGATTTTTTTTAATTGATATGATTGTTCAAACTTAGAATTTTTACCTCCATCTAGTTTCAATAAAAAATGTATTATTTATAAATATCATTTCATGGTCTTGTCATATATGGTAATGTAGTGTTGTAAAATTAGAGTAAAATCAAAAGTCAGTAAGTAAAATTAGTAAAATAAGATAAAAATTGGTAAAATAAGGTACTCCTCAGGAAATTCAAGGGTAAAATTGTGTTTTAGAGTTTCCCTGTAGCTACAAGACCAGTTGAGCCTTTCTTTTTAAGCATCACTTACAGCTTTTAATAAAACTCTTTAATGATTCCGATTTCCTGGGCTTAAAAAAAGGTGATGCCCCTTCATCTAGAGTTTTGTCAATTTAATTAACTGTCTAGTTTATCCCATTGGTAATCTTGTGCCTAGGGTAATACCTCAGCAATTGGAAAGTGCCTGATTTCAGACATCCATTTTGAAAAAAATAAAAACAAATAAAATAAATAAATCAAATTCACCATTATTTGGGAGTAAAATCATATTAATCATTTTTTTCTACATTTAAAACCTAAGAAGTGTTAGCCTAACGGCATTGCATATTTAAATTGCCGTATTCAGCCACATTCCTCATATCATATACATGTTATCTTTCATTTATTTACAAAAATACCAAACACAATTCAAAGTCGTCAATTAAGCACTGCATCATAAAAGCAGAACATTCAGTCACTTTCCCAGTCATTAAGACTGTTGCAAATCTAGCCCCTCTCCTTCAGTTTAAGATTCTGAATCAGGTGACTGTGATTGTATTCCCCCCCCCCTGTTGAAATGAAAGTCCTGGATATGGCCCTGAGGATTATATATCAATTTCTACCTCCACCCTCTCATCATCTCTCCCTTAAAGCTAATTCTGTGTTTATCTGAAGATTCTTCCAAAACAACTGCTGAAAAACAAGGGCCTGTAAACTAGAATAAGAACTTCTTTTAGACATTGTAGTCAGTAACAACTCATTCAGTAGCACTTGGTTGAAAAGCAGGCTGAACCTTGGAAAAGGACACAGGAACTTTTGATTTTCAATTGACTGAGCCCCCTCCAAAGCTTATTTAACCACACATTCCACATGAAGCGCCCCTGGGAAAAAATAAATGAACAAATATTAATACATTGAACTCTTATGGGTCTTTGCCTTTATTATAGGTAATGCAATACAATTGCCCCTGACTTAAACAGGAGAGTAGAAATTTTAATTACCCTTCTAATGAAAATCATGTATATATCACTGTATATATAATTAGGCAGTAATTTTACCGCAGATGATTTCTGGCTCTTCATTCTCGGTGCGAACAAAAAGCTCCTCCCACTTATTCATGCATTAGCGGGTTAGTATGTATGCGTCATTCAATGAGGAATGGTTCGATATTGTATTATTCGTAATTGCGAAAGCAGAAAAAAACTTGGTGAGCCGGCCAAGTGGTTTGCAACTGTCCCATCTCACAGGTATTACTTAATTTATATACAAATTATGACTTAATCTATTATTTATATACAGTGGACTTAACTGATTGGCCTATGTAGGATTTCTAAAAAAGGGGGTGTGGGGTTGATGAAATTTGTGAAAATAAGGAATTTTTTTTTTTCTTCTAATAACTGGTGGAATAGATGTGATGGTTTCAGGGGCGGATCCAGGATTTTTTTAGGGGGGGGGGGGCAAAATAGGTTGATCCGATAAACTTACGTTAGGAGCAAGTTTGATTAATTCAAACTTGCGTTAATTAGGTAAATTACACTACTTTAGACTACGTTAGGGGGGCGCCCCCCCCCCCCCCTTGCCCCCCCTCTGGATCCGCCACTGGATGGTTTATCATTTTTTTTTTCACATCGTGATATTTATTTTCTCAGATGGTAGTTCCTGTGAAACCTGAAAAAGGCTAATTACCTGTTTTGGCGGAGAGCCTAGATAAGACTAGTTTCGTTTTCAATCAATGTTTTCGTATGAAATGGGCAGACCTTTCCTGAATTTTAAAGAATAAATACCTCTGTTTGAAAATCTTTGCACTTTGTGAATTTAGATAGCGATAAGGGTTCTTGATTGAGACCAATTTTAGGACTTGGGATCTAATTATTGGCTGCTGTGGTAAAAGTTGCCACAATAGCCCTATCTAAGAAAATACCAAACGTCTGTTAAGAAGTGGTTTTCATAAAATTCGTAGGGAGTTTTCAGAAAATTGAAGGACATCACACATTTTAGTGGCAGATCCAAAATTTTACGGGGCTTTACGCTAGAAAAGCTCCTATTATAGAATATCCTTCCAGTTTGTTTACCAGAAAATAAATAAAAGGCATTTCTTACTGCTGAGTCTGTATAATCTTGACCTTTTACGGCACAATTTCTAAAATATTTCTAAAACTTTTTTCTAAAGGGAAACTATAAGAAATAATACATTTTTAGCTATATATTTCAAAGATTTCAGCCAACTGTTTGATTAGAAGTTTGAAATTTTATCAGAAAATGGTACAAAACTCCGATTTTTTTAAAATGGAGCATTTTCACCTACAAATTCGACAGAACAAAAAATTACCCGTTTTCGACGCAAGTCGGAACCCAATTCGACACGTGTCGAAATACCAGGGGAATACTTGTGGGCGGATCCTGGTGTATTTGACATGCCTATTCTTTTTACTTTATTTCTGCCTTTCTCTTTAACTTTTTTAAATGTGTAAATATATAAAATACTATTCAGATAGTGGAGGTAAAAAACTGAAAAAAATTGCCTCAAGTATAGGGACGAAATTAGATATTCATATGAAGTGTAATTGTGTGACCTAGGTCTCTATAATATAATGTGTGATATAGGTCTCTTTATAAACGCTATCTGGAGTGGCCCACTTTCTCTCAGCTTTAATGGTCCAGCAAAGACTTTTTGTTGTTCACAGTTAAAGCGATGTCAACATTTGGCTATTTCAAAGTTTATCTACCAGTTTAATCTACTTAGAAAAATTTTAGTTCTGACTATCCTTTGTCTGGAGAATCTAGAATTCTCGAAATATGCATGTCCTACTTAGGATTATTAGAAGTTTGTGACACCAAGGAGTTTAATATCTTTCATTAGCATTTGGGTCGGATAGGAATTCCACGCTAATTAGGGAGGGGTTCAGAGAGAATATTTTGTATTTTATAGCGTGGGATCTATTTGAAAGAAAACAAAAAATTAAACAAGAAAAACAGGTTTTAATTTCTATAAAGCAGTGAATACTAAACACTTAATTAAACGAAAATGCTCCGAATATTTTGGCCCCACATCCGGGAGCCTTTCTCAACGGAAAAAAACACAAAAAACAAAAAATTAAAAAAAAATTCTTACATCAACATAAAAAACATACTAAACAAACAAAAGAAAAAAAATATAAATAAATAGGAAAAGAAAACTCACATATTAAATAAACAATTCCATTCACTGGCGTATAAACAAAATCGAATGCTTATATTGATTGGAACACGCCTTCTCACAGAATATAAATGGAAATCTATAAAAAAAAAGAAAATATATTTATACTTAAACCAAAACAAAAAAGGTCAGCTAACCCCCGGCCCATAACCCCTAAATAGATCTCACAGGTTCATCACCCAATGTTTGAATTATAAATTGAACAGATTCGTTTGCTTGCAAGCTTAGCTGCAGTTCGTTTACCTTTCCCAGCATTTAACCCAGTCTGACCTTTGTCCGCAAGGTCATCATTCGTATCCGAACTATTATCAAAAATAGTACTGGTTGAAAATTTTACCTGCTTTTTAATTAAACTATTATAAATCGAATTGATCCTAAAATCCCCTTCATCTCTATTGATACTAATACTCCGATATATTATCTTTTTTATTTCTATAATTTCCCTGAAGCTTTGTAAAAGTCCTACAGACGTATCTACTATTTTTGTTTGATCAAATAAAATACTGTGATGAGGAAAATTATAAAGATGTTCTGCAACAGCTGACTCAAACGTTTCTGGTGTTTTGTTTTGTTTTGTTTTAGAGCACAATCTATTGCATTCTTGTGTTGCTGTAGCCTATTTTCTAAAATCTGTTGTGTTCTTCCCACATAAAATTTACCACAAGAGCATGGAATTTTGTATACTCCCTTTTGCAAATTTCTCGGTACCTTTAAAGGTTCGACAAGGTTACTACAAGATATTCTCAAAAGAAATGAATATCATAATAGAAGCCAATATCTGCCTTTGAATTGGGCTGAAGGAACATTTTTATTCGGTCTTGTATTCCACTGCATCAGACAAGAATTGTCAACTCTTGGAACATACTTTCGTCTATATAATATTAGCTGCCATTTTAACTTAATTTTGTCAAGAAAAAGCCAATATGGCTACATTTTAGAGAAGATCAGATGTATCTTGATGTATTGGTACTGATCCCAACTTTTTTGCCAAAAAAATAACCAAGTAATGACAGTTTGAACATTACATAGCTAAAAAATTGTTGGGAGCTCATTTTGTGTCGAAAACAGGAAACTGATTGAATCGAAAATTCCTTTCTTATCTGGGTGTATCGGATATAGTGTCTACATTTCGCATTGTCAAAATATAACGAAGGCTTCTAGAGATGGTTTTCCAAGTTAAGACTAAGCAGTTATCATATTTTAAAGGAAAATTTCGACAGTGGTTCCAAAATTGTACTGTCGAATCATTGTTGCCTTTACCCGCCATTAGCGGTCCAATTACCCTGGAACACGTATTTTGGCAGAAACTTTCTCAAAATGCCTTTAAAACCACTCGAGACTTCGAAACCTATTTGTAATTCCTATAAACATCTGAACTAAATATATATATATATATATATATATATATATATATATATATATATATATATATATATATATATATATATATATATATATATATATATATATATATATATATATATATATATATATATATATGTATACATATATATATATATATATATATATATATATATATATATATATATATATATATATATATATATATATATATATATATATATATATATATATATATATATATATATATATATATATATATATATATATATATATATATATAGATATATCGGCGCGTACAAACAGCTCCTCTCATTTGATCTGCCATCAGCGGTCCAATTACCCTGGAACACGTATATTGGCAGAAACTTTCTCAAAATGCCTTTGAAACCAACTTGAGACTTCGAAACCTACTTTTAATTCCTAAAAACATCTAATAATAACATTGCGCTACTAATTACCGATTTTCATATATGTATTGGAATAAATCAACTTAAAATTAGTTTCTTCAAAATTTAGTGTTCCAATGTTGAAGCCAAGTTTCGCATTCAAGAGACATCTGGCTTGTCTACCCGTGAAAAGATCTTATGTCGCTTATATTTATACGTTCTCTGGAGCACTCGCAGCTCGGTCCGGGTTTTTTAATGGGTGAGATAAGGAAAGATCATACTGCTAATTATATATACAGTGAGTAAAATAAAGGAGTATTTTCTACTGGGGTGGGAGGGGAATATACCCTCGGGGTATTTTCTGGGGGGGGGGGGGGGTGAACACCAGCTCCAAGAGGAAAAGACAGCATGAATGCAAAATTTTTCTGAGATGTGAAATTCAAAATAAAATGCAGATATTGATTCTGCTTTGGTCCTCCACATTGTTGAAAATCCAGATCATGTAGTTCTTTTTGATGAGGCAACTTTAATATTTGAAGTAAATTGCTTACCACATTCTTTTAGGAAGTAATGAAATTAAAAAATCCATAAATAGACACTTGCTTTAAATAGAGATACTGGAGATATTCCGATAAACCCAATTACTTAACAAAATTAAAGGATTCAAATACAAATTTTCTTCAGTTTAAATAAGATCATCTGACCACACTTTTAATGAAAGTCAGGTCATTAGACAAGCTAAGTCAATCACTAAGCAGAGAATTCTTGCCCAGTCTAATTTGTGAATAGTCTTTCATTTATTCTGGCCTGGTTTTTTGGTTTGTTTGATTCAGTCTTTCTTCTGCTCAGTTAGAGCTAATTCAGAAGATTAGTTTTCCTTCTTATTTTTTGAGCACTGAAGATGGCTGGGCAGAAGTCCTTGACAAAATATATGCCTCTGTCACTTTTTGCTTCTTTTTTGTCTGCTGGCTGACATTTCCCTCATTTTTCTCGGCTATTTAATTTAATTATTTTTTTTCTTGTTTGTCATATGTTAATTCTGCTTCTAGCCCTTTCAGTCTGTAGCATTTCACAGAGCTAATATAATTTTATTTCAGATATATATTTCACAATTTTAAAACTATAATTACCTGTAATTACTATAACTATAATTACTAAACTATAATTGCCAATTTAAAACTATAATTACCTGTGCTATAATACACCTCATTGTTCTGGTAACAAGAGATCAAAGTCAAACAGACCGCCTTTTAAACCAGGGAACACAGCTATACACAAAACAAAATCATATTCAATCTATTTTCTGTCAGCCTCTTTGCGCTTTTGTGCTCTGAAAATGCAAGGTGTTGTAAAATATGTCAGTAAAATATTTAAGATACCGGTAAAATACGTAAAATACCAGTAAAATAAATAATTTACATAAAATAAATAAATTACGTAAAATAGATAAAATGCCAATTTTACAGGGGTCTGTAAATTTACGGTAAAATACCAAATTTTACCTTGACCATTTTTACCTGTTACAACACTATGGTGATGTTACTTTTTTTGTAAGATTTTTTATTTCAGTAGAAATACATGTTTTAGTCATCCAAAATTGTAGTTCAAACTTGGAACTTTTACCTCTATCTAGTTCAAGCAAAAATTTATTTCTGTAGAAATATTGTATTATGAGGCAGTCTTGTTGTTTACTGTAATGTCACTTTTTATAAAAGACGTTTTTATTAAACAGATGCATGTTTAGGCAGTCCAAAATCTGTTGTTATGCCTATGTTATAAATACATTTTTCTGGCAAAAGGAAGTTGCAAAAGAAAATATATATATATATATATATATATATATATATATATATATATATATATATATATATATATATATATATATATATATATATATATATATATATATATATATATATATATATATATATATATATATATATATATATATATATATATATATATATTGCCTTCATACTAACTGCTTTTGTTGAATTAAATGTTTTTATTCTTAAGTTAGGGGAAATCTAGATTTTGACTTGTCTATTCCCCCTCCCTCATTTCTTGGTCAAAGAATACAGGCTTCCAAAGACTGCTGCTCTGGCTCTGTTTTTCATGCATGAATTTGGAAAAATATTGAAATTGCTTGATTGCTGGAACAGTTTTTTTTGTTGTTGATTGTATCTTTTAAAGTTATATTATCTGTTCCAAAATATGTGTCCTAGCTGCTAGGTGGTAAACCCCTGATCTTAAAAAAAGATGATGTCATTCCAAAAATTCTATTATGTTTCTTTAAAAGCTTTTAATTAATATTACAGAGACCTTAATTTACTACTACCTACAACTCACTGCAGCATCAAGCCGCCTAAGGCCAATATAGCTACGCATGCTCAATATCCATCCAATCTATCCTAAGCCTCTCTCTTTACACCCTCCCAAGAAGTTCCAATTGCCCTTCAATCTTTTCTTGCAACGACCTGCTTTTCGTTTGGCCCCACATGGCTGGCTGACAAGGACGATCTTTGCAATCTGTCGTCCTTCGCCTACAGAACTTGTTCTAGCCATCTAAACCTTTCTCCCATTATAGCCCTTGAAATCAGGATTGAATCATATTTTTAGTACAGCTTTGTGTTTGAAAAATGGTCAATCAGACATATTTTCAAAACAATCTGTACACAATTTCTCTGGAAAACATCTACTAAGTATTCCTCTGTCTTTTGGAGTGCCCTCGCTCCAGAACTATAGTTGACCACAGTCATTACGGGAGCTTCCAATGTTCTAATCCTGGTTTGCGGATTTTTATTCCAAACTTTTTTCAGTTATGAAGAAAAACCTAGCTTTGACTATTCTACTTTTAGCTTCTTCACTGCGCCCACTGTCTTTACTAATACTACTGTCTAGATAAGTAAAGCTGTCCACTTGATCAATCTTCTCATTATTCAGTATCACCTCTTCATGTTCACTGAATCGTTAGTTTTAGTAACTGACTTAGTCTTGCAAAATTAATTTTCAAACATATTCTTGCACCCTGAACTCTCAAAACCTCAACCTCATTCATTATTCTAACACTTATATCTAGGATACTCAAATCATCAGTGTAATCTAAGTCTAGGATTATGTTCTAATTTAGAACTGTCAAATCACCACTTTAGGATTGTTGATTGTTTATCTCTCTACTTCAGTTTTTTTTTTTTTAAATTTCTATAAAGTATTTTGTTTCTTTTTTCTTAAATTCTTGTGCTATACACTCCTGTTATATGTTTCGTCAAAAAATTTGTTTTATTTATTTTTTGTTTTTTTTTTAGAAAAACAAACTCAAAAGTTTTAGAGTCTTATAATATTCACTTTTAACACATAGTAATACATTGCCTGAAAAGAAGAAGTTCTAATTTTGAGTTTTAGGCTTGGATTGGGTTTTGAAGAACAATTACCTACTCTAGGATTCTAGGCTCAAACCTTCAGGACTCAAGGATATTGACTTACAGCAGCCTGCGCGCTGAGACTTGGGGTTCTTGTGTTTCTGGAGTTGAATCAAAACAGTAATTAGGCCCCTGGTTTCCTATTTATACAAAGCATTGGTGCACATGCAACCAGAGTCAAGGGTGCCTTCAAAGGTTTCTTTTTGTGACGGACAGGAAGAGTTGTTGCTTAGCAATTTTTTTCATGTCTTGTCCATTCTACTCATTTTACAGCTATGAGTGCATAAGCCCTAAAGTAGTAAAATATGTAGTTTATATTTTCAGATATGCACGTGTCATAAGCTTAATGAGCTGCTTCTCTGGTGGTGTCTTTCTTGGAACTTGTCTTCTAGACCTTTTCCCAGATGTACAAGAAGAGATTGAACAGGTAACTAGTATTCTATATTATTTCCCAATTATTTTAGAAATGTAAAGATAGTTAAGGTAGATTTAAATTGCATGTTTCTTTAATAAGTTTTGTTTATTGGGAATAATCTGTTTAAAACAGCCAAGGACTTTGCAGCTCACATGCCTCTAGCCAATTTTTAGTTTGGTGTTTTTTCCAGGGTTGTGTCTGCTAAATTTGCTTTTGAAGGAGTTAGCAGATATGTTTTCATGGAATTCAACACTTGTGAGACTGATCAATGTGAAGCTTCAGCATCTGTCAAACTTTTCGTTAATCACTCAACAGGGGTCAGCTCCTCTTCTATCTTGGATGAGACCTCTTCTATTCTATGTGTTTTTTGTGCTGTATTGTAAAATAGTGGCACTAGTTCAAATAGCATGCCAGGGAGAGGGTAGTAACAATTATACAGAGTAGACCCTGATGGTATATTAGATTCCATGCTTAGAGGCCGGAACCTAAGAGTGTCTCATCAGTGCTAGATTTTAAAAACCCAATTAGAACAAAACTTTTTGGTCTTTTCCAAAGACCTTATAATACCGTATACACCAAATGACACTATTTTTGATGTATTCCCATGTGTCTTTTCTTTATTGGCTGAATGTACCTTATTGTTGTTGTTACTATTATTATTATAATGGGTGAACTCAGAAAAGGAGTCGAGACTAAGGTCACAAAGGCCCATTGACTACACTCCCCCCGCCCCCCCCCCAAAAAAAAAAAAACTTAGCACCAAGAGCTGCCGGGCTATTTGTACCACCCCTCCCCCCAGGGGATGGTATTTTGAGATAAGACTTGCTTATCCCTGGTTTCTACTTTGTGGAGTAGAAGCCTTCCTTGGTTGTGTTAAGGGGCCTACCAATGTTTTCCTCCTTCCCGAGAGTCGCACTCACCAGCTTTAGACTGGCTTGAGCAGGCTGCACTCATCCCTCAAAAGATAGGATAGAGTCAGCCATCACTCACCAGCCATCAGCAGCAAGCAACAACCAAGCCTCACGAACAGTACTGCCAATAGAACTTCTTTCTCTATCCTCGGGTCGCTCCTCAAGGGAACTTTTCTTGTGCCATGGGTGATGCTTCATGTTTCCTGAGAGATTGACCCCCCCCCTGGTACAGTTTTGGTAGCCAATATTGACTTCAGTCCTTTTAACCTTGATAGGATATACCTCAAAAGACACTACCCCATGGTGAGACACTGTGCGAGACGGTTAGTTGCTTTACAGTGACTAAAATTAGCAGTATTAGGCCTCTATTTGTGCCCACCTCTTTCAGGGACACCACAAGATTTGTCACCACTACCCCTGAAAATACCTCAAGAAACTCACCTTGACCTAAATTATGCGGAAGATATAAATGTCTTAGATAAAGTTTCGGCAAAATGGATGAATTTTTGGAGGTTTTCAGAGTTCTGGATGTAAGAATAGGTTCGTAAATTAGAAGAAAATTCAATCACTTAGATTATAAATGAAACTCAAAACGAACAGAAATTACAATAAATAACCGAGTCAAACTCAAAACGAGTAGAAATTAACATGATTAGGGCTCAAAACCCCTATGTCTTCCCAAGGCTAGAACATAATTTGCACTTAACTGAAAAAATATAAATGTTTTTACTTTTATAACTTTAATAAATCAAATAATTTTAACATTTTGATTACTAAATATCAGTATAAGTATATTAAACTGACAATACACATTCATTTGTATTTTTTTTCAGCAAAGTGCAAATTATGTTCTGGCCTTGGGAAGGCATAGGGGTTTTGCGCCCAAGTTACGTTAATTTCTGCTTGTTTTGAGTTTGACTCGCTTATTTATTGTAATTTCTGTTCGTTTTGGGTTTCATTTATTTATCGATGCTGATTTGTGGTAGTTTCGAGCTTGGTAGATTATTTGATTTTATTTTTGCTCTTTTTTTGTTTAATGGAGTTCTTTACTTTTCTTTGAAAAACTTATTTTGTGGAAAAAGTTTTTTTAATTAATTTCTGTTCGTTTTATATTGACATAGTCTTTTCAGGGGAAAAAAATAACACTTTAAATCTTTTCGTTTTTTAAGACTTTATAGTTTGGCCTGCTATTTGTATGCTAGAGAAAAATTTTCAGCAATTTTTAACAACATACCCCATTTTAAAAATCTGGACACAAATAGTACTGTTTAACTTAGTTTCATACCTCCTCTAGTTGACCTGAAATGGAAAACTTGATGCCATTCACAAAAAAATCTGTTTACTTTCTTTGATAGCTTGGATACACTTACACTATTTTGATTTGGTTAAATTTTAAGAGCAGAAGTAACCTCGAAAGTTTGAACATAATACCCTCAGTCGTTCTTGGGATACTGCTGAGATGCCTTATTGGGAATTAGCATTATCACAGTGCATGTTGATTTAATCTTAAGGCAACATTTAGTTTTTAAACATAATGGGCCAATGGGAGGGTTGGAGTGGAAGGGGGATTAGTTGCCCTCCAATCACTTTCGACTATGAAAAAGGGCATCAACCCTTTCTATTTTCAATCGAATGAGCCCCTTTCAAAGTTCCCACGACAACTCCTTCGATACGAAGTGCCCTTGTCTAAATAACAACAACAGCAAAAAATATTACTAATCACTTTCGACTATTAAAAAGGGCACTAGCCTTTGAATTTCCAATCGAATTAGCCTTTTTTGAAGTTTCTACGACAACGCCTTCTATAAAAACCTTAAATGCGCCCAGGACATAACTTAAAACACTTGCCCTGAGAGTTGTGGGGGAGTGTCCTTCTCAAAAACATATTTTCTATCTGGAAATCAACTAGCCTACGCTAAACAAAATGGCTATCTCAAAATTTTGATTGGATGTGTTTGGGTGAATGATGGACGTGGTGGGGGGGGGCTAGTTGCCCTCCAATCAGTTTCGTCTATCAAAAAGGGCACTAGCCCTTTGAATTTCCAATCAAATGAGGCCCTTTTTGAAGTTTCTATGACAGCGCCTTCTATAAAAATCCTTAAATACCCCAGGACATAACTTAAAACCCTTGCCCTGAGGGTTGTTGGGGAGGTTTTCCTCCTCAAAAACATATTTTCTATCTGGAAATCAACTACGCTGAACAAAATGGCTATCTCAAAATTTTGATTGGATGTGTTTGGGGGAATGATGGGCGTGGGGGAGGGGGCGAGTTGCCCTCCAGTCCCTTTCGACTTTTAAAAAGGGCACTAGCCCTTTGAATTTCATATCGAATGAGCCTGTTTCTACGACAACGCCTTCTATAAAAAACCTTATATGCCCCCAGGGCGTAACTTAAAACCTTTGCCCTGGTGGTTGCGGGAGAGTGTCCTCCTCAAAAATTACATTTTCTATCTGGAAATCAACTACGCTGAACAAAATGGCTATATCACAATTTTGTTTGTATGTGTTTGGGGGAATGATGGGCTTGGTGGGGGGCTAGTTGCCCTCCAATTACTTTCGACTATTAAAAAGGGCAAACGCCCTTTGAATTTCCAATCGAGTGAGCCTGTTTTGAAGTTTCTACGACAACGCTTTCTATGAAAACCTTATATGCCCCAGGGCATAACTTAAAACCCTTGCCCCGAGGGTTTTGGGGGAGTGTCCTCCTCAAAAAGATATTTTCTATCTGGAAATCAGCTACTCAAAAACATATTTTCTATCTGGAATTCAACTACGCTGAACAAAATGGCTATCTCAAAATTTTGATTGGATGTGTTTGGGGGAGTTGCCCTCCAATTACTTTCGACTATTAAAAAGGGCACTAGCCACTCCAATTTCCAATCGAATGAGCCCTTTTCGAAGTTTCTACAACAACTCCTTTGATACGAAGTGCCCGGGTATGGGAAAAAAAAACACACTGTGCCCACATCGTTCTTGCCCCCTTATATAACCTTATATGCCCCCAGGGCATAACTTAAAACCCTAGCCCTGAGGGTTGTGAGGGAGTGTCCTCCTCAAAAACATATTTTCTATCTGGAAAACAACTACGCTGAACAAAATGCTATATCTCAAAAGTTTGATTGGATGTGTTTGGGGGAATGATGGGCGTGGGGGGGCTAGTTGCCCTTCAATCACTTTTGACTATTAAAATGGGCACTAGCCACTCCAATTTTCGATCGAATGAGCCCTTTTCGAAGTTTCTACGACAACGCCTTCTATAAAAACCTTATTTGCCCCCAGGGCATAACTTAAACCCTTGCCCTGAGGGTTGTGGGGGAGTTTCCTCCTCAAAAACATATTTTCTATCTGGAATTCAACTACGCTGAACAAAATGGCTATCTCAAAATTTTGATTGGATGTGTTTGGGGAAAGATGGGCGTGGGGGGCTAGTTGCCCTCCAATCACTTTCGACTATTAAAAAGGGCAAACGCCCTTTGAATTTCCAATCGAGTGAGCCTGTTTTGAAGTTTCTACGACAACGCTTTCTATAAAAACCTTATATGCCCCCAGGGCATAACTTAAAACCCTTGCCCCGAGGGTTTTGGGGGAGTGTCCTCCTCAAAAAGATATTTTCTATCTGGAAATCAGCTACACTGACAAAATGCCTATCTCAAAATTTTGATTGGATGTGTTTGGGGGAATGATGGGTGTTGGGGGGGGGGGGGGGGTTTAGTTGTGCCCTCCAATCACTTTCTACTATTAATAAGGGCACTATCCCTTTGAATTTCCAATCGAATGAGCCTGTTTTGAAGTTTCTACGACAACGCCTTCCATAAAAGCCTTATATGCCCCCAGGGCATAACTTAAAACCCTTGCCCTGAGGGTTGTGGGGGAGTGTCCTCCTCAAAAACCTATTTTCTATCTGGAAATCAACTATGTTTAACAAAATGGCCATCTCACAATTTTGATTGGATGTGTTTGGGGGAAAGATGGGCGTGGGGGGGGGGGCTAGTTGCTCGCCAACCCCTTTGGACTATTAAAAAGGGCGCTAGCCCTTTGAATTTCCAATCGAATGAGCCTTTTTTTGAAGTTTCTACGACAACGCCTTCTATAAAAAACCTTATATGCCCCTGGGCATAACTTAAAACCCTTGCCCTGAGGGTTTTGGGGGAGTGTCCTCCTCAAAAACACATTTTCTATCTGGAAACCAACTACGCTGAACAAAATGGCTATCTCAAAATTTCGATTGGATGTGTTTGGGGGAATGATTGGCATGATGGGGGGGGGGGGGGAGGCTAGTTGCCCTCCAATCACTTTCGACTATTAAAAAGGGCATTAGAACTCTCGATTTTTAATCGAATGAGCCCTTTTTGAAGTCTCTACGACGACCCCTTCTATATGAAGTGCCCTGCTTTAAAAAAAAATTTATAAACTGTACATTGTCAACATTGATCTTATGTGCCCTCAGGGCATAATTTAAAACCCTTGCTCTGAGGGTTGTGGGGGAGTGTCCTCCTCAAAATATATTTTCTATCGGGAATTCAACTACGCTGAACAAAATGGATATCTCAAATTTTGATTGGATGTATTTGGGGGAATGATGGGCGTGGGGGGCTAGTTGCCCTCCAATCACTTTCGACTATTAAAAAGGGCACTAGCCACTCCAATTTTCGATCGAATGAGCCCTTTTCGAAGTTTCTACGACAACGCCTTCTATAAAAACCTTATTTGCCCCCAGGGCATAACTAAAACCCTTGCCCTGAGGGTTGTGGGGGAGTTTCCTCCTCAAAAACATATTTTCTATCTGGAATTCAACTGCGCTGAACAAAATGGATATCTCAAAATTTTGATTGGATGTGTTTGGGGGAATGATGGGCGTGGGGGGCTAGTTGCCCTCCAATCACTTTCGACTATTAAAAAGGGTACTAGCCCTTTGAATTTCCAATCGAATGAGTCCTTTTGAAGTTTCTACGACAGTGCTTTCAATAAAAACTTTATATGCCCCCAGGGTATAACTTACAACCCTTGCACTGAGGGCTCTGAGGGGGTTATCATCCTAAAAGACAACATTTCCAGAACTTTCAACTACGTTGAACAAAATAGATATCTCAAAATTTTAATTCGATGTGTTTGGGAAAATAGTGGGCGTGAGAGGGTCATTAGTCGCTATCCAATCACTTTCAACTATTAAAAAAGGCACTAGCCCTTTCAATTTCCAACTGAATGAGCCCTTTTGAAGTTTTTACGACAACGCTTTCAATAAAAACTGTATATGCCCCCTGGGCATAACTTAAAACACTTGCACTGAGAGCTGTGGGGGGAGGGGTTGTCATTCTTAAAGACCTAATTTCCAAAACTTTCAACTACGTTGAATAAAATGGCTATCTAAAATTTTGATTGGATGTGTTTGGGGAAAATCTGGGCGTGAGAGGGGGGTTAGTTGCCCTCAAATCAATTTCGAATATTAGAAAGGGTACTAGTCCTTTGAACTTCAAATCGAATGAGCCCTTTTTCATGTTTCTACGACAAAGATTTCAATAAAAAAACCTTATATGCCCCCAGGGCATAACTTATAATCCTTGCCCTGAGGGTTGTGGGGGAGTGTCCTCCTCAAAAATATGTTTTCTATCTGGAAATCAACTACCCTGAACAAAATGGCTATCTCAAAATTTTTATTGGATGTGTTTGGGGGAATGATGGGTATGGGGGGGGTGCTAGTTGTCCTCCAATCACTTTCGAATATTAAAAAGGGCACTAGCCTTGGAATTTCCAGTCGAATGAGCTTTTATTGAAGTTTCTACGACAACGCCTTCTTTAAAAACCTTATAAACTCCCAGGGTATAACTTAAAACCCTTGCCCTGAGGGATATGGGGGAGTGTCCTCCTCAAAAACATATTTTCTATTTGGAAATCAACTACGCTGAACGAAATGGCTATCTCAAAATTTTGATTGGATGTGTTTGGGGGAATGAAGGGCATGGGGGGGGCTAGTTGCCCTCCAATCACTTTCTACTATTAAAAAGGGTACTAGCCCTTAGAATTTCCAATCGAATGAGTTTGTTTTGAAGTTTCTACGACAACGCCTTCTATAAAAACCTTATATGCCCCAGGGCATAACTTAAAACCCTTGCCCTGATGGTTGTGGGGGAATGTCCTCCTCAAAAACATATTTTCTATCTGGAAATCAAGTACGCTGAACAAAATGGCTATCTCAAAATTTTGATTGGATGTGTTTTGGGGGAATGATGGGTCTGGGGGGGGGGGGGGCTAGTTGCCCTCCAATCACTTTTGACTATTAAAAAGGGTACCAGCCCTTTGAATTTCCAATCGAATGAGCCGGTTTTTGAAGTTTCTACAACAACGCCTTATATAAAAACCTTATATGCCCCCAGGGCATAACTTAAAACCCTTGCCCTGAGGGTTGTGAGGGAGTGTCCCCCTCAAAAACATATTTTCTATCTGGAAAACAGCTACGCTGAACAAAATGGTCATCTTAAAATTTTGATTGGATGTATTTGGGGGAATGATGGGCTCAGGGGGGTGGGCTAGTTGCCCTCCTATCACTTTCGACTATTAAAAAGGGTACTAGCCCTTTGAATTTCCAATCGAATGAGCCTGTTTTGAAGTTTCTACGACAACGCCTTCTATAAAAAAACTTATATGCCCCCAGGGCACAACTTAAAACCCTTGCCCCGAGGGTTGTGGGGGAGTGTCCTCCTCAAAAAAATATTTTCTATCGGGAAATCAACTACGCTGAACAAAATGGCTATCTCAAAATTTTGATTGGATGTGTTTGGGGGAATGACGGGCGTGGGGGGGGGGGGGGCTAGTTGCCCTCCAATCACTTTCGACTATTAAAAAGGGCACTAGCCCCTTTGAATTTCCAATCGAATGAGCCTGTTTTGAAGTTTTTACGACAACGCCTTCTATAAAAACCTTTTATGCCCCCAGGGCAAACTTAAAAACCCTGGCACTGAGGGTTGTGGGGGAGTGTCCTCCTCAAAAACATATTTTCTATCTGGAAATCAACTACACTGAACAAAATGGCTATCTTAAAATTTTGATTGGATGTATTTGGGGGAATGATGGGCTTAGGGGGGTGGGATAGTTGCCCTCCAATCACTTTCGACTATTAAAAAGGGTACTAGCCCTTTGAATTTCCAATCGAATGAGCCTGTTTTGAAGTTTCTACGACAACGCCTTCTATAAAAAACCTTATATGCCCCCAGGGCATAACTTAAAACCCTTGCCTGAGGGTTGTGGGGGAGTGTCCTCCTCAAAAATATATTTTCTATTTGGAAATCAACTACGCTGAACAAAATGGCTATCCTAAAATTTTGATTGAATGTGTTTTGGGGAATGAGGGGCGTGGGGGGGGGGCTAGTTGCCCTCCAATCACTTTTTACCATTAAAAAGGGCACTAGCCACTCCAATTTACAATTGAATGAGCCCTTGTCGAAGTTTCTACGACAACTCCTTCGATACGAAGTGCCCGGGTATGGAGCAAAACCAAAAAAAAAAAACAACACATTGTGCCCACATTGTTCTTTACTTAGGCAGCGCTAGTGCGCTGCCTATGAAAATGTCAAACTTTCCAATCACTTTTGACTATTTAAAAGGGCACTAGCCCTTTCAATTTCCAATCGAATGAGCCCTTTTTGAGTTTCTATGATAACGCTTTCTATAAACACCTTATATGCCCCCAGGTTATAAATTACAACCCTTGCCCTGAGGGCTGTGTGAGGGTTGTCATCCTCAAAGACCTAATTTCCAGAACTTTCAATTACGTTACACAAAATGGCTATCTCAAAATTTTGATTGGATTTGTTTGGAGAAATGGTGGGCGTGAGAGGGGCGTTATTTACTCTTCAATCACTTTCAACTGTTAAAAAAGGTACTAGCCCTTTCAATTTCCAATCGAATGAGCCCTTTTTAAGTTTCTACGACAACGCTTTCAATGAAAACCTTATATGCCCCAGGGCATAACTTACAACCCTTCCCGTGAGGGCTGTGAGAGGGTTGTCATCCTCAAAGGCATAATTTCCGGACCTTTCAACTACTTTAAACAAAATGGCCATCTCAAAATTTTGATTGGATTTGTTTGGGGAAAGGGTAGGCGTGAGAGGGGCGTTAGTTGCCCTCCAATCACTTTCGACTATTAAAAAGGGCACTAGCCCTTTCAATTTCCAATCGAATGAGCCCTTTTTGAAGTTTCTATGACAACGCTTTCCATAAAAACCTTATATGCCCCAGGGCATAACTTACAACCCTTGGCCTGATGGCTGTGAGGGGGTTGTCATCCTCAAAGACATAATTTCCAGACCTTTTAACTACCTTGAACGTAGTGGCTATCTTAAAATTTTGATTGGATGTGTTTGGGGAAATGGTGGGCGTGAGAGGGGGGTTACAGGCCCTCCAATCACTTTCGACTATTAAAAAGGGCACTAGTCTTTTCAATTTCCAATCGAATGATTTCTTTTTGAAGTTTCTACAACAACGCTTTCTATAAAAAAAAACCTTATATGCCCCCAGGGCATAACTTTCAACCCTTGCCCTGAAGGCTGTGGGGGGAGCGTCATCCTCAAAAACATAATTTTTGGACTTTTTAATTACGTCAAACAAAATGGCTATGTCAAAATTTTGATTGGATGTGTTTGGGGAAATGGTGGGTGTGAGAGGGTAGTTAGTTATCCTCCAATCCCTGTCGACTATTAAAAAGGGCACAAGTCCTTCTAATTTCCAATTGAATGAGCCCTTTTTCAAGTTTCTACAACATTACTATCTATAAAAACCTTATATGCACCCAGGGCATAACTTATAACCCTTGCCCCGAAGGCTCTGAGGTGGCTATCATCCTCAAAGACCTGATTTCTAAAACGTTTAACTAAGTTGAACAAAATGGCTATCTAAAAACTTTGATTGGATTTTTTTGGGGAAAAAGTTGGCGTGAGAGAGGGGGTTAGTTGCCCTCCAATCACTTTCGACTATTAAAAGGAGCGCTATTCCATTGAATTTCCAATCGAATGAGCCCCTTTTCAAGTTTCTACGACAAAGCTTTCAATAAAAACCTTATATGCCCCCAGGGCATAACTTGCAACCCTTACCCTGAGGGCTCTGGGGGGAGTTTCATCCTCAAAAATATAATTTCCGGACCTTTCAACTACTTTGAACAAAGTGGCTATCTCAAAATGTTGATTGGATGTGTTTGGATAAATGGTGGGCGTGGAAGTGGTGTTAGTTGCCTTCCAATCACTTTCGGCTATTAAAAAGGGCACTAGCCATTTCAATTTCCAATCAAATGAGCCTTTTTTAGAGTTTCTACGACAACGCTTTCTATAAGAACCTTATATGCCCCCATGGCATAACCTACAACCCTTGCCCTGAGGACTATGGGGGAGGGGTTGTCATCCTCAAAACATAATTTTTGGACTTTTTAATTACGTCAAACAAAATGGCTATGTCAAAATTTTGATTGGATGTGTTTGGGGAAATGGTGGGTGTGAGAGGGTAGTTAGTTATCCTCCAATCCCTGTCGACTATTAAAAAGGGCACAAGTCCTTCTAATTTCCAATTGAATGAGCCCTTTTTCAAGTTTCTACAACATTACTATCTATAAAAACCTTATATGCACCCAGGGCATAACTTATAACCCTTGCCCCGAAGGCTCTGAGGTGGCTATCATCCTCAAAGACCTGATTTCTAAAACGTTTAACTAAGTTGAACAAAATGGCTATCTAAAAACTTTGATTGGATTTTTTTGGGGAAAAAGTTGGCGTGAGAGGGGGGTTAGTTGCCCTCCAATCACTTTCGACTATTAAAAGGAGCGCTATTCCATTGAATTTCCAATCGAATGAGCCCCTTTTCAAGTTTCTACGACAAAGCTTTCAATAAAAACCTTATATGCCCCCAGGGCATAACTTGCAACCCTTACCCTGAGGGCTCTGGGGGGAGTTTCATCCTCAAAAATATAATTTCCGGACCTTTCAACTACTTTGAACAAAGTGGCTATCTCAAAATGTTGATTGGATGTGTTTGGATAAATGGTGGGCGTGGAAGTGGTGTTAGTTGCCTTCCAATCACTTTCGGCTATTAAAAAGGGCACTAGCCATTTCAATTTCCAATCAAATGAGCCTTTTTTAGAGTTTCTACGACAACGCTTTCTATAAGAACCTTATATGCCCCCATGGCATAACCTACAACCCTTGCCCTGAGGACTATGGGGGAGGGGTTGTCATCCTCAAAGACGAACCGAATTTCCAGAACTTTCAACTACGCTGAACAAAATGGCTATCTCAAAATTTTGATTGGATGTGTTCGGGGAAAAGGTGGGCGTTAGAGGGGTTTAGTTGCCCTCCAATCACTTTCGACTATAAAAAGGAAACAAGCCCTTTGAATTTCCAATCGAATGAGCCCTTTTTGAAGTTTCTACGACAAAGCTTTCTATAGAAAACCTTCTATACCCCTAGGGCATAACTAGAGCATAACTGAGGGCTAAGGGGGAATGTCCTCCTCAAAACATAATTTTTATCTGGAAATCAACTACGCTGAGCAAAAGGGCTATCTCAAAATTTTGATTGGATGTGTTTGGGGAAATGGTAGGCGTGAAAGGGGTATTAGTTGTCTTCCAATCACTTTCGACTATTAAGACGGGCACTAGTCATTCCAATTTCCAATCGAATGAGCCCTTTTCCAAGTTTCTACGAAAACTCCTTCGAAACGAAGTGCCCTGGTCTAAAGGAAAACATAAATAATACATTGTGCCAAAATCGTTCTTTACTTAAGCAGCGCAATCGCGCTGCCTATGATGAAGGGGCCGAAGATTTTTTCATAACTGAAGGTAAAGCAACGAATGGGGGCAAGATAGGAAGGTGTTAAGAAACAGTCCCAAGATGGCAGAATCTGGGTGGGGTGTGCCTTATGGGCAAAATGTTTCCGTGCGAGGGTTTGTAATTGCATTTTTTTTTGCAAAGTGGAGGCACAACTTAACTCGCCTGCGCTCAATTGTTTCTAACCTTGCTTTTTTTTAGAAGGAGAGAATACGGAACCTTAGCTTCTTCGAAAATTATTCGCTGGGCTCTTTTTTGTATGGATTAATTTAAAAAAACTTTTTCTACAAAATAAGTTTTTCAAAGAAAAGTAAAGAACTGCGTTTAACAAAAAAAGAGCAAAAATAAAATCAAATAATCTGCCAAGCGTGAAACTACCACAAATCAGCATCGATAAATAAATGAAACCCAAATCGAACAGAAATTACAATAAATAACCGAGTCAAACTCAAAACGAGCAGAAGTTAACATAAGTTGGGCGCAAAACCCCTATGCCTTCCCAAGGCCAGAACAAAATTTGCACTTTACTGAAAAAATATAAATGTTTTTACTTATATAGCTTTAATAAATCAAATAATATTAAAATTTTGATTACTAAATATCAGTATATGTATATTAAACTGACAATGCACATTCATTTGTATTTTTAAAGTAAAGTGCAAAGTGCAAAAGAGGGGTTGTCATCCTTAAAGACCTAATTTCCAAAACTTTCAACTACGTTGAATCAAATGGTTATCTAAAAATTTTGATTGGATGTGTTTGGGGAAAAAGTGGGCGTGAGAGGGGGGGGGGGTAGTTGCCCTCAAATCACTTTCGACTATTAAAAAGGGTACTAGCCCTTTGAATTTCAAATCGAATGAGCCCTTTTTCAAGTTTTTCTACGACAAAGATTTCAATAAAATACTTATATCCCCCAGGGCATATCTTATAATCCTTGCACTGAGGGTTGTGGGAGAGTGTCTGGGGAAAAGGTGGGCGTGAGAGGGTTAGTTGCCCCCAAATCACTTTCGACTATTACAAAGGGTACTAGCCCTTTGAATTTCAAACCGAATGAGCCCTTTTTCAAGTTTCTACGACAAAGATTTCAGTAAAAACCTCATCTCTATGTGTATCGATGTGTATTATCTCTATGTGTGTCGTCTCTATGTGTGTGTCGTCTCTGTGTGTGTGTCTCGTCTCTGTGTGTGTGTCGTCTTTGTGTGTTGGTCGTCTCTGTGTGTTTGTCGTCTCTGTGTGTGTGTCGTCTCTCTGTGTGTGTGTCGTCTCTCTGTGTGTGTGACGTCTCTGTGTGTATGTCGTCTCTTTGTGTGTGTCGTCTGTGTGTGTATGTCGTCTGTGTGTGTGTGTGTCGTCTGTGTGTGTGTCGTCTCTGTGTGTTTGTCGTCTCTGTGTGTGTGTCGTCTCTATGTGTGTGTCGTCTGTGTGTGTGTCGTCTCTGGTTTATATTAGGTTAGGTTAGGGGGGTCAATTGCCCTCAAATCACTTTCGACTATTAAAAAGAGTACTAGCCCTTTGAATTTCAATTCGAATGAGCCCTTTTTCAAGTTTCTACGACAAAGATTTCAATAAAAACCTTATATGCCCGCAGGGCTTAACTTATAATCCTTACCCTGAGGGTTGTGGGGGAGTGTCTTCCTCAAAATATGTTTTCTATCTGGAAATGAACTACGCTGAACAAAATGACTATCTCAAAATTTTTATTGGATGTGTTTGGGGGAAGGATGGGTGTTGGGAAGGGGGGTTATTTGCCCTCCATTCACTTTCGACTATTAAAAAGGACACTAGCCCTTTTTAATAGGGCCTAGCCGAAAACGCCCGGGCCTAGCCGACAACGCCTACTTTAAAAACCTTATATGCCCCCAGGGCGTAACTTAAAACCCTTGCCCTGAGGGTTGTGGCGGAGTGTCCTCCTCAAAAACATATTTTCTATTTGACAAATCAACTACGCTGAACAAAATGGCTATCTCAAAATTTTGATTGGATGTGTTGGGGGGAATGATCGGCGTGGGGGGGGCTAGTTGCCCTCCAATCACTTTTGACTATTAAAAAGGGTACTAGCCCTTTGAATTTCCAATCGAATGAGCCTGTTTTGACGTTTCTGCGACAACGCCTTTTATAAAAACCTTATACACCCCCGGGGCATAACTTAAAACCCTTGCCCTGAGGGTTTTGGGGGAGTGTCCTCCTCAAAAACGAATTTTCTATTTGGAAATCAACTACGCTTAACAAAATGGCTATCTCAAAATTTTGATTGGATGTGTTTGGGGAAATGATGGGCGTGGGGGGGGGGGCTAGTTGCCCTCCAATCAGTTTCGACTATTAAAAAGGGCACTAGCCACTCCAATTTCCTTTCGAATGAGCCCTTTTCGAAGTTTCTACGACAACGTCTTCTATAAAAACGATGGGTGTGGGGGGGGGGCTAATTGCCCTCCAATCACTTTTGACTATTAAAAAGGGCACTAGCCCTTCGAATTTCCAATCGAATGAGCCTGTTTTGAAGTTTCTACGACAATGCCTTCTATAAAAACCTTATATGCCCCGGGCATAACTTAAAACCCTTGCCCTGAGGGTTGTGGGGGAATGTCCTCCTCAAAAACATATTTTCTATCTGGAAATCAACTACGCTGAACAAAATGGCTAGCTCATTATTTTGATTGGATGTGTTCTGGGGAATGGGCTTGGGGGGGGGGCTAGTTGCCCTTCAATCACTTTAGACTATTAAAAAGAGCACTAGAACTCTCAATTTCTAATCGAATGAGCCCCTTTTGAAGTCTCTACGACGACCACTTCCATATGAAGTGCCCAGCTCTAAAGGAAAAAAAAAATAATAAATAGTACATTGTTCCAACATCGTTCTTATATGCTCTCAAGGCATAACTTAAAACCGGGCGTTTTCGGCCTAGCCGAAAACGCCCGGGCCTAGCCGACAACGCCTACTTTAAAAACCTTATATGCCCCCAGGGCGTAACTTAAAACCCTTGCCCCGAGGGTTGTGGGAGAGTGTCCTCCTCAAAAAAAAAACATATTTTCTATCCGGAAATCGACTACGCTGAACAAAATGGATATCTAAAAATTTTGATTAGATGTGTTTGGGGAAATGATGGCGCGTGGGGGGGGGCTAGTTGCCCTCCAATTAC
This sequence comes from Artemia sinica, assembly GCA_027921565.1. Classification (NCBI taxonomy): domain Eukaryota; kingdom Metazoa; phylum Arthropoda; class Branchiopoda; order Anostraca; family Artemiidae; genus Artemia; species Artemia sinica. The sequence continues at coordinate 1,563,651 of JAPEVW010000042.1, forward strand.
TTTCGACTATTAAAAAGGGTACTAGCCCTTTGAATTTCCAATCGAATGAGCCTTTTTTTGAAGTTTCTACGACAACGCCTTCTACAAAAACCTTAAATGCCCCCAGGACATAACTTAAAACCTTTGCCCTGAGGGTTGTGGGGGAGTGTCCTCCTCAAAAACGAATTTTCTATCTGGAAATCAACTACGCTTAAACAAATGGCTGTCTCAAATTTTGATTGGATGTGTTTGGGGAATAATGGGCATGGGGGGGGCTAGTTGCCCTCCAATCACTTTTGACTATTAAAAAGGGCACTAGCCCTTTGAATTTCCAATCGAATGAGCCTTTTTTGAAGTTTCTACGACAACGCCTTATGTAAAAACCTTAAATGCCCCCAGGGCATAACTTAAAACCCTTGCCCTGAGGGTTGTGGGGAGTGTCCTTCTCAAAAACATATTTCGTATCTGGGAACCAACTACACTGAACAAAATGGCTATCTCAAAATTTTGATTGGATGTGTTCGGGGGGAATGATTAGCGTGGAAGGGGGGCTAGTTGCCCTCCAATCACTTTCGACTATTAAAAAGGGCACTAGCCCTCCGATTTTCCAATCAAATGAGTCTGTTTTGAAGTTTCTACGACAACGCCTTCTATAAAAACCTTATATGCCCCCCAGGGCATAACTTAAAACCCTTGCCCTGAGGTTTGGGGGGGATTGTCCTCCTCAAAAACACATTTTCTATCTGGAAATCAACTACTCTGAACAAAATGGCTATCTCGAAATTTTGATTGGATGTGTTTGGGGGAATGATGGGCGTGGGGGGGGGGTTAGTTGCCCTCCAATCACTTTCGACTATTAGAATGGGCACTAGCCACCCCAATTTCCAATCGAATGAGCCCTTTTCGAAGTTTCTACGACAACTCCTTCGATGCGAAGTGCCTGTCGAAGAAAAAAAAACACATTGTGGCAACATCGTTCTTTATTTAGGCAGCGCTAGCGCGCTGGCTATGATTTAATTGTTTCTGATTCTTCGCGGAAATGCCAGGGTGTCAAACTGGACAAGCTTATTCAAAATGCGGGCGGACAAAGGGAGTATAGATTTTTAAAGAATGGGAAGGGAGACGCTAACGATGTCTTTCAGGATATGGATTCCAGTCAGGGTGTTTCTAATTACTTAATTTTAAACAAGGGTCTATGGAGTGACTGTTCAAGCTTAGTCAAAGTCGACCCAGCTCCAAATGGGTACCTGGAGAAACCTGGGGAAGTTAAACAGGGAGAATGTATAAAAGCGCAGGATGGCTGGCCTCCCACTCTTTATTTCACTTCCTGGCTGAAGTGCTAAAATACGGAGATCAGCACCGAAGGTAGGGACTGTAAAGTCCCTTGTTGTATTCTTTACTACTTTCACCTTTGAATGATCATGGATGTGTTTAGGTTTTTTTCCGAGGGGTAACCATATCAAATCATTGGTCCTATAACATCAGAGGAAGACTCTTTCGAACGTAAGTTAAAAAGTTCTAGTGCCCTTTCTAAAGTACTTAAAATTTCTAATTACTCCAAAAAAATTGTGTCACATCAGAGTGGGCTTTTTCTGGGATTTTCTTTGGCACAAGACACCAATTTTGCCCAGAGTGGGAGAAAAAAAGCTATTGATGGAATGAAGGAGGGCCAGATTGTTTTGCGTTATTTATTTAGCCAGAACCCCGTAATTCTAAATAATTCTTCTTTATCAAGATATTTTTCTTGGACCACAGACAAATTTTTTCATGGTCCAAGGGTCTTTCTTCCTCTCCATGCTTTTTGTGACAAAACTGAAACTTGTTTTGTTGCTTTTTTTGATTTGGGATGGTTGATGTAGATATTTTGTGTTAGTAAGTGATAGATGTTTTACGCAGGCGCATATTGCTTTCCTTCCAACGTATCAGGGGAATATCGCTATAATTAGTCAAGGGGTACGCGCTTTTTTTTTAAGAGAAGGTCCAGGCCATAGTATCTCAATTTATGCGCTTTTTATTGTTTTTTTTTTTTACGTCAAATTGGGAGGAGCATTTCAACTTTTTTCAAATTCTATACCAATTTTCTTAAATCCTGCTCTTCACTCTGAAAGATCTGGCTTTGTTGTCCCATTTTTTTAAAGTAATGTCATGTGAAGTATAGTTTGAACCGATTTATAACCCTTCATAAAGTTTCATTTAGTGCGTCCATTTTTCCTTATTTTTAAACTTTGCTAGGGTTTTTTGAGGCTGCTAAATTTGTCCTTGTATTTGAATAGGAGTAACATTTTGTTTTAAAAAGAACCGATTGTATTACAATTTCCTTCATCTTCCCCTCCTCTGGAAAAAATCTTGGATTATTTAAAATTCAATATTATTCTTAAAGTAATATTTACCGATATATTTATGCAATATTATTTAAAAACAATCTTTAAACATTAATAGTTGTTCATTAATTTGACAGTATTTCTGTTTGTTTTATCTCCCGTCCATCCTCCTCCTCAAGTTTTAAACCATGAACATATTTTTTTTGAGACAACAAATATTTTTTTAGGTCCTTGATGATCTGAATGTATCAACAAAATTCCCAATTGCAGAGTTTCTTGTGGTTATTGGTTTCTTTTTAGTGCTCATAACAGAGCAGATTGCTTTGGACTATCAAGGAGTTGGCAAAAAAAAAAAGAAGAAAGAACACCTTTACTTCATAATCATGCTCATAGGGACTATCAAACCTACTCATCAAGAAATATAAGAGAAAGACATAGAAGATATAGATGAGAGTAACTAGTACAGTAAGGGATAGGTCACTAGGCAACGAAGATGATGGCCTGTTAAGGTAAACCTATTTACTTATAGAGAATTACCCCCTTCCCTCTACGGCTGGCCCAAAGGACCCTCTCAGAAGAATGGAAAGACTGGGGTTAAAAGCTAATTTTTTTGTGTCATATCCTCCCAGATTAGGGAGTTTGTGCTCCCATTTAGATTACAAAATCAGTGAAAATCAAACGAAAGTCACCTATGTAATAGGGTAGTATTAAAACGTTTTTTTGAAATTAAAAATTAAAAAATAAAAAAACTGAAATTGAAAAATTAGCATAAACGTTCAGAGTTCACAATATTCTATAGAGCTCTATATCTACCTCTAAATCTTGGAAAAGTACTGGGAATGCAAATATAGAAAAGACTAAAATAGTTATCTGGGGCAAGTGAGTGGATGTTGGGACTCCAAGCCAGTTCTCATAAGGGCAGAAATGCAACAGACAGCCTGCCTGTCCTTGCAGGTGAAGTTAGACAAGCACTGGCAGACAAAAGATCCCGGTTGTGATCATGACCAAAAATAGAAGTTTATTGAAGTTATGTGGTTGATGAGATTTCTGTTGGTTTCTAACTTCCTTAGCAAAATTCCTCTCTGAAAAGAGCTTTAAGGTACAGGTCAACGGAAACCTGTTCAGACGGAATTCTTTGAGTTCTGAACCCCTGTATTAGCTGTCAAACACCCTTGCAATAGCAGCAAGGTGCAACAAACTCCAAAGTTCAAGCGCATGGTCAAGGCCACCCAGCACGCATTTTGTGCCGAGGGTAATTCTAGGAGTAGCCATATTCAGTCATGGGGGAGATTCTACCAAGAAATTCTTTTTCTGGTATATAGGCAGAATATACTTTAACAGGTATATCCAAAAAAGGTCCTCAGTACAGCCTATGACAGCCAACAAAATGTAACTACATTAAGATACTGTATGGTCATGCTAGTTGCAGAAAAAACCACTCTACCCCTTATTTTGCAAGAGACAAAAATACTGAATACACCACAGAATTAACACTGAAGCTTTTCCAACCTGAAAAATTGAGCATAAATGAGAGGTCACCTAGCTATTAGCTGTGCCAAGCATTCTTTCATTAGCAGATGAGATACAAGAATTAAATTAAGGTCACTGTCCAACCAAACGCCTAAGAGCTTGACAGAGTCTTTGGTACTCAGTTCCATGTCAGTGCAGTCAGTTGGAATCAAATTGAGAAGGCAATTGACATAAGGTAAGCCTGGTAAGCTTCACTTTACCAAGGCTGTGTTTCAGTGTCTTAATTAAGGGACCGATGTTAAGTTTTCTAATCAGGGTGCTAATATGTTTCAAACTTACAATAGTTAAGTGATCTGCAAGACTGAAGCGATTTTGATAATTGCTTATAAGGTCTGTATTTAAGAGAAGGGCAAACTCCTGATCAGACAGAAAACTGCCTATCATTCTTGCACTGAACTTCGCCAAGTTTTATGAAAATCTAGCCAAATTAGTTAATCAAATTTCTCTTTTTTGAGTCACTTTATACTTGTCTTTCTTAAAAAAGAATTCCCTGAAACATACTAAACCCTTTTTTTTTGCGATAGACCATGGGGAAAAAGTAAATGTACAATTTAAAGATTCTATTCAATTTAGCCAAAACCTAGACTAAATTGCAGACGCCAATAAAGCACCATTAAGTGAAGTTAGGAAGATGAAAAATAAGTAAGAATTTCGTCGTCATATAGATTTTTTTAAGAGGTGAAACTGCGCTCTTACCTGTAGTGTTTTCAGGCCCAAAAATCCAGGTATTTATTAATTAAAAGCAGTTTATTATAAGGTGAATTGTAGGAATAGTCCCTCTTCCAGAGGGAGAATTTTCGCACGTCCCTAATGCTTATGTTTGACTGTTGATTAATATTTACCAATTACTTCCTTTTCAGTGAAGGTCAAGTGGAAGAGCATGAACATAGCATACACCAGGACCCTGCTTCACATTCATCACTTAGAGCTCTACTCTTACTTGCAGCTCTTTCTGTGCATTCAGTTTTTGAAGGGCTTGCTATAGGTCTGGAAAGTAAGGTAAAAAAATACTATTATTATCCCAATATTAAAATGATGGCAATTTAATCGCCGCAACTGGTCGATGGCAACTGATTGTGGTTTTATCGATGTTTAGTAAATCAATAAATAAATATTTATATACATGAATATGGACATCGATTTATGGAACTCGATCTCGACTTTTCTGGCACTAAATAATTCATGGTGATCGATAAAACGTGTTTTTTTTCGGTAGATTAGTATTGCTTGTTGAAATTTCTTAATGTCAGAAGAGACCAAACCGAGTCCCTAAACCCCTGCAGATTTTCTCTATTGATGTTTTTTTTTTTATCTGTACGCTTGAAAATTGTATCATCTAAAGGTTGAATGAAGTTAAAAAAAAATTCTGGGCTATCTGGTGATCAAAATTTTTGGTGAAAGGCTGAACGCAGGGATCGGCCGCAGTCACTTTTTTCATTTTTTGTCACCTTTTTTTAAGACGTGTCATATTTTGTCACTTTTTCAGTCGTTGAAATGCCAAATAACGGTTCTAGCTCAACAGGCAGATAAGACAAAGATATTCAAAAGCAGAAAGAGGCATAATAAAATTCTCTTAGTTACCGCTACAACCCTAAGCGAGGACAATTTTCTTAGAAAGCGAAGCTAATTATGCAGAGACAGCTAAAACGGGAACTGAATGTAAAGAATCAAAAGAGAAAAAAAAAACAACCCCCTCCCTTTCTCCAGAAGAGGTAATCCTAGAAATGCGCATGACTAAAATCATTTGTTTTGGCATCTGGAAAAGTCTTTTTCTATGTCCTATTAAAGCTTAATAATTAAGCAACAGCAAATTATGCAAGCAAGGCCATTGGTTGATCTAGTAAGGTGCCATACCCCCTCCCTCTGGCTCCAAACATACCCTGAACAAAACAAATTTGATTAGCCACTGACAATAAGCTTGGTAACTAGACTGATTAAAATAATTTTAAATAGTCTTAACACAACTTTGAAACATTTCTAAGTTTATACCAAACTTGCATGTAACCCGAAACTGGAAAGATAATGAAAAGAATAGTGTGGGTTAGCTTAATGAGTCATAAACAAATGCTCTGTGATGAAAGTTTTACGTAATTTGCAAGTTTTTGGCAGAATATTTACAACATAACAACAAGCATTGCTTTATATTCTTTTTATAATACGAATACAGTTCTTTTGATGTCCCTCTATTTTCTAAAAACTCACTAAGAATTTCACGACAAACAGTTCTTAACCGACGTTTGTGTATTTGTTTGGATAGGGTTATTCCTAAGTTATCAGAAGAAAAACAAAAATCCTACATCAAATTTCGAAGGACATTTTTATGGCCCAAAAAAAGTATGAAAGAGGAAAAATTCAGGGGAATATTTTTTCTTACCAAGAAGAAAAAAGTTTCGGCGCTTCATGAGGCAATATTAGTATCTAAAATCACAGATTATTGTTAAACCTAATAGATAATCTGTGCTAAAAATATTAGGATCCCGCTTTGTGTTAAATTTCAAATAGTCCTGCCACTTCAAGGATTCCTCTCCCATTATCAGAGGCAACGCTATAGCGTTACTTATGGTAAAGGCCATAAGACTCCAATGTTTTATTATTCATTATTATTTTATTTTCTTTCCTCAGAAGCACTTCATATGGAAGGGGTGTCGTATTAACTTCGGAGGGGGTTCATTTGATTGGAAATCTGAAGCTTTAGTGCTTTTTTTTAGATTCAAAAGTGATCGGAGGGCAACTAGCCCCCCCCCCCCCCCCTTGCGTCCTCTTTTCCCCAAATCATCCGATAAAAATTTTGAGATAGCCATATTGTTAAAAATAGTTCAAAGATCAGATCACAAAAACTCTGGGGTTGACACAAACCACCAGGGCCCGGGGGAAGGTGTTGTAAGTTATGTCCTGGGGCATATATGGTTCTTATGAAAGGGGTGCTCATATGAACTTCATAGAGGGCTTATTTTATCGGAAATTGAAAGTTCTAGTTCACTTTTCAAGAGTCAAAAGAGATCGGAAGGCAGCAAGCCCCATCCCCACGCCTTTTTTCCACAAACCCATCAGATTAAAATTTCGAGATAACCATTTTGTTAAAAGTAGTTCAAACGTCAGATAACAAAAACTCCTGGATTGACACCCTCCCCTAGAACCTGGGGACAAGTTTTTTAAGTTAGGCCCCGGGGGCATATAAGGTTTTTTATGTAAGGGGTGGTCGTGGAAACCTCAAATGGCTCATTTAATTAAAAATTGTGGTTTTCTTTTTATGAGTCAAAAGTGATCGGAGCGCATCCCTTTTAAGAGTCAAATTCCCTGTTAAGAGCCATCCGATGGCAACTAGCCCCCCCCCCCACCCAAGGCCCTTTCTCTCCAAATGCATACGATCAAAATTTTGAGATAGCCATTTTGTTCAAAATAGTTTAAAGATCAAATAAACAAAAACTCTGGGGTCGACACGGGGGCAAATGTTGTAAGTTGTGTCCCGGGGGCATATAATGTTTTATGTATAGTGTGGTCGTATTATCTTGAGAGGTGGCTCATTTGATTGGAAATTAAAAGTTTTAGTCACCTTTTTAAGAGTCATCAAAAGTGATCGGAGGGCATCTTCCTCACACTCTCTTTTCCCCAAATGCATCCCAGCCATTGTGTTTGAAATATTCCGACAATCAAATGACAAAAACTCCGGGGTCAGTATAACCCTCACAGAGCCATGGGTAAGGGTTGTAACTTATGTCCCGGAGACATATAAGGTTTTTATGGAAGAGGCGGTCGTATAAACTTTGGAGGGGACTTAAATGATTAGAAATCGAAAGTTCTAGTTCCCTTTTTATGAGTCAAAAGTGATCCGATGGCAAATAGCCTCCCCCGACCGACCCTAAGTAATAAGGCTTCAATGTTTTTTGTTTGTTTTTTCCCAGAGGCACTTCATAAGGAAGGGATGGCTGTATAAACTTTGGAAGGACCTCATTCAATTGGAAGTTGGAAGTTTAGTGCCATTTTTAAGAGTCAAAAGTCATCAGAGGGCAACTAGCCCCCCCTCACGCCTTTTTCCCCAAATGTATCTGATAATTTTTTAAAAATAGTTCAAAGATAAGATAACAGAATTCAGGGGTCGGTACAGCTCCCTGGAGCCAGGGGCAAGTTATCCTCTAGAGGCATACGTGGTTCTTATGGAAGGAATGCTCGTATTAAGTTATGTCCCGGGGCATATAAGGTTTCTAAAGGGTGTAAAGGGCGGGTCGTATAAACTTCAGAGGTGGCTCATTTGATTGGAAATTGAAAGTTGTAGTCACCTGTTTAAGAGTCAAGAGTATGGCATCTAACCGCCCCCTTCCCACAAACCCTCTTTTCTTTTAATGCTTCTAATCAATTAAGATAGCCATTTTCTTTGAAATAGTCCAACGATCAGATAGTAAAAACTTCGGGATCAGCATACTCCCCCCCCCCCCCCCCCCAGAGACCGGAAGAAGTTTTGTAACTTATGCCCCGTTGGTATATAAGGTTTTTGGAAGGGATGGCAGTGTAAAACTTAGGAAAGGCTCAGTCGACTGTAAATTGGAATTTCCAGTGCCCTTTTTTAAGAGTCAAAAGTGATTGGAGGGCATCCCCTCACACACACCCTATTTTCCCCCCAAAATGTATTCAATCATAATTTCGTGACAGGTTCAAACGTCCAACGATCAGATAACGAAAACTTCGGTATCAACATACCCTCCCCCCAGAGCCCGAGGGAAGGTTTGTAACTTATGCCTTAGGGGCATATAAGCCTTTTATGGAAGCCTTTTAAACTTCGGAGGGGACTTAAATGACTAGAAATTGAAAGTTTTAGTTCCCTTTTTGAGAGCCAAAAGTGATCCGATGTCAACTAGCTCCCCCCTCCCCACACCCGCCCTCTTTTCTCTAAATGCGTCCGATTGAATTTTCGAGATGTTTATTTTGTCCAAAATAACCAAAGATCATATTCCGGGGTTTAAACAACCCCCTTCGGCGGCAAGTGTTGTAAATTATGCCCTTTGGCCTGTAAGGTTTTAATCACTGTATATATAATTAGGCAGTAAGTTTACCGCAGATGATTTCTGGCTCTTCATTCTCGGTGCGAACAAAAAGCTCCTCCCACTTATTCATGCATTAGCAGGTTAGTGTGTATGCGTCAATCAATGAGAAATGGTTCGAAATTGTATTATTCGTAATTGCGAAAGCAGAAAAAAAAAACTTGGTGAGCCGGCCAAGTGGTTTGCAACTGTCCTATCTCACAGGTATGACTTAATGATCCAAGATTTTTTTTGGGGTTGGGGTGCAAAATAGGCTGATCCGATAAACTTACGTTAGGAGTAAGTTCAATTAATGCAAACTTGCGTTAATTAGGTAAATTACACTAGTTTAGACTACGTTAAGGGGGAGGAGGTGCCCCCCTCACCCCCCCCCCCCCCCCTCTGGATCCGCCACTGGATGGTTTATCATTTTTTTTTTCACGTCTTGATATTTATTTTCTTCGATTGTAGTTCCTGTGAAACTTGAAAAAGGCTAATTACCTGTTTTGGCGGAGAGCCGAGATAAGACTAGTTTCGTTTTCAATCAATGTTTTCGTATGAAATGGGCAGACCTTTCTTGAACTTTAAAGAATAAATACCTCTGTTTGAAAATCTTTGCACTTTGTGAATTTAGATAGCGATAAGGGTTCCTGATTGAGACCAATTTTAGGACTTGGGTTCTAATTATTGGTTGCTGTGGTAAAAGTTGCCACAATAGCCCTATCCAAGAAAATACCAAACGTCTGTTAAGAAGTGTTTTTAGTAAAATTCTTAGGGAGTTTTCAGAAAATTGAAGGACATCACACGTTTTAGTGGCAGATCCAAAATTTTAAAGAATAAAAATTGTTATTCTTTAATAATAATTTCTGGTCCTTTTGAGTTATTGTAGGCTTCTATTTTACTTATCTTAAGTTTAATAGGGCCTTTACTTTTCTTAAAAAAAACTTTCTTTTTCGTAAAGTTTTCGTAGTATATATATGTATATATATACATATATATATATATATATATATATATATATATATATATATATATATATATATATATATATATATATATATATATATATATATATATATATACATATATATATATATATATATATATATATATATATATATATATATATATATATATATATATATATATATATATATATATATCATATATATATATATATATATATATATATATATATATATATATATATAATATATATATATATTGATTTTGGCAGAAACTTCTCAAAATGCCTTTAAAAACCAACTCGAGACTTCGAAACCTACTTGTAATTTCTAAAAACATCTAATAATAACATTGCACTACTAATTACCGATTTCATATATGTATTGGAATAAATTAATTTAAAATTAGTTTCTTCAAAATTTAGTTTTCCAACGTTGAAGCCAAGTTTCACGTTCAAGAGAAATCTGACTTGTCTACCCGTGAAAAGATCTAATGTCGCTTATGTTTATACGTTCTCTGGAGCCCTCGCACCTCGGTCCGGGTTTTTATAATGGGTGAGATAGGGAAAGATCATACTGCTAATTATGCTAATTATAGTAGTTTTAGTGGAAGGAATGGTTATATAAACTTCGGAGGTTGCTCATTATATTGGAAATTGAAAATTCTAGTTCTCTTTTTGCATAGGCAGCGCAATAGCTCTGCCTAAGTAAAGATGTTGGCACAATGTATTTTTTTTTTCCATACCCGGGCATTAGAGTAGATGATTTGCAGATAGAAAATATGTTTTTGAAGAGGACACTCCCCCACAATCCTCGGAGCAAGGGTTTTAAATTATGCCTGAGGGCATATAAGAACGTTGTTGGCACAATGTATTATTTGTTATTTCTTCCTTTAGAGTGGGGCACTTCGTATCGAAGAAGTTGTCGTAGAAACTTCGAAAAGGGCTCCTTCAATTGGAAATTGGAGTGGCTTGTGCCCTTTTTAATAGTCGAAAGTGATTGGAAGGCAACTAACACCCCTTCCATGCCCACCATTTCCCGAAACACGGCCAATCAAAATTTTAAGGTAGCCATTTTGTTGAGCGTAGTTGATTTCCAGATAGAAATTATGTTTTGAGGAGGACACTTCCCCACAGCCTTCAGGGCAATGGTTGTAAGTTATGCCCTGGCAGGGCATATAAAGTTTTTATAGAAGGCGTTGTCGTAGAAACTTCAAAAAAGGCTCATTCAATTGGAAATTCAAAGGGCTAGTGCCCTTTTTAATAGTCGAAAGTGATTGGAGGGCAATTAACCCCCCTCTCACGCTCACCTTTTCCCCAAACACATCGAATCAAAATTTTGAGATAGCCATTTTATTCAACGTAGTTTTAAGTTCTGTCAGTTAGGTCTTTGAGGATGACAACCCCCTCACAGCCCTAAGGGCAATGTTTTAAAGTTGTGCCGTGGGGGCATATAAGGTCTTTATAGAACGCGTTGTCGTAGAAACTTCAAAAAGGGCTCATTTGATTAGAAATTGAAATGGCTAGTGCCCTTTTTAATAGTCGAAAGTTATTGGAAGGCAAGTAACACCCCTTCCATTCCCACCATTTCCCCAACACACATCCAATTAAAACTTTGAGATAGCCATTTTGTTCCACACAGTTTAAAGTTCAGGAAATTATGCTTTGAGCAGGACATTCCCCCCACAGTCTTTAGGGCAAGGGTTATAAGTTATGCCCTGGGGGCATATAAGTTTTTATTGAAATTTATGTCTTAGAAACTTGAAAAAGGGCTCATTCGATTGGAAATTCAAAGTTCTAATGCCCTTTTTAATAGTCGAAAGTGATTTGAGGGCAACTGACCTCCCTCTCTCGCCCACTGTTTCCCCAAATACATCCAATCAAAATTTTTAGATAGCCATTTTGTTCAGCGTTGCGCGATTTCCAGATCGAAATTATGTTTTTGAGGAGGACACTCCCCCACAGCCCTCAGGGCAAGGGTTGTAAGTTATGCCCTGGGGGCATATAATGTTTTTATAGAACGCGTCGTCGTAGAAACTTCAAATAGGGCTCCTTCGATTGGAAATTGAAATGGCTAGTGCCCTTTTTAATAGTCGAAAGTGATTGGAAGGCAACTAACACCCCTTCCACGCCCACAATTTCCCAAACATATCCAATCAAAATTTTGAGATAACCATTATTTTCCACGCAGTTTAAAGTTCAGAAAATTATACCTTTGAGCAGGACATTCCCCCACAGTCTTCAGGGCAAGGGTTATAAGTTATGCCCTGGGGGCATATAAGGTTTTTATTGAAATCTTTGTCGTAGAAACTTGAAAAAGGGCTCATTCGATTGGAAATTCAAAGGACTAGGGCCCTTTTTTATAGTCGAAAGTGATTTGAGGGCAACTAACCCCACCCTTACGCCCACCTTTTCTCCAAGCACATCCAATCATTATTTTGAGATAGCCATTTTATTCAACGTAGTTGAAAGTTTTGGAAATTAGGTGTTTAAGGGTGATAACCCATTCCCCCCACAACCCTCAGGGGAAGGGTTGTAAGTTATGCCCTGGGAGCGAGTAATTTTTTTTATAGAAAGCGATGTTGTAAAAAACAACAAAAAGGTTTCATTCAATTGAAAATTGAAAGGGCTAGGGCCCTTTTAATACTCGAAAGTGATTGAAGGGCAACTAACCCCCTCTCACGCCCACCATTTCCCCAAACACATCGAATCAAAGTTTTGAGATATTCATTTTGTTCAACGTAGTCGAAAGTTCTGGAAATTAGGTCTTTTAGGATGATAACGCCCTCAGAGCCCTCAGTGCAAGTATTGTAAGCTATGCCCTGGGGGCATATGTTTATATGGAAAGTTGGTGTAAAATTTCAAAAAGGGCTCATTTGTTTGGAAATTGAAATTGTCCTTTTTAATAGTCGAAAGTAAGTGGAGAGTAATTGACCCCCTCTTACGCCCACCTTTTTCCCCAAACAAATCCAATCAAAATTTTTAGAATGCCATTTTGTTCAACGTAGTTGAAAGTTTTTGAAATTAGATCTTTAAGGATGAAAACCCCTCCCCCCACAGCCCTCAGAGCAAGGGTTGTAAGTTTTTATTGAGTAATACAAATGAATGTGCATTGTCAGTTTAATATATATATATATACTGATATTTAGTAATCAAAATGTTAATATTATTTGATTTATTAAAGTAATAAAAGTAAAAGCATTTGTATTTTTTTCAGGAAAGTGCAAAAATTTTGTTCTGGCCTTGGGAAGGCATAGGGGTTTTGAGCCCAACTTATGTTAATTTCTGTTTGTTTTGAGTTTGACTCGGTTATTTATTGTAATTTCTGTTCTTTTTGGGTTTCATTTATTTATTGATGCTGATTTGTGGTAGTTTCACGCTTGGTAGATTATTTGATTTTATTTTTGCCCATTTTTGTTTAATGGAGTTCTTTAATTTTCTTTGAAAAGCTTAATTTGTGGAAAAAGTTTTTTTAATGAATAATAGTCAAAAGGGACCGGAGGTTAACTATCCCCCTGCCCTCTTTACCCCAAATCCGTCCTATCGAATTTTGTAATAGCCATTTTGTCAAAATAAGTCAAAAGATCAGATAACAAAAACTCCAGGGTCAACACAACCCCCCAGAGCCCGTGACAAGTGCTGTACGTTATGCCCAGGGGACATCTAAGGTTTTTATGTGAAGGTTTTTAAAATAGTTCAAAGATCAGATAAGCCCGACTCCAACCCCCACTTAAAAAACTTATGAATGATATTTTATTCCAGAACTTAAGGGAGCTGATCCCTGGCCCTCCCTGCATGACCTGACCCCTCTCAAAACAAAAGCAACTGATTAGCGATATTTTATTTCAAAATTTGGTTGAACTCACCCCTGGTCCTCATGACCTAACCCCCTACCCCTCCCCCCCCCATAAAAAAGAACAACTTATTAATAATGTTTTATTCCAAAATTATGGGAGCTGACCCCTGGTTCTCCATGCCCTGATACTCTTCCTTCCCCCGAAAAAATCATCAATGCTAAAATCATAGGAGCTGATCCCTGGTACTCCCTCCATGGCCTGACCCCCCTCCGCCCCCCTCAAAAAAATTGTTAACGATATTTTATTCAAAAAATCATGGGAGCTCCCTCCATGACCCAATTTTCCTTTGTACTTATAACAATATTGAAAATAAAATGAAAATTGCAGTGAAACCAGGGGAGGATTCACCATAGGCCCACTAGGCCCTAGGGCTTTCACTATTCCCGAAGTTTTGGGCATTTCTCAGAAAATCTTGCAAAAATGGAGCAGCAAAACGCTTGGCGTTTTACTGAAAGCGAATTATTTTGCAAATATTTTTTTTTTTGCTTATGCAACATTGAAAATGAACATAAAAATTACAGTAAAATTAAATTTATATACCTATTGTATGTTTGTTTGCTATGATTGTTTATTTAATTTCTGTTCTTTTGGGTTTCATTTATACTTCAATAGTAAAATATTTTGTTCGTTTTAAGTTTTATTTGCATATTCAATTTAAGCTTTACTCGTTTTAAGATTTATTTATTAAATTATATTTACTCCTGTTTTTTTGCTATGATTATTTGTTTAATTTCTGTTTTTGGGTTTCATTTATTCTTCAATTGTAATTTCTGGTCGTTTTGAGTTTGAGTTATTGTAGGTTTCTATTTTTACTGATCTTAAGTTTAATATGGCTCTTACTTTTCCTTTAAAAACTTATTTTTCGAAAAAAAATTTGTTTAGTTAAATTATGAAATTCCGGCTATTTCCCTGCTGCAGCGTTGATCAAAACTTGGCAGTGGAAATTTGCGTATTTGCTAAAATTTAATACAAACCCCCCTTTTAGAAATCCTGGATCCGCCACTCAGTCAGTTCATAAGCCATACATGTGAGATGGGACAGTAGCGAACCACTTTGCCGGCTCACGCATTTTCTTTCTGCTTTTGCAATCATAAATGATACAGATTCGCACCATTTTTCACAGTTGATTGAGCAACTGGGAAATATACAATGAATCGCTTAAACAAAAGAAATGGGAGGAGCTTTTATGCGCGCCAAGACTCTAGGTGACAGATATTTTTTAGGATGATCGTATTGTCTAGATATCTATACAGCGTTAAAGTTCTAATAATGTAATAATAATATAAATATTATAAAAATAAATACAATTTTTTAAAGAGTGTTGTGAAGTTGGTGAGGTGAACTTGTAATTTTTTGAAAACTTGAAAAGTATTTTTAGTGGATTCTTTTTCCAGCACGTTTTGTTTCATATTTTGCCTTGTTTTTCTTTTATTTGTTATTCTTCCAGACGAATCTACGTGTGTCGAAATAATTAAAAAAAATTATGGGAAATTTTATCTGTAAAATTGAGGGTGTCAAGCTGAGATAATTATGTAGTTTTTGTCTTAACTTTAAATTATAGCATGTCAATTCTAGCGGTAAGACATGAAGAAATTGTGCGCACTTAGCAGCTTGCTGTGTTAAGGCTTATTTTCAACTATTTGATACTTATTTATCACATCAGATCGTTTTTTTTTTACCAGATTTTATGGTGATACTTAGTTTTCTTCAACATTCAATTTTTTTTAACGATTCTCTTTATGAAAAAAAAACAAAACAAAAAAATAAAGAAAAAACTTTATGCAGAACCTGTTTATACAAACATAATATATTTCTACCCAAAAATTAATTTTTATGAATATGGTGCAAGTTAGTTCTGAGTATTAAATTGTTCAGCACCGCCATCTAATCTCAAGCAAAACTTATTAATAAGATTTTAAAAATTGTCAATAGAACATCTGGGAAAAAGTTACGCCCATCACGGCTGCCACTCCTTGAGATATCAGTCCTGTGCTTGGGATCGTGGGAAAGCTATATATTACACATTATTGATATTAGTTATATTGACTGATATACTTAAATATATATATATATATATATATATATATATATATATATATATATACATATATACATATATATATGTATATATACATATATATATATATATATATATATATATATATATATATATATATATATATATATATATATATATATATATATATATATATATATATATATATATATATATATATATATATATATATATATAACGTTTGTGTGTGTTATTATTATTTTAGGATTATTATTCGATGTCTGAGGATTATTTTTTTCAAATTTTGGGAGTTTTTTGGGAAGTGCATGTTGGAATATTCTTAAATTCTTAGTGGTGGCCTTAATACAAAATTGGGGCCTGATTAAAGCTAAAAAGAGAGCAAAGTCATCACTTCCGAAACATTCAATAGTATCAGGTAAGCATACAAGATGCAGTAGGGCCGTGCCCACTTCTAACCAAATTGTGATCAAATCGTGCGATTGTTTATATATCTACTTATGTTTCCCATATAATATGCTTATTTTACAGGGTTTTCTTGAAGTAGTGCCCCCTCCTCCATATTAATATCATGTATACCTGTCCGTGTAGTATGTTTGGTATTTTGCTGCTTTTAAACTTTCTTTCGCTTTGTTTGGCTTCTATCATAAATTTTGTGAAAAGTGAGGGGGGAAGGTAAATACCTTTTTTGGCTCCCTGGTATGATTTGGATATTTATATTTGCCCTCCTCACTACTGCCTGATATAATTAATGTATATATTCTTTATAGGTGGATACTGTGATGCAGATATTCGTTGCAGTAATACTTCATAAATGCGTAGTTGCTTTTAGTTTATCCATGAATCTCGTTCAAAGTCATCTATCCAAAATGCGCCATTATGAGACTACTTGTTTTATTCTGCTTGGCTTCGCCTATAGGTGTTGCTATCGGCATGGGAGTCTTGGAGGTGAGTAGACTAAACTTGAATAAACCAGGAAGATATGATCCTAAAGATTGTTTATTGCGTAACATGTATGCAGTGATGCATCTAGGATTTTTCCGGGGGGTGGGGTTACAAAAAAACTCATCAGAAATATGTATACATTTTATTAATTTTTTGTGAGTCGAGGAAATATTTTTTTTTTTTGGGGGGGGGGGTCAAATCCTGAACCCCTCCCCTCTGGATATGACCTTCCGTAGCAGGCGTTGTTTGAAATTGACGATTTTTCTAGCATTTGATCTCTTGGGAGACTTACCACGAGGCTTGCCAGCCATGCTGTTGTGATTAGCTTTTAAATGTGGCCTCTCTCTCCATCGTCAAATTCTATTAAATCAAGACAAAACTACAAAATAACTGCCATTGCATTTAAGTTATTTTTTTTTTCTCACTAATGCTGCTGCTTAAATGTATACCTTCTGAATGTGTACGTTTATGCTTTCGGAACATTACCAAAGATAAAAGAGCGAAAAATCACGGAACCCCTGAAATACGAAGTCACGAAACACTAGAATTTAGCTAGAATTAAACTAGAATTAGAAATTAGCTAGAATTAAACTAGAATTTTTAATTTAACTAGAATTAAGCTAGAATTAGAATTTACATAGTAAAATACTAGTTTAAATTCAATAGACTCAGTTATAAAACCACTGATTGAATCAAGCCGGAAACACCAGGTCTAAGCAATAAAACATCAATTTGTATGGCCTAATCGAGAAGATCTGGCGTTATCTCATGCGTTCTGTTAACTTAGGCTGAGCTTTTGGGTTAATTGAGTTATTCAACTTTTAAAATGTTTTGCGGCACCCCGTGAAGGGGCGTTGGCCTCCTGGGGTGCCGGGGCACAATTTTAGGAATTATTATTCAAACATTTACCATTATTCCGGCAATATTTTATTGATTGATTGATTGATTGATTATACATTTTATACTTCTTTGTAATTTCCCTTCTGATTCACTGAAGATCGGTTATACACTCTAAGTAACCGATTCACTTGTCTAAAGTGGAATTGTTTTGCTGATGTATGATGGGAATGCAGTTACTTAGCCTATAATATTTTCCTAGTTAGTTCTAGTTATTTAGCCTATATTATTTTTCTAGTCAATTCTAGTTACTTAGCCTATATTATTTTTCTTGTTAATTCTATTTACTTAACCTAAATAATTTTCTAGTTAATTCTTGTTGCTTAGCCTATATTATTTTTCTAGTTAATTCTAGTTACTTAGCCTATATTATTTTTCTAGTTAGTTCTAGTCACTTAGCCTGTTTTATTTTTCTAGTTAATTCTAGTTACTTAGCCTATATTATTTTTCTAGCCAATTCTAGTTCCTTAGCCTATATTATTTTTCTAGTTAGTTCTAGTTACTTAACCTAAATAATTGTCTAGTTAATTCTAGTCACTTAGCCTTTATTATTTTTCTAGTTAATTCCAGCTACTAGCCTATATTACTTAGCTTATGTGATAGTCGGCTCTGAACGGGTATGACATGCCTTAGAGACGTGTCTGGCCTTGGATTAGTGTCTAGAAGTCTAGCACAACAAATATAGTTAGTGCAAAGTCTACAAAAAAGTGAAGTAGCGTAAAACATTTTTTTAAGTTCCTCTGATAACACACTATCTCGAACAAAATTATTCATTCTGAAATGTGCTCCTGTTGCTCATATTACTATGAATCTTATCCATTTTTGAAGGTTGAAAACGATGTAGGTGCGGGTATTGCAACCAGTGTCCTCCAAGGCCTTGCATGTGGCACGTTTCTTTATGTGACGTTTTTGAAGTTCTACCGCATGAATTGCAAATGCCTGATGGTCGAATGCTAAAGCTATTTTTTACAATTCTGGGATTTTCGACTTCCTGTGGAATATTACTCCTTGATGCTCAAGCAAGGGGATTCCAAATGAATGCTAACTGATCAGCTCCAGGTAAGAATTCCTTGGTTAATAATAAAATTAGATTTTAAAGAATCACTTAATTTGTAACTATTAGTTTATTTAATTTCTGGGTGGATGCTCCTCATTATATTTTATTTATATCTTATTATGATTTTCGTTATTTATTTCGATTTTCGAATGGTTTAATTGCACAAAGAATCTTTTCGATTTTAATATATTCATACCCTAATTTTTATATTTTCCGTACAAATATATATATCTGTATATATATATATATATATATATATATATATATATATATATATATATATATATATAATATATATATATATATATATATATATATATATATATATATATATATATATATATATATATATATATATATATATATATATATATATATGTATATATATATATATATATATATATATATATATTTATTAATTGTTTAAATGTAAGGAGTAACATAAAATGCATGCATATGCATATAGAAAGATATTTTTATGTCATTCAGCTACACTACACAGAAAGAATGCACAATAAGTTTGTTTCAGTAAGTTTTATAGAGGGCATCACATCCAATACATCAGGGTTTTTTTTAAGGATATAGGGAGTTTGTCTGAGTAGGAGCCACGTTTTTGACCTCGAATAGCAGTTGGCTCATCGTTCTGAAGTACTTATTCTTCCCTAAGCTGCACAATTATGCCAACAAAGGACCAATGATAGACAGAGCAGCCCTAATCACAAATTCTTCATGGTCTGTGTTTACATTCCTGAGAAATTTTCTTATCCACTGTAGCGGCTTTCTGCATGTTATTATGTCCACTCAGTAGCATTTTAAGTATACCACCAATATCAAGGAGAATTTGAGTTAAATAAGGATGGATGAAAGCAATTAAAACTTTTAACTTCAGTTAAAAAAGGCAAAATACAATCAATGCGAGAAACCGGCGAAATATAGGAAATACATAGACAAAATTATAGGACGAATTTGAAGAAATTCAGGTTTAAGAGGGCAGTTGGTCAAAAACTTTAAGAGTAAGAAATGATCAAAAGAAAGTCCTTTCCCGTGCCCCATCGTGGTTAGGCATGGTGTCATGTAAAAATTTCAATGCATTCGTTTAATCAGAAAGCTAATCATGTCTCCGAAGGTAGTGTGGTCAATGCAGCCACCGTGCTAGGCTCAAAATAATGAAGAACTGCTTATTCAGATCGGTTTTAATAATACAATACACTCACAAATACATTTAAAAATAAATTCTGGCTCATAATCCATATTAATTTGGCCCTCTAGGACAATCCTGTTGAAGAAACATTAAATTACACCGTTACTTACATTACATAGTAGCGGTTGTCCATTTGCCATCCAGTATTGCCAGCCAGCCAGCTCAAATTGCCTCCAAACATTTCAATTAAAATCACTAAAACATAACTTAAATCCCAATATCAACGGGAGAAAACAAGATCTGATAGTTGTCAAAATTAATACTAAAATAATGAATAATTATTCATTTTTTTTTTTACATTTATTCAATATCATTTTAATTTTCTTACTATTACTTAACTCTTGTTACTCAGATGTTTTTTTAGATTTATTTTAAATGAAGCAAGACTCGGTTTACTTTTAATAGCCTCTCTTAGGCCATTCCAAACTCATGAACATAAAACGTCAATTGAAAAATAAGACCGAACACATGGCGTATATGGAAACAACCAAACAGGCTTCTATCTCGTGATCTTCCCTGGCGTGTTTCAGCCGCAGAAAAACATTCCTGGAAAGTAATTTGATAGAAGAGAATGAAAGTATTTGTAAACAAAAACTGAGCAATTAAAAACTCCCAGACTATCTAAAGAAAAAAAGAATCTGTTTCGTTAATTAGGTTTAATGCTTTTGATTATTCTGTTCATCATAATTGTATGGGATTTAAATGTCGCCGTCCAGACAAGAGAGCAGTATCGCATATGGGACTGTATCAGCGAGAAATAAAGAAGATGAAGGATCTTAACAGGAAAAAAGTGCTTAAGTTAGAAAATGCTGAAAGACCTCCTAAGACGTGACTGGACCCTCCTGTTTTTACGGTATGCCCCCCCCCAAAAAAAAAAATCCCCTTTCTGAGCGAGTAGGCGACTGGAATGTAATATTTTTTAGCTACATTTAGAACGTTTTCGCATTAAGGAGGCTGTCACTCCGCAACACTCTTATTGCCGGATAGTTAAACGAAAATTCCTTAGGAAGATATTTGTCTTTGAGCTACAATACCGCTACAAAACAGCTGTTTGGAAGAAAAATTTTCATCAATACACACACCGGGTTACTTTACAAATCCATTTTCTGGTCTCTAAATCATGCCTCTAGTCCTTTGGAGACCTGTGAAAGAAGCTGGAGCTTTCCTACTCGTGAAAATAGCAAAACGTGGGATTTCTTAACATTTATAGTCACTTGTTAGCATCCATCCGCAAGTAAAAACCATGGTCTATTGCTGTCGATAAACCAGTATCTCAAAAACACCATTAGCACATGCAATGACTGTGTTGTTTCTGCGAAGCCTTGTACCATTTCGTCAGAAATCGAACCCGAACTTGGGCCAGACAGTGAAGCTTGAGGGCACAAATTGCAAAACAAACTGGGGGAGGGCGGTCAAAAATAAACTGCAAGTTGTTAATGTGAATAATAAATAAAAGAGGGCCAAGAATTGAACCTTGGAGCACTCCGCAATTATCGTATGAGAAGTTTGCGTCACACGCTTCGGAATAATAGACGGATATAATCTGAATGAAGCCACCATAGAAAGAAAATCAACTGCATCGTTTTTAACGGAAGACCGAGATCTATATTAAAATCACCCATCAAGAACAACTCAATATATTCTGATTGGGGTATCCTCTCAAAAATACTTTCCAGGTGGGCAAAAATTCCGGGATTGATCCAGAAGGAGGGCGGTATATTTCACCAATTAGTACCTTTTGTTATGAGCTACATTTACTTCAATAAAAAGAAGTTCAAAAACTCCTTCGATATTAGTCATCAGGTGATCTTTCGAAACGAGTGTAGAGGATCACCTTCATAAAATGCTAGTCCCCCTTTTTCCTCTCTTTGCGATGAAGGAACTCTGAATGGTAATTTGGAAGATCGACCAGAGTAGACGTCTGTTGGTTTAGAAACGTTTTACACAAACCAAAAATTTTAGGCTGGGCAACCTCACCTATTATCTGAATATCACTCATAGAAGAGCACAGCCCTTGAGAGTTTAGTTGAACCATAGAAACATGAGGCGAAATAAAGGATTCTGGTATCTGAAGCTGCAAAATAGTATGGGATTTGGGATATTTATCACCTTGAAAATCTGAAAATCATTACCTCTAATTACCTCACCATCAAATAGATGTGAGAGATCTAAACTTTCATTTCTAGTACAGCAAAATTTATACCCTTTTATGCCCCTGTACGACTCCCGTTTACTACATTGTTCGACAAAACTCTTCTAACTTACAAGAATCTGGAGGTCTACCCGAGTTCACGGGGGCAAGGAAGAGAAACATGTGAGGAAAAAAAAAACCGACTGAACTAATTTTGTAAAATAAAAAATAAAAACATATTTAAACAGAAAATAACACCTCGAAAAACACGTGAAGAAAACAGGGTACCACATCATAGATCGGGGACACTTTAACCGATAATTACGCCAATTAAACACACCAGCAAAAAACCGCTATAATCAGTCAGAAACCTTCACTACTGGATTTTGTGGATCTGAGATGGCTTGCAGGAAATCATAACAAGCGTCGCTGTTTTTTCCAAAACGTGTTTTGAGTTTTTTTTTTACTTCTAGCCACACCTTGATCCCTTTCTGCACAACTCTGCTTTCACTAGTTTTGTCACTCTTAGTAGAATTACCCAATTTGAAGCCCAAAGATAAAAGCTCCTTTTGGCGCTTAGCAAGTTCCGGCGGTAGATTCACGGCCAGACCAATTTCTGACTTTTAACTTACCGCAGTGTTGCATAATCATGTGGCGATCATTAGGGCGAGCGAAAGTCACAAAGATAGGCTCTAAACTAGTCTTTGAACCCGAAGCTCTAGTAGTGCGATCACTACTAGAGCGATCACAATATCAATGCCTGTAAAGTGCAAATTATATCAATGCAACAATATCAATGCCTGTAAAGTGCAAGTAAAGTGCAAATTATAATCTTGTCTTCAGAAGGTATGGGGGTATCAGCCCAACTCATGCTAGTTTCTGCTCGTTTTGATTTTGACTAGGGTTTTGATATAGTGTTTTACTTCCTCCTTCCTATAAAGGCGTGCATTAACTGGTCTCTGGTTTTGATGTTACGTGGCATATTTCACCCGAAAGTTCCAAATTAAAAAAGCGATTATTTCACTATTCAAACCCGCTTCTAAATATAATAACCGTTACCGTCGTAATCTTCTCTTAGAACTTATTTTTTGCAGAAGAAGTTCTCACTGTAATTCCGGGATCCTTGCTAGCAGATGATTTCTGAAGCCCATGAATAACTAGATTTGACCTTCTTGAATATAAGTCCATACGAACACTAGTTAATTTCAAACTTGCCAACTCTTTCCGTAGACAATTATTTTCATTTTTCAGCAACTTCTTTTCTTGTTGAGGTTCGGAAATTATTGCCTGCATATCGTTCATTCTTCGGTCGAAATGATCTTTCGTTAACGCCATCCTCACGTATGTCTGGTTAACCGTGCCCTTTCACTGTCCTCTTTAGCAAAACATCAAGCAAATACTTCACAAAACAGTAAAATACTCCGGTGTCAACAAACAAAATGTGCTCTCCGTCCCAGAGAACCGGACGCCCTTGAGTGATTATTGGAAGGGATGAAAATCTCAAAAATAGATACATCTCCAGAATCATAATTTTTTTAGGTTTCTTGCACTTCTTAAATGTTGTGTGCTTTCAACAAACTATGGTACATCTGTACAAGTATATATGAGTGCTTTGTTGGAAGGATAAATGTTCTTTAAGTAGAATAAATGAGTCGCCTTACGTTTTCGTTTCTGGCGTTATTATGGATCTTATAAAACAAAAATGTTTGGTTTTATGGACGCAATTTTGTTTTTCAGTGACCCGAGATTTAATTTAGTTCTCTCCCTTTCTCTCTTCTCTACATTATATATCTGTAACTATCAGCAGCATCTTGGTAGGATCTGCTGAATATAAGATATAAAGAAAATTAAAATAAAGAGAGATCCAAAGAAAATATTTAAAGTTTTCACTGTTAATTTGCATTCTGTTCGTTTCATTTGATTTTTCATATTTTCAGCAGTTTTATCTAAAAAAGTCTATATCTAAAAAGTTAAAAAAAAAGTATTATTAAAAAAGTAAAATCTTAAAAGGTGATCATGTTATTTTCCTTTCACAAACTTAACTAACTATCAGTAGGATAATTGATATTTTGATAGTTCGGTAATTATACAAGAATTGTTTCTATCTGGCTACACCTTACTTTACCTCATTATTATACCTTACTTTCCTTTCTTTTAGTTTCTCACGAATGAAACTAAAAATAGTTTATAGCCTAACCTGATTTATATCCCCTAGGTTAAACTATGAAGTGGCGCCATGGAGCAGAAATCAGTTAATTCCTTATAGAGCAATTTCGGACAAAAATGGAAATGTAAATGTTTCTCATTGATTGATCATCTTCTTTTACTCTTGAATTTCTCTTTTTTCCAGCGGTTGTACACTTTAATTTGCATAATTTTAGTATCTTTTCATTAAACAGACTCAATAACAAATCACTGTTTTTTAATAGTTTATTCCCAATTAATGAATATGGTGTGATAATTCTAAAGTTGTTATGGGACGTATTTTGTGAAACATGGGTTTGTTTCTGTTATCCCTTAAGTTACCCTTAAATTTATCCCTTAATTTATCCCTTAAATTAAGTTTATCCCTTAAAAATTTATCCCTTAAGTTACCACGTTGGAACGAATGCCCCTGTTTTCGTTTCAGTACCTTTTTCTGGTTCAAAATTCTTAAGAATTCTTTTTTTCCCAAAATGTGTCATCTCTCTTTTCATCGCTTACAGAAACAGTCGGAATTCATAGCTTTTCATATCACAATTAATTTTTTCGCATCTTGGAAGGGTAAATTTTTTTCTGTTGACAGATAACTAGCCGTCAATAACGATTGAAAAATCCGATTCGGAGGATTTTGTGCGAAAATGAGCGTCGAAATATCTCAATTGCGCGGTATTACGTTATTACCAATATAGCCAAGAATATTTTCATGACGTAATAGAATAGTACTGCAAAATTACAAAAGAATATTGCGTACTAGAAGTAAAATTGAAGAATGTTCGTAAAACATTTAATTTTACAAATTTAATTTACGATCTTTGTGATTTTTTTTCTTTCTTTTCTTTTCGCAACAATAGAAGAAAATGGACAATTTGGAGGAAAAGAGTAAAAATTGACAATTTTTGGTGGCCCTTTTCGCTTTTTGGAGGCAATCGCGCTCATTTTTTGCTGTTTTTAGCCCTGTTGAAACTTTTGATTTAACATATTATCTTTTAAATTAGACTTTTTAAAATATTAGATGGGCTGAGTTAATGCACTTGGGTCAACTCCAATATGTTCTAGTTGTTTGAAAATGTCCGTAATAATTCGTCTGACTTGACGCCGTTGGAATTACTGCACATAGAATATTAGGTGATCCGATTTCACATACTTTGATCAACTCTAATCCATCCTATTTCCTCCTGAAAAATCTCCAATTATCCATCTAATATAACACCTTAGGAATTAGTGTTGTTAAATCTTAGGTGATCTGAATTCGTGAATTTTAACCTATTCTAATTTTGTTTAATTTTTTTCTGATATAACCCGTAATAATCCATCTAATAAAACGCCTTGTGGATTACTGTAGTAAGAATATTAGGTGATCTGAATTCGTGACTTATAATCAACTCTAATTTCCTTTGTTGTCTTCTGATATAGATTAAATGTAGTTTCTTATTCAGGACATATTGATAATAGTCATTAATTTTTTGTAGTGAGTTTGACTGAAGTTCTCGCCAGAAGTTTTTGTTTTGTTGACCCTTCCAAAATGTAAACAAACGTGATTTAAATTCCAGTAAACATTGTCACTGTTAAATCAACTCTAGTTTGTTCTGTTTTCGTCTGAAAAAAAGTCCCTAATAATTCAGCTAACATAACGCCTTATGAATTACTGTTGCAAGAATATTAGGTAGCCTGATTTCGCGCACTTTAAGCAATCTCCCATTTATATGTTTTTCTCGGGAAAAGTTTCTAATATTTCATCTAACAAACGCCTTAAGAATTACCGTGGCTATAATAATTTGGGGGTCTAGATTCGCGCACTTTAATCAACTCTAGTTTGTTCTATTTTTCTTCTGAAAAATTGCCTTATAATCCATCAAAATCCCGCTTTTGAACTATTGTCGCTAGAATATGAGATTTGCTGACTTGGTACACTTTAATTAATTAATTAATTAATTAATTAATTTCATTATTTCCGTTTCTTATATAAAACAGCCCATAATAATTCAAGTGTTACCAGCACTGTTTTTCAAGTCATCTCCAAGCTGGCTAATTAAAGTGTCCTCTGCCTTTTCTAACCTTTTAAACGCACTTTTGGTTTCTCTGGAGTCTAATTAATTCTTAATATATTTATTTATCTTATTTATAATGCTCTGATTCTTAATAAATCAAACTTTAACTAGCATAGTTTTCAATATGTTAACTGCTTCTAGAATTAAAAATAGTAGTGCCTAAAGATCCCATTTTGACAGAATTAATATCATTAGGCCGTCCAGCTTAATATCCATTTTACTTCGACTGTGTTATCGTATCATTTTCAAAGTAAACAAAAACGCAGGGCATGTCGCTTCTGGTCAACAGTTTTCAATTTTTCATGTATGTATTACTTTGTATGGATGAAGTCTATATTGATAATATCATCGAATTGGTGAAGCCCTGTCTTCATTAGGACTTTTTCAGGCGAAGTCAGCCAAGTAAAAACAGCTTTATGTTCTTCGAAAACAGACTTTTCTGTAAAAAGCCACTTCAAGTGCGCCTGATTTGCCTTTTTGAGTCTCAAAAAGTACCAATAGAGACTGGGGCTGCGTGAAAAAGTAAAAAAAAAGCGCGGGCGACTTTGCCTCAAAAGCCATAATGAAGACATGGACTAACCTAGTTTAATTTTCATTACACATAATTTGTTTAATACAATACTGTAAAAGTAAACAAAATGAAGGATTTGCAACTTCCGTTCAAGAAATAATGATTTGTGTATCTGTGTATTACTTTGTATTCATTAAGTTTTGTTTGATAATATTATCGAGCTGGCAACCCAGCTTAATTTTCATTACACTTAAATTGTTTAATCCAATTATTGTAAAAGTAAACAAAAATGAAGTGTTTGTAATTTCTAAGAACTACTGAATTGTGCATCTGTGTTTTACTTTGTATTTATTGTGTTTGCTTTAATACTTTTATAGTGGTGGCAACGAAGTTTAAAATTACCAAGGACATCAAAACAAAAATAGGGACAATTCTGGGTTTGTTTTTGCCTGAAAACCGCGATTATCTAAGATGTTTCTTTGTGTGGTTTGAAAATTATAAAGATTTTGGAGCAGCCTCAGATTTTCGTCAGTGCTGCCACGTTGAACCGGGAAAATAAATGAGTGAAAAAAATTATTTAAATTTGACAACGCTTATCATCTGTAAAAATTCAAACATAAACAGTCTGTTGATTGCCTAGGAAGCTAAGGTTTCGGAGGAAAGCTATACACTTAAACTGTTTGATATCCTTCGTTTTTAGCATATTTATTCTGGTTTTTCACCCAAGTTTCTTTTTTTTTTTTAATTTGGCGCCTTCTATTACCAAGAACTTCATTGTCACAGAATCCTTTTTCGTTAAAATTGAATTCCCGATTTTTCCTATTTTTTAAGATATACATGATTGTGATAGTTTCCACTTAAACCACTTTAATCAATCAAGCTTCATTTTCACTGTCTTTGGTGCTTTAACGTCCAGTACAACTCAGTTCTCTATTGAAGTACTGCCAAAAAGAAAAACAAAACAAAAAAAGGATCAAAACAAAGGAGCAAACAAAGGACAAAACAAAGGATCTGCCATTTTTCTGCATGCTTGTGCTATCTTGTATGCATAAATTCTGCTTTATAATAATATCGAGGATTACAAAAAGAACCCTTTCTACAGTCGGTGAGCGAAGGAAAAGGATGAGTGGCCCAAAAGATGTTGCGAAAAAGTTGCAAACCTGTCAAGCACTCTCCTCGTCCAGACCGACGCGAAAAGGGGGAAGAGATTGCTTTGTCATTAGAGAAAGCAGCACACGCACATGACGACACCAATGACATTCAATAATAATATCGAGGTGGTAATCCAGCTGAAAGTTTAATATACCTCAGTTTTTTTTTTATTCTTAACTGTAATTATAAACGTAACAATGAAGGATCGGTGCCACTTATAAAATAAGTATTAAATTGTTTATGTATGTGTTACTTAGTATTCACATTTTTTTATATAATAGTACCGAGGTGGCAACCCAGCTCAAATAGACCATAAAACTGAACAAACAAAGGCGCTTCCTTGAATTGTACATCTTCGTATTTTTTTGTATGCATAAAGTTCTGCTTGATAATAATATCGAGGTGATAATCCAGCTGAAAGTTTAATATACCTCAGTTTTTTTTTTTTATTCTTAGCTATAATTATAAACGTAACAATGAAGGATCGGTGCCACTTTATAAAATAAGTATTAAATTGTTTATGTATGTGTTACTTAGTATTTCCATTTTTTTATATATAGTAGTATCAAGGTGGCAACCCAGCTCAAATAGACCATAAAACTTAACAAACAGTGGCGCTTCCTTGAATTGTACATCTTTGTATTGTTTTGTATGCATAAAGTTCTGCTCGATAATAACATCGAGGTAATTATGCAGCTTGAAGGATGTGTACCACTTATAAAGAAATATTAAATTGTTTATGTATGTTTTACTTAGTACGCGTACAATTTTTTCCGGTAATAATATCGAGGTGGCAACCCAGCTCCAATGAAATAAACTAAATAAACAAAGGGTCTGTTGGTTTTATTTAAGATTTATTGAATTGTTTATGTGCTTATTACCTATATACAGTTTCATCTTGTGATAACATCGAGGTGGCAATCAAAATTGAAGTCCGTTTTACCTGATTTTTTTTTTTTATCGAGTTGTAAAAGTAAACATAAGGAGGGTTTGTGCCACTAATTTCAAAGAAATGTTGTTTTTTTTATTTATGTATTACTTAGTGTGCATAAGGTTCTGTTTGATAAATATCAAGGTGGCAACCATGCTCAATTCGAAAAAAAAAAAAACCATAAACTAAACAAACAAAGGATCTACTGCTTCTGTCCAAGAAAAATTGGATTGTTTGAGTGTGTATCACTTTGTATCTACTGATGAGCCACATTTGAGTTAGCATTACTAATTCGACAGAACGTAGAAATTATTTCGATATTTTATTCTTTAGTGTTTGGTTTGGGTCTTTCTTAGATCGACCTAGAATAGTACATCGAACGAACCTTTTTGGTGGTAGTTTTCAAACAGAACACTTTAATACTCTTTAATACTGAAATAACCAACTGTCAGCTTTTATTCAGTTTATATATTGATTGTAATGCTCATTATTATTCATGAACACAAACAAAACCACCATTTCTAAAAAAACAAATGTCATCACTTCATTGTATATTTCGGTGTTGCCACGTGAATTTATAATCTCTGTGTCGACAGAATGAATAACGGACGTTCTTTTTCTGTCGTCAAAAGATGATGAAATATGGCTTGACGCCAGCATTTTAAAAATCGAACATCCGCCGTGTCAACAGAGTATCATGGTTGCAGAGGTAGCCGCAATCTAGTAACGAACGAACCACGGCCCATAGTAACCAAAAAAAACACGTTTTAAAAAAAAGTGGCAGCTGAGAAAACATTCGTAGCTGATTCAGGAATGGTAACCATTATCTAAGTTAGTTTTAATAGTAAAATGTTATTTTGAAAACACATTTTCAAATAAAAACGGCATTATTCCTTGTCTTTTCGACAGAAATGCTAGTTCAAACGTGGCTGTTGAGGTGGCCACCAAGATCAAAATCCTATTTGCCTTAGTTGGTTTATGGAATCATTGTGAATGTAGACAAACGCAGGACCTTACTCAAGAAATATTCAATTGTTTGTGTATGTTTTACTTAGTGTGCGTTAAGTTTTATTGGATGAGAAAATGGAGTGGGAAACCCACCTCAAAGTTCAAGAAACCGTAAACACCATGTTCCGAGAAATATTGAATTGTTTATGTTTGTAGTAAGTATACATAATATTTTTGTTTGATAAGATATTGAGGGGACAGCCCAGCTTAAAGTCTAATAAACTTGAGCTGTCTCATCAAATTATTGTAAAAGTAAACGAAGCAGGGAGCCACCACTTCCGTCCAAGAATTACTGAATGTTTTCATATTTTATGTGTAATTTTTGTTTACTGACTCAAGCAGTTTAAATATACCAGTTCTGTCAACTGTCTTTTGAAAACGATAACATCAGGCATGCACGCTGGAGTTTGTATCTCAAGGGGACAAGCTCGTTAAAACAACAAAACACAGGCAATTATGTGAACACTATAGAAAATATACTGGAATTTTGGGATTTCAGCAAAATGGATTCATAGACCTCTCGCTCTGTATTTACCTGCCTCAGTAGCAATGTTTTATACGAGATGTTACTTAGTGTGGAAGCTAGTTCTGTGCAAAGAGAAGAGAGAAATATTTGTTTGGTTGAATAAAAAAAGAATTTGCTTTTTTTTTACACTTTTTGATTCGGGCCGTTTTATGATAAATAAAATGAATTGAAATCCTCCTTTTTTATTAAAAGGAATTATATTATATAATGAAAGGAATTTCGTGGGAAAAAATGAATTCAAATCCTCTTTTCTTAGATGATATGATTGAAGAAGAGTTTGGTGTGAAAAAAAAAGATCTGATCCCAAAGAGTTGGAAGCGCGGGAGTAACGAATGCTGTCTAGAGATTTAAAAAATACTTCTTTTTTAAGCCGTGGTTCGTTGTTTTCTGCTTAACGATACTCATTTATTATCGTGTAAACGAGGGGGCAACGTGTATCGTGTAACGAGGGGGCAAGGATATTCAGGTCACCTCTCTCCCAGTTCTGCCCAGAGATACAATTTCTAGTACTTTCCGTGTTAATTCTAATATTGGTTATGGATTTTTCCAATTTTATGCTGTGTTTGAAATTTTGGACCCGATCTGAAATACAAGTGCACGTTCCTGTAAACAAGTCTGTGAATCATATAAAATCAAATAATTATTTAATTACTCTCGGTCACGCTCGTGTTTGACCAAAACATAACAAAAATAATTCAACAGGAGTTCTTTAACAAATAATTCTATAAACTAAATAAATTACACATAGTGCAAAGGCCCCGTTAAGTGTTGCAGTAAGTGTGACTCATCGGTCAAAATTACAAAGCCTCACAAGCTTGTCTTCCCCTTGTACTCACCTTTCGCTTTCGCAACTTTGTCTCCCGGGTAAAACCGTTTTGTTCATGTTTGCCGTTTGCCGTGGGACAGGGCAATTTTTAGAAAAGAGCTTGATGTGATCGAAGTGGCGATAAAAGTTTTATACTCAAGACTCATTTTTGCGGGTTCCTCTATCCAATAAGTTCTTGTTTTGATCATCTGTGTGAATACCGCCAGTGATTCCCTGTGGCTATTGACACTCCTTGGATGTGATTCGAGAGGTGGCGATAAAGTTTTATAAGAATCAAGTCATTTTTGCGGGTTCAAACGGTTGGTTTACGGCGGTGCAGGCACATCTTAACCAAAACTTAAAGTCATATTTAAGAGCTCGTGTGGCTCATGCCTTTACGAGCAAAAGACCTTTAAATTATCAGACTTGAGCCCCCTATTAGTCAAGTTAAACCTTAAACAATTTTAAAAAAGGTAGTTTTTGAGCTGCTTGATATCGAAAAATGAGCTTATTTTAATTGCAAGATCAACATCTCTACCTCGAGGCGAAGCTGGTAAAATTTGCACTGAAAGTGCAATGGAGGGGAAAAAAGTTTAATTCGTAGTAATCCATAGAGAGAGAGATGTCTTCCCAAGGGTTATTGGGCTCACTGAAAACGAAAACGAGGATAAAAATGGTCCATCAGAAGGGTTTTAGAAATTTTAGAAATTTGTCTTTTGAAGCGTTTGAAAGAGTGAAGTGTAAAAAAACGGAGACATACCTTTTTTTTAGTGAGTAATCAGTCCTTCTAGGGCTTTCTTCGTAGTAGATATTGAAAAATAAAAAGTATTATAGCCTGCACAAAAGTCACAACTGCAACACTGTCGAATATAATTCACACGTGTCTGTAGAATCGGCTATCTTTGTTTGAGAATTCCTAAATTGGTGAAAAGCTTTTGGTAAAAACTATTGTTAATTATTGGAACTAAAACCCCTACCACCGACAGTGAAGCGTTATCCAGCTGAGCTAGGAAATTTCAAAATAAGGTTAAATTCAGTTTATTAAAATTAATAGTCCAACTTTATTTGGATCCAGCCTCAAGTTGTGAAAGTAGGTAGATTATTTTGCCTTGAAATTATTGTTTGTTGGATATTTAATTGTTTGTGATTTTACAAAGTAATTTATTTTGTTTGTTCAAATTAATGTGTAGAAAATAAGCTAGCTAAATTAAAGGATGTACACAATAGGCACGTTTCCTGTATTTTTTTTCGCGGGGGGGGGGGATATAAAACATATATTATCTGATAGTTTGAATAAGAATTGTCCAGAAATTCAAGGACATTTTAGATTTAAAAGTGTGTAGGGTCCCGCGGTAACATCTCTGATGCCCAAAATACACCTATTGATTCTTTTTCTCCTTTAATCTTCGGATCCATACAAAGCAAACGTTTAAATAAGAAAATAATTACGAATACAGCTAATATTTTTATTTGGGTTTTCATTCTTAATTTATGATTTTATTGGCCAATCCTAGGTAGTATTGGTTGTCTTTTTGTCCTTCGTGCTAAAATTTAAATTTTCTTTCTTATAAGTTTCCGATACTCTTTGAACCTGATAATATTTTATCATGCCCAGGATGTTTCAATGCCCCCCTCCCCCCCTACAGGGCAGACTTTTGCAGGATCGAAAATTAAGTTCCGAATTTCCAAACCATAAAACTGAGATCTTTCAAATAGCATGACGTGGTTATAAAGAACGAAAGTATTTAAGGAGAAAGGAGGATATAACTGAAAAGAGTTCTTGACAATTGCAATTCAAGTTAGAATAGTCACATTTTTGTGGAGGATGCTAGAAAGGTCAGGACCTTTCTCGTTAGAGAGAATCATTTAATCTTTATCTCAGGGAAATCTCTATTCTGAAAAAAACTTACTTTGACCTTTTCCTGCCATTTAACATAACCTCAGTTTCTTGTGTCGAGTAAACAAGGTACCATCAGAGATACATCAGGATTTAATACTATTACATAAATTGAATTTGACATTTTAATGTTGATAGTATTTAAGTTGGATAGGCTTGTTATTATAGTTCAAGTTATAATATGTTATTATAGATGAAGAATGATAGATTGCTAAAAATTGTGTTATTTGGTCATTTGTCTAAGGGCAAAAGAAACGTAACTCGTCCCTTATCGGGGCTGGAAAAGGTCATAAGAGAGTATTAAAAAGAAATTGAACTTAACGTGAGGGGGTGAAGAGGAAGATATATTCAGGTAGAGTAGGAACTATGTTGGTGCCAGGTGGCTTGGTTCTGCAATGAGTTATTAAGTACTAGCAGTAGTATTTCAAACTGATAGTAATCCTCTTGTCTTCAGAGGCATTCAGTAAGATGTGTGGATTCAGTAATATCAATATGGTTATCTAAAAAGCACATAACTATTTACTTTGATTGTCAATAGTATAGAATAATATGTCGGTGTAAATACGCTAAAAGGTTTGCCGAATAAAATAAAAAAGGTTTGCCGGATATATATATATATATATATATATTATCTTTATGAGTGAGCAATAATTGTGTATGTATTTATCTATTTATTTATTTTTTCTAGAAAACGGCTCCGTATTTTTTCGTGAAAACTCGCCTTCTGAAATATTCTGGGCTAATAAAACGATCTAGATAGGTCAGAAGTTTGAGAAAAGTCGTTAAGAGCCTTAATTTTAGAAAAAGAATTATGTGAATTATGTGCACTCGTATACGAGTATATCAGAATTGCAATGGCGTTGTCACACTTGTCGCATTTATATGGAAAAAAAAGTGCTTAAAGAGAAAAAAACTGTAATTGCAAAAATAATTGTATATATTTTGACAAGGGATTACAACAATGCAAAAATCTTAAAAACGAAAGCCAAAAGTTTGAAGCTTAGTTGACGCGGAGCGCCACGTCACACTATTTTCATTTCATAGTCCTTGAAAAAATTTCGAAGTTAAAAAATAACACGTCTACAAATTTTGTTATTCTAAAAGAAAAAAAAAAAAAACTTCCGTGCAGCATACGTCAGTTCAGAGTCTCTAAAGTTATTATGTAAAGTGCAAAAATATTTAAGGTGCCTGAGCAATAATTTCAGTGTTTTAGTTCAAACATGAAAAATGCCTGAAAATTTTTAAATTAGTTATTTTTTTGCTAGATAAATGCAACTCGCTACTTGAAACGAAACCAGTGAACGTAATCAGTTGTGTAATGTTAGTAGGAAGGCCTGAAAAGCGAAAATTTGCGTAGAAATCGTTTTTAGAAATCGGACTTGCTTGAATAATCAAATATCTTTGAGAATTAAAATGATGATTCTTTGGAACCACCTGAACTATCAAACATGATAAGACCAAGAGAACACCCCGAACAAATTAAGTTCACAATGGGTGAGAATCAACAACCTGGACTATCAATGAGACAAGACCCCCCCCCAAAAAAAAAAAAAAAAAATTACAAGTTTTATAAATGATAATTCGTTGGAAGAAAAAGAAGTTTTTGTCCCACCACCTGAGCAATTGACGAATCTACAACCTGGACCGTCATGTAAAACTAGACCAATAAGGGCAGTTAAAGTAAAGGGTAAACTTGCCTACACACTGGAGACTATCTCTGAGAAATTTACTCGTGGTTGAGGCAAGCAAAATTTTGGTCCCTTAGACAAAATCTAGATTTATTTTGGTGTAAGAACTTTCAAAGATAGGTTCTCAATGGGCGGACCAGGACAGAATCTAGGAAGAAAATATCTATAATTTGAAATTTTTCGTATTGTAATTTTACAAACTTTTCTGATAAACGAGCTCGAACCATGAAAAAGTCCTGACGGAAAGAACTTTGAGCTATTTTAGAAATCTGTTGAAAATCTGGTGACGAGAGCTTTTGCTGTAAAAAATGTTGAATTTTTGAGATCATGTTACTAAGGAAAAAGCGTCGGTTTTTTTGTTGTTTTTAAAATGTAGTTCAATGGTTGAAAACCAACTCTATCACTAAATTTCAGTTCCGATTGTGTGCCTAGATTTAATCGAAAACGAAGAGACTTCGGAAGAATTCATTAAACCTATAATGCTGTAAAAATTCTTGCTGGCTAATTAAGTTAGCGTTTTTTTTTTGACAAATCAAAATAATTAAGAACATACTTGGTCATATGCTCCCCGTAAGCTTGTCGTAAATAATTTCTGAGTTTTGACCAGTTGAATTGAAGTGACTTAGAATTGACTAGTTGTTTGATATATAATAATATCAGTTTCTGAAACTCTTAGAAATTTCAGTATTATAATTATAAAACAGAAAACTTTGAAATATATTTTGTTTTCAGTAAAGTTCAGGTGACTCTTTGGCATTTGGAGGTCTCGGAGGTTGATAGCCCTGCCTCTGGTTATGGCAATCTTATTTTCGTTTTAAGTTTCATTTCATTCGTTTTAATATTTTTTGTCTGCGGATCCATTTATTCATCAATGGCAGCATCTTTTATCTTTATGTTTGATATGAAAATTCATTTTGATTACGATCCCTTTTTAGTTTCATTTTAATTGGTAGTAATTTTATTTGGTTTAAGTCTGAATTATTATACGACTTTACTACTGCTACTGTTAGGGTTTAATATGACTTTATTTTTCTTTGCAAACTTCCCTTTTGGAAAACGTTTTTTTTTTTTATTATTATTTATAGTTCAAATTTCGTATGACGTAGCTATAGTATTCGTTAATATTAGGAGTACTTTTAAAGTAGATTTCCGTTTTCCTACTTAAGAATTAAAATGTTGGACTATAACTGAAATTTTAGACAAAATTTGAATGTTCAGATTTTTGGAACGGCAATAGTTGTTTTTTTTTACAATAAATGTTTAACAAAAATTTTGCTATATGATTTTAAGTGAATGGGCAGATGGATTGTTATTAAAGGGGATAACATGACCGCTCACAACCCTTGGAGAGAGATGTGGAAGTCACGAAGTTTGTCCATTGTTTACGTATAGCATTTGCTATTGAGAAGTATACAGACACTTTTCAAGGGGATGGGTGAATTTTCTCCTGTGGGATTTCCCTCAGGGAGAATTTTCCGTTGGGGGGGAAGTTTCCTGGGGCTAGACTTTTCAGGGGAAATTTTACATTGGAGGAATTTGCTAGAATTCCTATACAAAACTATTTTTATTTGTCTTAACCGACTCAATTTTTAGATGTGGAGATGGTACGAGGGCTCGTACAGGGGAAGTTTTTACTGAATTGGCATTGCATAGTGTCTCTTTCTGTATATGGGGGGGGGGGGTTCATGGGATATACTTTCCAGAGGAAACATTTTTTTTTAAATAAAGTGCAAATTATGTTCTGGTCTTGAGAAGACGTGGGGGTTGTCAGCCCAATCCTTTTAATTTTTGCACGTTTTGAGTTTGGCTTTGTTATCTGTTGCAATTTCTATTCATTTTGGGTTTCATTTATTTATGAATGGTGATTTGTAGTAGTTTTACGCTTGGAAGATAAGAAAAACTAATTCATAGAATTTGACAACGCTTTCGTCCGTAAAAAAAACTTAAATAATAAGAATATGTTGGCTCCCAAAGCGAACTTTGCTTTCAAAGGAAACTAAACCTTCTTAAAATTTTGGTGCCATATGTTTTTAGCTTAATTTTGATGATTTTTCACCTAAATTTTTTCTTCTTCTTCTTTTTTTTTTTAATTTGGCACCCGCTACTGCCAAAAAATTGCAGAAGTTCATATAGAAGTCATTTCAATAAAAATAGATTTGCTTTTTTTTTTAAGCTTTTAAGATACTTATGATGTGTAAATTACACTTTTTCACTTTCCTTAGATCTTCTCAACGAAACTAAAAAAAAAAAAAACTCAAATAAAATTCTCCAATTGGGGAAACTCTATTTTCCGTGGGGGGGGGGGGGGGGGGTAAACGCCTAGAATCCAACTGTTATTCATATCAATTTTAATTCATCCTGTAGACACCCTTTAATATACACGTTCCTTAGTCCACCGTTTTATTAAAAGAATCGTTTCGTGTTATACTTCAATACCAAAATTATAAAATTTTGATAACTACATAATAGGACGTTATGAACCAATACAACCACATTTGTCTCTCAGCTTGTTACCAAATTAAATCAATGAATAATGTTGAAACTCTCCAGATCTCTTCAGCCTTCACGGACAGGGTGCTTTTGTTTAAGAAAGCTTCTACCCGATTTTGACAGCATACTCCGATTCAAAATACCCCTGCAATCACTCTAGATGCTGTGCTAATTTGCCTAACAAATATTTCTATCCCTTTAAAAATAGGATTCCAAAATGGGGGCCCAATTGACACTAACTGAAGTCAGAGAATCCTACTGTAGAGGTTTTAAGCTACTATCTACAAAAATGTGGAATTTTGCATTTTTTTTTTTTTTTTTTCTAGAAGTTCAAGGATGCGTGTTTATTATTTTTTCTCAGGGGTGACTATATCGAACCAATAGTCCTAAAAGATTGGAACAAGACTCATTCGGACGGAAAGAAAAAGTTCTAGTGCAGTTTTAAGTGACCAAAAAAGATTAGAAGACAACTGGTCCCCCTCCCACGCCCCTCTTTTCCCCAAAGACATCCGATGAAAATTTTTTGATAACCAATTGATTCAGTATAGTTGAAAGATCTAATAACTATGACTTCGGAGATGCATTACCCCTCACAATCTCTGGAAAAGGGCTGTAAGTTAAGCAATTTGCCCATTGTTCACGTATAGTATTTGTTGTAGGAAAATACAAGGACAAATTTTTTGGGGGGGGGGATTTTCTGCGGGAGTTTTTCTACGGGGAGAATTTTTTGTGGGGATGAAAGTTCCGTGGAGAATTTTCCTGGGTAAATTTTACAAGAGGGGGGGGGGGGATTTCCTGGCATGATTTAAAAAACGGTCAGAACAAGTTTCCAACTGAAAGTACGGAGCAATATTAAAACTTAAAACGAACAGAAATTAAACAGCATATGAGGTGGGCTGTCCCTTCCTCAACCGTCGCTCTTTACGCTAAAGTTTGACTTTTTGTCACAATTCTTTAAGAAAGACTGAACCCCTTGCCTTCCCAAGGCCAGAACAAAATTTGCACTTTACTGAAAAAATTTAAATGTTTTTGCTTTTATAATTTTAATAAATCAAATAATATTAACACTTTGATTACTAAATATAAGCATATGTATATTAAACTGACGATGCACATTCATTTTTTTTTTTTCAGTGAAGTGCAATTTTTGTTCTGGCCTTGGGGAGGCGTGGGGGTTTTGAGCCCAACTTATGTTAATTTCTGCTCGTTTTGAGTTTGACTCGGTTATCTATTGTAATTTATGTTCATTTTGGGTTTCATTTATTTATCGATGCTGATTTATGGTAGTCTCACGCTTGGTAGATTATTTGATTTTATTTTTGGTTCATTTTTTGTTTAATGGAGTTCTCTACTTTTCTTTGAAAAACTGATTTTGCGGAAAAATTTGTTTTAATTAATTTCTGTTCGTTTTATATTGACATAGTCTTTTCAGGAAAAAGAAAATAATACTTTAAGACTTTCTAGTTTGGCCTGCTATTTGCATGCTAGAGAAATATTTTCAGCAATTTTTAACAATATACACCCTTTTAAAAATCTGGACACAAATAGTAGACTTTAATTTAGTTACATACCTCATCTAGTTGACCTGAAATGGAAAACTTGATACCATTCGCAAAAAAATCTGTTTTCTTTCTTTGATAGCTTGGATACACTTACGCTATTTTGATTTGGTTAAATTATAAGAGCAGAAGTAGCCCCGAAATTTGAATATAATACCCTCAGTCGGTCTTGGGCTACTGCTGAGATGCCTTATTGGGAATTAGCACTAACACAGTGCATTTTTTATTTAATCCTAAGGCAACGTTTAGTTTTCAAACATAATGGGCAAATGGGAGGGTGGGCGTGGGGGGAAGATTAGTTGCCCTCCAATAAAAAGGACATCAGCCCTTTCTATTTTCAATCGAATGAGCCCTTTTCGAAGCTCCCACTACAACTCCTTCGATACAAAATGTCCTGGTCTAAACAACCACAACAAAAAATAATACATTATAACCACATCGATCTTTACTATAAAAATGTCAAGCCTTCCAATCACTTTCAACTATTAAAAAGAGCACTAGGCCTTTCGATTTCCGATCGAGTGAGCCCTTTTTGAAACGACAACGCTTTCTATTAACACCTTATATGCCCCAGGGTATAAATTACAACCCTTGCCCTAAAGGCTGTTAGGGTGGTTGTCATCCTCTAAGACCTAATTTCCAGAACTTCCAACTACGTTAAACAAACAGGCTATCTCAAAATTTTGACTGGATGTGTTTGGGGGAATGGTGGGCGTAGCA
Source organism: Artemia sinica (assembly GCA_027921565.1). NCBI lineage: Eukaryota > Metazoa > Arthropoda > Branchiopoda > Anostraca > Artemiidae > Artemia > Artemia sinica. Next base: position 1,603,120 of record JAPEVW010000042.1, read on the forward strand.
CAAATTCTTATGTGCCCCCAGGGCATAAGTTTACAACCCTTGCCCTGAGGGCTGGGGGGGGGGTCATTCTCAAAGACCTTATTTCCAGAACTTTCCACTACGTTGAACAAAATGGATATCTGAAAATTTTGATTGGATGTGTTTGGAGGAATGGTGGGCATGAGAGGGGGTTAGTTACCCTCCAATCATTTGCGACTATTAAAAATGGCACTAGCCCTCTCAATTTCCAATTGAATGAGCCCCTTTTGAAAAAAAAATAATAAAAAACCTTATATGCCCCCTGAGCATAGCTTAAAACCTTTGCCCTCGGGGCTCTGGGAGGTTTGTCATCCTTAAATACATAATTTCCAGAACTTTCAACTGCGTTGAACAAAACGGTTATCTCTAAACTCTGACTGAAAGTTTTTGGGGAAATGGTGGGCGTGAGAGGGGGGTTAATTACTCTCCACTCACTTTCGAAAATTAAAAAGGGCAATTTCCATTTCCAGTCAAATGAGCAATTTTTGAAATTTCTACAACAACTTTCTATATAAACATTATATGCCCCCAGGGCATAACTTACAGCCCTTGCAGTGAAGGCTCTGAGGGGGTTATCATCCTAAAAGACCTAATTTTCAGAACTTTCAACTACGTTGAACAAAATGGATATCTCAAAATTGTGATTGGATGAGATTGAAAAAATGGTGGGTGTGAGAGGGGCTTTATTCCCTCTCCAATCACTTTCAACTATTAAAAAAGGCACTAGCCCATTCAATTTCCAATTGAATGAGCCCTTTTGAAGTTTCTACGTCAACGCATTCAATAAAAAAACCTTATATGACCCAGGGCATAACTTACAACCCTTGCCCTGAGGGCTGTGGTGGGGGGGGGGAGGGTTGTCATCCTTAAAGACCTAATTTCCTAAATTTTCAACTACGTTGAATAAAATGGCTATCTAAAAATTTCGATTGGATGTGTTTGGGGAAAAGATGGGCGTGAGAGGGAGGTTAGTTGCCCTCAAAGCCCTTTCGACTATTAAAAAGGGCACTAACTCTTTGAATTTCCAATTGAATGAGCCGTTTTTTCAAGTTTCTACGACAAATATTTCAATAAAACCTTATATGCCTCCAGGGCATAACTTATAACCCTTGCCCTGAAGACTGTGGGGGGAGTGTCCTGCTCAAAGGTATAATTTCCTGTACTTTGAACTGCGTTGAACAAAAGGGCTATCTCAAAATTTTTATTGTATGTGTTTGGGGGAATGGTGGGCGTGGATGGGGTGTTAGTTGCCTTCTAATCACTTTCGACTATTAAAAAGGGCATTTGCCATTTCAATTTCCAATCGAATGAGACGTTTTTGAAGTTTCTACGGCAACGCGTTCTATAAAAACTTTATATGCCCCCAGGGCGTAACATACAACCCTTGCCCTGAAGACTGCGTGGGGATTATCATCCTCAAAGACCTAATTTCCAGAACTTAAAACTACGTTGATTAAAATGGCTCTCTCAAAATTTTGATTGGATGTGTTTGGGGAAAATGTTGTGGGCGTGAGAGGGGGGTTAGTTGCCCTCCAATCACTCTTGACTATTAAAAAGGGCACTAGCCCTTCGAATTTCCAATCGAATGAGCTGTTTTTGAAATTTGTACGACAACGGCTTCTATAAAAACCTTTTATGCCCAAAGGGCATAACTTACAACCCATGCCCTGAAGGCTGTGGGGGAGTGTCCTCAACAAAAATATAACTTCTATCTGGAAATCAACTACGCTGAACAAAATGGCTATCTCAAAATTTTGATCGGATGTATTTCGGGAAATGGTGGGCGTGGAAGGGGTGTTAGTCGCCTTGCAATCATTTTGGACTCTTAAAAAGGGCACAAGCCACTCCAATTTTTAATTGAATGAGCCCTTTTCGAAGTTTTTCTACGACAACTTCTTCGATACGAAGTGCCCTGCTCTAAAGGAAAAAAAAAGATAATACATTGTGCATACATCGTTCTTGTATTACCCCAGGGCATAACTTAAAACCCGTGCCCTGAGGGTTCTGGGGAGTGTCCTCCTCAAAAGCATATTTTCTATTTGGAAATCAACTACGCGTAACAAAATGGCTATCTTAAAATTTTCATTGGATGTTTTTGGGGGGAATGATGGGCTTTGGGGGGGGGGGGGGTCAGTTGCCCTACAATCACTTTTGACTATTAAAAAGGGCACTAGCCACTCCAATTTCCAATCGAATGAGCCCTTTTCGTAGTTTCTACGACAACTTCTTCGATACGAATTTCCCTGCTCTAAAGGAAAAAAAAATTTATAATAAATAATACATTTTGCCAACATCGTTCTTATATGCCCCCAGGGCATAACTTTAAAACCCTTGCCCTGAGGGTTCTGGGGGAGTGTCCTCCTCAAAAGCATATTTTCTATCTGGAAATCAACTACGCTGAACAAAATGGTTATCTCAAAATTTTCATTGGATGTGTTTTTGGGTATGATAGGCGTGGGGGGCTAGTTGCCCTCCAGTCACTTTCGACTATTAAAAAGGGCACTAGCCACTCCAATTTCCAATCGAATGAGCCCTTTTCGATAGTTTCTACGACAACTCCTTCGATACGAAGTGACCTGGTATGGAAAAAAAAATAATACATTGTGCCAACATCGTTCTTTACGTAAGCAGCGCGACTGTGCTGCCTATGAAAGGCCGCAAAATTACATACTCAAGGCTTGTGTCATTTCCGTTGCTCTTCTAATATTTCGAGATTTCAAGATCACGCAATCTTTTCCCTGCACATACGGACTTTACAGTATTAATTAAAAAAACTTTTTTTCCACAAAATAAGTTTTTCAAAGAAAAGTAAAGAACTTCATTAAACAAAAAATGAGCAAAAATAAAATCAAATAATCTACCAAGCGTGAAACTATCACAAATCAGCATCGATAAATAAATGAAACCCAAAACGAACAGAAATTACAATAAATAACCGAGTCAAACTCAAAACGAGCAGAAATCATCATAAGTTGGGCTCAAAACCCCTATGCCTTCCCAAGGCCAAAACATAGTTGCACTTTACTGCAAAGAATATAAATTTTTTTACTTTTATAACTTTAATAAATCAAATAATATTAACATTTGATTACTAAGTATCAGTATATGTATGTTAAACTGACAATGCACATCGATTCTCATTTGTGGTGTGGTAGTGCAGTTTCAACGGTACATGCCTTACCACGGGCATGCATCTATTGCTACGGATGGGACATGCCTTACCAGACCGGTTTCTATGTCAACACCCATTTTCTGGGCCAATCAGAGACAAGGAACACGGACGGTACTTAATATACAGTGCAGTTTCAACGGTACATGCCTTATATCAGCCAGATCTTAGTATAAGGTATTCAAAGGTTTAATGCACTTTTCTGTAAAAATGGTTAACATCCAAGCTTTCGGCTATTAGCATTCAAGGGAAGGTATAATGATAGCATATGGTATTAGATATCAAAAGTTGTAAACCCTATCGTCAGCTTTCGGGTAATAGCATTCAACGGAAGGTCAAAAGAAGACAGGCGTACTCTTCTACTAATATCATAGACCGTATCTTGTCTACGGGCCGGAACTGTTACCTGTGTAAAAATAATGTGATAGTAGACAGTGAAATTGCCGGAAAAATGAAAAGGGCGTTGGTAGAAAATATCACTAAGGAATATAAAGATGAATCGATGAAAAACAAGGTGCCAGCAAACGTTGCTACAATTGATCAGACAGTCAATGAACCAAATAATAGTAAAGATGAAATGCATATTGAACATGTGGATGACCCCTCATTAAAAATGTGTTCACATGATAGTGTTATTGTAGCATTGAGTGCTGGAAAGGAGAAGTATTTGAACTATGACACAAGTACAATTGGTAGCACTATCAGAAACGTATGCGTGCGTTGTCATGACAGTGAGAGTTTAGATTTCTTTGGAGTACCCAAGAATTTCCATTATTCACATTCTGGATATGCGAAAGTATCATTTTTCAGAGATGATTGAACTCAAAGAGAATGCAACATAAAAATAATAGTTGATGAAGAGGGGCATCTTCTTCCTAATGGTTATGCAAGCTACCTATTGATAGATCCTATCGTCAGCTTTCGGGTATTAGCATTCGAATGAAAGCAAAAGGGGAAAAGAAAGGCCTACTCTTCTACTAATTTCATAAACCATATCTTGTCTACGTGCCGGAACTGTTACCTTTGTAACAATAGCACTATCGGAAACGTATGCGTGCGTTGTCATGACAGTGAGAGTTTAGATTTCTTTGGAGTACCCAAGAATTTCCATTATACACATTCTGGATATGCGAAAGTACCATTTTCAGAGATGATTACACCCAAAGAGAATGCAAACATAAAAATAATAGTTGATGAAGAGGGGCATCTTCTTGCTAATGGTTATGCAAGCTACCTATTGATAGATCCTATCGTCAGCTTTCGGGTATTAGCATTCGAATGAAAGCAAAAGGGGAAAAGAAAGGCATACTCTTCTACTAATGCCATAAACCATGTCTTGTCTACGTGCCGGAACTGTTACCTGTGTAAAAATAATGTTGTAATAGACAGTAGAATTGCCGGAAAAATAAAAAAGGGCATTGGTAGAAAATATCAATAAGGAATATAAAGATGAATCGATGAAAAACAAAGTGCCAGCAAACGTCACTACCATCGATCAAACAGTCAATGAAGCAAATAATATCAAAGACGAAACACATATTGAACCTGTCGGTGACACACCAGTAAATCTGTGCATGACTCAGAATGGAATAATGATTATTCTACTCATTACGAACTAAGAGAAGACAATAGCTACAATATCAAGAGAGAACACTGTGAACTATTTATGGAACCGATTCAAAATGTCCAAAGTTGTTCATTGATATTAATAAATTATAATAATATATTTTTTATATTAATATTCTGCATGACATTATCTCATTAAAAATATATTATGCATTACATTGTTATGTGTTCATTATTTTTAGAGTATGCTAGCACATTAAACGTTTAGAATGTCTATTAAAACATCGGAGATGTAAGAAAAGGAATTTGCATACATCATATGTCGGATGGATCGGTTAACATGGAGAAAATCTAAGTATCAGAATGAATAAATTCCTTATCAACACCATTTCTCGGATAGGTCAGGATAAAATTGATAAAATCTAAGTATCAGAACAAATAGATTCTATGTCAACATCCTTTGCCGGATATGTCGGTTAACATTATCAAAACCTAAGTGTCAGAGTGACGAAATTCTGTATCAACATCTATTGTCAGATACATGGGATAACATTGACAAAATCTAAGTATCACAGTGAATACATTTTTTCTATCAACATCTTTGTCATATACATCGGATAGAATTGACTAAATCTAAGTATTAGATTGAATAATTTTTTATCAACATTCTTTGTCGAAAACGTCGGATAACATTGTCAAAATCTTTGCATTACAGTGAATAAATTATTTATCAACTTTCTTTGTCTAATACATCAGATAACATTCACAAAATCTAAGTATCAGAGTGAAGTGTCAGATATGCTTTATAAAATTGAGAAAATCTAAGTATCAGAGTGAATAAATTCTGTATCAACTTATTTTGTCGGATACATCACATAAACATTCACGAAATTTAAGTATCAGAGTGAATAAATTCTTTATCAACTTATTTTGTCGGATACATCAGATAACATTCACGAAATATAAGTATCAGAGTGAATAAATTCTTTATCATCGTACTTTGTCAGATATGTCTGATAAAATTGAGAAAATCTAAGCATCAGAGTGAATAAATTCTTTATCAACATCCTTTGCCGGAAATCCAGTTAATACTGATAAAATTTAAGTATCAGAGTAAACAAATCTTTATTAACATTCTTTATCGATATCATTTGTCGGATACGTCGGATAACATTGAAAAAATCTATGTATTAGAATGAATAAATTTTTTCTATCAGCATCCTTGTCGGATAAATCGGATAAAATTGACAAAATATAAGTACCAGATTGAATAAATTCTTTATCAACATCTTTTGTCGGATATGTCAGATAAAATTGAGAAAATCTAAGTATCAGAGTGAATAAATTCTTTATCAATATCTTTTGACAGACACTTTTGGTAACACTGATAAATTAAAGTATCAGAGTGAACAAAATCTTTATTAACATTCTTTATCGATATCATTTGTCGGATACGTCGGATAACATACGTCGCATAACAGTGTCAGAGTGATGAAATTCTGTATCAACATCTATTGTCAGATACATGGGATAACATTGACAAAACCTAAGTATCAGACTGAATAAATTTTTTCTATCAACATCTATGTCAGATACATCGGATAGAATTGACTAAATCTAAGTATCATATTGAATAAATTTTTATCAACATTATTTGTCGGATACGTCGGATAACATTATCAAAATCTATGTATTAGAGTGAATAAATTCTTTATCAACTTTTTTGTCTAATACATCAGAATGAAACCCAAAACGAACAGAAATTACAATAAATAACCGAGTAAAACTCAAAACGAGCAGAAATTAACATAAATTGGGCGCAAAAAGCCTATGCCTTCCCAAGGCTAGAACAAAATTTGCACTTTACTATAAAAAAAATATAAATGTTTTTACTTTTATACTTTAATAAATCAAATAATTGTAACATTTTGATTACTAAATATCAGTACTAATAAATCAAATAATATTAAGATTTTTTATTACTAAATATCAGTAAATGTATATTAAACTGACAATGCACATTCATTTGTATTTTTTTTTCAGTAAAGTGCAAATTTTGTTTTAGGCCAGAACAAATTTTGTACTTTACTGAAAAAATACAAATGAATGTGCATTGTCAATATACATGTGCATTGTTAATATACATGTACTGATATTTAGTAATCAAAATGTTAATATTATTTGATTTATTAACGTTATAAAAGTAAAAGCATTTAAATTTTTTTCGGGAAAGTGCAAAATTTTGTTCTGGCCTTGGGAAGGCATAGGGATTTTGCGCCCAACTTATGTTAATTTCAGCATTCTTTTGAGTTTGACTCGGTTAATTATTGTAATTTCTGTTCGTTTTGGGTTTCATTTATTTATCAATGCTGATTTGTGGTAGTGTCACGCTTGGTAGATTATTTGATTTTATTTTTGCTCATTTTTTTGTTTAATGGAGTTCTTTACTTTTCTTTGAAAAACTTATTTTGTGGAAAAAAGTTTTTCAAATTAATTTCTGTTCGTATTATATTGACATAGTCTTTTCAGAGAAAAAGAAAATAATACTTTAAATCTTTTCGTTTTTTAAGACTTTATAGTTTGGCCTGCTATTTGTATGGTAGGCCTGATAGTGACTATGATAGTGACTTAGAAAAGAAATGGCCTCAGTCCACACAGAGTGGATAAGGTAATTGTTATTCACGATAAGTATAGCCATATCCCGCAGTTCTAATATACTTCTGAAGTTTGCCAGAAGGAGTTTTTTTTTTTCGACGCACTATTATTCAAAGATAAATGATGAATTCTGTGATACGGTATTCGAAGTTTTGTATACAGTAATTTTCGAGGAATAAAAAAATAATAATAATTTTGATTATTAATTTTGTTAGAAAAACATAGCTCTTAGATATTTCAACTATTCTGGAAGGATTCTGAAATGTCACAGCCATTTCGTTTTTACCAGATTTCTACTTCTCTTGATGAATAATGAATAAGACCAGCGTCCAGCCAGCGACTCGCAAAGTTTCTCCTCATGAATAGGTAGAATATCTTGTAAAATAAAAATTGGATTTGAGAAAAGACTAAAATCTTTATTCTATAAATCATATACAACAACTTTCTATATAAACCTTATATGCCTCCAGGGCATAACTTACAACCCTTGCACTGAGGGCTTTGAGGGGGTTATCATCCTAAAAGACCTAATTTCCAGAACTTTCAACTACGTTGAACAAAATGGATATCTCAAAATTTTGATTGGATGTGTTAGGAAAAAATGGTGGGCGTGAGAGGGGCGTTAGTCGCTATCCAACCACTTTCAACTATAAAAAAAGGCACTAGCCCTTTCAATTTCCAATTGAATGAGCCCTTTTGAAGTTTCTACGACAACGCTTTCACTAAAAACTTTATATGCCCCCAGGGCATAACTGACAACCCTTGCACTGAGGGCTCTGAGGGGGTTATCATCCTAAAAGACAAAATTTTCCAGAACTTTCAACTAAGTTGAACAAAATGGTTATCTCAAAATTTTAATTCGATGTGTTTGGGGAAAGGGTGGGCGTGAGAGGGGCGTTAGTCGCTATCCAATCACTTTAAACTATTAAAAAGGCACTAGCCCTTTCAATTTCCAATTGAATGAGCCCTTTTGAAGTTTCTACGACAACGCTTTTAATAAAAACTTTATATGCCCCCAGGGCATAACTTAAAGCCCTTAACCTGAGGGCTGTGGGGGGAGGGGTTGTCGTCCTTAAAGACCTAATTTCCAAAACTCAACTACGTTGAATAAAATAGCTATCTAAAAATTTTGATTGGATGTGTTTGGGGAAAAGGTGGGCGTGAGGTGAGTTGCCCTCAAATCACTTTCGACTATTGAAAAGGGTACTAATCCTTTGAATTTCAATTCGAATGAGCCCTTTTTCAAGTTTCTACGAAAAAGGTTTCAATAAAAACCTTATATGCCCCCAGGGCATAACTTATAATCCTTGCCCTGAGGGTTGTGGGGGAGTGTCCTCCTCAAAAATATGTTTTCTATCTGGAAATCAACTACCCTGAACAAAAATGGCTATCTCGAAAGTTTTATTGGTTGTGTTTGGGGAATGATGGGTGTGGGGGGGGGGGGGCTAGTTGCCCCTCCAATCAGTTTCGACTATTAAAAAGGGCACTAGCCCTTTGAATTTCCAGTCGAATGAGCTTTTATTGAAGTTTCTTCTTCGACAACACCTTCTTTAAAAACCTTATATACCCTCTGGGCATAACTTAAAACCCTTGCCCTGAGGGATGTGGGGGAGTGTCGTCCTCAAAAACATATTTTCTATCTGGGAATCAACTACGCTGAACAAAATGGTTACCTCGAAATATTGATTGGGATGTGTTTGGGGAATGAAGGGCGTGGGGGGGGGCTAGTTGCCCTCCAATCACTTTCGAATATTAAAAAGGGTACTAGCCCTTTGAATTTCAATCGAATGAGCCTGTTTTGAAGTTTCTACGACAGCGCCTTCTATAAAAAACCTTATATACCCCCAGGGCATAACTTAAAACCCTTGTCCTGAGGGATGTGGGGGAGTGCCCTCCTCGAAAAACATATTTTCTATCTGGAAATCAACTACGCTGAACAAAATGGCTATATCAAAATTTTGATTGGATTTGTTTGGGGGAATGATGGGCGTGGGGGGCTATTTGCCCTCTAATCACTTTCGACTATTAAAAAGGGTACTAGCCCTTTGAATTTCCCATCTAATGAGCCTGTTTTGAAGTTTTTACGACAACGCCTTCTATAAGAACCTTATATACCCCCAGGGCATAACTTAAAACCCTTGCCATGAGGGCTGTGGGGGAGTGTCCTCCTCAAAAATATATTTTCTATCTGGAAATCAACTACGCTGAACAAAATGGCTATCTCAAAATTTGATTGGATGTATTTGGGGGAATTATTGGCGTGCGGGGGGGGGGGGCTAGTTGCCCTCCAATCACTTTCGACTATTAAAAAAGGTACTAGCCCTTTGAATTTCCAATCGAATGAGCCTGTTTTGAAGTTTCTACGACAACTCCTTTTATAAAAACCTTATATGCCCCCAGGGCATAACTTAAAACCCCTTGCCCTGAGGGTTGTGGGGGAGAGTCCTCCTCAGAAACAGATTTTCTATCTGGAAATCAACTACGCTGAACAAAATGGCTATCTCAAAATTTTGATTGGATGTGTTTTGGGAGAATGATGGGCGTGGAGGGGGGGGGGGCTAGTTGCCCTCCAATCACTTTCGACTATTAAAAAGGGTACTAGCCCTTTGAATTTCCAATCGAATGAGCCTGTTTTGAAGTTTTTATGACAACGCCTTCTTTAAAAACCTTATATGCCCCCAGGGCATAAGTTAAAACCCTTGCCATGAGGGCTGTGGGGGAGTGTCCTCCTCAAAAATATATTTTCTATCTGGAAATCAACTACGCTGAACAAAATGGCTATCTCAAAATTTTGATTGGATGTGTTTGGGGAAAAGGTGGGCGTGAGAGGGGGGGTTAGTTGCCCTCAAATCACTTTCGACTATTGAAAAGGGTACTAGTCCTTTGAATTTCAAATCGAATGAGCCCTTTTCAAGTTTCTACGACAAAGATTTCAATAAAAACCTTATATGCCCCCAGGGCATAACTTATAATCCTTGCCCTGAGGGTTGTGTGGGAGTGTCCTGAAAAATATGTTTTCTATCTGGAAATAATTACCCTGAACAAAATGGCTATCTCGAAATTTTTTATTGGATGTGTTTGGGGGAATGATGGGTGTGTGGGGGGGGCTAGTTACCCTCCAATCACTTTCGACTATTAAAAAGGGCACTAGCCTTTTGAATTTCAATCGAATGAGCCTGTTTTGAAGTTTCTACGACAGTGCCTTCTATAAAAACCTTATATGCCCCCAGGGCATAACTTTAAAACCCTTGCCCTGAGGGTTGTGGGGGAGTGTCCTCCTCAAAAACATATTTTCTATCTGGAAATCAACTACGCTGAACAAAATGGCTATCTCAAAATTTTTATTGGATGTATTTGGGGGAATTATTGGCGTGGGGGGGGGGCTAGTTGCCCTCCAATCACTTTCGACTATTAAAAAGGGTACTAGCCCTTTGAATTTCCAATCGAATGAGCCTGTTTTGAAGTTTCTACGACAGCGCCTTCTATAAAAAACCTTATATGCCCCCAGGGCATAACTTAAAAACCCTTGCCCTTAGGGTTTTGGGGGAGTGTTCTCCTCAAAACAGATTTTCTATCTGGAAATCAACTACGCTGAACAAAATGGCTATCTCAAAATTTTGATTGGATGTGTTTGGGGGAATGATGGGCGTGGAGGGGGGGCTAGTTGCCCTCCAATTACTTTCGACTATTAAAAAGGCCACTAGCCACTCCAATTTCCAATCGAATGAGCCCTTTTCGAAGTTTCTACGACGACTCCTTCGATACGAAGTGCCCGGGTATGGAGAAAAAAAAAAAACACATTGTGCCCACATCTTTCTTTACTTAGGCAGCGCTAGCGCACTGCCTATGAAACTAAATGTTGCCATAAGATTAAATCAAAATGCACTGTGTTAATGCTAATTCTTAATAAGGCATCTCAGCAGCAGCCCAAGAACAATTGAGGGTATTATGTTCAAACTTTCGGGGCTACTTCTGCTCTTAAAATGTAAAACATAATCAAAATAGCGTAAGTGTATCCGAGCTATGAAAGAAAGTGAACAGATTTTTTGCGAATGGTACCAAGATTTCCATTTCAGGTCAACTAGAGGAGGTATGAAACTAAATTAAACACTACCGTTTGTGTCCAGATTTTTAAAAGGGTGTATGTTGTTAAAAATTGCTGAAAATTTTTCTCCAGCACACAAATAGCAGGTAAAACTATAAATTCTTAAAATAAAACAAAAGATTTAAAGTATTATTTTCTTTTTCCCTGAAAAGACTATGTCAATACAAAACGAACAGAAATTAGTTAAAAAAAAACTTTTTCCACAAAATAAATTTTTCAAGAAAATAAAGAACTCCATTAAACAAAAAATGAGCAAAAATAAAATCAAATAATCTACCAAGCGTGAAACTACCACAAATCCGCATCGATAAATAAATGAAACCCAAAGCGAACAGAAATTACAATAAATAACCGAGTCAAACTCAAAGCGAGCAGAAATTAATATAAGTTGGGCTCAAAATCACTATGCCTTGCCAAGGCCAGAACATAACTTGCACTTTACTGGAAAAAAATACAAATGAATGTGCATTGTCAGTTTAGCATGCATATACTGATATTTAGTAATCAAAATGTTAATATTATTTGATTTATTAAAGTTATAAAAGTAAAAACATTTATATTTTTTTCAGTAAAGTGCAAATTAAGTTCTGGCCTTGGGAAGGCATAGGGGTTTTGAGCCCAACTTATGATGATTTCTGCTCGTTTTGTGTTTGACTCGGTTATTTATTGTAATTTCTGTTCGTGAAAAAGGGCTCATTCAATTGGAAATTCAAAGGGCTAGTACCCTTTTTAATAGTTGGAAGGGCTTAGAGGGCAAACTAACCCCCCTCTCACGCCCACCTTTTCCCCAAACACATCCAATCAAAATTTTTAGATAGCCATTTTATTCAACGAAGTTGAAAATTTAGGAAATTAGGTCTTTAAGGATGACAACCCTCCCCCCCCCCACCACAGCCCTCAGAACAAGGGTTGTAAGTTATGCCCTGGGGGCATATAAGGTTTTTTATTGAAAGCGTTGTCGTAGAAACTTCAAAAGGGCTCATTCAATTGGAAATTGAAAGGGCTAGTGCCTTTTTTATAGTTGAAAATGATTGGAGAGTGACTAACACCCCTCTCACGCCCATCATTTTTCCAAACACATCCAATCACAATTTTGAGATATCCATTTTGTTCAAACGTAGTTGAATGTTTTGGAAATTAGGTCTTTTAGGATGATAACCCCCTCAGAGCCCTCAGCGCAAGGGCTGTAAGTTATGCCCTGGGGGCATATAAGGTTTATATAGAAAGTTGTTGTAGAAATTTCAAAAAGGGCTCATTTGATTGGAAATTGAAATTGACCTTTTTAATTGTCGAAAGTGAGTGGGAGTAATTAACCCCCTCTCACGCCACCATTTCCCCAGAAACTTTCAGTCAGAGTTTAGAGATAACCGTTTTGTTCAACGCAGTTGAAAGTTCTGGAAATTATGTATTTAAGGATGACAAACCTCCCAGAGCCCGAGGGCAAAGGTTTTAAGTTATGCCCTGGGGGCATATAAGGTTTTATAGATAGAGTTGTCGTAAAACTTCAAAAGGGGCTCATTCAATTGGAAATTGAGAAGGCTAGTGCCCTTCTTAATAGTCGCAAGTGATTTTAGGGTAACTAACCCCCTCTCACGCTCACCATTCCTTCAGACACATCCAATCAAAATTTTCAGATAGCTATTTTGTTCAACGTAGTGGAAAGCTCTGGAAATTAGGTCTTTGAGAATGACCCCCCCAGCCCTCGGGGCAAGGGTTGTAACTTGCTTTCATTTAAATGCTAATATCCGAAAGTTGATGATAGGATCTATCATTAGGTAGCATGTTACCATAACCATTAGCAAGAAGATGCCCCTCTTCATCAACTATTATTTTTATGTTTGCATTCTCTTTGAGTGTAATCATCTCTGAAAATGGTACTTTCGCATATCCAGAATGTGTATAATGGAAATTTTAGGGTACTCCAAAGAAATCTAAACTCTCACTGTCATGACAACGCACGCATACGTTTCCGATAGTGCTATTGTTACAAAGGTAACAGTTCCGGCACGTAGACAAGATATGGTTAATGAAATTAGTAGAAGAGTAGGCCTTTCTTTTTCCCTTTTGCTTTCATTTCAATGCTAATACCCGAAAGTTGACGATAGGATCTATCAATAGGTAGCATGTTACCATAACCATTAGCAAGAAGATGCCCCTCTTCATCAACTATTATTTTCATGGTGGAATTCTCTTTGAGTGTAATCATCTCTGAAAATGGTACTTTCGCATATCCAGAATGTGTATAATGGAAATTCTTGGGTACTCCATAGAAATCTAAACTCTCACCGTCATGACAACGCACGCAGACAAGTTTCCGATAGTGCTACCACTTGTACTTGTTTCATAGTTCAAATGCTTCTCCTTGTCAGCATTCAATGCTACAATAACACTATCATGTGAATGTAGCGATAAAAATTTTATCATGGCTGTCCTAATTGTGGTAATAAAGATTGACCGCGTCAAATGTAATACTATGGTTTAAGGCTGTGAACTTACACCTTATAAGTTCTCCGATAGCGCCACTTAGAGCGCTAAGGGCTGTGCCATATGTAATATTATGATTTAAAGCGGTTTTTGTACCGATCCAGCCAGTTTTTCCGGGGTGATTTTTCTTAGGCTACTTAATAGACTAGGCATGCTATAAAAATAATGAGAAAATTAAGTTTATGATCGCGCCACAGCAATGGGGAGTAAAATAAATTTATGACCGCGCCACCCTTAATCATTGAGAGAAAATAAAATATGTAATTATATAAATGTAATCTCTTTTCCTCGAACTATCTGGAGATCAGATCCCTGGTAACGTACCTTGGAGACATACGAACTAACTACCTGTCGTGCGACTAGATACAGACATATAAAACGAGATAAACACAAGCAGAAAAGCAGTAGTTTTATTATGACTTACATGTTTAGGTGTACAGCAATGCTCACTTCAATTGACGACATATAGGAGCAGAGATAATAATAATGACTCAATTGCAATGCTTGAACGCCGAAATAATTCTAAACTTAATAATCTTCCAAAAAGCACTTTTACCACACTATCAAACATAGTTTTTGTCCTGCGCTCTAAGAGCTGACTCACAATTGGCCCAAGTCCTGAGGCGGGCCAAACTCTTCTTCCAATAATTTCTTTTAAATATTTCTGATGATTCAAACGTTCACACCGCTCTTATAATTTAAACTTCCTGAGAAACATTGTATCTATCATTTTCTTATTAGCAAAGATCTTAGCGAAATTCAAAACTGTCTAGCGTCATTTTGACTGAAGCTAAAATGCAATTTCTTTTTTTTGCTGATTAAGAATTTAGACTCTTGGGAACGGTATTTGAACTCAATTAGGGGACGTTTAATTTCTGTCGGAATTATCTTTAGAAAAAGGAATTTTATTTTTTCGTATTTTAAATATATCACATTTTACTCACGGTACATGAGCACATTTTTACTGGGGGGGTCATCCACATGTTCAATGTGCATTTAATCTTTGTTATTATTTGGTTCATTGACTGTTTGATCAATGGTAGTAACGTTTGCTGGCAACTTGTTTTTCATCGACTGATCTTTATATTCCGTAGTGATATTCTCTACCAATGCCCTTTTCATTTTTCCGGCAATTTCACTGTCTATTATCACATTATTTTTACACAGGTAACAGTTCCACCCCGTAGACAAGATATGGTTTATGATATTAGAAGAAGAGTACGCCTGTTTTCTTTTGACCTTCCGTTGAATGCTAATTCCCGAAAGCTGACGATTGGGTTTAACACTGGGTAACATGTTTCCACAAGCACTAGCAAGAAGATGTCTCTTCATCAACTGTTATTTTTTATGTTGGCATTCTCTTTGAGTGCAATCATCTCCGGAGATCTGAATCTCGCATATCCACCATCATAAGAGTTTTTAATAAGAAATTTAATTCCTCACTGTCATGACAATGCATGCATACGTTTCCGATAGTGCTACCACTTGTACTTAATTCTTAGTTCAAATACTTCTCCTTGTCAGCATTCAATGCTACAATAACACTATCATGTGAACACAGTTTCTTAAAATGCTTCATCTTCAATATTTTAAAGATATGAATAATGTGTTTCCTTCCACTGCGTAAAAAAAATACTGATTTAATACATGCAATAAACTAGGTAGTGTCGATAACCCGCCATAAAAGTACCAGTGGGAAAGCTGTGTCGTGTCTATGAGCAGGCATAGAGTACGATTGGTAGAGTCGTTAGCATATTTCATGTCATTTTAAGATACTTAAAAAAAGCTAAATAATTTCTAAGTCCAAAAAAAAAATTCGGTCCAAAAAAAGTGCTACTACAACCATAATGTTTCTAATAGTAAAAGTCACGACTAAAATATCTATATCATTCTCATTTTTGAATTTGGAAAATATTAAATGTGAATTTTTTATGTTTTAAGTATGTTTTATCTCATTCGAAGACATGTAAAACAAAAAGTTGAAAAAATATACCATGTTCAAAAATAATAAAAAAAAGTTAAAAAAAAACCTTCAAAAAAGTGTAAAAAACGAAGGGAGGGGGCCCCTTGGAGGTTGGAGATAGGGTACCCTTGGAGGTTGAGGTCCTTGCTGGTTCGGTTCATTGGTGGTTGCGGTCCTTGATGGTTCAAACGCATAATCATCTCACTAGTTGATTTCTAAGGATTGTTCTGAATTTCTTTATTAAAATTCTTTTCTTGGCATCTACATCTTTATTAGTATCACCTTTTTAGTATACTACAATTTTAAAGCATATTTTATATTGACAACACTGCTCAAATGGTACATGTGTATTAAACAGAATACAATCGAAAAGTAAAGCTAGGTCAATTCACAAGGTCATCTTGTCATCGTTAACCATTTCCATAGATTGGTTAATATCAACTTTTTAGTATACTACAATGTTAAAGCATATTTTATATTGACAACACTGCTCAAATAGTACTTGTGTATTATACAGAATACAGTCGAGGAGTAAAGCTAGGTCAAGGCATAAGGTCATCTTGATGCCTATTACTCTATTACTTTCAAATTTTAGCATACCCTAATGCTAAACCATATTTTATATTGGCAACACTGCGCAACTGGTATTTGTGTATTATACAGAACACAGTCAAGAAGTCAAATAAAATCATTCATAGCAGAGTTATGCCAATGGATGATTCGATAAGATTTTTCAAGTTTTCAGATTCGTGCTGAAATGGATGAGATCTACAAAATTCGCTTATAGATGCCACTAAATACAAAACGCAGTGGCGATAATACCATAAATGGCCAGAAACTTGACGTTCAATAGAAATGGCCAGGATCGATGCCATCTATATATATGTACATATTAGTATATATATATATGTATATATATATATATATATATATATATGTGTGTGTGTATATGTATATGTATATATGTATATATATGTGTATATATATATATATATATATATATGTATATATATGTATACGAGTGTATATATATATATATATGTATATATATATATATATATATATTATATATATATATATATAATATATATATATATATATATATATATATATATATATGTATGTATAAGTATATATGTATATGTATATTCTCGCCATGCAAAGTGTGTTGACTGTGGTTGTTCTGAATGTTGTGAAGTGGGAATCGTTTTCTTAACATGTTTCCTTATGTTAAGCTAGGATCCTAGGCTTACACCCTGCCTGGAAATCCATGATTATCAGTAATCCCTAAAGCCTTACCTGTATATTTAGTATCAACAAGCTTGAACTCAAAACCCTCTTTTTCGTGTTTGGATACATTGCTTCTCATGAAACACTGAGGATTGCTTGAAATATACAGAGCAAGACCGTCTTTTACTACCCCCCCCCCCCAGTCCAAGTGTTCTGCCCTGTAACCAGATATACACAACAGTAATTCAGTCTTATAGACCAGAAGTGTTTCACACAGCCCCATTCCAGCAGCTAGCCTATTTTGAACCATTTGCCTTAAATGGCAGAGGAACATTGGGGATGGGACATCCCCTTAAAATTCTGCAGCATGTTTACCTTCAACTCTAGGATATATACTAAGCCAACAGTTTTTTCAACTAGGTGTACATAATACTCGTAGTTTAGAAAGCTACAATATTTGGAAATGAAGTACCAAAAATTATTAAATCAGGAACTGAATGTTCAGGAATATATTTTGCCATGAGTATAAATTGGCATTACTTATGACCCAATATGGCTTACGTTTAACAGAACAAAAAAGACCACATACATCGGTTGAAAGTATCTGTCAGACTTTATGTTTTAAGGCTGGAATACAATAGCATAGCTTCAAGCTTTCGGCAACACAACTGTATAATTGAAAACAGTAAAGTGCTTTTGAAATATTTTTGCACATCATTTATGATTCGGTTTTTGTTTAAATAAAAAGTACCTCAATTATGCCTGTGAGTGTTTTAGAACTGTGAAACACCTCGTGGAGTTGCTCAGTGTTGTTTGAATTTGTGGTCTTTTCAGG
The DNA here is from genome assembly GCA_027921565.1 of Artemia sinica. NCBI lineage: Eukaryota > Metazoa > Arthropoda > Branchiopoda > Anostraca > Artemiidae > Artemia > Artemia sinica. The sequence goes on from JAPEVW010000042.1 coordinate 1,621,145, forward strand.
GAAAATTTTGACCGAATTTGAAATAATATTAATCTTAAGCAACCCAAATTATGGCCAAGGTGGTATTTGGGATGAAACCTTTTTCATTACTGATTCGACTGTATATTCATATGGAGTTGCTCGACTGGTGAAAGAGTTTGCTTGTGAAGTTTCTCTTGATCTTTTTCACATACTTTTTGGTTACGTTTTTTTCTTTTTATATTCTCATCATCATGTCTCCGGCACAGTTGTTCTGCTCATTGTTTCTTCTTTTTTTTTTGTTCAAAAGAGGACGAAACAATTATACCCCATGCTTGCACATTTATATCATTATTTTTTATTTTATTATTTTATCATTTATATCATTGTTTATTATATAACTTACACAATCATTTATATCTTAAAAAACCTAGAAGTTCAATTCCTTATGGAAAAAACCATATGGAAAAATCTTTGGAAAATCCGAGGGGTAACAACTGGGCATTTTGAGGGACACCTGGAGGCATGAGGCACGGAGGCACGCCGGAGGCATATTCCAAAGGGTGCAACATGTAAATATATACGGCTTGCCTGTTATTCGGTATCTGTCGAATATTTCAGCACCTTCAAAAGCGATCTTTTAAAACTTGGAAAAAAAATCATTTACGGGTTTATTTGGCAAGGAAAAGAACCCCAAGACTGAAAACAACTGATATATACCTAAAGAAGAAGAACGGAGGACTGCAAGTTGTTGCTATTCAGGCAAAAACTAGGTAACCCTACGATGGCACTGATGGTGTCACTTTTTCCTATTAGACAGGCAGCGTTGCCACCGGCTCAAAAATAAAATTCCGATTTTTCTTCAGAAAAAATCCCGAAATTTCCAAAAAAATCCCGGAACACGGTTTTTAAGTTATACAACATAGGGCTGCGCGGTGATGACGTAAAAAAAAAAAAGCAAGGTGCGAAATTCAAAGTACCGTGAAACGTGGTTTTTAGTTGTAACTAACAACTGATTGTCAATATTCCTAGTATTATTTCGACGTGAAAACGTTCTGATGGATTAGTAGGATCTACGTCAAATATTTTTAGGCCAAAACAATTCGGCAAACGTGTGCGCACGTAACCTCGTCTAAATCAACCTTAAAAAATAAAATAAAGCTATGTTGACTTTGCATGTCCCTCTCACTATGTATGCGCCGTCGCGGTGTGTAACCAATCACCAATCAAGTTATCGTATATTGAGCAACCTCCGCTGTCTCTGATTGGCCCCTAAAAAATGGGTGTTGTCTAAAAAACCAGTCTGGTTGAAAACGTGGATTTGAAACAAACTTGTGTGGGGAATCCCCGTTCGTACTGCTCACTTTTTTGCAATATGTAGGAACCAGTGGGGAATCCCCGCTCGTTTGGAAAGGGTACCAAGGAAAGGCAAGCAAATAGCTTGTAGTTTCAAAACGTATTTGATCACGTGTAGAGGTCCCATAGAATGAAATTTCTGTATTGTGCATGCAAACGGCGAATTCAAGAATGAGTTTGTTACTTACTTAGAATTTTCTCATAATTTCTTGAATGAAATTTCCGTATTGTGTATCCAAGAGGTGTATTCAAGAAAGAGTTTGTTACTTACTTACAATTTTTTTTTTAATTTCTTGAATGAAATATCTGTATTGTGCATCCAGGAGGAGAATTCAAGAAACAGTTTGCTTCTTACTTAAAATTTTTTCATAATTTCTTGAGTGAAATTGCTGTATTTTCTGTCCAGGAAGCGAGTTCAAGAAAGAGTTTGTTTGCAGTGTTTTTCATAATTTCCTGAATTAAATTTCTGTATTGTGCATCCCAATGGCAAATTCAAGAGAGGGTTTGTTACTTACTTAGAATTTTGTCATAATTTCTTGAATGAAATGACTTTTTTTGTTTATCCAAGAGGCGAATTCAAGAAAGAATTTGTTACTTACTTACTTACTTACAATTTTTTTCATAGTTTCTTAAATGAAGTTTCTGCATTGTGTATCCAAGAGGTGACTTCAGGAAAGAGTTTGTTACTTGCTTACATTTTTTTTCATAATTTCTTGAATGAAGTATCTGTATTGTGTATCCAAGAGGTGAAATCAATAAAGAGTTTGTTACTTACTTACAAATATTTTCATAATTTCTTGAATGAAATTTCCGTATTGTGGAACCAAGAGGGGACTTCAAGAAAGAAATTGTTACTTACTGAGAATTTTTTCATAATTTCTTGAATGAAAATTTCTACATCGTGTATCTAAGACGTGAAAACAATAAAGAGTTTGTTACTTACTTTGAACTTTGTCATAATTTCTTGAACGAAATGTCTTTTTGTTTATCCAGCAGGCGAATTCAAGAAAGAATTTGCTACATACTTACAATTTTTTCATAATTTCTTTAATGAAATTTCTGTATTGTGTATCCAAGAGGTGACTTCAAGAAAGAATTTGTTACTTACTTACTTACAATTTTTTCATAGTTTCTTAAATGAAGTTTCTGCATTGTGTATCCAAGAGGTGACTTCAGGAAAGAGTTTGTTACTTGCTTACAGTTTTTTCATAATTTCTTAAAAGAAATTTCTGCATTGTGTATCCAAGAGGTGACTTCAAGAAAGAGTTTGTTACTTACTTAGAATTTTGTCATAATTTCTTGAATGAAATGTCTTTTTTATTTATCCAGGAGGTGAATTCAAGAAAGAATTTGCTACTTACTTACAATTTTTTGATAATTTCTCAAATGAAATTTCTGCATTGTGTATCCAAGAGGTGACTTCAAGAAAGAGTTTGTTACTTACTTACAATTTTTTTCTCATAATTTCCTTAATTAAATTTCTGTATTGTGTATCCAAGAGGTGAATTCAAGAAAGAGTTTGTTACTTACTTACTTACAATTTTTTCATAATGACATATCCAACAACGGATGTTGATAAATAATTTATTCATTCTGATACGAAGATTTTGTCAATGTTATCCCATGTGTTTGACAATAGATGTATGCAAATTCCTTTTCTTACATCTCCAACGTTTTTATTAGACATTCTAAACGTTTGATATGCTAACTTACTCTAAAAATAATGAACACATAACAATGTAATGCATAGTATATTTTTAATGAAATAATACTATGTAGAATATTAATACAAAAAATATATTATGATACATTATTAATATCAATGATTAACTTTGGACATTTTGAATCTGTTCCATAAAATAGTTCACCATGTTCTCTCTTGATATTATAGCTATTGTATTCTCTTAGTTCATAATCAGTAGAATAATCATTATTCCATTTTGAGTCATACACAATTTTTACTGGTGTCTCATCAACAGGCTCAATATGCTTTTCGTCTTTGGTATTATTTGGTTCATTGACTGTTTGATCAATGGCAGTAACGTTTGCTGGTGCTTTGTTTTTCATCTATTCATCTTTATATTCCATAGTGATATTTTCTGACAATGCCCTTTTTATTTTTCTGGCAATTTCACTGTCTATTATCACATTATTTTTACACAGGTAACAGTTTCGGCACGTAGACAAGATATGGTTGACGATATTAGTAGAAGAGTAGGCCTTTCTTTTATTGATCTTCCGTTGAATGCTAATACCCGAAAGGTGACGATTGGATGTATCAGTAGGTAATGTGTTACCTGCAAGAGTAGCAAGGAGTTGTCCTCTATCATCAACGATTATTTTTATGTTGTCATTCTCTTTGAGTGCAATCATCTCTGGAGATCTCAATCTCGCATAACCACCAACATAAGAGTTGAATATTTTCGGTATTCCAAAGAAATTTAATTCCTTACTGTCATGACAATGCATGCATACATTTCCAATAGTGCTACCACTTGTACTTGTTTCATAGTTTAAATACTTCTCCTTGTCGGCATTCAATGCTACAATAACCTTGTTATGTGAACACACTTTATTAAAATGCTCCATCTTCACTTTTTTTTAAGATATGACTTATGTGTTTATCGTTCCACTGCGTAAAAAATACTGATTTAATACGTGCAATAGACTAGGTAGTGTCGATAACCAGACATAGAATACCACTGGGAAAGCCACATCGTGTCTCTGACCAATCATAGAGTACAATTGTTAGAGCCGTAAGCATATTTTGTCATTTTAAGATACGTACAAAAAAAATAAAAAAAAATAAAGTTGAATAATTTCGAGGTTTTAAAAAAATAGTTTGTTTTTATGAAAAAAAAATACTGAATTAGAACTATCAGTCCTCATCATTATGAGTATCCAAAACTGGACTTAAGTTTCACATTTGAACTAGAGAATTGTATTTGCCATAATTTTTTTACAAGAAACTAGAGTTTACGGTCAAAAACCCTTATTAGCTTAGATTTTACGGAAATAGTTTTATTTTTCGATCCAAAAATAGACTTAAGTTTCACATTTGAACCAGAGAATTGTATTTTCCATAATTTTCTAACAAAAAACTAGAGTTTACGGTCAAAAAACCCGTATTAGCTCAGATTTTACAGAAATAGTTTATTTTTCGATCCATAACTGGACTTAAGTTTCACATTTGAACCAGAGAATTGTATTTTCCATAATTTTCTTACAAAAAAAAACTAGAGTTTACGGTCAAAACCCCTATTAACTCAGATTTTACAGAAATAGTTTATTTTTCGATTCATAACTGGAGTTGAGTTTCACACTTGAACCAGAGAATTGTATTTTCCATAATTTTCTTACAAAAAAACTAGAGTTTACGTTCAAAAACCCTTATTAGCTCAGATTTATAGAAATAGTTTATTTTTCGATCCATAACTGGGCTTAAGTTTCACCTATGAGTCAACGAAATGTATTTCCATGATTTTCTTACACAAAACTAGAGTTTACGGTCAAAAACCCTTATTAGCTCAGATTTTTACGGAAATAGTTCATTTTTATAGGTTTCAGACAACACATACCTACGAAAGACTAAGAAACCTAGCTCATAAAAGCCTGAAATAGCAAACTACTCATCCCAAACTATTGGTTTCAGACAACAAACACCTATGAGAGACTAAGAATCCTAGCTCTGAAAAGTCAAAATAGCAAACTACACATCCCAAATCATAATTTTCTGACAACACACACCTATGAAAGGCTAACAAATCCAGCTCAGAAAAGTCAAAAATAGCAAACCACCCATCCCAAATCATAGGTTTCAGACAACACACACCTATGAAAGGCTAAGAAATCCAGCTCAGAAAAGTCAAAAAAATAACAATCCACCCATCCCAAATCATAGGTTTCAGACAACACACACCAACGAAAGACTAAGAAATCTAGCTCAGAAAAGCCCGAAATAGTAATTTACATATCCCAAATCATAAGTTTCAGACAGCACACACCTACGAAATAGTAGGAAACCTAGCTCATAAAATCCTAAAATAGCAAACTACTCATCCCAAACTATTGGTTTCAGACATCAAACACTTTATGAGAGACTAAGAATCCTAGCTCTGGAAAGTCCAAATAGCAAACTACACATCCCAAATCATAATTTTCTGACACACACACACCTATGAAAGGCTAAGAAATCCAGCTCAGAAAAGTCAAAAATAGCAAACCACCCATCCCAAATCATAGGTTTCAGACAACACACACCTATGAAAGGCTAAGAAATCTAGCTCAGAAAAGTCAAAATAGCAAACCACCCATCCTAAATCATAGGTTTCAGACAACACACACCTATGAAAGGCTAAGAAATCCAGCTCAGAAAAGTCAAAAATAGCAACCCACCCATCCTAAATCATAGGTTTCAGACAACACAAACCAACGAAAGACTAAGAAATCTAGCTCAGAAAAGCCCGAAATAGTAATTTACATATCCCAAATCATAAGTTTCAGACAACACACACCTACAAAATACTAGGACACCTAGCTCATAAAAGCCTGAAATAACAAACTATTCATCCCAAACTATTGGTTTCAGACAACAAACACCTATGAGAGACTAAGAATCCTAGCTCTGAAAAGTCCAAATAGCAAACTACACATCCCAAATCATAATTTTCTGACAACACACACCTATGAAAGGCTAAGAAATCCAGCTCAGAAATGTCAAAAATAGCAAACCACACCCATCCCAAATGATAGGTTTCAGACAACACACAACTATGAAAGGCTAAGAAATCCAGCTCAGAAAAGTCAAAAATAGCAATCCACCCATCCCAAATCATAGGTTTCAGACAACACACACCAACGAAAGACTAAGAAATCTAGCTCAGAAAAGCCCGAAATAGTAATTTACATATCCCGAATCATGAGTTTCAGACAACACACACACCTACGAAATACTAGGATACCTAGCTCATAAAAGCCTGAAATAACAAAACTATTCATCCCAAACTATTGGTTTCAGACAACAAACACCTATGAGAGACTAAGAATCCTAGCTCTGAAAATTCCAAATAGCAAACTACACATCCCAAATCATAATTTTCTGACAACACACACCTATGAAAGGCTAAGAAATCCAGCTCAGAAAAGTCAAAAATAGCAAACCACCCATCCCAAATCATAGGTTTCAGACAACACACACCTATGAAAGGCTAAGAAATCCAGCTCAGAAAAGTCAAAAATAGCAATCCACCCATCCCAAATCATAGGTTTCAGACAACACACATCAACAAAAGACTAAGAAATCCAGCTCAGAAAAGTCAAAAATAGCAATCCACCCATCCCAAATCATAGGTTTCAGACAACACACACCAACGAAAGACTAAGAAATCTGGCTATGAAAAGCCCGAAATAGTAATTTACACACCCCAAATCATAAGTTTCAGACAACATACACCTACGAAATACTAAGAAACCTTAGCTCAGAAAAGCCTGAAATAGCAAACTACTCACCCCAAACCATAGGTTTCAGACAAAAAACAGCTATGAGAGACCAAGAATCCTAGCTCTGAAAAGTCCAAATAGCAAACTACACATCCCAAATCATAATTTTCTGACAACACACACCTATGAAAGGCTAAGAAATCCAGCTCAGAAAAGTCAAAAATAGCAAACCACCCATCCCAAATCATAGGTTTCAGACAACAGACACCTATGAAAGGCTAAGAAATCCAGCTCAGAAAAGTCAAAAATAGCAATCCACCCATCCCAAATCATAGGTTTCAGACAACACACACCAACGAAAGACTAAGAAATCTGGCTATGAAAAGCCCGAAATAGTAATTTACACACCCCAAATCATAAGTTTCAGACAACACACACCTACGAAATACTAAGAAACCTTAGCTCAGAAAAGCCTGAAATAGAAAACTACTCACCCCAAACTATAGGTTTCAGACAACAAACACCTATGAGAGACTAAGAATCCTAGCTCTGAAAAGTCCAAATAGCAAACTACACATCCCAAATCATAATTTTCTGACAACACACACCTATGAAAGGCTAAGAAATCCATCTCAGAAATGTCAAAAATAGCAAACCACCCATCCCAAATCATAGGTTTCAGACAACACACAACTATGAAAGGCTAAGAAATCCAGCTCAGAAAAGTCAAAAATAGCAATCCACCCATCCCAAATCATAGGTTTCAGACAACACACACCAACGAAAGACTAAGAAATCTAGCTCAGAAAAGCCCGAAATAGTAATTTACATATCCCGAATCATGAGTTTCAGACAACCCACACCTACGAAATATTAGGATACCTAGCTCATAAAAGCCTGAAATAACAAAAAACTATTCATCCCAAACTATTGGTTTCAGACAACAAACACCTATGAGAGACTAAGAATCCTAGCTCTGAAAATTCCAAATAGCAAACTACACATCCCAAATCATAATTTTCTGACAACACACACCTATGAAAGGCTAAGAAATCCAGCTCAGAAAAAGTCAAAAAAAGCAAACCACCCATCCCAAATCATAGGTTTCAGACAACACACACCTATGAAAGGCTAAGAAATCCAGCTCAGAAAAGTCAAAAATAGCAATCCACCCATCCCAAATCATAGGTTTTCAGACAACACACATCAACAAAAGACTAAGAAATCCAGCTCAGAAAAGTCAAAAATAGCAATCCCACCCATCCCAAATCATAGGTTTCAGACAACACACACCAACGAAAGACTAAGAAATCTGGCTATGAAAAGCCCGAAATAGTAATTTACACACCCCAAATCATAAGTTTCAGACAACATACCTACGAAATACTAAGAAACCTTAGCTCAGAAAAGCCTGAAATAGCAAACTACTCACCCCAAACTATAGGTTTCAGACAACAAACAGCCATGAGAGACCAAGAATCCTAGCTCTGAAAAGTCCAAATAGCAAACTACACATCCCAAATCATAATTTTCTGACAACACACACCTATGAAAGGCTAAGAAATCCAGCTCAGAAAAGTCAAAAATAGCAAACACCCATCCCAAATCATAGGTTTCAGACAACACACACCTATGAAAGGCTAAGAAATCCAGCTCAGAAAAGTCAGACAAAAATCAGCAATCCAAAAAAAGTCAAAAATAGCAATCCACCCATCCCAAATCATAGGTTTCAGACAACACACACCAACGAAAGACTAAGAAATCTGGCTATGAAAAGCCCGAAATAGTAATTTACACACCCCAAATCATAAGTTTCAGACAACACACACCTACGAAATACTAAGAAACCTTAGCTCAGAAAAGCCTGAAATAGGAAACTACTCTCCCCAAACTATAGGTTTCAGACAACAAACACCTATGAGAGACTAAGAATCCTAGCTCTGAAAAGTCCAAATAGCAAACTACACATCCCAAATCATCAATTCGCGAATTCCTTATCCCTTTTTGCAAATGTCAATCAAACAATTCTGATTGTAGCATCCATGCACTTTTCAGACATTTCTCGTTAAAAAATTTTCAAAAACGTGTTTAATCACTTTATAGCTTGCCAGCTTTTTTTACAATGTCCGTGTGATACTGTAGTGCCTCAGGCGTGGGTTTCTTGAAGGCGTGAATGTACGCTTGAATGTAGGGTTCGTATCTATTACACTTTTGAGCATATTCTTGTAGGCGTGAATGTAGGTGTCATATTGCGTATATAGATACTACTTACGTTTCAGTAATCATCTCGATAATCACAGCTCAAATGACAACCCTAAGAAACTGGACAAATGAGCTTCAGTAAATCAAACTAAGCTCGGTTAGCACAAGTATAAACACTAAGTCTTCTATTACTAAGTCTTCTACTGAGCATAACAAGTTTTCCGATGGTATTCATCGCTTCCGCTGCCCTAGATCTTGGAATGCATTTGAGACTCATAAAATTATATCAAGAACTCAAGCAAATGGGGGACGAGGGGCGCACGCACTTGAGCTGGAAGGACACCAGTCCAGCTGTGGGTGGCCTTCTCGTCCGTAAGAGACATGGTTCAAGATTCTGTTCAGTTCTGTGCCCTCATGCACGTCGGTTATTTTTGGTTTTTTGTTGATGGGTTGGTTGTATTTTGTTTTTTTGTTGATTAAGGTTGGTCGTAAAAAGGGCTGAAAAAAAAAGAAGGAAAAAAGTGCCACCGCAAGAATGGGTTTCTTGTGGACGGAGGACGCCCAATCTACGGGAGAGCAAATAGTTTTTTTTTTTGTGTTAAAAATTTTAAAGTTGTAAGAGCAAGCCTTTTGGAAGACCACCTTTAAAATTTGAATTCGTATTAGTGAAAATTGAAGGATATGAATTTGAAGAAACTGAAGTAAAAACGCCACCAGAAAAAGCGTCTCCTAGAGAGGGAAGGACACCCTGGAACGGGGGGAGCGATAAATATTTGGCAAGAAAAAAGTTAAATGGTAGTGGGCCTTCATGTCCACTAATACATTGACTGGTATATAATAATTTATTTATTTTTTTTTAAGTTTAGGTGATATGATAATGTATAAAGTTGTAAGATTATATGTTTTTGTATTAAAATATCACCGAATGGAGAGGAGGAGGGGAGGAAAAAAAATAACAACTATCTCTGATAAATGTTAAACAAAATTCCTTCTGTTGACACACTGAACATGGTGATGGTGGTGGGTTATGGTCTTGAGGTCAGTTTTGGGTTTAGGTGTCATTTTTAACATGATGATTGCGATGCTGACGAGACATCAAAAAAGTGGAACCCTTTCTTCTGGATAAATGAATTTAGCTTTGTGAAGACGTCTGAGTCAAAGCAAAAGACAACGTTGGTGCCGGTTTCCATAGAAACGGGGTCTGCTGAATGCATTATATACAGGCTGGAGTCACAGTAACCCTGGTCTACAAATGCGGCAGTTAATGTGAGATCAGCATTCAGCCGGAACCCCTGGAACAGAATTCCTATGTCGTCAGGGAACGGCATCGCCATATTCTGCGTGTCAACAGAGTGGCATCTTCGCCCAGATAAGTAGCCAAACTGTTTGACCCGCCCAACTATTACTCTCTTTCCCCTGCCAACCGGTCTGTAAACGCACCATTCACCGATACGCAATTCCGATTTCACACCGACCTCTGCATTGGTTTGTGGCGACTCACGTAGTCCTACTCGTTGGCCCTGGACCATCATCCGTTTTAATCGGTCACTACTCAGCTTCTCAGAGCTTTCCCTCAGAAGCCACAACAGCGTGGATTTTTTTTATTGGTGTTATGGAGCCGTCAGAAGTCTTGACAAGACAAAACCTAGAATTCTTTATGTTCGTCACAGGCTCACTAACCCAATTTTTCTCAACTTGGTGTTTCACACAGTGAGCAATCACTGCCAAATCTTCAAATGCAAGCAAATGTTTGACGGCATATTCTTACCAAAATTACCCCTTATTAAGTTATTTTCCTTGTGTTTTCTATAATTATACAAACTTTCTTGTGTTCTAACAATTGCACTAATTGCTCATAAACAAAAAAATATTTAAGATCTCCATAAAAAGCTGATTCTTAGACTGAATGTTATCAATAGTTAGGCTCTTATACTTTCGCTATTGACAAGGATCGTTATTTACTTACCATTCATTACTATGGAGATGTTTTTTTTTTGTTTTTTTTATTTGTTCCAACCAAATCATATAGAAAAAACATTTGTGGAAAAACTGGTTAGGAGTTACTCAGTCACAAATTAGAACTTACATTTTCGTTATTGTGGGTCAGAATCCACTGGCAGGCATCCAACAATGGGGCAACAAACATTTTTTCCATGGTTTTTACCTATTCTTCTTTTCCTTTGCTTTCATTATAATTACTTTATAGTCCCAAATTTCTAGGGGGGAATGTCCCCCCTGCCCTTCCTTGCCGGCATCCATGACGTAGGCCACAATATTAAGTTTCTCGTATAAAGTTGTGACAAATTTCGATTTTTCAGGTTTATTGTGATGATTTTCATCTTCTATTTTCGCCAGTGGTTGGTATCGCTAATTTCGGCAATTTGTTGAAAGATTTCTTATCCGAACTGAACATTATAATAAAAAAAATATCTTAATTCATTACGCTCAAAAAGTTTCTACCTAATGGGAGTTCATTCAGTATAACTCCCTCTCTCCTAATTCCAAGATATATCGCTAGACTATGCCCATTTTTTTTTTTTTTTCAAGAAAGTGTTATTTGGTAATAACAAACAGCTGGAGCACCAGAATCACCCTGTATTTAGATACCCTTCCTCTAGGCCTAGCCTATATTTACACAGCATGGTATAGCCTATTACTTAAGCAGGCTGGACCCCCCACCCCCACACAAAAAAACTATCACTTGCCCTAACTCTATACCTATGCTTGCCTTACCTAAAATTTGGTTCCTCTTGATCTGGGCCCTCCATATCAGCAAAATTACATCAGAATAATTTCAAACAACGGCGAGAATCAGTGTTGCCAGCTTCTGGTGCGAATTCCCTGTTAAGTCTAAAAAAATCCCTAATTTTTGAACAAGCAACGAGGCCGGGTGTCTCGGAGACACGGAGGCAGGCCGGAGGCACGGAGGCATGCCGGAGGCACGAAGGAAGGAACACCTGTGACGGTCAGTTATTAGCCCCTCGGGAAAACCTTATGGAAAAAACTTGATATACAGTTATGCCGTTTTTGACAGTGGCATACGTTAAATTAAAAGAAAAAAAAAAAAGGTAATGGTCAGCAAAAAATAAGCCAAAAAAATATGGCTTCAGGCAGCTTAAGGGAGCTAAACAGCTTAACTTCTTTGTAGATTTCCTTTGAAGCTGTAAGCTAATTAATAGATTGTTCACGTTTGGATTTTTACAGATGAGAAGCATTGGCACATTTGAATAATTAGTCTCCCTTTTTTATTTTTGTGAGGACATGTAAGGATTCTTTTTTAATAAAATGATTAAACGACGTTCATTTCCAAGGGCATCTACAGGATAACTTCAGCCCCATAGAAGACCATAATTTACGCGCATTTTCAATCCTTAATGATCATTGGATAAAATCACGGCTGTTCGAATATTTTGACTAAATGTTCACACTTTTTCTTTGAACAAAAAATGTTCAAAGAAAGAAGTTTTTCGAAAAAAAGTAGAGAGTCATATTCGGTACTCATATGAGTGGAAATGGAGTCGTGTTGTGGTTCGGACTTGAAATGAATATGGATTGCTGTGGGCAAATTGTGAAACTAGGGGTGACTAGAAACTGAAATGAATAATCACATCAAACCAAATGATAAAGATTGTACATATTGCTATGGAATATTAGATGAATCCTGAAGCGGACAGAAATAAAATGAATGATCAATTCATTCCTAAGCCCTGTAGGGGCCAGATTGTCATTTGTGCTTTATTGGAAACAAACTATATTTTGAATAGTTTCTCTTTTATCATTATTAAATTCAAAAAACAAAAATTTCCCAGACTTCCAACAGAAGTCTTTGTGATAAATATCATAATATTTCAAACAGTCAGTATAGTTTCTATAGTCTGATATGCAGTAAATGTTTATCCATACTTTCTTTCCTTTAAACCCAATTCTTTCATACGCATAAAAAATCAATCAATAAATCTTTATTGTTTCAGCTATTAAAAATATCTTCAAAATAACTTCAACAAACTAAACAGATTGTCTAAAAAATTACCAGTGCTCATTTCAGTAGCGTTTTTAGAGATCAAATTTCTACCTATATTTATGAGACGGAATCAAAAGGAAAAGGTGTGGTAAAAAGCGTCCTTTTAGAATAGTAAAATTAAATTAAAAGTCAGAAATGTAGGTATTCTAAGAAGCATTATTTTCTTTCATCATAAAAATCACAGTGTTCAAAATGCATACGGTTTTCAATTAATCGAAAATGACGCTCAAGCCTTTTAGAATGCTTGAGAGGGGGATAGCCCCACCCTTATTTGCGGTAGCAGTTGTCTATAGCATTGATGAGCATTTGAATTCGTTTGCTGCTGTATTGTTATTGATGTTATGAAAAATGTAAAACCCGCCACTAAAAATACAAATCGTTTTCAGTGGCACATAGTGGCACTCTGGCCTTTAGAGGGACTAGAGGGATGTAGTCCCCCTACTTGTAGTCCCCGTTTCTTGTGGTAGTTTCTGTTCATTTCGGGTTTTACAGGGTTATTCGTTTCAGTTTCTCACCGTTTTTGGTTATATTGTTCTTTACGTAGCGGTTTGTATTCGTTTTGAGTTCGGATTATTATGTGACTTTGTTTCTGCTCTTTTTTGGTTTTGGAACGGGTCTTTACTTTTCTTTGAAAAAGTTGATACAGTTGATAAAAGTTGATTCACGACTCTTTTGAATTATGTTTTATCATAGGCAGCGCGCTAGCGCTGCCTAAGTAAAGAACGATGTGGGCACAATGTGTTTTTTTCTCCACCCGGGAACTTCGTATCGAAGGAGTTGTCGTAGAAACTTTGAAAAGGGCTCACTCGATTGGAAATTGGAGTGGCTAGTGTCCAGCGTAATTGATATCTAGATAGAAAAATATTTTTTTGACGAGGACACTCCCCTACAACCCTCGGGGCAAGGGTTTTAAGTTATGGCCTGGGGCATATAAGGTTTTTATAGAAGGCGTTGGAATAGAAACTTCAAAAAAGGCTCATTTGATTGAAAATTCAAAGGGCTAGTGCCCTTTTTAATAGTTGAAAGTGATTGGACGGTAACTACCCCCCTCTCACGCCCACCTTTTCATAGGCAGCGCCCTAGCGCTGCCTAAGTAAAGAACGATGTGGGCAAAATGTGTTTTTTTTTTTCTCCATACCCGGGCACTTCGTATCGAAGGAGTCGTCGTAGAAACTTCGAAAAGGGCTCAATCGATTGGAAATTGGAGTGGCTAGTGTCCTTTTTAATAGTCGAAAGTGATTGGAGGGCAATTAGCCCCCCCCCCCCTTCCACGCCCATCATTTCCCCAAACACATCCAATCAAAATTTTGAGATAGCCATTTTGTTCAGCGTAGTTGATTTCCAAATAGAAAATATCTTTTTGAGGAGGCCACTCCCCCACAACCCTCGGGCAAGGGTTTTTAAGTTATGCCCTGGCGGCATATAAGGTTTTTATAGAAGGTGTTGTCGTCGTAGAAACTCCAAAACAGGCTCATTCGATTGGAAATTCAAAGGGCTAGTACCCTTTTTAATAGTCGAAAGTGATTGGAGGGCAACTAGCCCCCCCTCTCACGCCAATCATTCCCCAAATACATCCAATCAAAAATTTTGAGATAGCCATTTTGTTCAGCGTAGTTGATTTTCAGATAGAAAATATGTTTATGAGGAGCACACTCCCCCTAAACCTCAGGGCAAGGGTTTTAAGTTATGCCCAGGGGCATTTAATGTTTTTATAGAAGGCTTTGTCATAGAAACTTCAAAAAAGCTCATTCGATTGGAAATTCAACGGACTAGTGCCCTTTTTAATAGTCAAAAGTGATTGGAGGGCAACTAGCCCCCCCCCCCACGCCCACAATTCCCCCCAACACATCAAATCAAAATTTTGATATAGCCATTTTTTTGTTCAGCGTAGTAGATTTCCAGATATAAAATATGTTCTTGAGGAGGACACTCCCCCACACCCTCAAGGCAAGGGTTCTAAGTTATGCCCTGGGGGCATATAAGGTTTTTATAGAAGGCGTTGTCGTAGAAACTTCAAAACAGGCTCATTCGATTGGAAATTCAAAGGGCTAGTACCATTTTTAATAGTCAAAAGTGATTGGAGGGCAACTAGTCTCCCCCACGCCCATCATTCCCCCAACTACATCCAATCAAAATTTTGAGATAGCCATTTTGTTCAGCGTAGTTGATTTTCAGATAGAAAAAAAAAATGTTTTTGAGGAGGACGCTCCCCCACAACCCTCAGGGCAAGGTTTTTTAAGTTATGCCCTGGAGGCATATAAGGTTTTTATGGAAGGCGTTGTCGTAGAAACTTCAAAACAGGCTCATTCGATTGGAAATTCAAAGGCCTAGTTCCATTCTTAATAGTGGAAAGTGATTGGAGGGGAACTAGCCCCTCCCCCACACCCATCATTGTCCCAAACACATTCTATTAAAATTTGAAATAGCCATTTTGTTCAGTGTAGTTGATTTCTAGATAGAAAATATGTTTTTGAGGGAGGACACTCCCCAACAACCCTCAGGGCAAGGGTTTTAAGTTATATCCTGGGGTATATAAGGTTTTTATAGAAGGTGTTGTCATAGAAACTTCAAAGGGGCTAATTTGATTGGAAATTCAAAGGGCTAGTGCCCTTTTTAATAGCTGAAAGTGATTAGAGGGCAACTAGCCCTCTCCCCCACGTCAATCATTCACCCAAAAAACACATCCAATCAAAATTTTAAGATAGCCATTTTGTTCAACGTGGTTGATTTCTAGATAGAAAATATGTTTTTGAGGAGGACACTCCCCCACAACCCTCAGGGCAAGGGTTTTAAGTTATGGCCTGGGGCATATAAGGTTTTTATAGAAGACGTTGTTGTAGAAATTTCAGAAAAGGGCTCATTCGATTTGAAATTCAAATGGCTAGTGCCCTTTTTAATAGTCGAAAGTGATTAGTAATATTTTTTGTTGTTGTTGTTGTTTAGACCAGGGCACTTCGTATCGAAGGAGTTGTCGTGGGAACTTCGAAAGGGGCTCATTCGATTGAAAATAGAAAGGGCTGATGCCCTTTTTAAAAGTCGAAAGTGATTGGAGAGCTACTAATCCTCCTTCCACTCTCACCCTCCCATTTGCCCATTATGTTTAAAAAAACTAAATGTTGCCTCAACATTAAATCAAAATGCACTGTGATAATGCTAATTCCAATAAGGCATCTCAGCAGTATCCCAAGAACGACTGAGCGTATTATGTTCAAACTTTCGAGGCTACTTCTGCTCTTAAAACTTAACCAAATAAAAATAGTGGAAGTGTATCGAATTTATCAAAGAAAGTAAACAGATTTTTTTGCGAATGGTATCAAGTTTTCCAATTCAGGTCAACTAGAGGAGGTATGAAACTAAGTTAAAAAGTACTATTTGTGTCCAAATTTTTACATTAGTTTTTTTACACTAGTTTTACAAGCTAATGTTGAAGTAAATCAATATATTAGGCTAGACATTAGTTTTACAAGCTGATGTTGAAGTAAATAAATAAATTAGGCTAGATATTAGCTTTATATTAGTTTATTTTAGTTTTTTACATTTGTTTTACAAGCTAATGTTGAAGTAAATCAATAAAACAGGCTACACATTAGTTTACATTGGTTTTTACATTAGTTTTACAGGCTAATTTTGAAGTAAATCAATAACTTCGGCTAGACGTTAGTTTTACAAGCTAATGTTGAGCTATATTAAGTAAGAAAACCAAAAAGTCTTCTGTATAACTTTGTTCATACTTCCCTATAATAATTTGATATTTAAAAAGTCACACAGAAGACTATACCATTTTCCACGTTTAAAGGAAACATAATATTTTTAATTAATTTCATTTTTATGTTCCTGGCTTTGCCCAGGCCATTCAGCGTGACCCCAGGTGGCGATAGGAACGCTCTACAGATATATAGGGTACCTCCATAGGAGGCACGGACCAAGGGGGGACCTTGTCCCTGGGGGTCCATAATAGAAACTGGGGCAGCCTCGCCCGGGGTCATAAATACAGGCGGAGGAGGAAGAAGGCCCCTCAAATGTACACTCAAAAGGGCCCACTGGTTTGTCCACAAGTCCCATGAGTTGCAAACTTTCTCCCAGTAATGGGTTGAATTGCATGGTGATGCAGAACACCATCGCGGGAGGATCCTCTATAGGAGGACAACTGCGGCAGGGCGTAAGAACCAGATCTATGGACAACGGCCCCTGCAAAGGGCTGCCTCGACGTTTTCGGGGGTACCTGCAAGACTGGGGACCTTGCGGTCAACTCTATTCCCACTTGAGGAGTGGCGCCCCTCGAGGAAATTATAGCCTAGTAAACGACACAGCATTCGCACGGGATTCTGACTAATGAACAAATTTTCTGGGCTTGGTATGTTTTGATGGGCGTCTTTGGGCTGAAAAACCTCTTCCTAGCTAATTTATCTATTATGGGTTGCCTCCCCGTAGTAGCATAATATTTGTAGGCATGAATATATAATGAGTCGGAGGTAATATGCTTGAGACTGTCTGTGCAGGATTTCGACTCTTGTTGATAGAAGAGCATCGCCAAGTGCTGAAAAACCATGTTGTGACCAAGATGGGCCCAGGATTGCACAAAGCCTCCCTTCATGGAGGTCCCAGGGACTTCTTGCTGTCCGGTTCTAAGCCGGCTTAAGCACTTCGGTGTAGACTTGAGAAGATATGTGATCCCCGTCCTGAACTGGTATCCGGGATCATTGCTTTTCCTGAGGCGAAAAATAATTTTCAATGATTTAAAGAAAATGAAAATTGGAACTTGGAATGTTACGACATTAAAAAATGACTATCGTATCGACATTTTGACTGACGAATTCAGACGATTCGAACTGGATTTATTAGGAATTTCAGAAACTCATATCCCAGGGGTAGGAAGCATGAAATTAGGTGATATAGAATTTGTTTACTCAGTTAGGAAGGATGGGGTACATAGACAGGGAGTAGGGCTCATGATGAATAAGGAAGCTGCTAAGTCTTGTTTAGGCTGGGAGGTATTAATAATAGAATACTAATTGCTCATTTTATGACTAGAAAGTTCAGGGTATCAGTTATAGCAGTATACGCCCCTGTAGAACCGACTGACGGAGATACTAGTGACTCAGATGAATTTTACTTACAGTTACAAGAGCAAATAGACAGGGTCCCAGGTAGAAATATGATTTTATTACTGGGAGATTTTAACGCCCAGGTTGGTAGAAATAGGGATAGATGGTATCCGAGCCTAGGTAAATTTGGTGTAGGAAAAGAAAACAGTAATGGATACAGACTTTTACAGTTTTGTAGGTATAACAATCTAGTTATAACCAATACGGTGTTTGGTCATAAAATGGCTCACAAGTTAACATGGTATTCACGTGATGGTAAGACAGCAAACCTTATTGATTATGTTATAGTAAACTGAAGACTGGCAGGATCAATACAAGATACTAGGGTATATAGGAGTGATGTTATTGATGTTAAAAGAAAAGATCACCATCTAGTAGTGTCAAGGGTTAATTTAAAGCTGAAATATCGGAAGGGTAACTACCTCCCGGAAGTTACGATGCTGGTAGACTCCAGGATGAGAATTTGAGAGAAACTTTCCAGGAACAGTTGAATACTAAACTTGAGAGTTTAAAATCTGATAATGTGGAAGATGGTTGGAATAATTTTAGAAAAATAATTTGTGAAGTTGCTGAAGGTGTATTAGGGAAGAAAGCTAGAACTGCAGCTAAGAATATTAGTGAAAAAGCTTTATGTTAATAGAAAGAAGAAAGGACTTGTACAAGAATTATCTGAGTGATTGATCGTATGAAAACAAAAGAAATGTAAAGAAAGTGGAGAAAGCATTACAATATGAACTAAGGAGGTGTGAAGTGGAGGCCATGGATAAAATTGCCGAGGATCTGGAAGAGGCAGCTAGACGGCATTATAGTAAAATATTGTACTGGCACGTTAACAAATTGAGAGGGAGTAGTCAATCCGGACTTGCCCAGTTAAAGATAGGAATGGGGTCGCAATTAGCGATAAGGAAAAAAATAAAGATAGATGGGCGGAACATTTTGAGAATTTGCTTAACCGAGATAGAGTTGCAGAAAAAATATAGAGAAAATGAAAAAGTTTGTGATACCTTAGATGTGAAGGAAGATTTGTTTTGTGAGGAGGAATTAGCAACAGTACTAAAAGGATTAAAGAATAATAAGGCTCCAGGTGCTGATAGGGTGGTAAATGAGTTTCTTAAGTATGGTGGCTCTGAGGTTAGAAATAAGTTACTGAAGATTATGAATATGATTTTTGAAAAAGGGGAAGTACCTAACGATTTTAGGAAAACCTTAATTAAGCCACTTTATAAGAAAGGTGATAAAAGTGAGTGTGGTAATTATCGAGGCATTAGTCTGGTCTCTGTAGGTAGTAAATTACTTATTAATTTGATGCTTTTTAGACTGAGAGATGCCGTAGACAAAGTTTTAAGAGAAGAGCAGTGCGGTTTTAGAAAAAGTAGAGGATGCGTCGACCAAATTTTCACTCTTAGGCTAATAATTGAGAAGTGCCTGAGTTTTTCAAACATTTTTGGTCCTCAGTTTTATAGATTATGAACAAGCTTTCGATTCTGTTGATAGAAGAGCTTTAGTAAAGGTTTTATCCTTGTATGGTATACCAGACAAATACATTAAAGTGATTAGTGCTATGTACGAGAATGACACTGCTGCGGTTAAGGTAGGAAATGAGGTTAGCAGCTGGTTTTGTATTAAATCAGGAGTTAAGCAGGGTTGTGTTCTATCCCCCTTCGTATATGGATTATTTTGATGGACTTTGTTTTAAGGAGCACAGGAAAGGCAATGGAGGCCATGACATCAAATGGGGAGGAAAAAGTCTCCTGAACTTGGATTATGCTGATGATTTAAGCATCCTAGATGAAAGTGTGAGCAAATGAATGAAGTTTTAGAGGTTTTTGCGAGTTCAGGGTGCTAGAATTGGTTTTGAAATTAATGTTAGGAAGACTAAGTCACTAAGGCTAGGAATAAGTGAAGATGAAAAGGTGACTTTGGGTAATGAAAAGATTGATCAGGTGGGCAGCTTCACTTACCTTGGTAGTATGAATAGTAAAGATAGTGGGAGCAGTGAAGATGTCTGGAAGAATAGGAAGATAAGTCTGCAAACCAAGATTAGAATATTAGAAGCTACAGTGATGACAGTGGTCAAATATGGCTCTGAAGCATGGACGCTCCGAAAAGCGGATGAAGATTTGCTAGATGTTTTCCAGAGAAATTGCTTAAAGATTGTTCTGGGTACCCCGGCTGACTGTATTTCAAACAATAGGCTATACGAAAAATGTGGTTCAATACCGCTCTCTAGGGCTATAATGAAAGAAAGGTTGAGGTGGTTAGGGCACGTTGTGTGGATGAAGGATGACAGATTGCCGAAGATTGTTCTTTTCGGCCAACCATCTAGGGCTAAACGGAAAGCAGGTCGTCCCCGTCTGGGGTCGGAGGACGTCATAAAGAAAGATTTAAAGGAAATGGGAACTTCGTGGGCGGGTGTATAAATGGAGGCTTTGAATAGATTGGGGAGGAGGAGGAGCGTGCGTAGCTGTGTTGGCCTCAGGCGGCTTGGTGCTGCGGTGAGTTGTTAGTAGTAGTAGTAGTATTTGGCTGTTAACCATTTTTGCATAAAAGTGCATTAAACCTTTGAATACCTTATACCAAGGTCTGGTTAATATAAGGCATGTACCGTTGAAACTGCACTGTATATTAAGTACCGTCCGTATTCCTTGTCTCTGATTGGCCCAGAAATGGGTGTTGACATAGAAACCGGTCTGGTAAGGCATGTCCCTTCCGTAGTAATAGATGCATACCCGTGGTAAGGCATGTACCTTTGAAACTGCACTGTATGTTTTGTAATTCGCGTCTATTGTAGCCTTACTACTGATATTTACTATAAAAATGTCAAGCCTTCCAATCAATTTCGACTATTAAAAAGGGCGCTAGGTCTTTCGATTTCCAATTGAATGGGCTCTTTTTGAGTTTCTACGACAATACTTTCTATAAACATCTTATATACCCCAGGGCATAAATTACAACCCTTACACTAAGGGCTGTGAGGGTGGTTGTCATCCTCTAAGACCTAATTTCCAGAACTTTCCACTAAGTTAAACAAAATGGCTATCCCAAAATTTTGATTGGATGTGTCTGGGAAAATGGTGGGCGTGAGAGGGGTGTCAGTCGCTCTCCAATCACTTTCAACTATTAAAAAAGGCACTAGCCTTTTCAATTTCCAATCAAATGAGCCCTTTTGAAGTTTCTACGACAACGCTTTCAATAAAAACCTTATATGCCCCCAGAGTATAACTTGCAACCCTTGCCCTGAGGGCTGGGGGGGGGGTTGTCATCCTCAAAAACCTAATTTCCAGAACTTCCTGCAACTTTGAACAAAATGGCTATCTGAAAATTTTGATTGGGTGTTGTTTCGGCTTGTGGGAGTTTGGGGAATGGTGGGCGTGAGAGGGGGGTTAGTTACCCTTAAATCACTTTCAACTATTAAAAAGGGCACTAGCCCTCTCAATTTCCAATTGAATGAGTCCCTTTTGAATTTTTTACGACAACTCTATCTGTAAGAACCTTATATGCCCCCAGGGCATAACTTACAACCTTTGCCCTGGGGGCTCTGGGGGGTTCGTCATCCTTAAAACACATAATTTCCAGAACTTTCAACTACGTTGAATAATATGGCTATCTCTAAACTTTTATTGAATGTGTTTGGGAAAATGGTGGGCGTGAGAGGGGGATTAAGTACTCTCCACTCACTTTCGATTGTTAAAAAGGGCAATTTTCAATTTCCAATCAAATGAACCCCGTTTGAAATTTCTACAACAACTTTCTATATAAACTTATATGCCCCCAGGGCATAACTTACAATCCTTGCACTGAGGGCTCTGATGGGGTTATCATCCTAAAAGACCTATTTTCCAGAACTTTCGACTACGTTGAACTTTTTTGAAACAAATTGGATATCTCAAAATTTTGATTGGATGCGTCTGGGAAATGTTGGGCGTGAGAGGGGGGCTAGATTGCCCTTCAATTACTTTCGACTATTTAAAGGGCACTATCCCTTTCAATTTCCAATCGAATGAGTCCTTTTTGAAGTTTCTATATTATTGCTTTCTATAAAAAGCCTTATATGCCCCCAAGGCATAACTTACGACCCTTGCCCTGAGGGCTGTGGGGGTGGAGGGGTTGTCATCCTTAAGGACCTAATCTCCAAAACTTTCCACTACGTTGAATAAAATGGCTAACTAAAAATTTTGATTGGATGTTTGGGGAAAATGTGGGCGTGAGAACCCTTTTTCAAGTTTCTACGACAAAGATTAAAAAAAAAAACTTATATGCCCCCTGGGAATAACTTATAACCTGAAGACTCTGGGGGGAGAGTGTTCTAATCAAAGGTATAATTTCCTTAACTTTAAACTGCGTGGAACAAAATGGCTATCTCAAAATTTTGATTGGATGTTTTTGGGGAAATGGTGGGCGTGGAAGGGGTGTAAGTTGCCGTCCAATCACTTTTGAATATTAAAAAGGGCACAAGCCATTTCAATTTCCAAACGAATGAGCCATTTTTGAAATTTCTACGACAACGCGTTCTATAAAAACATTATATGCCCTTTCCCTGAGGGCTGTGGGGGGTTGTCATCCTCAAAGACTTAATTTCTAGAACTTTCAACTACGTTGGAAAAAATGGCTATCTTTAAATTTTGATTGGATGTGTTTGGGTAAAAGAGGGCGTGAAAGGAGGGTTAGTTGCCCTTCAATCACTTTCGACTATTAAAAAGAGTACTAGCCATTTGAATTTCCAATCGAATGAGCCTTTTTTGAAGTTTCTACAACAACGCTTTCAATAAAAAAAAACCTTATATGCCCCCAGAGCATAACTTACAATCCTTGCCCTGAGGGCTATGGGGGAGGTTCCTCCTCAAAAACATAATTTCTATCTGGAAATCAACTACGCTGAACAAAATTGCTATCTAAAAATTTTGATTGGATGTGTTTGGGGAGAACGTGGACGTGAGAGGGGGTTTAGTTGCCCTCAAATCACTTTTGACTATTAAAAAGGGCACTACACCTTTGAATTTCCAATAAAATGAGCCCTATTTCAAGTTTATACCACAAAGATTTCAATAAAAACGTATAAGCCCCCAGGGCATAATTTATAACCGTTGCTCTGAAGACTGTAGGGGGAGTGCCCTGATCAAAGGTATAATTTCCTAAACTTTAAACTGCACAGAACAAAAAGGCTATCTCAAAATTTTGATTGGATGAGTTTACCTAACTTTCAACTACGTTGAACAAAATGGATATCTTAAAATTTTGATTGGATATGTTTGGAGAAAAGGTGGGCGTGAGAGGTTAATTGCCCTCCAATCACTGTCGACTATTAAAAAGGGCACTAGTCCTTTGAATTTCCAATCGAATAAGCCTTTTTTGAAGTTTCTACGACATCGCTTTCTATAAAAAAACCTTTACAACCCTTGCCCCGACGGCTGTGGGGGAGTGTCCTCCTCAAAAACATTATTTCTATCTGGAAATCAACTACGCTGAACAAAATAGCTGTCTCAAAATTTTGATTGGATGTGTTTTGGGAAATGGTGGGCGTGGAAGGGGTGTTAGTTGCCTTCCACTCACTTTTGACTACTAAAAAGGGCACAAGCCACTCCGATTTCCAATTGAATGAGCCCTTTTCGAAGTTTCCACGACAACTTCTACAATACGAAGTGCCCTGGTTTAAAGAAAAAAAAAAATAGATTGTGCCAACATCGTTCTTATATGCCCCAGGGCATAATTTAAAACCCTTGGCCTGAGGGTTATGGGGGAGTTACCTCCTCAAAAACATATTTTCTATCTGGAAATCAACTACGCTGAACAAAATGGCTATCTCAAAATTTTGATTGGATATGTTTCTGGAAATGGTGGGTGTGGAAGGGGTGTTAGTTGTCTTCAATTCACTTTCGACTATTAAAACAGGGCACAAGCCACTCGGATTTCCGATTGAAAGAGCCCTTTTCGAAGTTTCTACGACAACTTCTTCGATACGAAGTACCCTGGTCTAAAGGAAAAAAAAATAACACATCGTGCCAACATCGTTCTTATATGCCCCAGGGCATAAACTAATACCCTTGCCCTGAGGGTTGTGGGGGAGTGACCTTCTCAAAAACATATAAAACATATTTTCTATCAGGAAATCAACTACGCTGAACAAAATGGCTATCTCAAAATTTTGATTGGATGTGTTTGGGGGAATGATGGGCGTTGGGGGGGGGGCTAATTGCCCTCCAATCTTTTTTGAATATTAAAAAGGGTACTAGCCACTCCAATTTACAATCGAATGAGCCCTTTTCGAAGTTTCTACGACAACTCCTTCGATACGAAGTGCCCTGGTCTAAGACCAAGAAAAAAAAAATAATACATTGTGCCAACATCGTTCTTTACTTAAGCAGCGCTATTGCACTGCCTATTATATTTGCGCTAGGGCATAACTTACAACCCTTGCCCTGAAGAATGTGGGGGGAATGTTCTGCTCAAAGGAATAATTTCCTGAACTTTAAACTGCGTGAAACAAAATGGCTATCTCAAAATTTTGATTTGATGTGTTTGGGGGAAAGGTGGGTGTGAGAGGGGGATTAGTTGCCCTCAAATCACTTTAGACTAATAAAAAGGGCACTAGCTCTTTGAATTTTCAATCGAATGAGCCTTTTTTCAAGTTTTAACGACAAAGATTTCAATAAAAACCTTATACGCCCCCAGGGCATAACTTATAACCCTTGCCCTGAAGACTGTGGTGGGAGTGTCCTGCTCAAAGGTATAATTTCCTGAACTTTAAACTGCTTGGAACAAACCGGCTATCTAAAATTTTGAATGTACTTGTTTGGGGAAATGGTGGAAGTGGCAGGGGTGTTAGTTGCCTTTCAATCACTTTCGACTATTAAAAAGGGCACTAGACATTACAATTTCCAATCGAATGAGTCTTTTTTGAAGTTTCTAAGACAACGCTTTCTATAAAAAAAACTTATATGCCCCCAGGGCATAACTTACAACCCTTAACCTGAGGGCTGTGGGGGAGTATCCTCCTCAAATACATAATTTCTATGTGAAAATCAACTACGCTGAACAAAATTGTTATCTAAAAATTTTGATTGGATGTGTTTGGGGAAAAGGTGGGCGTGAGAGGGGGGTTAGTTGCCCTCAAATCGCTTTTCGATTATGAAAAAGGGCTCTACACCTTTGAATTTTCGATCGAATCAGCCCTGTTTCAAGTTTCTACGACAAAGATTTCAATAAAAACTTAAATGCCCCCAGGGAATAATTTATAAGCGTTTCCCTGAATACTGTGGGGGGAGTGCCCTGCTCAAATGTATAATTTCCTGAACTTTAAACTGCGCAGAACAAAAAGGCTATCACAAAATTTTGATTGGATGAGTTTGGGGAAACGGTGGGCGTGGAAGGGGTGTCAGTTGCCTTCCAATCACTTTCGACTATTAAAAAGGGCACTAGAAATGTCAATTTCCAATCGAATGAGCCCTTTTTGAAGTTTCTACGACAACGCTTTCTATAAAAACCTTATGTGCCCCAGGGCATAACTTACAACCCTTGCCCTGAGGGCTGTTGGAGGGATGCCATCCTCAAAGACCTAATTTCCAGAAACTGTTCAACTAGGTTGAACAAAATGGCTATCTTAAAATTTTGATTGGATGTGACTGGGAAAAGGTGGGCGTGACAGGGGGGTTAGTTGCCCTCCAATCACTTTCGACTATTAAAAAGTGCACTAGCCCTTTCAATTTCCAATCGAATAAGCCTTTTTTGACGTTTTCACGACAATGCTTCCTATAAAAAATCTTAAATGCCCCCAGGGCATAATTTACAATCCTTGCAATGAGGGCTGTGGGGGAGTGTCCTCTTCAAAAACATTATTTCTATCTGGAAATCAACTACGCTGAACAAAATGGATGTCTCAAAATTTTGATTGGATTTGTTTAGAGAAATGGTAGGCGTGGAAGGGATGGTAGTTGCCTTCCATTCACTTTCGACTATTAAAAAGGGCACAAGCCACTCCGATTTCCAATTGAATGAGCCCTTTTCGAAGTTTCTACGACAACTTCTTCGATACGAAGTGCCCTGGTCTAAAGGAAAAAAAATAATTCATTGTGCCAACATCGTTCTTATATGCCCCAGGGCATTACTTAAAACCCTTGCCCTGAGGGCTGTGGGAGAGTGGCCTCCTCAAAAACATATTTTTCTATCTGGAAATCAACTACGCTGAACAAAATGGCTATCTCAAAATTTTGATTGGATGTGTTTCTAGAAGTAGGGACGTGGAAGGGGTGTTAGTCACCTTCCATTCACTTTCGACTATTAAAAAGGGCACAAGCCACTCCGATTTCCAATTGAATGAGCCCTTTTCGAAGTTTCTACGACAACTTCTTCGATACGAAGTGCCCTGGTCTAAAGGAAAAAAAAAAATAATACATTGTGCCAATATCGTTCTTATATGCCCCAGGGTATAAATTAATACCCTTGCCCTGAGGGTTTTGGGGGAGTAATCTCCTCAAAAACATATTTTCTATCTGGAAATAAACTACGCTGAACAAAATGGCTATCTCAAAATTTGGATTGGATATGTTTGGGGGAATGGTGGGCGTGGGGGGGGCTAATTGCCCTCCAATCACTTTTGAATATTAAAAAGGGCACTAGCCACTCCAATTTCCAATCGAATGAGCCCTTTTCGAAGTTTCTACGACAACTCATTTGATACGAATGTCCTGGTCTAAGACCAAGAAAAAAAAAATAATACATTGTGCCAACATCGTTCTTTACTTAGGCAGCGCTATTGCGCTACCTATGATATTTGCCCCCAGGGCATAACTTATAACCCTTGCCCTGAAGAATATGGGGGGAATTTTGCTGCTCAAACGTATAATTTCCTGAGCTTTAAACTGCGTGAAACAAAATGGCTATCTCAAAATTTTGATTTGATGTGTTTGGGGAAAGGGTGGGCGTGAGAGGGGGGCTAGTTGTCCTCAAATAACTTTCGACTTTTAAAAAGAGCACTAGACATTTGAATTTCCAATTAAATTAGCCCTTTTTCAAGTTTCTACAGCAGAAATTTCAATAAAAACCTTATATGCCCCCAGGGCATAACTTATAACCCTTGCCATGAAGACTGTGGGGGGAGTGTCCTGCTCAAAGGTATACTTTCCTGAACTTTAAACTGCGTGGAACAAAATGGCTATCTCAAAATTTTGATTGGATGTGTTTGGGGAAATGGTGGGCGTGGAAGGTGTGTTAGTTGCCTTCAATCAACCTTATATACCCCCAGGGCATAATCAAAAACCCTTGCCCTGAGGATTGTGGGGGAGTGACCTCCTCAAAAATATATTTTCTATCTGGAAATCAACTACGCTGAACAAAATGGCTATCTCAAAATTTCGATTGGATGTGTTTTGGGAAATGGTGGGCGTGGAGGGGCGTTAGTTGCCTTCCATTCACTTTCGACTATTAAAAAGGGCACAGGCCACTCTGATTTCCAATTTAATGAGCCCTTTTCGAATTTTTTACGATAACTTCTTCGATACGACGTGCCCTGATCTAAAGGAAAAAAAATAATACATCGTGGCTAGTTGCCCTCCAATCACCTTCGACTATTAAAAAAAGGCACTAGTCACTCCAATTTCCAATCGATTGTGCCCTTTTCGTAGTTTCTACGACAACTCCTTTGATACGAATTGCCCTGGTCTAAGATCAAGAAAAAAATAATACATTGTGCCGACATCGTTCTTTACTTAGGCTGTGCTATTGCGCTGCCTATGATGTTTTCCCCCAGGGCATAACTTATAACCCTTGCCCTGAAGAATTTGGGGGAAATTTTCTGCTCAAAGGTATAATTTCCTGAACTTTAAACTACGTGAAACAAAAAGGCTATCTCAAAATTTTGATTTGATGTGTTTGGGGAAAAGGTGGGCATGAGAGCGGGGTTAGTTGCCTTTAAATCACTTTCGACTATTAAAAAGGGCTCTAGCCCTTTGAATTTGCAATCGAATGAGCCCTTTTTCAAGTTTTCACGACAAAGATTTCAATAAAAAACCTTATAAGCCCCCAAGGCATAAGTTAAAACCCGTGCCCTGAAGACTGTGGTGGGAGTGTCCTGCTGCTCAAAGGTATAATTTCCTGAACTTTAAACTGCGTGGAACAAAATAGCTATCTAAAAATTTGGAATGCATGTGTTTGGGGAAATGGTGGGCGCGGAAGGGGTGTTAGTTCCAATCACTCACTATTAAAAAGGGCACTAGCCATTTCAATTTCCAATCGAATGAGCCCTTTTTGAAGTTTCTACGACAACGCGTTCTATAAAAACCTTATATGCCCCCAGGGCATAACTTATAACCCTTGTCCTGAAGACTGTGGGGAGAGTGTCCTGCTCAAAGTATACTTTCCTGAAATTTAAACTGCGTAAAACAAAGTTGCTTTCTCAAAATTATAATTGGATGTGTTTGGGGAAATGGTAGTCGTGGAAGGGGTGTTAGTTGCCTTCAATCACTTTTGACTATTAGAAAGGGAACTAGTCATTTCAATTTTCAATCGAATGAGCCCTTTTCCAAGTTTTTACGACAACGCGTTCTATAACAACCTTATATCCCCAGGGCATAACTTACAACTCTTGCCCTGAGGTTGTGGGGGGGGAGGAATTGTCATCCTCAAAGACCTAATTTCCAGAACTTAAAACTACGTTGAACAAAATGGCTATCTCAAAATTTTGATTGGATGTGTTTGGGGAAAAGATGGGCGTGAGAGGGGGGTTAGTTGCCCCTCCAATCAGTTTCGACTACAAAAAAAGGGCAATAGCCCTTTGAATTTCCAATCGAATGAGCCTTTTTTGAAGTTTCTGCGACAACGCCTTCTATAAGAAGCTTATATGCCCCAGGGCATAACTGACAACACTTGCCCTGAGGGCTGTGGGGGAATTTCCTCCTCAAAAACATAATTTTTATCTTGAAATCAACTACGCTGAACAAAATGGCTATCTCAAAATTTTGATTGGATATGTTTATGGAAATGCTGGGGTTGGAAGGGGTTTTAGTCGCCTTACAATCACTTTCGACTATTAAAAAGGGCACAAACCACTCCAATTTCCAATTGAATGAGCCCTTTTCGAAGCTTCTATGACAACTCCTTCGATACGAAGTGCCCTGGTCTAAAGGACAAAAATAATAAATAATACATTGTGCCAACATCGTTCTTTATATGCCCCCAGGGCATAACTTAAAACCCTTCCCCTGAGGGTTGTGGGGTAGTGTCCTCCTCTAAAATGTATTTTCTATCTGGAAATCAACTACGCTGAACAAAATGGCTATGTAAAAATTTTGATTGGATGTGTTTGGGAAAATTATGGGCGTGGGTGGGGGCTAGTTGCCCTCCAATTTCTTTCGACTATTAAAAAGGGCTTTAGCCACTCCAATTTCCAATCGAATGAGTCCTTTTTCGAAGTTTCTACGACAACTTCTTTGATACGAAGTGCCCTGGTATGGAAAACAAAAAAATAAATAATGCATTGTGCCAACATCATTCTTTACTTAGGCAGCGCGATTGCGCTGCCTATGATAGGTTTGACTGAGAAGATAAGGGAGAAAATTCGTTGAAAGTTTCAGCAGAACCAATCGAACATTTTTCTTGTTAAGGTCGACCAAGTTCTAAATGAAATGTACGAATTGTTTTAAGAACTTTGTCAATCAAGTTCTTAAATCTAAAAAGGCACCCTCTGACAAAAAAAAAAAAAAAAATCAAACCCTTTCAGTTTCAAGAAAGGGAAAGTGTTGGCTACAGTGGGAAAACTATTATCCTGCTATTAAAATTATGGTTGTCGTAGAAGAAACATGAAAATGAGAGACGTAGGCTTGATTGTTTGTTTCTTTGTTTTGAATTTGGTGTCAGATTCATGTGAGGTGAATGTTGCAAAGGAAATGTTGATTATTTTGGATCGTTTAAAAGGAAGAAACTCAGATTGGAAGGACTTTTGCGAAAGTAAAGTAGCCAATATGACAGATGAAGAGTTTTATTACGACTTTTTCTATGGGAGGTAAGTTAGTACGTAAATTCTATTGTTCTTGGGAATTGCTGCTCAGAGTATATCGCAGTTTATAGGGAGTGTTTACGGTGTTGGTGCTGAAAAAAACTTCCCAGTGGGCCAATCCATAGCAACCTCCCGGGTGGGGAGGGGGAATTAAGGAAAATACTACTAGAAAAGAATAATGTTTTATCCAAACAATGGCAATTTATTCATTTTTGTATTTTGTGTTTGTTTGGTGGGTAAAATTCTACTTTAGCTACTTTTGGCTATCTTGGAAAGGGATTAGCTTTGAGAAATGAAGCTTTCAGGGATGGGTCTATAGGCTAAAGTATGTCCCGAGAAGGTATTTTGAAGTACTTACCTCCACTCCTTCTCCCTCTAGAGGGTCCTTAAATGTATCTACATGACAGGTCACATAGCCCTTACAGCTATATGACCTATTGAATTTTTGACAAAACATTATTTCACCTTAATTTTCAGTTATCAGTTTCTTTCCCTCTGGTTTTAGCTCTGAAAATGCAATTTCAGTTATTTGAGCAGAATTATAAGCCGTATCAAAAGTTTTTTTTTTCAAAATTTAGGAAATGTATTTGCATATCCCTGAAAGCTTATAAATTGATATTGACCAACTTTGTGAAGCTAAAAACAATTTTGTACTTCATTTAAGCAGAAGATCTATTTTGCAAGGTTTCACTTTTATAACACACATATTTTTAAGGTTTATCAAAGGCCAGGACCCTCTACAGGGAGGAGTGGAGGTAGGTACTTCAAAATACCTTCCCGGGACATACTTAAGCCTGTAGACATATCCCTGAAAGTTTCGTTTTCCTAACCTAATCCCTTTCCAAGATAGCCAAAAGTAGCTAAAATAGAATTTTACCAAAGAAGTGGCATCGCTATTTTCCGTCATCGGGCTCATCTGTTCTTATGCGCCACTACAACAAGTATCACCATTTTCGTATGTAATCGATTGGTCTATAGAAGTCAAATTCAAATGAGCCTTCTCCCAAGATTCTGCAACCACTGGTTTAGCACAATCACACCTGAGAGAAAAAAAAAACAGAATAGGTAGATACACCAATGCTACCCATGCGAAAAAGTTGCCTAGTTTTTCTTATTGTTTGCACAATAAGAAAGTTCCGGCCCGACACCATGTTCGAGTGGTTTCAGGCTATGTTTGAAATTCCTATAATTTTTTTTTTCACAGTAAACTTTTAAGATGAGCCGAAATAGCAGTCACCATCCCTAAATCAGCTTCAAATGGCCATTGTTCCTCACTTGAGACATTCCCGATCAGCATTTTGATTTGGCCATTTTTTGTTCAACATAGTTGAAAGGTCTGGAAATCATGTCTTTGAGGATGATAATCCTCCCCCATAGCCCTCAGGACAAGGGTCGTAAGTTATGCCCTTTGGGCATATACGGTTCTTATAGAAAGTTTAGTCATAGAAGCTTCAAAAAAGGGCTCATTTGATTGGAAATTGAGAAAACTAGCGCCTTTTTTATTAGTAGAAAGTGATCAAAGGGCAAATGCCCCCCCCCCC
This sequence comes from Artemia sinica, assembly GCA_027921565.1. Lineage (NCBI taxonomy): Eukaryota > Metazoa > Arthropoda > Branchiopoda > Anostraca > Artemiidae > Artemia > Artemia sinica. The sequence goes on from JAPEVW010000042.1 coordinate 1,652,753, forward strand.
CAAATCCATAATTTCCCCAAAAACTTCAAATCAAAATTTTGAGATAGCCATTTTGTTCAACGTATCAGAACGGTCTAGAAATTATTTCTTAAGGATAACACAACCCCCAGCCCTCAGGGTAAGGGTTGTAAGTTATGCCCTGGGGACAAATAAGGCTTTTATAGAAATCATGGTCATATAAACTTCTGCGAGGCTCAATGGACTGGTAATCAGACGCTCTAGTGTTCGTCTTAAGAGTCAGAGTGATCGGAGGGCAGCTACCCCCCCCCCCCCCCCCACATACACACTTCGGATTGTCCCTAAATGCATCTAATAGAAATTTTGAGATAGCTATTCTATTCAAAATGTCTAAATATCATATAACAAGGCCTTTGGGGTTGAAACAATACCCAGAGATTAGAGGCAAGGGTTGTAAGCTGTGCTCAGGGGGTATTTAATATTCTTATGGAAGGGATGGTTGTTTAACTTTAGAAGAGGCTCAGTCTTTCTCCCTGAAAAAGACTATGTCAATATAAAACGAACAGAAATTAATTAAAAAAAAACTTTATCACCAAATAAGTTTTTAAAAAAAAGTAAAGAGCTTTATTAAACCAAAATGAACAAAAATAGAATCAAATAATCTAAAAAAGAATACAACTACCACAAATCAGTATCAATAAATAAATGGAACCCAAAACAAACAGAAATTAAGATAAATAAGAGTCAAACTCAATACGAGCAGAAATTAATATGAGTAGGGTTCTAAACCCCAAGATTTATAAAAGCCAGAATATAATTTGTACTTCACTGAATTTTTTTTTTAAACGTTTTCACTTGTCTAACTTTAAGAAATCAAAAATCAATTAAAATTTTAAGGAATAAATATCAGCATATATAGATTAAACTGACAATGTAGATTTTTTTTTCAGTAAATTCATTTGAATTTTTTTCAGTAAAGTATAAATTATATTCTGGCTTTTAGAAAGCTTGGGGCTTAGAACCCTGCTCATATTAATTCCTGCTCGTTTTCAGCTTGACTCTTATTTATTTTAATTTCTGTTTGTTTTGGGTTTCATTTATTTATTAATACTGATTTGTGGTAGTTGTATTCCTGGTAGATTATTTAATTCTATTTTTGTTCATTTTGGTTTAATGGAATTCTTTATTTTTTTAAGAACTTATTTTGTTGAAAAAGTATTTTTAATTAATTTACAAAAAAAGGTGTTTCTCTTATTACGTATTTAAGTAATGACAGGTATTAATTAGTCTTTGCTAGACCACACCTAGGTGTGATCGAACTCCTAGTACATTGCTTCAAGTGATACGTAAGTTCACCAGGTTTTCATAAAAATCCTAGTTTTTTAATCAAATTGCCGATTTTGTAAAACTGATATAAAAGACATAAACCGATTTTGTAACACCATATAAAAGATATGCCCCGATTTTATAAAAGCCTATTTTATAACCTTATGAAATCTTACCCTTCGGAATGCTCATGTATGTCTCTGACTGCTCATGTTCGGACTGTGCTATGTATGTCTCTGCTTATACTGTATTGCCGGACGTGATTGTACTCAAAGAATTCCTTCTTGAGTAGATGGATGTTTTCAGGGACTATTTAATAAATATTTTTGGGGAAAGCTGTGTCCCTAAGGCATTAAAGTAACTGGGAAGATTGGAGGGTCTGGGCCCTCTCCCCGTGCGAAGATATTGAGATTAAAGGTAAAGCCTGAACAGTAGAGAAAAAGAAAAGATAGATATTTGTAAATTTACCTGCTCAAGCAAGTAAGTACATCCTAAAAAATTTGATCAAAAGACACTCCTTACACCTATCTTTCAAGAATATTGTTCGAAAACACATTGAAAGTAAATATGGAAATTTCAATATTTGTGCCACCATATTCACTTTTTGAAGCTAAGGACCCTTTAAGAAAACTTCATGAACTATGGGTACTAACTCTGTAAGTCTATGTTAGATTATACGGTTCTAGGCGTTTACCCTCACGGAAAATCTCCCCTGCGGAAGATACCCCCCCCCCCCTCCGTAGAAAATAAATCCTCGCTGAAAGGAAATTATTCTCAAAATTTTCTCCCTACTAAAAATTCCCCCAGACACCCACCTAGTAAACTCCCTCGCAAAAAATGTCAGTATGTTTTCTACTATCTGTAAGCAATGGACAAACTACAAAACTTAAAAAGGCACTTAAACTTGTACAATGGGGTTCTCTGATTTTTTTTTTTTTTGTAGTTAGGGAGGGAGGTAGGTACCTCAAAGGGTCCATTTTAACGGCAAAGTGTCCCAGCTCACATTAGGCCATCAGGTAAATTCATAATTAGTTCTAAGGGAGAGACGAGGGGAGGTAGAAATTGATGTATAATCCCCAGGGCCGTAACCAGGATTTTGTTTTTAAGGGGAGGGGAAGGGGGGGGGGGCACAAAAGAAACTTTAAAAAACGCATCAAAAATGTGAAATTGATATCTACTCCCTTATGATTTCTAGGAATATTTCTGGTCTACGCTGTTACTATGAAAGCAAAAAGTAACATTAAACCCCAAAATGTTCTAGTCCTTGTTTTCTAATTAGAAAACAATTTTCTAATCCTGTGAGTTCTAGTCCTTTTTTCTAGTTAGAAAGTGGTAAGAGACCATTCAGCCGCGAGGGGTATTTTCCGAGAGGGTATTTTCCATAGGGATGGGGTATTTTCCGGGGGGGGGGGGTATTTTCTAGAGGGGGGTATTTTCTAGGAAGGGGGGGGGTAATCACCGGCCACCGGTTATACATATTCTTACAAAAAGACAGCAATATCAACTAAGAAGGAAAAGACAGACGAGGCAAACTTTAAATCATGAAAGCTTTTCTTATAATACTGCTAGATACCGAGGTTCTATAAGGCAGAGCCATCATTATTTCTACTTTTGACAGTGGAGCGGGTTCAAGAGCGCTAAATACATATGAAGGATATTAAAGATTCCAGGGATTCTGGATTTTATGAAGTGGCTGTTTATTCTAGAATCTTTTCTTCAATTTTCCGTGAAGTGGGAATCCTTCTGAGCCATGTCTGCAGCGAAAATGCCTCCCTCCATCTTTATATAGGTATGAAGGCTGGTAATCTAATAATCTGAGGATATATTGGAGGATGTTATAGGGAAATAGCGCCGAAACGAATTATAGTCGGTTTCACTTCTGCTTCCGGTGAATGAGTTTCTTCAATAGCACATGCTTTAACTAGATGTTAAAACCTATGCTATCTCAAACTGCGTCTTAAAATCAAAATGTTATTTAAAAAAATTTACAAATGTAAAACAAAATCCGTCTTGCTAATGGGTTTCTCGAATTTGTCTGCCGTCTAATTCCTTTTAGATGACTTTGGAAACTAAAGAAACAAAAATAAACGTTTCATCTCAAGAAAAGTAGCCTATATGAAATAAATAAAACATATACTGTAAACGTGTAGCAATAATTTTTGTTTAAAAAATAACACCTATACTTCATAGTTCTAAGTTGAGGTAGATGTTGTTTAGTTTTTCCTCAGTGTCCTCACATAAGTTGGCTTAAAACACGCCAGAGAAATAAGATAAACGTTAGTTAGGAAACTACTTTAAATGTCTCATCCTTATAAGTAGAAAATAAAAGTTCAATTAGCCTCTTAGAAAAGAGAGACTAAAAATATATTTCTAACACTTCAATGTTAAATCCCATTGGATTTTTGTAACATATTTTGATATCAGCTAATCAAAGCGTTTCCTTTTTAAAACCTGATTGGTGAATGTTAAACAGAGAACTTGCATAAATGGCTTTGTTTTTATTTCAAGCCAGTAAAAAACCTGATTGGTTATTTTTTACGAAATCTTAAGCCAGTAAGAAGGACAAAAATCTTTTGAGCCACAACATTCTTACAAGTAAATTTGCTGTTTCTCTGGGATCTTCACTAAAGGTAACCTAAAACACATAAGAGAAATAAGGCAAACATTAATTTTGGAGCTTTTCTAATGTTTCACCACCGCAAGTGGCAAATCAATTTGTTGTGGAAATAACAGAATAGGCAAAAAATGATCTGTAGTAGAAACAGAATGGAACATACAAATTTAAAGTTAAAAAAAAAAAAAATCTGATTCCTGCTTTACCTTTGAATCTGCGTTTATGTTTGCAGCATTTTCCAACCATTAAAGATCTTTTGTAATTTCTATTTCCGATGTTTCAATGACTTCATGCATAAGTTTTATATTTTTAGCAACAAGAACACCAAATTCTTTCTTTTTTTCGGTCTTGACCAATTTTGGTAAAAGCTAAAACTTTGCTTAAAAAAAAGTGTCAAATTTAATTCGGATCTGTAATCACAAGCTCAGAAACAAGTTAAGTATAGCTGTTAAATTATGTTTACGTAAAATATTTCTGCAGGAAGTGTAAATTAGTTAAGTATAGCTGTAAAATATGTTTTTCTGCAGGAAGTAGTTTGTATTTTACATAAAAGAAAATGAAGTTTTCCTCCTTCCATCCCCCTTTCACTCTTACTTCTCTCTCCCTCAAGCTCACTCATTCTTTGAATTTCTTAGGGTAGTACGAGGGGTTTTTCGTGACATTCATTATTCAAGTAAATCTCTGATAAAACACCTTGATCACTTCACAATAATCGCGCATAGAACACCGGTTGATGTTTTTTTTTTTTTTTTTTTTTTTTTTTTTTTTTTTTTTTTTTTTTTTTTTTTTTTACTAATATGAAGCATAATTTTAAGAAAAAACTTCACACTACTGTCATTTATTTTTTTGTCGAAAGTTTACCGAAGACTAAACCATTAATCTTCTTAATTTCTAATGTTCACAGTCCACTAAATCTTGTAGCCATATGCAGGCTGCTTATAAATAAAAATATTTTTTTTTTTTTTAAGGAGGGCAAGTGCACCCATATCCCCCTTAGAATCCAAATTGGGGGAAAAAGAAACAAATTCTCAAAATCAACCTAAAGTGCACCCATATCCCCCTTAGAATCCAAATTGGGGAAAAAGAAACAAATTCTCAAAATGGCAAAATAATTAAAATTTTCCAATCCCCCTCCCCCCATAAATATAGTTTTCCATCCTCACATATCTAAAAAGGCGTTTCCACTTGTTTTTAAAAGAACATTTAAGTATGTTAATTTGATCGCCCGAAAATATATACATTAAATATTTTCCTTTTGTTGCAGCTATACAGTTACAACAGCTAGAGATTCGTCACTCATCTCCCTGTTTCTGGAAGAAGCCAAATATCTCATAAATTTCATAGATGAGGTCATAACTGTACAACACAGTAAGTCTTAATTTCACTTTCAAGTTTGCAGACTCACCTTAGACTCTGGTTTTCATCACGAGAACGGTTGCAACACCATAAGCAATTGATGCCACCACTGTCAAGGCTATAAGCTATCTAATTAAATTTAGTCCTGGCAATTGTTGCCCTCCATAATGGTTTCAAGATCACTCCTAGGGATCATTTCCTAGGGATCACTTCCTAGGGATCACTTCTAGGGATCCATATGAAAATAATCCATAAACAAGCTTTTTGGTAATCATAGAAGCCAGTATGTGCAACTTGGGGCAACGAGTTATTCTCTTTGGCTCTACTTAGATGTTGGTATTTCCTTTGAAGGGGGGGGGGGGCAGTATTTATATAAGACTGACATATTCGTCACGTAAGGGCGTTTTTGAAGCACTGGCTGAGTTTTGGGGACTGACGTGAAAGTGTACCTTACAGCTCAAGCTTCCAAATGGTCAAGAGAAGATGGATTATTGGAGCCATATCTAAGAGAGGACTTGATTTAAGGAATTTCAGAGAAGGGCCCAGGTCAGAAAAAAAGGGATACGCTTATGAAAAATATCGGCAATCATGGGGAAAATCTTTAAAGCGTTAAATTCCATGGGGAGGAAGTGTGAATGCAATAAAAGGTAATGTGTGACTCATTTCGCCAAACACGTATTTGTACCTTATACTCTTAGCCTAAGCATTTTTATCGATTCGTTCTCTTGTTTTCCATATCTTAACTCCCAACAATGTGCATGTGTTTGGTGTAGTACAATGGTACAAAATAGCTTTTTCTGCACAATCTTTTGCATAGGATAAGATGGCTCCACTTTATTCAACTGATCAGACCAAAAGAGATCCAAGATAATAAAAAACCTTACAAGACCCAACGGCTCAAACCAACAATGTGCTTGCCTTTAAAAACAAATCTGGTTTATTTGTCTTGGTGTAGTTACAAGGTCACCAACCAAGGCCGTACCCAGAGGGGAGGGGGTCTAGGGGGTTTTGACCCCCCCCCCCCTCTCCCCGAAATGTTAGTCTCACTCGTAAAAACGTAACAAAAATGGATATAAACAAATTTTGTATGCGTTTTTTTGAGTTTTTTTTTGTGTGTCAAACTCCCCTCCCCTGAAATTTTTTTTTGGCGTAAAACCCCCTCCGAAAAAAAAATCCTGGGTACGGCCTTGTCACGAACCAAAGCTTGAATCCTACATAGATCAGTCCGCTTCTCTACGAAGATTTTAGTAGGATCAAGCAGTTAAGATAACAGTATTAATGAATCACGACTTTGGGTAAAGTGAAAAAATTTAAGTGATGAGAGTTGTTTTCCAGCATATAGTTGAAGATTTTGCTCAATCATCACTTAAAATTCCAGCAAGAACAATTTTTGTGCGGTTACTAGTCATTCATTAGTCCCTATTATAATATCGTATACTATATACCGGATGTATGTATTTACGCACACTGGAATTATTGGGATAGAAAAGCATATTAGGGACTTAGACTAACGATGGGACTTTTTTTGTATTAGGTTTGGAATATTATATTTTATAACTTGAGGCTGTTTATTGCTTGAAGTCATGCACATTTTCGATATTTTGAACTTATTATATTATTTTGGTGTATATGATCACTCTTAAAATGGCACTGCCCATGACGATACATTTTCATCCTAAAATTTAATAACATTTAAAATAAAATACATTTGTTAAAAGTTTAAGCGATGTGGCAGAAAATAGTATCTTAGTGTGATGAGATCCAGATCACTGTCAGTGAGGCTTTAAAAATTTTTGAAAATAGCACCTTTTCCCCTGTGATGGCACTCTTTGGTGATAAAGTAGTACATGATTTGACACCACGGGATACACACTCATTCTATTTTATTCCTTACTTTTTAAGTTTTTAACTAAAGAGGAATAGGCAAACTTTTCTTGTTTTAGTAAGGAAAGATTTCTACCTGTCAAATCAAGTTATGGAATCAAGAACTTTCATTTCTTAACTTCGTTCAATAGAAAACAAACCATTCTTTAACGACTTGACTTAAAGCTCTAGCTCGGCAGCGTCGCCAGCGTAGAGGGAACCAAACGTCAGCGCCATTAGTCGTCTCCAGAGTGGCCTGTTTTGGGCCAGGGTAGGAGCTTCACTGGGGTCAATGCCCCAACCCGTGAGTCGATCGCTGATAATATCCGCCCATCTCATACGTGGTCTACCTCTGGGGCGTTTCCATCCGTTTGCAGTTGGATCGAAGTCAAATATAACTCGGGCAGGTGTTTCAGTGGGTAGGCGAAGTAAATGACCGTACCAACGCAGCGAGCGGGACTCAAGCTGTTCCGACAGGGGTGGTAATTTAAAGGTAATTGGGGTGGTAATTTATTATTCTTTAATAAAACAAGAAAATTTTGCCCATTCCTTTTTAGTTAATTAAAGCTAAAAAAGTTCCCTAGTAAAGCGTAGAAAGTGAGAAAGAAAGCGGAATGAGGATTTCTGAATAAAAGGGGGTCCCTGACCCTGACGGGGTATCCGATGACTCTTCAAAGATATCGAGAACCTGAATAAGGGTAAAGGTTGTTTGGCTTGGTTCATATCATTCTTTTCTGTCGGCAAATAACTATTTTTATTTTCATTGTAGTATTCTATAGATCAGTCTTAAGCTCAAACCGATTTTGTTGGAACTGCAGTCTGATATGGATCGAACTTTGAGTTCTGATATGGATCGTTGAGTCAATCAGCGAAACAACGGGTCGTTCAGTGGATCACCAAAATTATATTTTATGAATAAGAACTAGCTAAAGGTTTATTTCTTTGGCTGTTTTTGTGCTTTTTTTAGTTTCAGTCGCTACTGTAAAAGGACAAATAAGAGGTTTTGTTCACAAGATTGTTGTCTAATTCATTTATAAGTAAAAGGAAAGAGTATTTTTGGTCAATTATATTTGCTTGTGGCACTACAGCAGCAGGGTCGAACCCGGTGACAAAAAAATCACTAGATTTTAGTGATTTCCTGTTGATTTAGTGATTTTATTCAATAACCTAGTGATTTATGTGCAAATTTAGTGATTTTTTTGTATAGGCAATATAAAGAATCACTAGAAATAGTGATAAAACACCAAGGGTGGCAATCCTGTATAGCAGTCATTGAATAGGCTGTTTTGTTTCTTCGGTTATCGGTCTACAAGAATTCGACTTTAATCCTCAACATATCAGTTTGAAACTCCGATCAAATTTTGTTTGGATGTCTTGTCGGGATCTCAAGTCAACTTGAACCCTCGACATACCAGACTAGAGCTTCGAACAGGTTTTGTTGAGATTTCTGTTTTGGCATTCTAATGCGGATTGATTGTTGCTTCAAAAATCATATACAAAATCCTAAAATCCATAATTAAATCCTATGCTTAAAGATTATAATCTTGATTGTGGTGTTGTTCCTTTCTTTTATTGTGGGAAATTTATTTCCGTTTAGTAATAGCCATATCACCACGTGGGTAGTGCCCCCCTCCCCCCGAAATTTTGTCTAACTCGTAAAAACATAATAAAATGCAAATAGAGAAAACCTTATGCTGTTTTAAAGCTTTTTTTTTGTAAATACCCCCGTTTTCAAAAAGCTAACCCGTTTTCATTCTCATGTTTCAGGATTTGATCAATCGAACAAACTAGCAAATGAGACAATAAGGCTGAAACGAGGAAAGCGACAAGCAGGTGACCCGACGGAAGAAACTTTCGCGCCTTACGTTGGTGCGATTTTCTACACATTTCCAATTTTACAATTCAGCATTCCTTTTGGAGGCCCAGTAAAACTCCTAGGAATTAGCTTGTATGAAAACTGAGCATAGTTTAGTTTTAAATCGTTCAAAATTTTTGTAATTAATTTTGCTACTGCAAATAGTAATATTCATGAGGAGCAGAAAAAAAAAATAAAATATCTAAGGAAAAAGCAAAGAAATGATAGAAGAAGCGTCAAACACTTGACCTGAGCGAGGACTATAGATCAGAAACAAAATAGAGGCCAAATCTCTGCGAAATTTATTGGTCAGGTTTCACCGTTAACCTGGTGACATGCTAATTTTTAAATATGAAGACAGAATAAATAGCGAAAACTAGCAAGAATCAGAAACAAAATGACCTCTATTCTGTTTTCTATCTCTACGGCAAAAACAACTGCAGTAACTGTGCAACTGAAATTAGTTTAGTTTTTTCTTCCTGTTCTTCTACGTATTTCCAATTTAAAAATTAAGTAACGCTTCTGGAGGCCTAGTAGGAACCAGCCTGTATCAAAATTGAATTAATTAGCTTTGAATAAATTGTTTCATAGCAATTTTGCCTCTGCAAATGGTAATATTTTTCAGGACTAAATAGAAAATCAAAGAAGAATACCGGAGGAAAAGCAAAGAAGCGACATAGCAAACGTCAAACACCTGACTCGAGCGAGGATAATTACAGTGGTTGTAGAGCAGAAATTATTTTTGTCTTTCCAGTAATCCAGTTCAGTCTGCCATTTGGATTTTTCAAACCGTTAAGAAGAATAGAATAGGATTTCTTTCAATATCACATATTGCAGTATTAAGTATTAAAATTTGTCAAAAGGAGAGCAAAGCTCAAACAAATGGCTCAAGTGGTTAGAGCAGATATCCTGATAAAAATCGTCCTCGGTATTAAGAAGAGTCGTAAATTAACTGTCGGTACCGAATTGGATGGGCATGATGAAAAAAACTATCAAAAGAACCTAACAGGGTGCGGCAAATACAGAAAACCCAAAACGACAAGGCATCGAGACTTTGCATCTTCGCCAGTGAGCCATTTATCAGATTGTCAGGCAAAATTTTTAGAGGAGCTTCAATGGATTCCTTCCTAAATTATCTATGACCATCTTTTTCAACAATTTTAAAGTTCATAAGCAAAGTCTCCAACGTCCTTAAGCGACTTACTCTTACTTACCAATTTACTTAAATTACAGACATTATTCTGTGACAAGAGATACGAAAAGTCAATAAGAGTTCGAGGGTAAAACTCGAAGGAATTATATTACCGTATGTTATACACAATAAATAATATTCATCTACATTGTGTTATTATACAACGACATTAAATAATGTAACAATAATATCTATAATTAATGATATAGTTTGAAAAAGGTCAACTAGAGTTCGAGGTTAAAATGGTCAGAGTAGCTTTAGTGTATAACGCTATTTAATAATTTAACAATAATATCTACAATTAATACTATAGTTTGAAAAAGGTCATCCAGAGCTCGAGGTTAAAACGGTCAGAGTAGCTTTGACTACAGAGGTTAAACACGAGAAGTTGGCTTGAGTTCAGCCATAGTTAACTAAACTCCGATAACAGAACATACTCTAAAACTAAATATAGAGTCATCGAATGTTCTGATCTCTTAAGCTTATCATTAATTTCGATAGCTGCTAGAATTAAGTAATTCAACTTTACGTCAAGTTTATTAGAGGCCAAGTTTCATGACATTGATGAAAGTGACAAGTTCGGAATAATTTCTTATGTTCTGCTTATTTCAAATACAATTTTTTTTTTGGTAAAGCCGTAAATAAGCCCTTTTTAATAAACCTGTCTTAAATACAAGCCAAGCTAATTTAATATACTCAGAGTTAATTAAATTTTGTACCAGTAGCGAAACTAATTGAACTTTAAATGCTGAATTGATCTCAATAAAATTGTTAGTGTTAAGAGTTTTTAAGTGAAGAGCAAAGCATTTATCGTTTTTGTCCTCCTGAGGAATACTATATCTATACAGACAACACATCCCAAAAATGCTGAAGATCCCTGTTTTCTGGCTATCCCATAATATATGACACAGATAATTTTAAGCTTGTGTCAAATGTCAGGTGATTATTTATAATTTGGGGCAATTTTTCTTGCCACGACGGCAATGGCAACACTGTCTTTCAGAACTAAGGAAAAAATAATAAATAAGTTTTACCGAGAAAATTGTTATTTAACTCGTTATGACATGAATAGATGTAGACAAAAGCAAAATTTTCAAAATTTTGAAACCTATGTTTATTTTTTGGCTCCCAATGTGTAATATCAATAATGTTAATATCAGAATGTAAATTGCTAATCATAGCTACGACCCAGTCACGTACACAAGGAGGTGAAGGGTCTGGGGTCGTGCACCCTCCCTAAAATCTCAATATCTTTTTTTCTTCATGATTTCTCTCACGTTTTCTCCACAATTTGTCTATTCTCAAAAAAAAAAGCAAATATTTATGTCACTTTTTACGAACTGCACACAAATGGAAAGAATAATACCTTACTCATCAGCACTAGACAGCAATAATGCACGTGGTAAACTGAAGAAAAAAAGGCGTACAAAAATTTGTGTTGTTTTTTAAGTGAAGAGCAAACCATTTATCATTTTGGAGGAATTTCAAATATACGCAAAATTATATACGCCATACAGTTTAGTTGAATAACGTAGAATCACCATGTAGTGATATCATCGTACTAGGCTGAACCATCACCTCCCCCCCCTCTGGAAGTGAAAAAAGGACCGAATACACATACCTATTTACTATATGTATAGTTGAATGGCATAGGTGAATCACCACATAGGTGGATCAAAAATCGAAATCCTGGATATTGTTCTGTCAACAATACTACATCAGACCTGACAAAACATACTACATATTTGCTTTTATTTTCAATATGTTCATTTTTCGTGTCACATTGTCAAATAAGTCTTTGAATTTGGCTAGTTGACTTTTGTATCAGTACCGAAGCCCAGTGAACATTAAATGCTGAGTTGATCTTGATAAAAACGGTTAGTGTGGGAGACATTTTAGTATAAACTCAAAATTTTAGTAAAAATTATTTTCATCCTGCCGATGAATAGTATTTAGAAACGAAATTATATATGCAGCACGTTATCTCATGTAATCATGAAGAATCACTATACAGCTTCATCGAATGACCCTATAATTTCGTAGAATCTAGACTGTGTAATATCACACGGAGAATCGAAGATTTTCCATTAACTCAGCACAGAGTCAATAAGAGGACAGGCATACCACAAAAAAAAAAAAAAAAAAAAAAAAAAAAAAAAAAAAAAAAAAAAAAAAAAAAAAAAAAAAAAAAAAAAAAAAAAAAAAAAAAAAAAAAACGAGCACATACTCTTTTGTCTTGGCTCAAACAAGCTTTCTTCATAAGTATTTTCGGAGGGAAAATATTTTACCTCCTCCCTCAAACATAAAATTGCATGTCCCCTAGATCCTCCATCCCGTTTTAAATTCTTCCTTTGGTATCAAATTTATACCCCCCCCCTCTCATGAGACAACACAGGATAAACTCTCTTGTAAATGACCGAAAACCAACTACATACTAAATATAATCGGAAACCAAATATAACTTTTCGTAAAAGTTTCAACCTGATTCCCCAGCCATCAATTAAACAGGGTACACTCTCTTTTAATGATTAAAAAAAAACGGGATTTCAGTTACAAAAGTTCTCTGGAAAAACATTGACTTCAACTACTCGTTATATAATCTCACGTGATTGGCTAGGTCTTATAATCCTTTTACAGTTATATTAAGGAAGATTTTGGTAGCAACCGGTGAGTTTTGATTCAGGTTAGTTGAACATTAGAGTTAATCGCAAATCTGATTAAAGTAATTAGTCCTGAAAAATTACTCATGTGATTCTTTTTCCAAATGTGATTTTTAGCAGAACATAAACACTCAGGCGTTAACACAAAGACTAATTTACTGGACAAATTTACATGATTAGCCCCCTTCAGGGAACTCTCTTTCAAGGAAAATTTGATATTGATTGTTTTCAAACGTTGGCTTTAATCATATTTTTATTTTTAAGTTATGATTTCAGAAACCCAAAGTGAAAAAAAGGGAAAAATTAGATTTCAGCAAGAGACAAATGCAATGGACAGGGGGAGGCGGGCTGAACCCTCCTACGCTTTACTTTAAATTTCAAACTACGTTCTGAGTAGTTCCGGATTCAGTGGGGAGGACTACAACACTCCATAAACTAATTTGATACAGTTTTTACTTGTATTTATAAGAATAAGTAAAAAAAAGAAGAAAAAATTTATATATATAAAAAAAAAAAATCAAAACTGAGACCCAAATAAAGATTTTATAGCTAAAAAAAAATTTTTTTCTTACAAAATGTCAATAAATAATCGCTTCCACAAAAAGTAACGCTAGTAGGCGTACTATCCGTCTGGATTCAAAAAACTTGAGAGGGTTCCTCATTATATTTAATATTAGATTCGGTAAAACACCATAGTAACAACTATATGAATATATTGGAAGTTGTTAATAACATACAACTCTTTTCAAACATCTCAAACAAATAGGAACACGCCTTTTAAGAGAAAAATAGCAATAAAAACACAACTGCGAAAGAATTAAACCATATTTTCGTGGGTCCTAAATAACCAGCAACGTGTGCATTCACATCTTGTTAGTTTATATGAAAAACCAATTTCAAATCAACCAGCTCGCGATTGGAATGTAGCCAAGAAATAAACATATTTATTCGATTTGCTTCACTTGGATTGCATAGTCTTCCCACTGTTTCACAAGCTAAAAAAGCAAGAATTTTAGACGTTAGGAGAGAGAGGGAGAGAGAGAGAAAGAGAGAGAGAGAGAGAGAGAGAGAGAGAGAGAGAGAGAGAGAGAGAGAGAGAGCAGAGAGAGAGAGAGAGAGAGAGAGAGAGAGAGAGAGAGAGAGAGAGAGAGAGAGAGAGAGAGAGAGAGAGAGAGAGAGAGAGAGAGAGAGAGAGAGAGAGAGAGAGAGAGAGAGAGAGAGAGAGAGAGAGAGAGAGAGAGAGAGAGAGAGAGAGAGAGAGAGAGAGAGAGAGAGAGAGAGAGAGAGAGAGAGAGAGAGAGAGAGAGAGAGAGAGAGAGAGAGAGAGAGAGAGAGAGAGAGAGAGAAAGTGACATTGGTATATTATCGGGCTTGTACAGTATACTCCAGAAATACTATAATATCCATGGATACACAAATTAAATAATGCTTTAAGACAAAAATAAATTCCAAAAATTAAACGTAACATAAATATGCTTCCAAACTGCATGAAAGATAGTTTCAAAAAATAGATAGATGTGATCACACATCTCAATGTTTCAGGCAATAGTTCTAAGCACTCCGCGGGCTAAGAAATCTGAGGCAGTTTTAGCGGGTTGACAGAGGGAGCATTTGCCGAGGGTGCAGAAATTTTAGGGGCGCATAATTTTAAATAAATAATCTAACGTTTATAATGATTTTGTAATTTTTGAAATTCTATTTTTATTAAAATAAAATAGAGGGCGCAGTTAGTAAATAAAAATAATTAATAAATAGCTAATTAATTAATAAAATAAAAATTAACTAAAAGGAAAATCATTGAATAATGATAATTAAATAATTTGAATAATAAATTAAAAATAATAAAAAAATAAATTATCAATTAATAAATTGAAAACAATTTTGTTAATAAATAAAAATTTGGTTGAAATTTTGCGCGGAAATTTTGTGGGAGACATGGGGGAGGGGGGCGGAAGGCGCTAATCAAGATTTAGCCCGGGTGCAAGAGAGGCTAGAACCGCCACTACTTTCAATTCTAGCAATGTAACATTGGATAACAGTTACGAAAACATTAACAAATCACTGAGATATCACGGAATTTAATATATCAAACATAAACTTTGCCTTTCAAGAGATAAAAAAGATAAGTAAATGATATAACATAAATCTTCTAAGTTGAACAGAAGCTATAACCCAAGATTCCCAACCGTATGAACACGAATCACAGAATTTCGCAGAACATACAGTAGCTCAACATCAACACTAAAAGTATAGGACCAAATTAAAACTCTGGATGGGCTGATGGACCATATAATAGCCGTAAGACACAGAGCTTTCTTGAGGCGATACGGTGTTTTAAAGGTAAAAACTTTAAAAAAACTCCATTACAAACTTTTTTAGTTTGTGCGGCCAAACTATTTAGAAATGATCGGGCAGTCTTGCCATGACTTGCAGAGGTTGGAGAGAAGTGATCCAAATAAACGACAGAACACTAAAAGCCGACATCTAAAATTTGCGGAAATCTCAACTTCTCGCGTTTTGTACCAGAGATTTAGTTTTAATGAAACTTGCAGTATCAGAAAGTGTGACTTTTGTTTTTTTGATTAAATGGAGCAGAAATTTCATTTTTAGTTTAGGAAAAGGCAACTTCTAAAAAGATCCAGCATAGCTGGTAAGAAAACACTAAAATCGGCTGAAATGAATTAACATTTGAACAATTTGGTCACTGTGGGATTTCCCTGTGGTGTCACTCACTCTGATTGACAAGCTCGTCGATAAAAGGGAATTAAAATTTCATTGTCTTTTCAGTCAAATTTCAAAGTCAAACCACAAATTATTAACGTCTCTTGATGATAGCTACCCCCAAAGAAGAATTTGTAAATAGGCCCTTCTTCTTTGTAACAATCAGCCGACGACGAGGCTCGCAAAATGATTTTTAAGCACCGTACTATCTTAAAAAACCAATACATTCTTGCCAACTTTGAACGAATACACTCTTTGTGCTTATAAAACCATCTTTAGTTATTTTTCGAATGGTAAAATGGATTAAATAAAGCCAAACTATAGTTTTTCTTATATAAATACTTATTATGTTACTCTTATTAATTCTTTAATTAATATTCATTTTTAATTAATTTGCATTGTTCTTTTATTTATTTTTTAAAGATCATCATTTAATAAACCAGTCATTTTTTTTTAATAAAATTAATCATCCAACAGTTATTATTATTATGTAATGCATTAATAAAAATTCTATGTACGATATTATTTATATAGAACACTAACCTAATTGAAATTGAAGTGTGCATCAGAATTTCTCAAGACAGTCAAAAGCAATCCGCAGTATCGAACATTCATACTAGCTTTCTCTATAAGCTTCACGATTTGTAAGATTTTTTCTTTCTTAAATTTTCATATACCTCAATGTAATCTGTCAATTCTTTGTGGTCTTTATAGATCTACTTATAAATCCAAAATACTTCGAGCATCGAATTGTTAAGATTGACAGGTTTCTAGAAACAATAAAGTTTCTTACTACCTTCAAACGAAAGCATTCAGTATGTTCAGAAAACACTTCAAAGTGTCATAACCTATAAACAATTAAAATGGAAACGAAACGCAAAATCGTTATCAAAATTGCGTTTTTTTAGAGTTTCGTTTACTTTAGGGCCGAATCGCTCCTTACTTACCGATCATTACCACGAACCGTTTGAAAGGTATCTCAGAGAAGGTATCCCAGAGAAGGTATCTCAGAGAAGGTATCTCAGAGAAGTCCAATAACAATATTTGAATAGCACCAAATCGCATTTGTTGAAGCAATAATATTATACAGAAGAACTAACCCGTTTATCTAACAAAATCAACAATTCAAACATAAAAAGGAAATCGCCCCAGAAAACTTCCTCCTGAAAACTGACTCTGGAAAAACTCAATTCCAAAAAACTAACCCCGGGGAAAACTAATCCTTGAGAAAAACTCGGCCCGTAAGGATGTTTTTCCACACAGGGAAAAATCACTGTGAGGAAACCCATCACTTGTCCATAAAATTGTCCACCCTAGCTTGCCTCCTAAAAATAACTGGAATCCCCAGACTGTCGTCTCCTGTGGAAAATTTTGGTTGGACAACCCCTAATGACCCCCTCCTAACTTTCTTCGGCCGCCTCTTCAGTATGAAGCGAACAGGAAAAAATTGTATTTGTCAATTTTTTTTTAAAATAGTCCAAAATTTATATCTAAGAATTTGATCTTTTATCAGGGAAAAATCGTTCCAAGGTGGTCTTGATTCGTCTATAGTGAGAGCAAACCTGAAAGAAATTGATTACCATAGGACAATAATTTCGATTCGGCGAAAAGACATTATTGTGATTTTTTTTTTTTTTTTTTTTTTTTTTTTTTTTCTTTTTTTTTTTTACTATAGATAGCTTTTACGTAGGACTTTATAAGGGTCCCTTAAATCAGAGGGTGGATCAAAACAGGGATGATTTCTAAACGATGAAATGATAAAAAACAAAACAACTAACCTTTTGCTGAGATTCTAACAAAGCTTCAAGATAGGATATAAATGCGTGCTTGAAATCTTTAATGCGAGATAGCTCAAAACGGTCGAATTCCTGCTTGATTGTGCGTGAAATAGCTTCAAACTCTTCACGCGCTCGCTCAACTTTTACTTCCCACTAGAAAGAAAACGCCATTTTGGAAAATTATTCTAAGATGATAGAAATCATGACGAAAGCAAGAGGAAAAGCTAGATATTCTTTTTCTTCTTCTATAACACAAGCTTCTTCTTTTTTTCTATTTTTTCTTTACCATATGAGACAAATCTAGGACTTGTCATGAACTGCAGGTTAATTTTTCATAAAGAGACAGAACGCTTGTTTTACTAAAATGAGGCTTCATCTATTCACTCATAGTAAATTTTGTTTCTTAGTTTCAAATTATTATATGACTTTATTTCTCCCTTTGTTAGGTTTTACTAAATATCTACACTTTTTCTTGAATATTTTTTTTTGGAATGAATCGACTTCAAAAACTCCAGAAATAAAATTAAAACTATATAAAAGGATATAACTCAGATTAATACTGAAGTGGAAACAACAAACAAGCCCTATGCACATTTCTTCTTATAGTTCACTTCCTAAACCCATCCTTTCAATCTAAAATAGGCCCTGATTATTAATAAACTTCCAACAAACGTAACGTCAATAATGATCAAATTTTATTTGATAAAAATATATCATTTTATTTTAACATGCAAAGTGCCAAGAGACGAACGAGCAGTTCATTACTATCACAACATGGGGGGCACAAGTAAGAACAAAACCTTCCAGGTTACTTGCTTTTTTCTCTAGTCAAAACAGATTAACGTTTTGATGCCGTAAAGTCTTTTATATAAGCCCGAGCGACAATAAGGTCTCAAAGATGTAGGACTTCAAATATCAAGTTTTGCAATACACGTATTTCCTGATCCCCTAAAACTGTATTTCACCTTCATAACTTTTTCACCCTATCCCAAATATTATTCATTTCCCCTTACTCTTGTTTCATTTATAACCATCCAAATCAAGTTTAGTTCATGCATAAACCACGATCCTTTAAAACAATTTTTTACTAGGCCTGCCTACGACCCTTACTCGTATAACTATGTGCAGCTTTTACTAGCAAACGCTCAGAAAGACTTACAGCCCTTTCCCGGAACTTCACTATTTTTACTGCTCTGCTCTGCCTATCTTAAAGGATGACAGCCCTAAATTGTTGCACAAAACTGGACAAGACAACAGTGCACAACAAATTTAAAAAATTGAAATATGACACTGAACAGAGCCAGTGGCTTTAGAGCCATTGCTGGCGCATAGGGTGTCAAATCGACAATTCAGTTGCTGGTTCTTTTTTTTAAGATCCCTGGGTCCTGTATTGCCAAGCAGGATATCAATCCACTACGAAAAGGGTGAAAACAGAATTATGAGGGATAAACTAGTTATTCCCAGACAAGAGTTGACGTCAACATTTTTAACCCGATGTGGCTAAATATAAATATTCTTATGTATAAACGACATGCAATTCGCAGAGAAACGGACTGCTTGTCGCGAAAATGTATCCTATTGTTGCGGAAACCTTAATTTTCGTTTCAAAACGTATTTGAATAACTCTAGGGGAAAGCCGGGGAAAGTTTTACCACCAATATAATTTTCATTTTATTTTGAAAGAGATTTTAAAATCAGGATTTTGACTTGCGAACTCAAGAAGTATATGAAAATACTATAAACATTTCGAGTGCGTCCTTTAAGCGGCTTCATTTAGAAGCCGCTTAAAGTACTATGCAAAGACTTTTGGGACAAAAAGAAACATAACTATTTTGGTTACAGTTGTTTCTCTTTTTCAATTAAATTGAATAGAATTAAACCTAATTTCAGCTTGCTCAAAAGATTTCTAGTCTTGATGAGCAACGCAGCATAATCAATGGCACTTCTAGTTTTTAGCACCCCTACCCCCCGCTAGAGAATCCGTCAATATTTTCATTCTGTTTTTTAGGATCCAATTAAATTCAGCGACAAACACCAGATCCTGCGACGAAAATATGGCATGCTAGAAAAAATGTCGATTTCATCTTACCTTGAGTAAGCAATTCCCCTTCAATTTTACCTTTAATTCCTTGTTTCCCTTAATTTTGATGTCCTATTTTTCTTTTAAACTGAGTTCCCTAAAGCAGTCTAGAAAGTCAGTCTAGAAAACTCAATATATTTGCTTTATATTTTTTATGATCCAATTAAATATAGCCAGAAAACAACCATGATTTCCCTTCAATTTCAGTTTTTGAGGTCATGCTTAAACGCCTGACTGCTCCAAAAAAAAAAAAAAAAAAAAAAAAATATGGAAAAAAAAAAGAAAAAAGAAAAAAGAAAAGCTCTAAATTATCTAGATTATCCAGACCGTGAATGAGTTTTTCACATTTACCATAGGGGCACTACACTCGTAAACATTTTCCTTTTTTTTGTCTTATGTCGGCAATCAGCTTTGGAAATATATTTTGATTGAAAACACAATCTACATATCGTAGTCTTCGCGGGCTCACCTCCTCGGATTACTTTAAGGTGAATTCAGTTGAATTTCCTCCCATAAGCAATTTATTCAGTTTGGGTCGAATGTTGCAAGCCCCCAAAAATTCTAAAAATTTAGTTAAAAATATATTTCCAAAAAGGAAAAACCCGTATCTTAGTTAAACCTAAGAAACGCTTGTAGAAATAGGTAAAACATTTCTTAAAAATCATGTTCTGTTTTTGTCCGCCTACAAGTATTTACGAAAAAAATTCCCATTACTCATGGCCAACTCCCCTAAAGTTTCATCGCCAAACATGGCCATGAAACTATCATGGCCAAAAATTGCCAAAGTTTCATGGCCAACTCCTTTATTTTCATGGTCAATTCCCCTAAAGTAGGATATTAACTTCCCGTGAAAAGTTTGACACTTTTTACATACACACGGGGACCCTAATATCAAGTCTAAATTTCCAACTAAGATATCATCCGTCTATTGCATCAAACAGTTCGTGGCAACGAACTGTAAGTAAGGAGCGACCCGGCTCAATGGTAACCGAAACTCTAGAAAACGGTATTTTGATACAAATAGATACATCAAAAGAATCACATTTTAATGCTGATTTCAAATATATAAGTTTCATCAAGTTTAATCCTACCCATCAAAAGTTAGGCGCCTGAGAAAATTTGGCTGATTTTCGAAAAGTAAAAAAAAAAAAAAAAGGGGGAAAGACCCCCTAAAAGTTATAGAACCTTAATGAAAATCACACCATCATATTCCGCGTATCAGAGAACCCTACTGTAGAGGTTTCAAGCTCCCATCTACAAAAATGTGGAATTTTGCATTTTTTGCCAGAA
Organism: Artemia sinica; assembly: GCA_027921565.1. NCBI lineage: Eukaryota > Metazoa > Arthropoda > Branchiopoda > Anostraca > Artemiidae > Artemia > Artemia sinica. Next base: position 1,673,446 of record JAPEVW010000042.1, read on the forward strand.
GGAAGATCACGGGTGCGTGTTTATTTGTTTGTTTTTTTTTTGTTTTTTTTTTTCCCCAGGGGTGATCGTATCGAACCAGTTGTCCTAGGATATCGTGGAAGGGCTCATTGGAATGGAAATTGAAAGTTCTAGTGCCCTTTTTAAGTGACCAAAAAAAATGGAGGGCAACTAGGCCCCTCCCACGCTCATTTTTTTCCCAAAGTCACCTGATCAAAATTTTGAGATAGCCATTTTGTTCAGCATGTTCGAAAATATTATAAGTATGTCTTTTAGGATGACTTAATCCCCCGAAGTTCCCGGGGGGAGGGCTGAAAGTTATGAACTTTACCCAATGTTAGCATATAGTATTGGTTATTTGGAAGTACACAGACGTTTTCAGGGGAGATTTTTCCTGGTAGTAGGGGGGGGGGGTGGTCAGGGGTTACGTTGGAGGATCTTTCCATGAAGGAAGTTTTCATGGGGGAAGGGACATTGCTATGAAGGGGACGCCGGACTTCCCAGCATTATTTAAAAAAAGATCATAAATTTAATATAAGAAAACAAGTATTTCAACTGCAACAGCAGCAACATCGAAACTTTAAACGAACAGAAAATATTACATATATAATTGGGTTCACCCCGTAGTCAATGCCTCGCTCTTTAATTTAAGCCAAAGATTTTTTAGTACTTTCATAAGAGCTATTTATTCTAATTAACGGCCTTTGTGATTAAGCGGTCATTTCTAAAGAATTGGAACAAAATTTGAACTTTCGCTTAAAGAGCAAGGTATTGACTAGGGGGCGAACCCCCTAATAAACGTATTAAAAATATATGAATATAGAAGTTCGTTACGTAAGTTAATTCGTAAGATACGTATATTTATTACTGATAAAACGTTCGTAAATAAAATTAAACAAGTTTCGAGAAAGCCATTTAACTAAATAAAAGTAAATTAATATGAAAATTTTGTTTTAATTATTCATGTACGGTGAGCCAAGATCAAAACCTGCATTTATTCAAAACGTTCAAAAATTAAATAAAAAAAAACAAGTTTTTTAAACTGAAAGTAAGGAGCGACATTAAAACTTAAAACGAACAGAAATTATTCTGTATATGAAAGAGACTATCCCCTCCTCAACGCCTCGCTCTTTACGCTAAAGTTTGACTCTGTCTCACAACTTTATTTTTTAAAACAATAAAAAACTTTAGCGTAAAGAGCAAGGCGTTTAGGAGGGGATAGTCTCTTTCATATACAGAATAATTTCTGTTCGTTTTAAGTTTTAATGTCGCTCCTTACTTTCAGTTTAAAAAACTTGTTTTTTTTATTTAATTTCATGATAAAAGCTAGTTCGATTAAGCAAACATTGATCAGACATAAACTTCGTTTGAACAATGTTTAGGGAGAATAAAGGGAAATAGCCCATTCGGGATACTAACTTTCTAGTTCTCGTATTCTAAGCTATTTTCGAGATGGAGAAATAACTCAATTTCATTTCTAATTTCCATCACTTTAACAGCCCAAGTTGCAGGGTAACGGAAGAATATAAAATGAAGAGTGGATGATGTCCTGTTCGCAGCAATGCTAGATTGGATAAGTTCCCACAAATTGGGCTGATAAAGATGTAATTTGGGTATCAAATTTATCATATTCCTAAGAAAAAAAAAAATCTACTTTTCATATGTGGCAAGTGTCAGTAAAACCCTGACAAACACTAATCCGAAAATTTTACGTAATGCTATACAAATGGGTAGCGGCTCCTTCCGGAGTCCCGAGTACATTTACAATAAGAGTCAGTTGATTTTCGGATACCCACAAGAGAGTAAACCTTTTGATCCTTGTTCTTTACACCTGGAGCCTAAAGGTAAGCAAGTATATCCCGTTACGGATATTGTTTATATATTAAAGAATTTTATGCGTAGCTTGTTAAGTATACCCTGTTTTGACTCACGATTGGGGGATTGACTTACGGAATTTTCTGGCAGATTTTTTTTTTGGGGGAGGGGAGAGGGGGACTTCGTTTTGGGGGGAAAGAACGCAAAATAGTTTTTCTCTGATCCACTCAAAAGGGTTTACGCTACTTTTGCTAGACCTCACTTTTTACGCGTGAACAATGGCATATTGCCAAAGATTGTATTCTTGGTCATCCATATGGGGAACTAAAAGCAGGTAGTCCCAAGTGGGGTGGAAAGATATAGAAGAGTGAGGTGGCAAGATGCGATGGGAACGGAAATTCATGAGAGGTGGTAAAGAGTGAAGCTTTCAATAAATCAGTCTTAAAGAGGAGCGTGCACAGCTGTGTTGAGCCTCAGGTGGCTTGGTACTGCAATAAGTCGTTAGATGTCGTAGTAGTAGCCCGACAGGCTCTTTAGCCAGTAAAAATGTAAAGCCATGTTCAGGGCCATGTAGCTTTTGAAAGATTCTGTAGTTAAATTTGGAACTTCTTAGACCGTTGGTGGGAAACTAGCCTGATTAGGATGCTCGTTTGTCTGTGTATGTAATGTAAAGCCGATCATGTTGTTGGTTAGGACAAAAGATATAACCAACAAGATAAAGGCCAGACACTTGCAAGTTTTCGCTATTTATTCCATTCTAGAAACTATAGTGTGTCCGGGTTAACAGCAAAATCTGACCGGAAATTTTGTAAAATATGGCCTTTTTGTCCATCTGCGGTTAGAAAAAGGGCGAACTACTGTATATAATATCTGTCCCGTATTCTTTTTTCATCTCTGTTTTTGTGACGAAAGTCATTTACTGTACATGGTATTTGAATTCCAACAAAGACAAAAAAGCTTTCGCCACTTATCCCCTTCTTCCACTCCAAACATTGGCGTTGGTCGGGATTAACGGCGAAATCTGACCTCAAATTCTATAACATTTACCTCCTAATTTTTCTATGTCTATGGTTCTGAAACAAATCAAGTTCCTACGAATACAAAATATTTTTTGGCATATTCTCTTTTTCCATTTCCAAACTAGACATGGGCCCGGATTAAGGCAAAATCTGACCCCGAAATTCTGCACCATCTGTCCCCTATTTTTTTTTCTATGTCTAAGATTACGACACAATTGAACTATTGTACATTGTATTTAAATTCCTAGGAGGACAATTTTTTTTTTTATCCCCTTTTTCTATTTCAAAACTAGACGTGGGTCTGGGGTAACGGAGAAATCTGACCTCAAAATTCGGTAGCATCTGCCCTTATTCTTTTTGCTATCTCTATGGTTATGAAGAAAGTGATTATTGTATATTGTATTTAAGTTACAGAAAGGACAAAACCTTTTCCGCTATTTTTCCCCTTCTTTTCCTCCAAAAAGAGGCATGGGTCTTGGTGAACTGCAAAATCTGACCACAAAATTCTAAAAAAACCTACCCTTTATTTTTTTTTTTCTATCTTTATGGTTATGACAAAAGTGAAATGTTGTATATTGTGTTTAAGTCCGAACATGGGCGGAATAATTCATGTTATATTTAAATTAAATTAAATTATATTAAATTTAAATTAAATAAATTAAATTATATCAAATTACCCAGCATCCATTCTTATCCTCAGCGCGGATTTGGTTTCTTCCAAATAAAATATCTTTTGTTGCTATGGCCATGGACTTAGCCAATAAAGATAAGAGGGCATTGTCCTCTCAAAGCTCGAAGATTTATACAATACGTGTCAAAAACAAAATAATTTTTCAAAAAACAGGTTTATTTTGCAGTATTGAATTCGAGATAAAATGAAGGATAAAAAAGAAGGACAAAACTGGAAAACAAGGATATTTTACGCTTTTCTTCTAGTTCTAGCTATAATTAAAAACAAATTAGCAAGAATAAAAACCTACAGAAACGTTAACTAACTTATATTTCAGAAAACTCCCAATGTAGATTGATGGAGTTCCAATCTGGTTTTTTTCTTTTATTGTTTTCATTTTTATTCAGGGATCTAAAAAAGAAAATAAAAAGACCGAAACTGAAATATACACAGTGTCAAGGAGAAAAAACGAACAAAGAAAGAGAAGTATACTTCAGCTTCTATTTCATGCCAAATAAAAACATACATGGAACTATACATTGAACATTATTATAATGAGAATTGATCCTAAAACAGACCTCATTGAGGTCTCTAGGGTCAGAGTAATTGATTGAAATGCGTAGCATTTTTTTAATGTATTTTTCCTCTTGTTATTTTTTTAATAAGTTTCTCTCTCTCCCTCTAAAAAAAAAAAAAAAAAAAAAAAAAAAAAAAAAAAAAAAAAAAAAAAAAAAAAAAAAAAAAAAAAAAAAAAAAAAAAAAAAAAAAAAAAAAAAAAAAAAAAAAAAAAAAAAAAAAAAAAAGTAGGCTAACGACAAAAAAAAAAAAAACTTAAAAGATTGGGTTTTCTCACAATTATGATGTATTTTTCAAGTACATTATTCTAGATTTTTCGGCATTTTACCCCTCAGCTGAGGGCAGTAAAATATTACCCCCCTCCCAGCTAAACAATAGAGGAGGAGTTGGCAAGAACTAACAGGAATTAAGGCTTTTATGGAAAACGGTTAAGATGATAGGTTTTTTCTCCCATTTCTTTTTATGGATATTACAAAATTTATACGTGCAAAAAAAGAAACAAAAAAGAAAAAGAAAGAACATCCATGTAGGTAGGACATATTGACCGACAAAATAAGACGTTAAATTAAATGTAAAATTTGTTCACCTCAAGTACATCATCACGAGCAGATCCTGCACGTTCTGTGCGTCCAGCAGAATCCAATTTTTCAGCACTTTCCCTCTTTTTCACCAGCATTCCTTGAGCGTGCTGCCAAGTTTGATATGCCTTGACTCTTTCATGAAAAGTATCTTTGACAGCTCCAATTAGGCCGATGTAGTCTTTCAAAAATTCACATAGCAGAAAGAAATCTGCATGGACCTGTTCCATATGAATGCCTTGAATCTAGAAAGTTACGATTTATTTAGTTTAAAATTTAGCAATTTTAATTTGCATACGGATGACCAAAGTGGGTTGTGTGTTTTAGGAAGGGACAGAGCATTTTTCAAAAAAGAAGAAATACACCAAGGACACTCTTTTTGAAAAAGAGTGTCTCATGAAAAACTAGTTTTTGGTTTAAACGTAAGGAAAAAGTTCAGGGGGGGGGGCTGGTTAAGGATCCGTTTAAGCTAGCAGTTGTTATCGGTGCTGCAAGGAAAAACAAATGATAAATATTCTCGAAATCTGAAGCAGGAATCGGATCGGAATAAACACAACGTGGTGTAATCAGAATCAGAAAAATTTTGGCAGTGTCGCGTTAGTACAAGCACAGACATACCCAGTGAGACTAGAATTCCAAATTTCTCCGATTTTCTGGACCTTTCTTATTCGGAGCGTCAAATAAAACTTGTTTTTATAAATAGCCTTCTCCAAAAAACACTACCTAACTTATAATTCGTGCATTAACCAAATAACTAAAGTAGTTGCTGAAAGGTTTAAATATATCTAATTTCCTTTCGCAGGAACTTCGAATCAAATCAGCCTAACGTTGATTATGTCAACTGGACTCTACTACCAGTTGAAAATTATCATACTTATCACAGCCAACTGGCCTTTCAATTAATTGATTTTAAACAATTAGAGTCAAAGGAAAAGGATTACATGTGAGTAACTTAAAATTCAGAAACACAAATAATTATTTTGACTGGATTGACTTAATACTCAATCGTCTAATTTTTGCCATTAAAATAATATTTTTCTGCTGAAAAATTTACACTGACAGGATAAAAAAATCCTGAATTTCTTGAAAAAAGCCTTATTCAATAGTCAACTATTTGAAAATTCTCAGTCAAGTAAGAAATAAATTTTCTGGATCTTCGAAAACATACTCGCTTGGTAGGACGACTACAGGTACCAGTTGCACAGGATCAAACGATTGTTTTCAATGCTGTGAGTTACGGACAGTAGCATATTATTTAGTAACATTTCCTGCATTCTTTTATTTCAGAATGTTTAATCTATCTTGAAGTGTTAAGGTCATAGCTATTTACGGGGAGGGATCTGAAAAGGCTACCCGGTTTGAGCCCCACTCCACCCAAAAACAAAACTGTCCGGCTTGTACAAAAGCAACAAATTATAAGTAAACAAAATTTTGGTTGCGTTTTGTAAATTTTTCTTTGGGTGCGTTTGTAAAGTATTTTACTATAACTATAACTTTACAATTTCTGTCATAACTAATTCTTCTGGTTTTCGCTGTTTTGTGAATTTTACAAGGTAAGCCTAACATCGTGGTTTTGGGTATAGAATATTAGATTGAAACCTACAGCAGCCCTATTAGTTTTATACTTTCACTTTTTATAGCACAAACTTCTAACAAAGTTTGCGAAAACAAATTTCAAAGATTGCTGCAGTACTTCTATTTACTCTTCTTCTTTGTTAATTGAGGAACGTTGTTTCTCCACAAAACAAATATAGTTCCTACGCTTTCTCTCAAGACTAAGACCAGTAAGAATAAAATAAGCAAAAATGAAGTTATAACTTTCGTGATCACGAAATATAGATGGTGAAATAGATTAAAAAGAAAACAATATGCTCTGTTTACAAAGATAAAGAGTATCTAACCGAAATAAGGTAAAATATTTTTCCCACTTTCGCATTCAGCCGCGATTAAATATTAAAAAAAAAAAAAAAAAAAAAAAAAAAAAAATTCTGTACTTGAGGACAAAATTTTTCAATAGATACTTCAATAAAAAAAAAAAAAAAAATATTTTTTTATTTTGTTTCTGAAAATAAAATAGGACATATCCAGGAATGGAATCAAATTCGATGACATATTGTTGTTATTATTTACTATTTAATTAGTTTCTCGCCACACATATTCTATATTATATATATATATATATATATATATATATATATATATATATATATATATATATATATATATATATATATATATATATATATATATATATATATATATATATATATATATATATATATATATATATATATATATATATATATATATATATATATGTATTTATATATATTCTCCATGTCGCTTGCCTTCTAAACACAGACAATTTGAGCCTTTTCTTGATGTCATGACGTCCAAATGGACCTTAAATTAGAAGTGGTGCCTTTGTAAAATTACATTTTTTTTTATTGGACCTTTAACTTTTGCCTCGGCTTGTCTTTTGTCACTATGAAAGACATATCGCCAAGCCTTGGTTCCTCTCAATTGTTCAGGTGGTGGGAAAAAAACTTCTTTTTCTTCCAACGATTTATCTAGTCCAGGTTTTTGATTTTACAAGGTATGGAAGGCATTGACGACCACCTTTGTTTCTTTTAATTATTCAGGTGGTGGGACAAAAACGTCTTCTTCTGCCTTGGCTTGTCTTTTGTCAATATGAAAGACATATCGCCATACCTTCGTTTTTTTTAATTGTTCAGGTGGTGGGACAACAATTTCTTTTTCTTCCAACGATTTATCCAGTCCATATTTTTGATTTTCAAAGATATGGTAGGTATTGATGACCTTCTCCATGTCAAAATCCAAAACCCAATCATCATCGCTATCATTTTCAATTTGTTTGCTTCGTTAACCTCGGCTTATCTTTCGTCATTATGAAATACATATCGCCGAACCTTTTTTTTTTTTTTTTTTTTTTTTTTAATATGGTAGGCATAGATGACCTTATCCATGTCAAAATCCCAAATCCAATCATCATCGCTATCATTTTAATTTTGACACGTTTTGATTCTCGCTGTCCAGGTTGATTTTCATTGACTCGCTGCTCTTCATTTTCATTTTTGACTCCCTCACTTGTTCGGTGTCGTATATCTCCTAACCGCGTGTATCTTTGCCCTTCATATTCATTTTTAACACGATCTAATTGTCGTTTTCGGATATCTTCTAACCGCCCGTATCTTTGCTCTTCATTTTCATTTTTGATATGTTTTGGGTTTTTGATTACTTCAGACAAATTTAGCAGTGGACTTTGCTTTAGCTGTCCGTATTGGTGTTGTCACAATTGATGGTCCAGGATGTCAAATTTCACATCTTATCACGTTTGGTAGTTCAGGTGTTGGTTCCAAAGAATAATCATTTATAGTAACTGCAACTGCAGATTTTCGTTTTTTTGGGCCTTTCAACAGACATTATATTACATAAATAACAGTTACGTCGGAAACTCAAAAATCTTATTTACGCTATGCATGACATCATATAAGAAAATACTTATATGATGCCATACATGATGTCATTTGCTCTTAACGCTCTCAAATTAAAGGCTCTTAACGATTTTTCTCAGACTTCTGACCTGTCTAGATCGTTTTTTTTTTTCATGCGAGAATATCCCAAGATACCAAATTTCTCGAAAAAATATGGAGCCGTTGTTGAGAACATACATACATAAATAATATAAGAAAAGGAAATGATCAAAAATGGGGTTTTTAAGGCCAAACGAGAATACTGAATAAACAAACAAAGCGAACATTTTGAGAGGACAACCGCCTCTCTTCTTCAGCGCGAAACGAAATAATATATTCAAGAAAAGTGCCGAAGAAAAAAAAAATCAACAAAAATAAACACGGAAAATTAATACATATATACATACATACACAATTATTATTCACACACACACACACATATATATATATATATATATATATATATATATATATATAATATATATATTTATATATAGCAAATAAACGCTCAAATGGGGATAAATGCACTTATTAGACAGTGAAAACAGATACAAAATTATGGATATTTCGACCACATACAGCGATCGTCATCAGCAGATATACTACTAAAGCATTAAAATTAAAACTAACACGTTTATAGAGAACAAAATTTTGCTTAGTTAGTAGTTAGCAATAGTATATATGTATTGATGTGTGTATATTACTCATTTCTTTTCTATTTATTTTCCCTATTTTATTATTCATCTATATTATTTTATTCTTTTCTTGATGAAATGCATATTTTCTATTAGTGATACAACTTATAGCATTAACTGTGTTTTATCATCACACATAACGAAGGTCAGGAATCCAAATCAATTGCATAGAAAACGTTGTTCAAGATGCCACACAATCACACGATGCTTCCATAATCAAATACTTTTAGCAAAAATAGTACTGTAGAAGTCTAGATCTTTTACAGAGTAATGCGTTCCGTCTGCCATTCTGTCTCCAGGGAAATCAACAAGATGACTCACTATGGCCAGGCTATTCTTAACAATATGACATGCAATTGACCCATAGCAAAACAGCTTTATCTTGTCATTACTAGCCATTATATTATTTACACTGAAATTTTGTGTATACTTTGGGACAGTGGGACAGCGAGGTATCGAGGAGGGGGTGAACCTCCTCGATATACTTCTCCCTCCTTGATATAGTTTATGTTCGTTTTAAGTCTTGATGTTCCTCACTAATTTTAGTTGAGAAAACTGTTTTTTTTTTTTAAGTTTCGGATCCTTCTTTCAATAATGTCAAGAAATCCAGCTCCACCTCCACAGAAAAACCCCTCCCCACGGAGAGATCCTCTAGACAATTCAGTCCCTGTGAAAATTTACCCAAGACGATCACCCTTAACCCCTCAACACGTACTGAGTTGGCAAAGAGTTTACTTCCAAAACTTCCTAATATACTAAAGAGAAAACTTCAAAATATAAAGAAAAATCTTAATTGAAGCTAAGGTACACGGATCCAAGAGAAGAAAAAACATTTAATTTCATGTCACTGGTACCAGAACTTCAAAAAGAAAAATCTTAATTGAACCTAAGACCATGGATCCAAGAGATGAAAAAACATCTTAATTTCATATCCCTGGTACCAAAACTTCCAAGTATAATAAACAATCTTAGAAAACCACTACGTATGATTGGGTCCAAGACACATGGGATCCAAGAGATGGATCCCATGTGTATTTATTAAGTGACCAAAAAGATTGGAGGGCAACTACCCCCCCCCCTCCCATGTCCCTTTTTTCCTAAAGTCATCCGATCAAAATTGCCATTTCGTTCAGTATAGTTGAAAGATCCAATAACTATGTCTTTAGGGGTAAAATGACCCCCCCCCCCCCACAGTCCGTGTGGAGAGGCCTGTAAGTTATGAAATTTGCCCATTGTTTATGTATAGTATTTGCTATTGGGAAGTATAGATATTTTTTTAGGATTAAACTACTAAACTAAACTAGGGGGGGGGAGGAGGATTTCGTGCTTAGTGTGGGTTTCCATAGGGAGAATTTTTCCTGGGGAATTTTCCGGAGGGTGAATTTTCCAGGGGAAATTTTACAGTGGGGGGATTTTATAGATTTCTATACGAAATTCTTTTAATTGTCTTACTTTCTCTTAGCCTCAATTCGAATGTAAAAATGTTCCGGGAGAATTATCCGGGGCTATTTTCTGCGTGTTTTGATTTCCGGGAAAAAATTTCCACTGAAGGAGGCACTTCCGGAGTGATCGAGGAAACGATTTGAAATAAAAGTATTTTTCAAATGAAAGTATGCTAGTTAGAATTTTTCATGCTGAATCGTCAGCAATAAATTTGACAGGGGGGGGGGGGGGGATTTTCAGCGAGAATGGAAGTGTCTGGAGGGAATTAGACGGGAGGAAGGGTGTGCATTTTATGTAAGATGAAGTTTACACCGAGGAGTTTCCCGTGAGGGGGGTATTTCATGGAGGTGGAGCCAGATTTACTAGATTATTTGAAAGACGATAAGAAATCAAATAAAAAAAAAAAACATTTCTTTTAGACTGAAAGTAAGGAGCAACATTAGATCTCAAAACGAACAGAAATTATTCCGTATATGAAGGGTTGACCCTCAAGACCTTGCTCTCTAAGCAAAAGTTCCAATTTTTTAAGAACGGCTACTGATACACAGGGGCCGTTTAATCAGAATAAGAAGCTTTTTTAAAGTGCTAAAAGCTTTAGCGTAAAGAACAAGGTAATGAGGAGGGAAGCAACTCTTCATATAAGGAATAATTTCTGTTCGTTTCGAGTTTTAATGTTGCTCCATACTTTCAGTTAAAAAAACTTGTGTTTTTTTTTTTATTTAATCTGAATAAGGTTCGGGTATTAGGCAGTCTATGAAAAATCCTCAGTAACTTGACTTTAACTAGGTTCAAATCAATCGAACTAATAAAATCTCATTTTGAATGCTTAACAGTATCATCTTGCTTGCTGACATTTCATCAACTTGAAGTCAATGCTACCCTACTTTTATATTTGAAGTCGGTGCTTATTTTCGCGCATGGATCTGTCATTTCTTGACATGAATTGAATAAAAAAAATTGTTTAAAATGAAATTAAAGAGCAATAATAAAACTTACAATTAACATTAACTATTCCTTATGCGAGGGAGGACAGCACCCTCTTCAGCCCCCCCCCCTCTTTACGCTTTTTAGAGTACTTTATTGAAAGCATTTATGAGTGCAACAAATGCAGTTAATGTGCAATAGCACGTGTTTTATTTACCAATTGCCTTTTCAAACATTTGAACTGAAAATGTGATTGTTTGAAGACAAGGCAAATCAATAAGCTCTTTCATTCTTGAGGTATTGTAAAAAAATGATTTTTATTCAATTCCCATTGCCCTTGTATTTGAGCAGTGCTTCTTAAAGCATTGAGGGAAACGTCAAACTTCAGCGTAAATAGTCGGGGGCTGAGGAGGGTGTAGCCCCCCTCATATATGTAGTAATTTCGGTTCGTTTTCCCTTTTAATGTTGCTCTTATTTTAACGTCATTTTCATGCCACTCAGGCTTGACAAGATATACGAATGTCATTCAATTCTATTCATCGTCGGTTTTTATATCCTTTTTTAAATGTGTTGCTTATATATAATTCTCAATGGCAAACCATTAATAACTTTATCATTTCAGCTGTTTTGCAAAATCTTAATAAAGAAATTTATTCCTAAGTTTCATTTATTATTAATTCATATCTTCTTTTTAACATTAATTTTCAAAGCATTTACTATTTTACTATTCAAAAGTAATTCAAAAACAAAATCAAGACATATCATTCATTATATCTAGCCTTCTAAACACCTTTTCTATGCTTGAACAATAGCAATAAGACAGAAACCATAGCCCAGACTACGAAAAACCACATACTTTGATTTTTTTTTATTATTATTGTGTTTTTTTTTTTTTTGTGACCTTTTTTTTTTATCTGAACAGACTTTTTTCTTACTATTACCGTGATTTTTGTGTTTTTTTTTCTGTGAAAATCCTTGTCATACTGCAGCTTTTTAAAAATAAAAGATATTTTAGTTAGTAGCCGATATCAGTTGATATTTTCCTCTCACTTAGGGGATAGACATACGTAGCAATTTCTTTGAGCATTTTAAGAGTTTACATGTTTGAATGATGAGCGGGGTATTTCACAGAAGAAATAGGGCATTCTTGGTAAATTATTTTATATATCTACAACAGAACACTCGTCAAAGACAATTTGCTTGTCTAAGCCATCAAGGAGAATAGTAAGGGAGCTAGTAAGCAACATCACACATCTTATATTAAAAAACATTCCAGCACACTGCAAAATCTTTCAAGTGTAGCCTAAAAAAACACTTAAAATGAGCGCTAATCTAGAAAGAAATCCTAGTTCGAAGGCTGGTGTACAATACGCCCGTATTGAATAAGTGCGGCTGTTTTTAGCTTGAAAGCCCTCTAAGCATAGAAAAAAGAAAGACATCCATAATTTCTCTTTTTGCTGTATAAAACCATTAAGGCTAAGTCGATTCTTGGATTGGATTCTTTGGAGTTGACCAATCATTGGAGAGCTTGTCCTTTATTATGTATGTAGTGGCGTCAGCTCACACAAATTTAGGGCGTGGGGAACCAAATGTAATTTGCGAAATCTAGGGGGGGAGGAGGGAGATTTCGTCATTAAAAAAAAAGTAAAAATATTAAAAAAATGGCATTTTCAATGAAAATACACCTCAAAAACGGTGTTTTCAAAATATATAGGGTAAAAAAAACATAGGATTCCAATTTTTTTTTATTTTTGTGCTCTTCAGGTCATATTAGGCACAGGTGAAAAAAAAGAGCCTGGTCTATCCCACATCCCATTCACATGGTCACCGCCGCTCCAAATTATGCTAATGACTTACTTGACTTGACTTATGTCCCATCCGTCCTTGAAGGTCGTATTGGGGCCTCTTCTTTAACCAGTTCATTGATGCGCCTCCTGTAGGTGCTTCTGTTGTCGGCCAGGCGGCAGAATTGTGGCAGGTTGTAAGGTGAGAAGTTTTCTTTCCATCTCTTCGGAGGGCGACCTCTGGGTCGAGAACCGTGTACTCGTCCATCGAAGGCTATCTTCGGGAGACGAGTGCTAGCCATGCGTTGGGTATGTCCAAGCCATTTGAGTTGTTGTAGTTTTATTTTGTCCAGTATTGTAAATTTGACTTTCAGATTATGGAGAAGCTTGGAGTAGGAGATTCTGTCATGGAAGGTGATACCAGCGATGCGTCGTAGGGATTTGGTTTCAAAGGCAGCTAGGCGGCGTTGATCGTCTGTTTTAAGCGTCCAGGATTCACAGGCATAGATGGCGATCGGAATAATGAGGGAGTAGAAGAGTCTCGTTTTGAGAGTTGTTGTTAAGTTCTTATTCCTCCAGATGGACATCAGAGCTTTAAACTGGAGTTTGCAAGTGTCAGGCGGCTCTTGATGTCTTTGAGTTGGTTGTTATCATAAGTAAGTAAGCTCCCAAGGTAGGTGAAGCCTTCCACCCACTCAATGGTACCTTCACCAAGCTGAAGGCTGAGATTAACCTGTGAATCGAATTTGCGTGAACAGCGCATGGCTTTCGTTTTTAAGGTGTTGATTGCCATTCCGAAGAGGTTGGTGGACGAGTGAACGCTGCTAGCCTGAGATTGTAGATCTTGAAGGGACTCGGCTATTAGGACTATGTCATCAGCATATGCCAGTTTTCTATCACCACTCCTCCGACAAGGGCGCCGGGTGGGTTATCTGTGAGTGAAAGGGCTGCAGTTAGGAAGAGATTGAACAGCTCCGGTGATATTAGGCAACCTTGAAGTACTCCGGTAGAGGTTTTGAAGCTCTCGGCAAGTCCTTCTCCAGTCAAGACACAGCTACTGAACTTCTTATACATGTCTTTGATCAGCGAGATCAGGTTGGATGGGATACCAAAGTGAAGAAGGATGTGCCATAGACCTTCTCTCCATATCCTATCAAAAGCTTGTTTAAAGTCTATGAAAAGGTGGTAGATGCTGCGGCCAAGTTCGCTATACTTTTCCATGATCTGCCGAACAGTGAATATCTGATCAATTGTTGATCTATTAGGTCGGAAGCCGGCTTGGTATTCCGGAATGACCATTGAGGAAATGGCTCGTATACGCCCGAGCATGACTCTTGTGAGGATTTTTGCTGCGTGGCTGGTAAGACTTATTGGGCGGTAGTTGTCGCAGACAGTTTTAGAGCCTTTCTTATGCAGGGGGATTATCGTGGCTTCGCACCAGGGTGAGGGGAAGTGACATTTTTCCCAAGCAGCTGTGGCAATTTTGTGGTGAAGGTCAAGGAGTGGTTTGCAGTTTACTTTCAGTAGTTCGGACTGGATTCCATCGGGGTCGGCAGCTTTGTTTGTTCTCAAGTCTCTGATAGCTGCTTCTATTTCAGAGTGAAGAGGGGGAGGACTTGGATCTGTAGAGGTTATAGGGAAAGTGTTGAGAATTGTTGGGTCTGGGTGGATGTCCAGATTCAGTTTATTTTTAAAATGGTTTTTTCCATCGAGAGCGGATTCCGTCTGTGAATTGTATTTGGTTTCCATTTTCGTCGAGAAGGGAGAACGCTTTGATGTCCTTCTTTTTGGCCAATTCCCGCACTCTTCTATACATGTAGTGGGGGTCTCCTTTTCTTGAAGGCCGATTCACATTGATCACACGTTTCTTTAATAAAAGCACGATGAGCACGTCTGATGGATTTCTCAACAGCTCGTTTGAGTTGCTTGTATCGGTCCCTACTTTCTTTATCTTGCTTGTTCGTGAGTTGGCGCTTTTCGTCGTAGAATGAAATGATCTCGTCTGTTATCCAAGGTTTCTGAATGTTTCTTTGGGTACCCAGTGTGGAATGAGCGACATCACATATGATACTTGTGCTGCTAGTCACCAGGTTGTCAATATCTTCCTTAGACAGGATAGGTGGAGATCTCGACGTGAGCTCCGAAATTTTTTCGGATAGAATGGTGATATAGGTCATACGTGTGTTTTCGTCTTTCAGTAGGTCTACTCGAAAACTGGGGGTTTTCTGAGATAACTTTGATGCTGTTTCAAGTCTTGTTTTGAACCTAGACATGACAAGCGAGTAGTCGCTGTCAAAGTCGCCACCAGCTAGCGTGACTGCGTTTAGGACAGACGTTTTCCAACGTCTAGACACGAGGATGTAGTCTATTAAGTTTTTTTGTTTTTCCATCCGGTGAGGTCCAGGATGTCTTACGGCGAGGTCTGTGCTTGAACAGTGTGTTTGTAATGACTAAATCGCTGTCTCAGCAGAATTCGATAAGGCGTTCTCCTCTTCTGTTCATTTTTCCATGTCCAAATTTGCCCATTACATCTTCGTGTCCTGTGTGGTTTTTTCCGACGATGGCGTTGAAGTCACCAATGACAAAGATTATGTCCTTTTTAGGGACAGAATCAACCGGACTTTGATGCTGGAGATAGAAGTTTTCAGACTCTTCGTCGTCTCTGCTGGAATCCGGAGCGTATACTTGGATAATTGTGAGGTTGGTGGGTGAACCTTTCAGGCGGATCATGATGATCTGTTCCGTGAGGGGGGTTACGGAGATTAAGGATTTTCTGGCTTTATTCGACAGTAGGAAACCTACACCTTGTCGATGTTTCTTATCATTACGTCCCAAAAGTAGAAGGGTAACATCTCCATGTTTCTCTTCACCAGTGACTGGAAGATGGGTTTCGGCGAGACCGATAACGTCCCAGCTGTACCGTTTTATCTCTCTTAGGAGTAGGTCTATTTTTCCTTGTTTAGCGAGGGTTCTAGTGTTGAGGGTACCTATTGACATAGCTATTTTTTGGAGAAACAATAGCCTCCAGGGTTGGAGTTGTCAACATAGATATATTCGCGCGATTCACGGTTGTCGAGTCGTCGGCTGCCCCGGACGCGGTATCTCTTAACGCATTATCGTCGGTTACCCCGGACGCGGTAGCACTGGTTCTCATATTTGATCTCTTTTTCGTATTCATATTCATCATTAAAATTAAAGAAGGGGTTTCTTGGCTGGCTTCTGGACAGCAGTAAGCCACTCCTCTCTGTTCCTAGCCGTGGCCGACTGTATCTATTACCGATAGTGCGCCCTTTTGGTGTCCTGCAACACCAGCAATTTAACCCCATTGCTGGGGGAAGATTTGTGACTGACGGGACGTATCCATACGCCGATGGGCCCTGCCCAGTGCACATTAGAGGGGTCATCCTCCTCCTCCGTCTGAATTTAAAGCCCCCAGACGAGGGTGCTCCAGCAATGTTTCAAGACCCCCCAGACACTGGGTCCTCCCTTGGTCCGCGCCTCACTACCCATGAGGTACCCTACATATATGCAGGGCGTTCCCCTATCCGCCACCTGGGGACGCGCTGAGTGGCCTGGTGCAGGCCCCAGTTCCTTTATAGCTTGAAAGCCCTTTAACCACAGAAAAAAGAATGACATCCATAATTTCTCTTTTTTCTGTCTTAAACGACTAAGGATAAGTCGATTCTTGGATTGGATTCTTTGGAGTCGACCAATCATTGGAGGACTTGTCCTTTATTATGTATGTAGTGGCGTCAGCTCACACAAGTTTAGGGTGTGGGAAACAAGATGTATTTTGAGAAATATAGGGGGAGGGGAAATTCGTCATTTTACAAAAAATTTGTTCAGTGAAAATACTGAAAATTGGCATTCCCAATGAATATACACCCCAAAACGGCGTTTTTCAAAATATAGAGGGTAAAAAAAAAAAAATCTTGGATTCCGATTTTGTTTTTTATTTTTGTGCCTTTCAGGAAATATTAGGGATAGGTAAATCAAGCGCCTGGTCTATCTCACATCCCATTCACATGGTCATTCACGCTCAAAATTACGCTAATATAAAATGAAATCCTAGTTTGAAAGCTGGTGTGAAATACGCCCCTAACTCTTTATAGCTCGAAAGCCCTTAAAGGATAGTAAAAAGAAAGACATCCATAATTTCTGCTTTTTATGCTGTCTAAAAACCATTAAGAATAAGTCGATTCTTGGATTGGATCCCTAGGAAAAAGTATCAGTCTTGAATGATAGATGAGTTACAAGGCATATAGACACGAACGTATCTACGGATAAATTTCGTTAGAGTAAATAATCGTTTGTATGTCCAGTTTTGGGCTTCTTTTTTCTTTCTTATATAGCGGAAAATTTACGATCACAAACGCTAGAATGAATTGCCAAAAGCGTTGCTTTTATGAAAAAGGAAGAAAAATATCACGAAGATGACCTTGCAATCGTAAAAAAAGAAAAAGCATAAAAAAAGGAGAACAGATTATACGTCACAAAGCTCAGACACAAACTAATAAAAAAAACTGTTAAAAAAAGCTGAAGAAAAAATCTTTTACACCATTTCACTGCCATTTTTAATCATATACAAAAAAAGTAAAAGTAAAAAATTGCTAATAAAAACAGTCTTAGCAAAGCTTGCCCGAAACAAAGATATTAAGGTTGTTTTAATTCTGTTGTGCTCTTAACCATGATTTTTTTATTGTAAGTTACTTTGTTATGGCATGATAGAAAGGCCACGTTTGTCTTCGTGGACTATAGACTTATAAGACTAAAGAAAATATATGGTTTTCATATGCTTAAAAAGATAACTAATTCTATAACATGTTTTGATTATTCTATTCTCTATACACTTAGGATGAATTTACACAATTCCAATCACTAGAGAGTTAACAGAAATTTCCATTTAGCTAGGTGAACGGTTCTGTCAAGCTTAATGGAATCAAGTATTATTACCAGGTAAACAGCAACAGTTTATCCCACAATTGCCCCCAAATTTCCTATATGAAAAGGATTTTTCCGTGAAGTCATCAGTCTCTCTCTTCATGGCCTCTTATCATAGCCTATAATTGTCATCTGGTTCAGTGGCGAATCCAGGATTTTTTAGGGGGGGGGGGGCGCAAATTGTTTTAACAATTAACAGTGTTTTTCAATTTTTGAATGAAAATACAAAAAAAAATTATCTAGGGGGGGGGGGGAAAGACAAATAACCCTTTTAGTGGGGCAGGAATGTTTTGTCTTATAAAATTTGGAAACAAGATAGAGCTTACTTTCTCCTCAAGTTCTGAGAGTTAAGCCAGCGCTGCCGTCGCGTTCTGCTCAAGACCTTTATTCTTTTCAAACCTCCGCTGTTATGAATAATATCAACCATTAACTGGTCGGTCGGGGTCTTATAGACCCCAAATAGGACGGAACTTCACGACACAGGATTATTATACAATTCAGGAAGCCGATCTCCCGTGGAAACTCAGTAATTTCCGAGCTGCGATAGATAACGAGCAGAGCTCGTTGCGTCTCTTATAGATAAGAAGCTACAAACGGTCGGGATCTTTTAGACCCCGTCTTAATGAAAATGTAACTTTTTTACATACTTGGAAGAATTCAGTTGATTTAATAATTCTGATGGTTGTTTGACGCTCTCAAGAAAAAAAGTGGTGTCCGGTGTGACATTAGGATGTTCCAAGCTTGACGTGTTTCAATATACTTTTGTATATTGATTATTTTGTACCTAATATTACAAAAACTACTACTACTAACAACTCACCGCAGCACCAAGCTGCCTGAGGCCTACACAGCTATAAATACTCCTCCTCAATCTTAATCTTTTCAAAGCCTCCCTCTTTACACCCTCCCAGGAAGCTCCCATTTCCCTTAAATCTTTCTTCATGACATGCTCCCACCCCAACTGGTTGGCCAAAAAGGACAATCTTCGGCAATCTGTCATCCTTCATCCGCAGAACGTGCCCAAGCCATCTCAACCTTTCTCTCATTATAGCCCTAGAAAGCGGGATTGAACCGCACTTTTCGTACAGCCTACTGTTTGAAATACGATGAGTCAGCCGGGCACCCAGAACAATCCATAGGCAATGTCTCTAGAAAACATCTAGCAAATCTTCATCCGCTTTTCGGAGCGTCCATGCTTCAGAACCATATTTTACCACTGCCATCACTGTAGCTTCCCATATTCTAATCTTGGGTTTGCAGATTATCTTCCTATTCTTCCAAATTTTTTACAGCGGTGAAAAAGTGAGTGAGTGAGTTCTTTATTTAACAATAAAAATCATAAACAAAAAACTGCATCAACAAAATCTCCCCCATAAGGCTTCATGGCCGGGAAAGAACAGGGGAGAAAAAAAAAAATCCAGTCGCCCACCTTAATAGTCCCCAGAATGACAAGCTAGGCAGGGATAACACATGAATTCACCAACTCAAATAAATATCCAACTCAATCCAGAGACATCAACTCCAAGGGAAACCGGAAAAAAACTTAATTATTAGCTAGAAAATCTCTAATATAATATTTGAACGTACCAGACGAGTGGCAGCTTCGTGCAGACACAGGGAGCGTGTTCCAAATCCTGTTGCAAGTTGTCAGAGGGTTGAAGTCAGACCTCACTGATGGAGTATGAACAATCTGTAAATTGCTGGAAGTGCGGAGATGATAAGTCGATTGATCAGAAACCAAAGATATATTATTACATAGAGCAGCAGGAAGATGGCCGTGCAACTGTAAAACATGAAAGAAGAACAAGAAAGAAAATGGAGAGATTTCAAATCAAGCAAGGGTTAAGTGAAGATCGGCTAGTTTCCTTAATAAGAGTCCTTGCTTTATCATAAAGTTTTGAAAGTGGCATCAGAGACGAGGGAAAAGTTGACATCCAAATAAAAGAACAATTTGAAACATAAGACTGAACTAGGCTGTAGAACAAGATTCTACGAGTCGACCCTGGAAATATGTGTTTGAGCTTTCTAAGGATTCCAGGACTCCAGGAGACTTTCATTTTAATCAGGTCAATATGATTCTTGAAGGAAAGATTTTCGTCAAGCAAGATGCCTAGGAATCGAACGTAACGATCCTTAGGTCTACTTAGAGAACTTCTTGATAAGTGTATTTCATTTAAGTCAGGGCAGGCCTTTGAAACACGAGAAATGAAAGCTCGAGAAATGAAGCCAGATATCATTAAGAAGGCTTGGGACCTCTTCATAACTCCTGAGATAATTCAGAAGCTTGTTTACCACACAAATGCTATGATTGCTGACTGTCAGCATCGTTATAATTTTCACCTTCTCAACAAAATA
Source organism: Artemia sinica (assembly GCA_027921565.1). Lineage (NCBI taxonomy): Eukaryota > Metazoa > Arthropoda > Branchiopoda > Anostraca > Artemiidae > Artemia > Artemia sinica. Next base: position 1,693,737 of record JAPEVW010000042.1, read on the forward strand.
CCTTTCTCAAACACCCTGAGCCTTGGCTATTCTGCTTTTAACATCTTCACTGCTTCCACCGTCTTTACTAATAATACTACCAAGATAAGTGAAGCCGGATCTAGGACATCGAAAACTAGAAAATCAAATATAGTGTTACATATGCCTGGCCTTAGAGGCCCTGCTCGAGAAATGAAGCCAGATATCATTAAGAAGGCTTGGGACCTCTTCATAACTCCTGAGATAATTCAGAAGCTTGTTTACCACACAAATTCTATGATTGCTGACTGTCAGCATCGTTATGATTTTCACCTTCTCGATAAAATACCTTTCTCAAACTAGTCGACGTCACTGAAATGCGTGCTTTTTATTGGCCTACTGTATCTGGCTGACTTTTTCAAGCCAAGGAACGATGGTTGTGAATGTCTTTTTTATTCTGATGATAGAAGGGGGGACATCCTTCTGGTTACCAAGTTGATGGAAAGATTCCTTCTCATCCAGTGCTACCTGCGGCTCGACCACCAAAGCATTCCCAACCAGCACCAGTCTTCAAGCGCTAATACAAAAATTATTCGATACATTTACAGATAACTGCAAAGCAAATTACTCTCCTGGGTAGTACCTAATAGTCAATGAGATTCTAGGGGATTCCACGGCCAGACCAACTCAAAATACACATCCCGCCGAAGCCGAACAAATACAGGATAAAAATTCAGTGCTTTGCTGATACAAAGACATTTTACCTTTGCAGCGCATTCGTACACGCCGGAACAGAAATTACTCTGATCAAGGAGTCGTATGCCAACATTCTCACACGACTGCCCTCGTGCTGTTGACCTACTCATGCGCTCTCAGAAAAATTGAGGGGAAGCCATTGAACTTATATTTGTACTTTGAAGAAGAACAAAGGGGAAATCCCGACCAAACAAAAGGAAATCAAAAGGAAAAAGAGGGAAAAAGGAACAAACAAAAGAAAATCGTTTCTCCGACCAAACGGTAAAAGAGAACCCAGATCTTCCCTGTTAGAATTCCAGGGCGAAATCAATTAGGTGTCCTATGCACCAAAGAAATTTGAGCAGTTGTCTAGTCTTTATCAACGCATTTTTCTGCGTCTCAAAAGAAGCTAATTGAGAAAAAGGCTAACTATCAATAAAAACTAACAGAAAAATGTTCGCTAATTTCTTTTTGTTAAGACACTCGTATTTCGGGGTTTATCAGACCCCACCCTACCAATAACGTAACCTTTTTTTTTCCGCCCGACCAGTTATTGGTTAAAATTAGTATTGGCTTAGATAATCAATGGTCAAACAATTTTTAGTCTCGCAAAATTGGGAAACAAGATAGAAAAGGTTTACTTTTTCTTCTAATTCCGACAGCTGAACCAGTGCTTTGGCAAAATTTTCATGTTCTTCACAAGTAGACAACAACGCAGCACTTTTAGCAAATGTTGAAGTTGTTTGTGCCAGTTCTTTACGTTGCAGCGCAAGAGCTTCAGTACTACTCTGAAGTCTCCGAAGCTGAGCATCCAAAGCTTCGATCTGCTGAGTCTTCTCTTCAAACCACTGAAAAGAAGTTGAATCAGATTAATTGATCGTATCGACCCAGTCGTCCTAGAATATTGCGGGAGAGCTCATTTGAACGGAAATTAAAAGTTCTAGTGCCCTTTTCAAGTGACAAAAAATGGAGGGCAACTAGACCCCGTCCCGCGCTCATTTTTTCCCAAAGTCACACGATCAAAATTTAGAGATAGCCATTTTGTTCAGCATGGTCAAAAAATACAATAGCTATGTCTTTGAGGATGACTTAATCCCCCAGACTCCCAGGGGGAAGGTTTGCAAGTTATGAACTTTGCCCAATGTTTACATATAGTAGTGGTTATTGGGAAGTTTACAGAAGTTTTCAAGGGGATTTTTTTTGGTAGTTGGGGGTGTGGGTTTCCATGGAGGAAGTTTTCATGGGGGAAGAGACATTGCTATGAAGGGGTGCCAGATTTCCCAGCATTATTAAAAAAAAAAAAAAAACGATCAGAAATTAAATAAATAAAAAAAAAATTTCAACTGAAAGTAAGGAGCAACATCAAAACTTAAAACGAACAGAAATTATTACGTATATGACTGGGTTTGTCCCCTAGTCATTACCTCGCTCTTTACGCTAAAGTTTTTTTTTGTACTTTCATCAGAGCTATTTATTCTAATTATTGACCTTTGTGATTAAGGGGTCATTCTTAAAAAATTGGAACAAAATTTGAAATTTAGCGTAAAGAGCGAGGTATTGACTAGGGGGTGAACCCCCTAATTTACGTAATAAAAATATATGAATATAGAAGAACGTTACTTAAGTTAATTCGTAAGTTGCGTCTGATCAAAATGTCGAGAAAGCCATTTAGCCAAAAAAGTAAAATTAATATGCAAATTTTGTTTTAATTATTCATGTACGGTGAGCCAAAATCAAAGCTGCATTAATTGAAAAACGTTCAGAAATTAAATAAAAAAACAGTTTTTTTTTTTTCACTGAAAGTAAGGAGTGACATTAAAACTTAAAACGAACAGAAATTATTCCGTATACGAAAGGGGCTGTCCCCTCCTCAACGTCCCGCTCTTTAGGCTAAAGTTTGACTTTTTCTTGCAACTCTTCTTTTTAAAACAATAAAAAACTTTAGCGTAAAGAGCGGGGCTTTGAGGAGGGGACAGCCCATTTCATATACGGAATAATTTCTGTTTGTTTTAAGTTTTAACGTCGCTCCTTACTTTCAGTTAAAAAAACACTAGTTTTTTTTAATTAATTAATAAAAAGAAAACATTCGCCTTGCTAAAGCTAGAAAGTTGCATCACAACTTCAAAAAACAAATTTCAGCCATATATATTGTCACCATGGAAATTTGGCGTAGAATTTGAAAAAAAAATATTACATGTTAAAAATGCGAAAAATATTACACACAGAAAGTTAATGCAAAAAAAATGAAAAAAATCTGAAAATTACAGGTCCATTAGCAAGGGAATGGGGGTCGTATTGTCTTTATGCCTTTCCCTCCCCTCCCCTCTTATCTCAGATTACTCTAATCAGTTTTTCCTGTTTCATTCATAAAATTCACTGAAACACCTCCAGGTTGCTTTCCAGGTAACAAGTAGCTTTCAGGCTCCGTAAAACAAAAAAAGAGAATTTTTATCAAAATCACCATTAGAAAATAGGATCTATTTCCGTGCTCCCGTACAGCGGAAGAACTTTTTCTGCCGAACAAGGACAGAACAAGCTTCTCGATAGCGGCCCTTTTTTCTGGAATAGCTTTACGAAAATATTTCCTCTGTATACATACATATTCACCAAAAGGTACTCGTCCATTATTCAAAAACACACCCAGGAATTTTTATCTGCAAGATCTGACGAAAACTGGTCTAGGTTTCTGTATTCGGAGACAATTAGCTTAGGCTCAGTGGAAAAACTACGTTGTAGGTATATCTTAATTAAATATTTAGTATTGAGTTGGTATTTTGGTAAGGTTATATTTTGCATGACGCCCCGCCATACTTAGGCCCCTCCCCCTAATGTGCAAATATATAGCCCAAATTATATATATCCCATCTATCTCCCAATGCTTCTCAGTTGTTTCAACCCATGTACCTGTAAATTGAATCAACTTGGGTGTGTTTTGAATAATGGACAAGTATCCACCAAAATAAATATTTTCACTTGTATTCGGTAATTGAAATAAAAGCTTCATTTTTCCTCTCTTCTGTCTAACAAATATCTCTATCCAAAATGCACACAAGACCTTAAGAGGCGGAAAGAGTTGGGTATTCACCAAGAGCCTTGCGAATTAAGGGGGTAGTATGCTCCTATAATGTTATATTTTTAGAAAGTAAAGTTTTAGGCTTCATTCTGAATAAATTAATAAAGCTTTTATCAGAACCCTTTGATTTAGCCAAATAAACATCTTCAATTTAACTCTCTTTGGCGGTGTGCCCTCCAAGAGGCTTGAATGTTTGAGGGAGGTGTGTATGCCCCTACTAAGGTCTGTTTTATGAGAAAAGTTTAAGACTTTATTCAGAACAAATTGATGAATTTTTTATTTCAACACTAGTATTCAGCCAAATAAATATTGTTAAATTTTCAAAAAGCTAAATTACTACTGCTACTATTACTAACAACAACTCACCGCAGCACCAAGCCACCTGAGGCCAACACAGCTACGCACGCTCCTCCTCCACCCCAATATATTCAAAGCCTCCCTTTTTACACCCTCCCAGGAAGTTCCCATTTCCTTTAAATCTTTCTTTATGACGTCCTCCCTCCCCAGACGAGGACGAACTTCTTTCCGTTTAGCCCTAGACGGTAGGCCAAAAAGGACAATCTTAGGCAATCTGTCATCCTTCATCCGCACAACGTACCCTAGCAACCTCAACCTTTCTTTCTTTATAGCCCTAGAAAGCGGTATTGAACCAAATTTTTCGTACAGCCTACTGTTTGAAATACGGTCAGTCAGCCGGGTACCCAGAACAATCCGTACGGTAAGCAATTTCTCTGGAAAACATTTAACAAATCTTCATCCGCTTTTCGGAGCGCCAATGCTTCAGACCCGTATGTGACCACTGTCATCACTGTAGCTTCTAACATTCTAATCTTGGTTTGCAGACTTATCTTCCTATTCTTCCAAACTTTTTTTTAACTGTGAAAAAAACCTGAGCCTTGGCTATTCTATTTTTGATTGCTTCACTGCTCACGCCGTCTTTACTAATAATAATGCCAAGGTAAGTGAAGCTGCCCACCTGATCAATCTTTTAATTACCCAACGTCACCTTTTCATCTTCACTTATTCCTAGCCTTAATGACTTAGTCTTCTTAACATTAATTTTCAGACTTATTCTACCACCCTGAACACGCAAAACTTCTAAAAATTCATTCTTTTGCTCACACTTTCATCTAGGATACTTAAATCATCAGCATAATCTAAGTCCAGGAGACTTTTTCCTCTCCACTTGATTCCGTGGTCTTATATTGCCTTTCCTGTGCTCCTTAAGACAAAGCCCATCAAAATAATCCATATAAAGGGGGATAGAACACAACCCTGCTTAACTCCTGATTTAATACAAAACCAGCTGCAAACCTTATTTTCCACCTCAACCGCAGCAATGTTATTCTCGTATATAGAACTAATCACTTTAATGTATTTGTCTGGTAAAACCATACAAGGATAAAACCTTTGCTAAAGCTCTCTTCTACCAACAGAATCGATCGCTTGCTCCTAATCTATAAAACTGACGACTTCAGGTTCTTTGACAACTCAGGTACTTCTCAATTATTAGCCTAAGAGTGAAAATTTGGTCGAAACATCCTCTACCTTTTCTAAAACCGAACTGTTCTTCTCGTAAAACTTTGTCTACTGCATCTCTCAGTTTAAAAAGTATCATATTACTAAGTAATTTGCTACCTACAGAGACCAGTCTAATGCCTCGATAATTACCACACTCACTCTTATAGCCTTTCTTATAAAGTTGCTTAATTAAAGTTTTCCTAAAATCGTTAGGTACTTCCCCTTTTTCAAAAATCATAGTCATAATCTTCAGTAATTTATTTCTAACCTCAGAGCCGCCATATTTAAGAAACTCATTTACCACACTATCAGCACCTGGAGCCTTATTATTTTTTTTATCCTTTTAGTATTGTCGCTAATTCTTCCTCACAAAACAAATCTTCCTTCACATCCAAGGTATCACAAACTTTTTCATTTTTCTCTATATCTTTTCCTGCAACTCTATCTCGGTTTAAAAAAATTCTCAAAATGTTCTCTACCCATCTCTCTTTAACTCTTTACTTATCATTAATTGTGGCCCCATTCCTATCTTTAAATGAGACAAGTCCTGATTCACTACTCCCTCGCAATTCATCAACACGCCAGTACAATATTTTACTATTATGCCGTCTAGCTGCATCTTCCAGATCCTCGGCAATTTTATCCATGGCCTCCACTTCACACCTCCTTAGTTCATATTTTAATGCTTTCTCCACTTTTTTTTTACATTACTTTTGTTTTCATATGATCTATCACTCGGATAATTCTTGTACAAGTCCCTTCTCCTTTCTATTAAACATAAAGCTATGTCACTAATATGCTAATCACAGCTGCAGTCCTAGCTTTCTTCCCTAAGACACCTTCAGGAACTTCACAAATTATTTTTCTAAAATTATTCCAACCGTCTTCCACATTTTCCAGTTTTAAACTCTCAAGTTCTCATCCTGGAGTCTACCAACATCATAACTTCCCGGGAGGTAGTTACCCTTCCGAAATTTCAGCTTTAAATTAACCCTACACACTACTAGATGGTGGTATTTACTTTGGTTATAACTAGATTGTTATACCTACAAAATTGCAAAAGGCTGTATGCATTACTGTTTTCTTTTCCTACACCAAATTTACCTAGGCTAGGATACCATTTATCCCTATTTCTACCGACTTGGGTGTTAAAATCTCCTAGTAAAAACATCGTATTTCTGCCTGGGACCCTGTCTTTTTGCTCCTGTAACTGTAAGCAAAATTCATCTGTGTCACTAGTATCTCCATCAGTCGGTTCTACAGGGGCATATACTACTATAACTGATACCCTGAACTTTTTAGTAATAAATTGAGCAATTAGCATTCTATTATTAATACCTTCCCAGCATAAACAAGACTTAGCAGCTTCCTTATTCATCATGAGCCCTACTTCCTGTCCATGTACCCCAACCTTCCTGCTTGAGTAAACAAATTTTATATCACCTAATTTCATGCTCCCTACCCCTGGAATATGGGTTTCTGAAACTCCTAAAAAATCCAGTTCAAATCATCTGAATTCGTCAGTCAAAATGTCGATACGAGTCATTTTTAACGTCGTAACATTCCAAGTTCCAATTTTCATGTTTTTTAAATCATTGAAATTATTTTGCCTCAGGTAAAGCAATGATCCCGGATACCAGTGCAGGACGGGGATGACATATCTTCTCAAGTCTACACCGAAGTGCTTAAGCCGGCTTAAAACCGGATAGCAAGAAGTCTCTGGGACCTCCAGCATGAATGGAGGCTTTGTGCAATCCTGGCCCCATCTTGGTCACAACATGGTTTTCAGCACTTGGCGATACTCTTCTATCAACAAGAGTCAAAACCCTGCACATAATCTCGACACTTTTTTTTATCGACCTAGATCAAACAAATCATCCAACCATAAGCCTTCTAAATTGATTACTTAACTTAAAAAAAAAAAAAAAAAACGTAAATTTTCTCCTTCAAAGATGTCTCCCATTCAACTTACAAAAGATCTTGGACACTGCCGCATTGCCAGCACAACTCTGTCTGACTATCTCAAGCTACGGCTAAAATTGGTTTTACGGCAGTTTTGGAAAAAAATGACGCAACTGCATTTTGCACCATGTAGCAATTCACAGCGATTTAGTCCAAAGTGGATGTTAAGTTATTGTAAAGTGCATGCTAAACTGAACAGTGGCTGAAAGACTGTACTGTGTTAGAGCTGAAAGACTGTCCCACTTTAGTTGGTATTGGAGGCTATAGTACTAACAGGTGTTTCAATCCTTTTCCCACTCCTTTTCTTTAACTTGCTGCACGATTTGGATTAAATATTAAAGAAAGAAATGTCCTAGAAGTGCTTGTTTACCTTACTATCGAAGAGATATTTTTTATTGAACGAAAGATTTTTAATTATTCTTTTTTTAATTTTACGAAAAAGAAGGGATTAAAGCAAGATGCATGCTTTAGAGTGGATTCACACCGAGTCTTGTCGGTAAAGCCCAGATTAGTCACCAGTGAAATCATGGAAACCCGGATCACATCACTCGTTTTATCGGGCACTTGAGTTAAGTGGCTATGGCGTCAAATAAGAACATAATCCTTCCCTAAAATTCAGAGATACTCACACATTCATACAAAATTAAACGTCAAGAATTGCATGGTCTGTCTAACTATTTCCAGTGACTTATAAATGTATTTCTATTGTGAGAAAAAAGAAAACTGATTTCTTGTTTCATTAATTAGGTCTACGATCCCTTTTATCAGAAACAAATTCAAATTTCATAAAAAAGTGGGGGGGGGGGGTTGAAGTAATAACTTGGAGTCAAACGAATCTCTTGAATACGATCTTGTGTCTAGACACATAAGCATTACTTCACACACATAACCTTACTTTTCCTTTTCATATTATATTTTATTCTAGTACCAGGACTAAGGCACCTTGCCTAAACATAAATATAGTTCAGGGAGAAGGGATTCATAAGTTATAGACAAGCAATGAAAAAAATCATACCGTGAACGAGCCCAAATTTCTTCTCACCTCCTCTTAGCGGGCATTTCAAGGAGGCCTCCGTAATCATTCTCTATAAAACTATACTTTTTTCTTCTGTAGTTACACTTGCAAAAAATCTTCGTAATTAATTTATTTCACATTACTAAGTTTGTATTGCAATATTATACTTGTCATCGTCTCGACTTCTCTGTAGGCCAATTATTATCATTGTTTGTTTCTAGCATGTTTCGCAAACTGATTTGGCAAAAAAGATTAAAGAAGCAAGTTTTTGATAATATTGAAACACTTAATGAATCATATAATACAAAGGCTTTAACATATCCCCTGACTTTGAGAGATATACAGATTGCTAACAGATACCAATCTATCTCCAGTTATACCGGAAGAGATCCATATTTGTAGAACCAACAATAACGGACTAATGTCACATCCAATTTTTCCACTCGAATCACAATAAAAAGGACCATTTCCTAAATTATTCACTGGAGACGATTTTCCCTCTATATTCCCCGGACGAATGCTACTCGATATATTTAAGCTGTCCTGACCCACCCAGTAGTTTTTCTTCCAATTTCGTAAGAAATAACGATGTAAAAGCTTGGATGAAAAAGAAAGAAAGAAAAAGTATTGCATGAATAATTCATCGATAGACTACTTCTATTGCTATCATTGCATTGTTATAGTTGATTCTGCTGAAACTTTAGCATAGTTTATGACGAGAGACTACATTAATATAGCCCAATGAAAAGGGTATAAAATGAAACAATCATAGTTAATGCATAGTTGTCAATTCTTGTTCGGAACGAAAAAGGAAACGAAATAACTTGCATTCAAATAGGCCATTCTTTCTTTCCATCTAAATAAAGAAACAGGATTTTTTTTTCAGATAAAAGTAAAGAGTGACACTAAAACTTAAATCGAACAGAAATTTTCCTGGATACAAAAGCCTGTCGGACGACATGCTCTTTCTATCGGGAGACTGTGCAAAAAAGGGAATACTCGGTAAGATGTTGAGCTAAATCGAAACACACTATGTCGATGCAGTTTATTACAAGGCGTAACAGCTGTATCCAGTAACAGCTTAGAGTATTAAGCTGAAACTTTCAGTGCATGCTGGGGGGATGCTGAACAAAACAAGAGGCACCATAGGCATACTACTACAACTACGCCTACTGCTACCACTAATACTACTACTAAGGCGAAGTGTATTAAGGAGAAATTTTAAGGAAATGTTTGAGGGGGATGTTGAATTAAAATGAAACACACAACGTGCATGCAGGCTGTGAAAAGGGCGTATCAGCAGTATCTCAGAAACAGCCTAAAGCATTAAGATGAAACTACCAATAGGTAAGGCTATTATGTAGAACTTTCAGAGAGCATTGAGGGCGGTTTTGAAATGAATCAAAACACTGTGTATATGTAGGTTTATCAAAGGGGTGTATTAGCAATATACCAGCAACGCCTTCGGGTATTAAGGTGAAACTTCCAGGGCTATAAATATTACTGAAACTTTTACTACTACTTCTGCTACTATTGAACAAATCAAAATAATTTAAGTACATCCAGGTTGTCAAAATAGACCAGGTTGTTGAAATATCCAGACGAGACATCTTAGGACTGGAATAAATTATAAAGTAGAAACTTTCAGGGAAAGTTTATGCTGCTTTAAAACTAAATCAAAGGCATTATGTGGATGGTGGTTGTCAATAAGACGTTCCAGCAATATCTCAAGAAAGACTAAGGGTATAAGTTGAAACTTACAAGGCTAATACTATTACTACTTCTGCTCTTACTATTGAACTAAATCCAAACGGTGTAAGTGCATCCAGGTTTTCAACATAGCATAAATACATGTCTTAGGAACAGAACAGGCCATTAAGTTAAATTTTTCAGGGAAAGTCGAGGAGATATAAAACTAAATCAAAATATACTATGCATATCAAGATTGTCAAAAGGGCGAATATTATTCCAATATATAAATAAAAAGCTAAAACCTAAATTGTTATACAACGTAATTTGCTTTTTACAGAAAACCAAATGCATTTTAAATTTTTTCTCTTTTTAACTTGAATAAATCCAAAATTATCAATACCTTTACGAATGAATATCAGTACATATATTACGAAATAAATAAGAGTTCCAAATAGGGACAGGTCCTTTTATTAGACATTGAAACAAAAATAAAAACAAAGGCTCTAAATATTTCGATGACACAGATCGTCATCATCATCAGTAGAGTTACTAATGTATTAAAACTAAAGCAAACTGTATTTATACTAAACAAAATAATCACTTCAGGGTCAAAGCAAGTTACCGGTCCATTGACTTAAAAAATTCACTAACTGTTCTTGAATTTTGTAAAACTGCGTTGAATAAAGATGGTACAATTTTCTTCAAAATTGTATGTCAAAGCAGGTTACCGGTCCATTGACTTAGAAAGTTCACTAACTGTTCTTGAATTCTGTAATACTGCGTTGAATATTCTTCTAATTAAAAATGAAATAATGCTGAATTTATGTGTGCGAAATTTTTCATTTTATTCTTCTAATAGCAAATGAAATGTTGCTGATTCTAAAGTTGGTCTGTCCTCCCCATATATAATACGTTGGTATTTTTTCCATGACCACACTGCCTTTTCTATGACGAAATAAATAAGAGTTCGAAATAGGGACAGGTCCTTTTATTAGACAGTGAAACAAAAATATAAACCGGTAACTCTACTGATGATGATGACCGACTGTGTCATCGAAATATTTAGAGCCTCTGTTTATATTCTTGTTTCACTTTATAATAAAAGGACCTGTCCCTATCTGGAACTCTTATTTATTTCGTCATGGAAAAGGCAGTGTGGTCATGGAAAATATACTAACGTACATATATTCAACTGCCAATGCACATTCATTTGAATTGTTTTTTTCAGTAATATTGGGGATTTCGTTTTTTGCAATATTATGAGAAATAAAAATTCATAACTCAAAATAAGGATTGTTTTCAGTAAAGTACAAATCATGTTCTGAACTTTAGAAGGCACGGGGGGGGGAACGTCAACACTCCTCCTCTTAGTGTCTGCTCGTTTTGAGTTTGATTCGGTTATTTATTGCAATTTCTATTGGTTTGGGTTTCATTTATTTATTGATGGTGATTTATGGTGGCTTTTTGACTTTATTTCTGCTCTTCTTTGGTTTAACGTAGCTCTTCATTTTTTTGAAAAAAACTTCTTTTGTGGAAAGATTTTTTTAATTAACATATATAAACAACAAGCAAAGTGCGCGGTTATTTTGACTCCTCTTTATGACATACTCGTAAGGAACAGTGTGATTGGCTAAGAAAATGTGATAATTGAAGTAAAAAAAAAAAAAAAAAAAAAAAAAAACAATGAAACTAAAGCACATTTTATAACATGGAAGATTAGGACAGCAATATCTTTTGTTCGCTTCGTCAACATTTTAATGACATTTCTTCATGGCAAAAGTCAGGTCATCCAATCCCTTCTAACTCTCTCGTCAAAAATGAGTTATGTAATCTAGTTTAATCAACAAGATTGTCTTAGCTACTATCCATATACAAAGGCAAACACCTCAAAGCTTTCAATTATTTTCTAGAAAGTTCCCAGCACGATGTCAAAATTGCATGGATACAGGCACTATTCAACAACATAAATCAAGGAAAAAGTTCCTCCATCGTAGATTAATTTCGCAAGAGACATGCAAAAAGGTAGCTTTCCACCCTTATTTCTGCATACAATAAATTAACAGGCGTTCAAGAAAAACTTTTAAGTCGGTTAGTAATATACACAAGTAATTCTTTTATTTTTACGATAGGCACCCTTTGAACTAGCCTCAGTGTAAGCCAGCGTAAAAAAAATAGAATAATCTTTTTTAACAAAAAAAGGAATAAAGCTGGAAAAATAAGAAAACATCAGGCGCGATCCAACAAAAAATATATTTAAAAATGATGGATTGATACTGGGTTTATTGAAAAATTACTTCAACAACAACAACAATAAAAGAAATACACCATCACACAGACTCGCAATACTCTGTTACTGGGGAGTAAATTGAAAAAGAAAAAAAAGAAGAAGAAAAAGAAGTAGAAAAAAAAACAAGCACTAAAAAATATAAACAACAAACAGCCGCAATCAGCCAAAAAACCAAGCCAGAACGAAGTGTCATGCGCAAAAAGCAAAATAAACTCATTTTCAACTTGACTCTAAGACGTCCCCCACATAGAGTAATAAAAACACAACAAGAATCAAATAAAAGGAAATATTATCTAGAAATAATTTTATTTTTTTGCAATTTTTCAAAAGTTCGAGCCGACTGATGGAGTGAATTAAATTCAAATGTTGCCAGAATTACGAATATAATATGTAGAATGATCACAGACAAGAAAAAGGACTAGTTCTGAGGGCCACAAGAACATAACCGTGTAGCTGAAGAAAAACAAGAGAGACGAGTAAGAGTATAAAGAGACTGCAAATCAAGTAACGGCTTAATAACAGTGTTATTTGCTTCAAGGATAAAGTTCATCTCGCTTTGCCATATATCTTAGAGAGTGGTATCAGAAATGAAAAAAAAAAAAAAAAAATTGGCATCCATACAGCAAGGTAATAATATACGCAAGATTCAACTAAACAATGAAACAACTTTTTTAAGAACAAACCCAGGAAAACTATTTTTTAGCTTCTTAAGAAACCCAAGACTCCTCAATATTTTCATTTGAATTAGACAAATATTCAAATATTGAATTAGACACAGGAAGGCGACATTCACATCAAGAAGAATACCTAGGAACTGGAGATACTGATCACTAGGAGTACTGAGAGACAAACTGAAAAATAAATTTCAGATGGTTGAGGTCAAGCCTGGGAAATTCACGAGGCTTGACTTAGTAGCACTTAGGGCCGGCCATTTAGCTTTAAACCACAGAATTACCCTCTCGAAAAAAAAAAAACAATCAGTTTGATACTAACTTCTGACAGCAATGCCGAGGACACAGTCGTCATCAAAAGCAAAAAGAGTATTTTTATCCTCATCATTTGATGGGGATCGTTTGATAACATTTTCTTATAACTGAATACAGAAGAGGCGGGAAAATGGTTCGAAAGAGCATTTACTAGCACACAGTTCTGCCCCAAATTAAGAGAGAAAATATTGCTGATCAAGGGCCATGTAGTCATACTTACACGTGTCGGAGTGCATGTTGTTATTAAATTTCCAGCTGCAAGCAAAGTTGATGGAAAATTTACCGTCATTAAAGATGCAGGATCATATGAGCCCAGGTGGGAATCCCCCAATACAATAAGCTCACCTGAACGAGTTCAAATTATCTCTAAAAGCTCATCAACGATCTGAGAAAATGAAGGGACAGATCCACTTAGAGTACACATTACCTATAACAAGATTTTCCCCTTCCGTTTAAATTTGTCAATATTTCATAATAATTGGTTAGGTCGATAGATCCCAGTCAATCACTAACTTTCAGCTCTGTAGACAATTGTGTAATTTTACACAAAGGCTTAAAACCTGAGGCCAAGCGACTATTTCTCATTATGCGTACTACTGCTTTTTCATTACACTACTAGTAGGATCCATTAAAATTGTAACCAATTTTATACGTGGCATTGGCAAGTCTAACCTATTCGGTCTCTTGACTGGGGGATCAAGTTGACATCCATTTTTTTTTTTTGGGGGGGAGAGAAAATATTTTATCTCCATTCCTCACAATATAGTACACGTTTATGATATAGTATATTTGAGATATACAGTCTGGTCACCTTGGGCTATTATTTGAGGATAGGTAATGAAATTAGCTTATAATAACTTTTGGTACCCGCTTGACAGACTGTATATCATAAAAATAAAGGTGTACAAAAAACATAGCTCGATCCAACTTTCTAGGGAAATAATGAAAGAAAGGTTAAATTGGATAGGCCATGTTTTACGGCTGAAGGGTGATAAGATTTCTGATAATTATGGTTTTTGGTCATCCAACTGGGGCCAAAGAAAAGCAGGTCGGCCTCAAATTGGATAAAAAGAAGCCATAAGAAAAGATCTAATCGAAATTGGAAGTTCATAGGAGGAAGTGAAAGGTGCAGCTTTGAACAAATTGGCCGGAGGAGTGTGAACATATGTGCTTATCTCAGGCAGCTTGGTGCTACAATGATGAAAACGATAATCATTATAAAAGGAAATTATGCAATTTTATAAGAAAAAATTAAGAAAAAAAGAGAGAAATGCTTCCTTTGTTGACGTAGCAAAAGAAATGTGCTTGAACGAGAGCAAACCTTTAACATTGCATGACTGAAAAATACATATCAGGGAAAAAACGGTCAAACAGCCAAATTTAAAACATGAGAATTAAGTAAATAAAAGTTCAAATAGGGATAAAATCCTTGTAATAGACAGTGATTCTTACAAACAATTATAAAATTTTACAAAAATACTAGATATTTCGGTCAGATATGAAGTGACCCTTATCAGTAGGCAAACCAAACAAAAACAATTAAAAATATTAGTTTATATACGAAATAAAATAAAACTACACATTGTTTGATGGTCTAATTCTTTTCAAAGCAGAAGCGGAAGCTAGTCTCTTTGACCTTCTCGGAACCAGTTCATTAGCGTTGATGAACTAACACTTGGACAGACGTTAACTACATTGGGTGAATTGAACTTTACTCAGTTTTTAATAAACTATCGTAGATAGAGTTCAAACCAAATTCGCCTGTGTCACGATTTAAAGCTATGTACTTGAATAGAATTTTTATTCAAATTTTTTCTTGACAAATTTTATTCAAGAATATAGCTTTAAATCGTGACACAGATGAATTTGGTTTTCCAAGGTGAATAAAGTTTTTCAAGAAAACATTTGAATAAAAATTTTATTCAAGATTATAGCTTTAAATCGTGATACAGGTAATTTTGTTTGAACTCTATCTACGATAACTTATCAAAATCTGATAGAGTAAAGTTCAATTCACCCAATGTAGTTAACCTCTCTTGACCACTTTTTAATTAGTTTATCAGTAATTCACACTTCAAAATAGCAGAAAACATGAAACCTTGCTATCATAAAACAAAAAGCTTGGTTTTAACTTTAGTGATATGCCATTGATTAAATCTAAAAATATAGGAGATTTAAATCAACTTAAGTATTTTACCGGAGATTATATGGAGTTTTTCAGGGTTCTAGGCATTCCAAGCAAGTAGCAATTGAGAATAGAGGTTGTAGTCATAAGACATTCCATTTATACCAAAAGGAAACTTTTATGTCTACTCAATCCTACTTCATTCCAATTTTTCATACTCTCAATCAACTCAATTTTTTGCATACAAAGCATCGTATCTTATACATATTGCTACATACAACCCATCGAATCTTTGTTTCACAGCTTCTTGTTTTTACGAAAAAAGAAAAAAACGCAAACACTTAGAAGTTTCTAAAAAACAATGCTTAATATAGTTTTGACATATCCTATTTTCCCTCTTACATGTTTCTCTCTTTTTTTACTTACTAATATCTAATTGATTCTCAGAGAAACGAGGGGTTTTTTAGCAGGCAAGACAGTCATTAGATTTTAGAAATGACTTTATGAATGTGACATCTTGCGCATTTAGTTCTTTTTTTTCTAAAATCTATGAATTAAGACTATTGGAAAAATGCTAGAACTAAAGAGACAAAAAAATCTTCGAATTTTCCAAGGAGCTGGCCCTTTGTCAAGGAGAAATTTGTCATACTGACCCATTAGAAATAAATATATATGCTGAAATTTGAACAAAAAGAACAAACTTAACTAAGTTTATGCTGGAAAAATCATACAAAAAAAAATTTTCTGAATGTGATGAAGGAATCTTGCATTAACATTACCGAAAGTAGTATTAATTGAAAGTGCATCTCATAAGCTGATGTATATTATATGTTAAACAAAAAGTACGACATTAATAAAATTTCAGCAAAAATTGACTAATAATTCAACTGAAAAATAACCAAGCTGATTAAAATCACAAGGCACATTAAAAATATGTACACGCATACGTGCACATGAGGTGGGGGCGTGGTTAGAGCCCCATCTGAATATGGCCCCAAAGACCTCCTCCAAGAGAAAATCATCTAAGCCCCATCTCTGACCCCTATGGGTCAAAATGTACACATATGCTAAATAAGATACCTTGCGGCACTAGAATGCCAAAATAGCTGACATTAGTATATTCCTTCACATGTTACCACGTCACGCACGTAAATAACATGCGTTTGAAATCTAAAGTTTCAGGCTAAACTTTCGTTAAAATTTATTACAATAATTATCATCCAAATATGTCGAAGCTCTAAAGCTCCATTTATGGAAAAGCAATTTCTTAATCAGTACGATATCAAGCAAAAACACGTAAGCGGTTATTTGTACGTATTACATCTTATTATTTGCTAATTTTTGTACGGCCTAATATGTGTGCTTATATAATACCTCAATCCCCCCCCCCTCCTCTAGAAATATCCTCAAAAGTGAGTGCAAAGTTAAATTTGGGTAATTGCGGTATACAGCGCTCCCTACTTGCCCCCCCCCCCTTAAAGCCGTAATTAGGTAGATTTTTGCGAAAAACCGCTTCATAGGGGGCTTTCAAAAGGAGGATCAGCAGGACAACGTTTTTTGGCAATTATCTAACGTTTTTATCAGGTACAACGTTTTTGGCAATTATCTAACGTTTTTATCAATTTAACAAAAGTTTTTGGCAATTATCTCAGAAGTCTGGAAATGTTAGATACGGAAACTTTTAGGATGTATATAGATTTTTTTTTTTTTAATTGAGATTTTTTTTTTTTACAAATCTGCTATTGGTGAGACTGGAGTCTCCAGGGTCCAGTGTCTACTATCCTGGCATAGTAAGCCGAAATAGCGCCACTGAGCAACAAGAATTTATTTCCTTATACACAATCCGTTTTATTAGCTTTTTTTTAAGCTAGAGGCAAATTATGCCATCATAAGTGTAACATGCTATCTTGGGCGTGAACATAAATATATAGAAAATTCTTGGAAATATATATAGAAAGTATAATACAAGTGACATAGCAGATATATGGCAAATATCCTATATAAATAGGAAATATAACCAGCATTGTGTGGCGCTTTTTCCATTTTTGAAATATTAAACTTGGATGAAAATCCTACTTTGCACTCTGTACTCCTAAGCACAATTTTTTTTTTTTCTTTAAATAAAAACTCAATTCATTTTCACCACATAATTTCCAAATTAATCACACATCATAGAAAATCGGGCTGCCGAAGTAAAGAACGATGTTGGCACAATGTATTATTATATTTTTTTTTTCCATACCAGGGCACTTCGTATCGAAGGAGTTGTCGTAGAAACTGCGAAAAGTGCTCATTTGATTGGAAATTGGAGTGGCTTGTGTCCTTTTTCATAGTCGAAAGTGATTGGAAGGCGACTAACACCCCTTCCACGCCCACCATTTCCCCAAACACATCCAATTAAAATTTTGAGATAGCCATTTTTTTCAGCGTAGTTGATTCCAGATAAAAAAAATATGTTTTTGTGGAGAACACTCCCCCAGAACCCTCAGGGCAAGGTTTTTAAGTTATGCCCTGGGGGCATATAAGAACGATGTTGGCTCAATGTATTATTTATTATTTTTTTTCCTTTAGACCAGGGCACTTCGTATCGAAGAAGTTGTCGTAGAAAATTCGAAAAGGGCTCATTCAATTGGAAATTGGAGAGGCTTGTGCCCTTTTTAATAGTCGAAAGTGATTGGAAGGCAACAAAACATCCCTTCAACGCCCACCCTTTCCCGAAACACATCCAATCAAAATTTTGAGATAGCCATTTTATTCAGCGTAGTTGATTTCTGGACAGAAATTGTTTTGAGGAGGACACTCCCCCACAGCCCTCAGGGCAAGGGTTGTAAGTTATACCCTGGGGGCATATAAGTTTTTTTTTTATAGAAAGCGTTGTCGCAGAAACTTCAAAAAAGGATCATTCAATTGAAAATTCAAAAGGGCTAGTGCCCTTTTTAATAGTCGAAAGTGATTGGAGGGCAACTAACACCCCTCTCACGCTCACCTTTTCCCCAAACACATCAAAATCAAAACTTTAAGATAGCCATTTTGTTCAACGTAGTTGAAAGTTCTGGAAAATAGATTTTTGAGGATGACAGCCCCCCCCCCCAACATTCCTCAGGGCAAGGGTTGTAATTTATGCCCTGGGGGCATATAAGGTTTTTATAGAAGGCGTTGTCTTAGAGACTTCAAAAAAGGCTCATTCGATTGGAAATTGAAATGGCTAGTGCCTTTTTTTAATAGTCGAAAGTGATTGGAAGGCAACTAACACCCCTTCCACGCCTACCATTTCCCCAAACACACCCAATCAAAATATTGAGATATTCATTTTGTTCCACGCAGTTTAAAGTTCAGGAAATTATACCTTTGAGCAGGACACTCCCCCAACAGTCTTCAGGGCAAGGGTTGTAAGTTATGCCCTGGGGGCATATAAGGTTTTTTATTGAAATCTTTGTCGTAGAAACTTGAAAAAGGTCTCATTCGATTAGAAATTCTAAGGGCTAGTGCCCTTTTTAATAGTTGAAAGTGATTTGAGGGCAACTAACCCCCCTCTCACGCCTACCTTTTCCCCAAATACATACAATCAAAATTTTTAGATAGCCCTTTTATTCAACGTAGTTAAAAGTTTTGTAAATTAAGTTTTTAAGGATGACAAACCCTCCCTCCCCCCCACAGTCCTCAGGGCAAGGGTTGTAAGTTATGCCCTGGGGTATAAAAAGTTTTTTTTTTTTTACAGAAAGCGATGTTGTAAAAACTTCAAAAAGGGCTCATTCAATTGGAAATTGAAAGGGCTTGTGCCTTTTTTAATATTCAAAAATGATTGAAGGGCAACTAACCCCCTCTCACGCCCACCATTTTCCCAAACACACCCAATCAAAATTTTGAGATTTCCATTTTGTTCAACGTAGTTGAAAGTTCTGGAAATTAGGTCTTTTAGGATGATAACCCCCTCAGAGCCCTCAGTGCAAGGGTGGTAAGTTATACCCTGGGAGCATATAAGGTTTATATAGAATGATGTTGTAGAAATTTCAAAAAGGGCTCATTTGATTGGAAATTGAAATTGCCCTTGTTAATAGTCGAAAGTGAGTGGAGAGTAATTAACCCCCCTCTCACGCCCACCATTTCCCCAGAAATATTTAATCAAAGTTTAATGATAGCCATTTTGTTCAACGTAGTTGAAAATTCTGAAAATTATGTATTTAAGGATGACAAATCCCCCACAGCCCTCAGGGCAAAGGTTGTAAATTATGCCCTGGGGGCATATAAGGTTTTTATAGATAGAGTTGTCGTAAAAACTTCTTAAGTGGCTCATTCAATTGGAAATTGAGAGGGCTAGTGTCCCTTTTAATAGTCAAAGTGATTGGAGGGTAAATAACCCCCCTCTCACGCCCGCCATTCCTCCAAACACATCCAATCAAAATTTTCAGATAGCCATTTTGTTCAGCGTAGTAGAAAGTTCTGGAAATTAGGTCTTTGAGAATGACAGCCCCACCCTCCAGCCCTCAGGGCAAGGGTTGTGAGTTATGTCCTGGGAGCATATAAGGTTATTATTGAAAGCGTTGTCGTAGAAACTTCAAAAGGGCTCATTTGATTGAAAATTGAAAGGGCTAGTGCCTTTTTTAATAGTTGAAAGTGATTGGAGAGCGACTACTCTCATGCCCACCAATTCCCCAAACACATCCAATCAAAATTTTGAGATAGCCATTTTGTTTAACGTAGTTGAAAGTTCTGAAAATTAGGTTTTAGAGGATGACAACCACCCTAGGAGCCCTTAGGGTAAGGGTTGTAATTTAAACCCTGGGGGCATATAAGTTGTTTATAGAAAGCGTTGTAGTAGAAACTCAAAAAGGGCTCATTCAACTGGAGATCGAAAGGCCTAGTGCCCTATTTAATAGTCGAAAGTGATTGGAAGGTTTGACATTTTTATAGTAAAGATCGATGTAGGTATAATGTGTTATTTTTTTTTGTTGTTGTTGTTGTTTAGACCAGGGCACTTTGTATCGAAGGAGTTGTCGTAGGAACTTCGAAAATGGCTCATTCTATTGAAAATAGAAAGGGTTGATGCCCTTTTTAATAGTCGAAAGTGATTGAAGGGCAACTAATCCCCCTCCCACGCATACCCTTCTATTTGCCATTATTTTTAAAACTAAATGTTGCCTTAAGATTAAATCAAAATGCACTGTGTTAATGTTAATTCCCAATAAGGCATCTCAGCAGTATCCCAAGAACAACTGAGGGTATTATGTTCAAACTTTCGGGGCTACTTCTGCTCTTAAAATTTAACCAAATCAAAATAGCGTAAGTGTATCCAAGCTATCAAAGAAAGTAAACAGATTTTTTTTGCGAATGGTATCAAGTTTTCCATTCAGGTCAACTAAAGGAGGTACGAAACTAAATTAAAACACTAATATTTGTTTCCAGATTTTTAAAAGGGTGTATGTTGTTAAAAATTGCTGAAAATTTTACTCCAGCATACAAATAGCAGGCCAAACTATAAAGTCTTAAAAAAATGAAAAGATTTAAAGTATTATTTTCTTTTTCCCTGAAAATACTATGACAATATAAAACGAACAGAAATTAATAAAAAAAAAAAAAATCCACAAAATAAGTTTTTCAAAAAAAAAGTAAAGAACTCTATTAAACAAAAAATGAGCAAAAATAAAATAAAATAATCTACCAAGCGTGAAACTACCACAAATCAGCATCGATAAATAAATGAAACCCAAACGGCAGAAAATACAATAAATAACCGAGTCAAACTCAAAACGAGCAGAAATTAACATAAGTTGGGCTCAAAACCTCTATGCCGTCCCAAGGTCAGAACATAATTTGCACTTTACTTAAAAAATACAAATGAATGTGCATTGTCAGTTTAATATACATATACTGATATTTAGTAATCAAAGTGTTAATATTATTTAATTTATTAAAGTTATATAAAAAGTAAAAATATTTATATTTTTCAGTAAAGTGCAAATTTTCAGTGCAAATAAAGTGCAAACAGTAAAGTGCAAGATTCTAGTTAATGTGACAGATACAAGAAAGCAACTCATTTAGTTTTTTCTCTAACTTAATGCCAGTTTATAGATATATACCATGATAAATGTCTTAAAGCCGACAATGGGGCGGTGAACCAATAAAATTAACAATCAAGCTGAATATATTTTATTTACAAAGAAAAGCGATTATCATATCAAAGGGATATTCTCGCATCCAGAAGTTTCACAATGCTCCCAGAAATTCTATAAATTACCAAGTGAAGCTAAGTGAGGCGTTTGCAGCAGTTCAATATGACTGAAATTATAGGGGGAACAAAAAAGAGTTTGATTTGCCTAGAAACATATTGCCGAATGACGTAGAACAGTTTTATTTGGGAACCATTAATAAAAATTAAAAGCCAATTGCAGATTAACAAAAAACCAGTAACATAAGACGACTGAAAAGTAACAATACAGTAAAAGTAAATAAATTAGATAAGAAAATAGATAAAGTAAATAAAGTAAAGTAAATGAAAAAAAAAATTAAAAGTAAAAATGCAAGCTTTATGAGGCTGCCACTTAAACCTTTTGCCTTATTGGTTTATAAACTGGTTTTCGCTTATTGGTTTTAACAGCTCCAGGGAGCAACAATGACGAAAATGTGTTGCTGCCCAAAAACTTAAAAGAAAAATCTTAGAAAATAGTCGTTTTAAAGTACGAATAACCTACTCACTGTTATCAACTTCTATAAACCCTTAGCATAACAATTGCCATTTGGCATTCAACCTTAAAAAAATACCCGTAACCTTTGGGGTAAAATGTTAGATAATTGTTCATTAAAAATTTCATTTTTAAATGAAAATATAACTAATAAAAGTTCATATATGTATCAACAAACTTACTGAATCAGCCTCTTCCATTTTAAATGTCATCTTATTAACAGTTTCTCCTACTCTATTGAACAATCGAAGAACACCAGCACCACTGATAACTGACGTGTTTGTGGCACGTGGAAGCTCACTCTCTAAAAGGACAAAAAAAAAACTCTCAAATAAAAAAAATATATATAATGTGGATTGCTGTTAAATGTACATATACTAATTATTTATGCTGTTAAGCTTAGACAAAAGTCTTTCTGTCGGCTATATAGAAATGCTTCTATTCACACGACACACGTCAAGACGCAAAAAATTATTGTAACTAAACTAATGGAATTTGTCCCTGAAATTAATTTGAAACGCCCCCTGGACTAAAGAAGTGCTGCCTAAAAATTTATTTGTTTTTTTTTGTTTATTTTTCTGGCCACTTCCTGCCTATGGTTTAAAGTAGTTTTAGAAAAGATTCCAGTTTATTTTCTTTAGTGATGTTTGTTATTTTGTTAATCTGTTTTCCTGGTTTTAATTATTCCCCATTTGTGTCTGCAGCGCATGACATGCGCATCTTATTAACTGTTTCCCTTACTCTATTGAACAATCGAAGAAACACCAGCGCCACTAATAGCTGACGTGTTTAGGCACGTGGAAGCTCACTGCAAAAAAGGGCAAATACGTTCTATGAAAGATAGGAAATGCCTCCCCACCAGAAGAGATTAATCTTCTGGTACCAGAATCAGGGAAGATCCAGAATAAAAGATGTAAAGCCGATCTGGCCTACCCTGACAAAAAAAAAAAAAAAAAAAAAAAAAAAAAAAAAAAAAAAAAAAAAAAAAAAAAAAAAATCTAGACAAAACAAACAGGTCTATGGCCAGTATGAGGGAAAAGAAGAGAAACAATCGAACGAATGTCTTTAAACGCTGAATACATTTTTTTTTCTTTTAACGGTGAATACACCTTGTTTTATACAGGCGAAATATTCGTTTGTTTGTCTATGGCCAGTTTTGTATTGTCTAGATTTATTTCTGTGTTTTGAAAAATCCAAAGACTCTTCCCGGCTGATGGGAGAGATTTTCTTATCTCCAATAGAGCTTTTTTGTTCTTTCCTCGAAGTCTTGGAGACTTCAGGCTCGTTTTCCTAATCCTGGTCATATGAAGGAGAGTGACTGGCGATGCCAATCACAACAATGTAACCAGCGTCCAAAATTGCGTTTGGTCAATTTTCCAGTTGAAATAAATCAATTTCAAGAATTAGATTTTGCAGTTGATAAAAATAAACTCTCGCACCAAAATCCGTAAAATGAACAGCCTGGCTGTTCAAAAATCCGTAAAATGAACAGCCTGGCTGCTCCTAGTCCTCTTTTTCTTATGCTACACTAAGGCATATCTAAAATAATGATCTTCGCCTCTACTCAAATGACTTACATATCTTTACGATCAACAAGTTAACTATTTTTTAAAAAGAGGCAAATAAGGTTCGATCACCTTGCTTAAAATAATTTCCAAAGGCCTTCCCCATTTCCAAAAGCCTTCCTTCCTAGTTAAGAGCGAATCACGGCTCATAGTAACAAAAAGTTTAAAAACGCGTAGAATGTAGAGAATTCTAGAAAACTAGCACTTTCAGAGGCAACGCTATAATGTTGCCTATAGAAAAGGACATACGGCTCCAATGTTTTATTATTTATTATATTTTTTTCCCAGAGGCACTTCATATGGTCGGGGTCGTCGTAAAAACTTCAAAGGGGGCTCATTCGATTGGAAATCGAGAGTTCTAGCGCCCTTTTTATGGGTCAAAAGTGATTGGAAGGCAACTAACACCCCTTCCACGCCCACAATTTCCCCAACAATATCTGATAAAAATTTTGAGGTAGCCATTTTGTTCTACATAGTGGATAAATTATGTTTTTGAGGAGGCCACTCCCCCCAGAGCCCCCAGCACACGGGTTGTAAGTTACGCTCTGGGGGGCATATAAGGTTTTTATAGAAAGCTTTGTCCTAGAAAATCAAAAAGGGCTCATTTGATTGGAAATTCAAAGGGCTAGTGCCCTTTTTAATAGTCAAAAGTGATTGGAAGGCAACAAACCCCCCTCTCACGCCCACCTTTTTCTCCAAACACATCCAATCAAAATTTGAGATAGCCATTTCGTTCAACGTAGTTGAAAATTCTTGAAATTAGGTCTTTGAGGATGACGACCCCCCCCCCCCCACAGCCCTCAGGGCAAGGTTGTAAGTTATGCCCTCGGGGCATATAAGGTTTTTATAGAAAGCGTTGTCGTAGAAACTAAAACGACTCATTCGATTGGAAATTTAAATGGCTAGTGCCCTTTTTAATAATCGAAAGTGATAGGACGGAAACTAACACCCCTTCCACACCCACCATTTTTCCAAACACATCCAATAAAAATTTTGAAACAGCCATTTTGTTCAACGTAGTTGAAAGTTCTGGAAATTATAACTTTGAGCAGGACACTCCCCACAGTCTTCAGGGCAAGGGTTATAAGTTATACCCTGGGGGCATATATGGTTCTTATGGAAGGAATGCTCGTATAAACTTCAGAGAGGGCTCATTTGATTGGAAATTGAAAGTTCTAGTTCACTTTTTAACCGTCAAAAGATATCGGAGGGTAACCAGCCCCCATGCCCTTTTTCCCCAAATGCATCCGATAAAAATTTTGAGATAGCTATTTTGTTGAAAATAGTTCAAAGATCATATAACAAAACTCCGGTGTCAACACAACCCCCCAGGGCCCGGGGGCAGGTGTTGTAAGCTATGCCCTGGTGGCATATATAGTTCTTATGGAAGGGATGCTCACATAAACTTCAAAGAGGGCTCATTTGATTGAAAATTGGAAGTTCTAGTTCAATTTTTAAGAGTCAAAAGAGATAGCAGGGCACCAAGCCCCCCCCCCCTACACGCCCCTTTTTCCTCAAACCCATCCGAAAAAAAACTTTGAGATAGCCATTTTTTTAAAATAGTTCAAAGGCCATATAACGAAAACTCCGGGGTCGACACAGCCCCTCAGGGCCTGAGGGCAGGCGTTGTAAGTTATGCCCTGGGAGACTATATGGTTCTTATGGAAAGGATGCTCGCAAAATTTTAGAGAGGGCTCATTTGAATGGAAATTGGAAGTTCTAGTTCAGTTTTTGAGAGTCAAAAGAGATTGGAGGGCAACTAGCCCCGCCCCTCACCCCTTTTTTCCCCAAATGCATCTGATAAAAATTTTGAGATAGCCATTAAGTTAAAATTGTTCAAAAGTCAGAATAAAAAAACTCAGGTGTCGACCCCACCCCCAGGTCCCGGGGGCAGGCGTTGTAAGTTATGCCCTGGGGCATATATGGTTCTTTAGAAAGGGATGCTCGTATAAACTTCAGAGAGGGCTCATTTGACTGGAAATTGAAAGTTCAAGTTCACTTTTTAATAGTCAGAAGAGATCCGAGGGCAACTAGCCCCCCCACGCCTTCTTTTTTTTCCAAACCCATCTGATGAAAATTTTGAGAAAGTCATTTTGTTAAAAATAGTTCAAAGGTCGGATAAGAAAATCTCCGGTGTCAACACAACCTCCCAGGCCCGGGGGAAGGCGTTCTAAGTTATGCCCTAAAGGCATGTATGGTTCTTATGAAAGGGATGCTCGTATAAACTTCATAGAGGGCTCATTTGATTGGAAATTGAAAGTTCTAGTTCTCTTTTTTAAGAGTCAAAAGATTTAAGGGCAACTAGCCCCCCCACGCCCTTTTTTCCGAAACCCATCCCCTACAAATTTTGAGATAGCCAGTTTTTTTGGAAATTGTTCAAAAATTAGATAACAAAAACTCCGGTGTCAACACAACACCCCAGGGCCCGGGGGTTAGGCGTTGTAAGTGTTGTCGTAGGGGCGTATATGGTTCTTATGGAAGAAATGCTCGTATAAACTTCAGAGAGGGTTCATTTGATTGGAAATTGAAAGTTCTAGTTCACTTTTTAAGAGTCAAAAGATATCCGAGGGCAACAAGGCCCCCCCCACACAGCCTTTTTCCCCCCAAGCCCATCCGATAAAATTTTTAAAATAGCCATTTCATTAAAAACAGTTAAAGGGTCGGATAAGAAAAATTCCTGTGTCGACGCAAACCCCCCAGGGCCCGGAGGCAGGCGTTGTAAGTAATGCTCTGGGGGCGTAAATAGTTCTTATGGAAGAGACGCTCGTATAAACTTCGGACAGGGCTCATTTGATTAGAAATTGAAAGTTCTCGTTCACTTTTCAAGAGTCAAAAGAGATCAGAGGGAAACTAGCCCCCCCCTCCACGCCCTAAATGTATCAGATAAAAATTATGAGATAGACATCTTATTCAAATAGTTCAAAGTTCGGATAACAAAAACTCCAGTGTCGACACAGCCTCCCAGGGCCCAGGGTTAGGCGTTGTAAGTTATGCCCTGGGGGTATATATGGTTGTTATGGAAGAGATGCTTATATAAACTTCATAGAGGGCTCATTTGATTGGAAATTGAAAGTTGTAATTCACTTTTTAAGAATCAAAAGTGATCGGCGGGCAGCTAGCCTACCCCCACACCCCATTTATTTTTTTTCCCAGAGGCACTTCATATGCAAGGGTGGTCGTATAAACTTCAAACGGGTCTCACTCGATTGGAGATCGAGAGTTCTGCTGTCCTTTTTAAGAGTCAAAAGTTATCGGAGGGCAACTACCCCCCCCCCATCCCATTTCCCCAAATACACCTGATAAAAAAATAGAGGTAGCCATTTTGTTGAAAATAGTTCAAAGATCATATAACAAAAACTCGTTTACGCATGGCAATTTCGTTAAAAATAGCTCAAAGGTTAGATAAGAAAAACTCCTGTGTCAACGCAACCCCAGGGCCCGGGGCAGGCGTTGTAAGTATTGCTCTGGGGCATATATGGGTCTTATAGAAGGTGAGCTCGTATAAACTTCGGAGAGGGCTCATTTGATTGAAAACTGAAAGTTCTAGTTCAATTTTAAAGAGTCAAAAGATATTGGAGGGCAACTAGCCCTCCCATGCCCTTTTTTCCCAAAAACCAATCCGATAAGAACTTTGAGATAGCCATTTTTTTAAAATAGTTCAAAGATCATATAAAAAAAGCTCCGGGGTCGACACAACCCCCCAGGGCCCGGAGGCAGGCGTCGTAAGTATAATTTAATAATTTAATTTTGTAAGTGTTTTTAAATTTTTTTTGACAGTCTTATTTCAGAGTTCAGAGCAAACACATCTAAAAGCTAAAGCGGATAACTTATGAACATTATTAAATCAGTGAATTTCGTAACAACAATTGGCTTGGGATTATAGTGACGTATAATCCTGTCCTATGTGTATCAATTAATTCGTTGGTGATAGACTTTCGACGAGAAGTGGAATTTGAGATTGGATAATTACTGATTGGATAGTTCACTAACGCTGGTCGGAGAAACGTCAAATTTGGATTTCTCAAACACTGCATTTTCTGAAAGCGGGCCCCGAGTGATGGTTGGTTCTATTACCATATAGGGGCCCTTGCGAGTAAGTATCACTCCATGTTTTTTTGAAAATTTTTGAAGGCATAGTGGCATTATAGTCGAGAATTATGGCACTCACGAAAAACAACATTTTGATGACCGAATGGACGAAGTCCTGCAGAAAATAGCAAAGCTCCAGCAGGAAAATAAACTTCTACGGTCGGAAAACAGGTCGCTCAGATCCGAGCTTTTAAGAGTTAAATCGACCGCTCTTCGGTCAGAACTATACTCGAAAAGAAACAATCTTGTTATCCACGGTCTAGAATCTTCAGATGGCGAAGATCTCCGTCAGAAAGTAGTTGGTTTCTTCGAATCAAAACTCGGAATAGCTACCGCGAATGAGATACGGATGAATGTGGCATACAGAATTTCGAAGAAACCGTCAAATGCCGAGTCGTCTGGCTCTAGCGGTCCAACACTGAGAAACAGCGCGCAACGAAAAAATTCCGCTGATCCGATTTTCGCTAGCCTTGAAAATTTTGATCGGTCAAAAATAATGAAAGAGTGTGGTAAACTGAAAAAAACCAGTTTTAGCGTATCTGTTGACTTGCCATCTGATCTCGGGAAACGACGCAAAGAACTTTTATCACTTGGTTATAAGCTACGAAATTCAAAAGTAGCGAGTGAGAAAATAGCGGAAACGCGTCTGATCCAAAAAGGGATCACACTTTGGTTAGAAACCAAGAAATCAAAGACGGTTCAGTGGATGAAGTTTCCAGACAAATGCTACGATCCGCTCAAGCTTCCCCGCGCTGGCTCGGACGATGCGAATGATTCTAATTCGGACGCTTAGAATTTTTCTTTTTTTTGTTAATATTTTGTGAGGTTTGTGGGGCAGCTATAATACTGAAGTAATTAGGAGTGAATATTGGTAAAATTAGAGTAGTAAAATTGATGAATAATTTAAATTTAAAAAGTATTATAACTGCGCCATGAGAGAGTGTTTATGTGTAATTTGCCGCTTGCATATTCTTGATTTCTGTTTATCCAATGAGATGTTTTTCCTTTTCGTGTGTTCTTGTTTTGCTTTTCTTTTCCAGAGTTATAAGAAAAGTTCGGGTTTACAAACTTCAGAGTGGTCTACTGCTCTTCTCAAAGGTACAGCCATTGCCTCTCTTCAGTATGTTGGTAAGTAATGAATTCCTGTTCTAATCCTCCCGGGGGGTGCCTCCTCGTCAACAAGCCAAAGTAATGCTAGATTAGTAGAGCTAGAAGAAAATTTTTTGGATTTAGAAAATATTTTTGATTTAGAAATTAATAATGAATCGGATACCCCGTTATTTGATAAAAGTAAATTTCCTAGAAGCCGTTATGAAGAAGTGTGTAATTTAAGTACGGGACGCTCTGACTCTCAGCTCACTGTTCTTCAACTGAACTGTCAAGGGTTAGGCTCATCGTTCGCGGATCTAACGACTCTTTGTCAACAGTTGCAGCCAGATGTAGTCGGACTTTGCGAAACCTTTTTAACAAGACAAACAGATACCCTTCTGGAAATACCTGGATATACTTCCGTTTTTTGCACAGAACAGCATTGAAGAGAGGAGGTTTAGCTATTTACACACGGCAAGAGTACTCGGTATGCATTAACAAAGAATTAACCTGGAATATAGAAGGAATTTATGAATCACTTTGCCTGGAAATATGTTTACCTTCACAGAAGAAATTAACAGTTGGAGAAGTATACCGCCCACCGGCAGGATCTGTTTCTTCATTCTTGGAAAACTTAAGCCAAATATCGGATCATCTAGAGAAAACAAGGGAATGAAGCTATCTTAATGGGGGACTTCAACATCAATCTTACTCTTCCTCTATCTTCCGGAGCGGCAGATCTGCTTAGTATAATGTCTGCTTCGAATATGTACCCCTCGACGACGATTCCAACCCGAGTAACTGCCACTTCCCACTCACTGATTGACAACATTTTTTCGACTCTGCCTCCAACATCAGCCTCAGTTCTGCTATCCGACACTTCAGATCACTTCCCTCTGCTTACAAATTTCAACATACAGCATAAATATCCAAAGCCTAAAGCTTCGATTAAGCAGGGGTTCACTACCTGGAAACTGATGACGAGAACTTGAAAACTCTTAATCAAAATCTGGAGAGCACATCCTGGGAAAGTGTTATGAATACAGATGATGTTAATTCAGGATTTGGGGAATTTCATAACATTTTCATGAGAATATACACGGATTGCTGTTGTGAAAAGCGTTCAACGAAGACGGGACGGAAAAAAAAATCAACCCATAAGCTCTTGGATTAGTCATGGACTGCTCCAGTGTATTAACAGGAAAAATAAACTGTGGATGGATTACACAAATGAACCATGCATTGCAACGCTGGAGAAATATGAAAAATATAAAAAATGTCTTCGATCAGTTTTACGTAAAGCTAAACCAGATTATTTTAGTGGGAAAATAGCTGAAAGTGGCAAAAATTCTCGGAAAATATGGAAGGTTGTTAACTCTATACTGCGTCCCTGCAGCCCCCCACCTGAGCTTCCATCTAAATTATATGTCAATGGGGAGACAGTAACAGGACCAGATAACGTTGCAAATGCATTGGGAACATTTTTTGCAGAAGTGGGCAGAAAAACAGCAGATTCTGTTGGAATTTCCGCGAAGAGTTTTAGAGATTACCTTGGTCCGGCATGCACTAAGTCCATGGCAATAGCACCTGTCTCTCCATCTGAAATTCTGCTAATCGTACTAAATCTAAGAGGCAATTCGGCTTCTGGGTTCGACCGAGTACATACCAAAGTGTTAAAAGCAGTTGCCCCTTCAATCATAGAGCCCCTTACTTACCTCATAAATTTGTCTCTGCACAAGGGCACTTTCCCAGAACTGCTAAAGAAAGCTAGAATAATTCCACTGCAAAAAGGGGGTTCTCGAGTTGACCCGCTAATTACCGACCCATTTCTATCCTCTCAGTTTTTTCAAAAGTTTTTGAAAAACCTATGCAACAGCAGCTACTCCAGTTTCTGGAGAAGAAAGGGTTTCTTAATAATCGCCAGTTTGGGTTCAGACCAGGTCACTCCACGCAGGATTTACTAACGGCGTTAAGTTTATGGATAAACAAAGCTTTGGATTCTGGTCTACTACCTGCAGCGGTTCTGCTTGATATCAGGAAAGCATTTGATAGCATGTACCATTCAATTCTCCACGGGAAGCTGGAACATATAGGAATAAGAGGCGAAGCTCTGGATTGGTTCAGATCATATCTGAGGGACCGCAGGATTTATTTGGGAGAAGATCCTGGAAACGATGTGCTCGTTAACTGCGGTGTCCCCCAGGGCTCAATATTAGGACCATTACTTTTCCTGATCCATGTTAACGATCTGAGTCGAGTGCTGAACCCGGCACGAACAAATCTTCGCTGCTGTAACTTGTGCCAGGATGAAAGCTCCCTCCGGTCCGAAGGTGAAGATGATGAGCTCGTGGCCTTCGCCGATGACACCACGCTTGGTTGCTGTGAAACGGATAAGACAACGCTCATGTCTAAACTGAGGGAGGTTCTGGAGGGGACGTATCTCTGGATGGATGCTAACCGACTTGTTATTAATGTTGAGAAATCTTGCGTTCTTTTTTTTTTTTCCCGGGTTGGAAGTGTCCATCCGGAGGTATGTGGTATCCGGACATCCAGAGGTGTGATTAGTCGGCCAGAAAAGCATTTTGCAAAATACCTAGGAATCCTCCTCGATGAGAACCTATCATTCGTGCATCATATTCAAGCAGTAGAGTTGAAGCTATCCCGGAATTTTGGAATAATAAAAAAACTGAAAAGCGCTTTGCCGCAGAAAACGCTGGTCCTCCTGTACAATGCTCTTATAAAAACCCATTTACAGTATTGTGCAATGATCTGGCAATCAACTTTTAAATCCCACCTGCGAAAAACTGAATTCGATTCATCAACGATGCCTGATATTAATTGGAAAAAATGAAGAGTACTTGTCATTAGGGTCCCTGCATCAATTATCATGCTTGACCTTTGTGTTCAAGTTTTTAGCTGGAGAGCTGCCATCTGCGTTTAAAAGATTATTTCGACCTGTTTCAGACCATTATAATTTGCATACCCGATCATCATCAAACCTGCAAATACCCCTCACCCCGACCGTGCGATCAGATTTCGCTCCTAACGCAGCTTGTGCAAAGATATGGAACCTGATCCCAGAAGAGCTGAGAGGTAGGAGCTCCCTCGCATCATTTAAGAAAAGAGTAAAAAATCATTTAATAGCATTACAAATGAATAGTTAATAAAAAGAAAAAAAAAAATAGAATTAAATGTAAGTAGTAAATTTAAATTACAAATGTATGATTTTTAAATATGACGGGATGGTTTCCCCTGAGGGTAAGGAACGAGAAGGTAATAGTTTTAGTTATTTGGTAAATGAGGGGTATGATTGTGTTTGAGATTAGGAGCGGTGACCATTCAGCGTATTATGTTAAATTGTAATGATTTTGGTTCTCGGCGTCCAGGAATGGACTGAGTATTTTGATTATGTGTGATTTATTATTTTCATTTGTTAATAAACCCATTGAACATTGAACATTGTTTGACTTCCGCTGTTATTTTTGTTGTTAACAAGAATATTAAGGGAAAAATAAAGTGAATTTGAATTTGTAAGTAATGTTCTGGGGGGCATATATAGTTCTTATGGAAGGGACGCTCGTATAAACTTCGGAGAGGGCTCATATGATTGGAAATTGAAAGTTCTCGTTTACTTTTTAAGAGTCAAAAGAGATCGGAGGGTAACTAGCCCCTCCCCCTCTCCACGTCCTATTTTCCTCAAACCCATTTGATAAGAACTTTGAGAAAGCCATTTTTTTCAAAATGGTTCAAAGATCATATAACGAAAACTCCAGGGTCACACAATCCTTTAGAACCCAGGGTAGGCGTTGTAAGTTATGCCTGGGGGGCATATATAGCTCTTATGGAAGGGATGTTCGTATAAACTTCAGAGAGGGCTCATTTGATTGGAAATTGAAAGTTCTAGTTCAGTTTTTAAGAGTCAAAAGAGATCAGAGGGCAACTATCCCCATGCCCCTATTCCCCCCAAATGCATCCGATAAAAATTTTGAGATAGCCCTTTTGTTATAAATAGTTCAAAGGTCAGATAAAAAATCTCCGGTGTCGACACACCCCAGGGGGCAGGCATTGTAAGCTATGTTCTGAGGCCGTATCTGGTTTTTATAAAGGGATACTCGTATAAACTTCAGAGAGGGCTCATTTGAATGGAAAGTAAAAGTTCTAGTTCATTTTCTCAGAGTAAAAAAAGAATGGAGGGCAACTAGCCCCTCCTGCTCTCCATGCCTTTGGGTTTATCGATGGATAAACCCATCCAATAAAAATTTGAGGTGATCATATTGTTAAAAATAGTTCAAACATCAGATATTAAAACTCCGGGGTCGACACAACCCCCCAGGGCCTAGGGACAGGCGCTGTAAGTTATACTCTGGGGATATATATGGTTCTTATAGAAGGGATACTCGTATAAACTTCAAAGATTGAAAATACGATAATAGGATGATTGAAATAGGATGTTCTAGTTCACTTTTAAAGAGTCAAAAAAGATCGAAAGGCAATTAGCCCCCCCCCCACCCCACGTCCTTTTTTCCCCAACCCATCCGATAAAAATTTTGAGATAGCCATTTTGTTAAAGAGTTCAAACACCAGATAATAAAAACTCCGAGGTTGACACAAACCCATTTTTTCACTTCGATATTGTTACTTTGCTACCAGTTTTGATACTTTGATGAACATTTAATTTTTGAGAAAAAGTTTGGTTTTGAAATAAGGACTTTTTAAAAACTTGAAACTTTTTGCAACCAAAAGCGAACAAAAATTAATTCAAAAAGACTTTCCGAAAAATAAGTTTTTCAAAGAAAAGTAAAGGCCATTTTAAACTTAAGCTGAGAAGATACAAATACCTGTTAAAATTCAAACTCAAAAACGACCAGAAATTACTATTAAAAAATAAATGAAATCCAAAACGAATAGAAATTAAATAAACAATCATAGCAAAAAAACATACAACAAATAATAACATAAATGAATAAGTACATGTTAAAGCGAGTAATGCTTAGATTGAATATGAAAATCAAGCTTAAAACAAAAAAAATATTTTGCTATTGAAGTATAAATGAAACTTAAAACGAACAGAAATTAAATAAACAATCAATGCATACAAACATACATTAGATACTAATGTAAATGAATAAATAAATCTTAAAACGAATGAAACTTAAATTGAATATGCAAATCAAGCCTTGAAACGAACAAAATTCACTACAAACAAGAGTTTGGGTATCACCTCCTTCTCTCACTGTAAAAGTCTAAAACCTACTGCGTCACTGGCGCTTTACTGAAAACTATATGCGTCTTGAACAGTCTTGGAAAGAATAAACAACATCATATTAAATATTTGATATATAATGATATTAATTGTTGAAAGGTCAATTAGTTCAAGAATTTATTTCACTGTAATTGTATTTTTATTTTTATTGCTGTAAGAACTGGAAAAGAAAATATTTGTAATATAATTCGTTTTCAGTGAAGCGCCAATGACGCAGTAGGCTTTTGATTTTTACAGTTAACGAAGAAGACAGTATCCAAACTCTTGTTTGTAGTGAATCTATATTCGTCTTGAACAATTTTAGAAAGAACTAATAAATTAAACTGAATATTTGATGTATAATGATATTAATTGCTGAAAGCTCATCAGTTCAAAATTTTTACTATAATTTTTAATGTTTATTTTCAATATTAAGTACAAAAGAAGATATTTGTAATGAAATTGGTTTTCAGTACAGCGCCAACGACACAGTAGGTTTTAGACTTTTACAGTGAGAGGAGGCGATACCCAAACTCTTGATTGTAGTGATTTTTGTTCCCAACTTCCAAAAAAGAAAGTTGGGTTGTTCAAAATCTCCTCAAAAGCTGCGTTGACGAATATTACCGATTTTTACTTCGGGTTAACATTCATGTAT
The DNA here is from genome assembly GCA_027921565.1 of Artemia sinica. Taxonomy (NCBI): domain Eukaryota; kingdom Metazoa; phylum Arthropoda; class Branchiopoda; order Anostraca; family Artemiidae; genus Artemia; species Artemia sinica. The sequence continues at coordinate 1,728,411 of JAPEVW010000042.1, forward strand.
TTACGAAAAGTAATTTTCAGGGGATTACCGAGGACCCGATTTCCTTTCAAAGTAATTAGGGGGTAATGGACCTCGGTTCCATCCTCCGTCTTCTTCACTACCATTTAATAATCTGAGTTTTTTTAGAAGTGAAAAATTTGTGATTATCTCGGATTATATAACTAACTCTAGTTATCTCTATTTTTTCTTATCTCATTAAAAAAAAAGTTTTTCAAAAAACAGTTTTACAAAGAAAAAATACAGAGCGATAATAAAAAAAGAACCTAGAACGAACAGAGACGAGTCACAGCTTAAAGAAACAGAAACAATCACTTATTTTAGGATATCATTTTATATTCTTTATAGAAGTAGTGGACCTCTGGACCAGCCTAGGAGCGGGACAGCTGCCCCGATATAGGAATATGTTGGGCTTTCTTAATTCTACAATTTCTATTAAGCCGATTTATTTTGGCTTATAATTAGATCTTTGAACCCATATTACAGATTCCCCGGCAATTAATACTAAAATTATAACGAGGAAATCCGTTTCCACACGTATTATCTCTCAGATAATGCTGGACAATAGTTCAGATGCAGTAAATCAAAAGCTGTTATGACATATTTTATGAACTCATATCCCTGACCACTGACAAAAAAACTCAAGCCTATTTGACAGATGATTCCAATCCATTACGTTTCTTCTGTTCTCAAAATAGATAGAGGTATTATTTCTGCAAAATGTGCCATGTTACTTGTGCTGTTCGAAATAGAAAGAAACTAACTATACAATCTTGTTGTTTGGAAACTAGTGCGTAAAGCTACTACTTTGGAAACTACTACGAAAAAGCTAATTACTTAAATGTGACAGATATAAAACTGATGGACTAAGCAAGCGACTAACAGTGTGTTATCTGTTAACATTGACGTTTCATTTTTTCAACATAAAACTAGTTTTTTTTAACCCAGTTTGAAAACTAAAAAAAAATTTTAAGGTCAAATTCATAGCTAGCAACAAAATAAATTGCGTAAACATAGTACCAAGCACAGTGAAAATGAAATCTGAATTCTAAACTGGTTGGGTGGAAATTTACACAACCTTAGGTGTGTTGAGAAATCAGGAATTCAATTTTTGATAAAAAAAAATTCCATGTACAGTTATGGAGTTTTTTGGTCGTAGAAGGCACCAAACTAAAAAAAAAAAAAAAAAAAAAAAAAAAAAAAAAAAAAAAAAAAAAAAAAAAAAAAAAAAAAAAAAAAAAAAAAAAAAAAAAAACGTGCAGGAAAAATAAGCAAAAAAAAAAGCTGAAAACCTATGGCACCTAACAACTTAAAAAGTGTAGCTTTTCTTTGAAGATGTAGCGGCCTTTGGGATAACAGATTGTTAATGTTTGAATTTTTACGGGCGAGAAGCGTTGTGAAGATTAATTAATTAATTTAAGTCTCGACCAGTCATATGTAAAATCTTTCTTTAGTATAGAGGCGGAGTGATTGAAAGTTAATTTAATTAATTGATCTACTTATTTATTTTCAAGGTTCAAGATGGCAACACTGGCCAGAAATGTGGAATTCCTCTAAAATTTCCTAATTTTGAAAGAACCAAAAGAGGAATCTTAAAAACTCGCGGCTTTCAGGTATAAATTGACTGGAGATGGGTTCGGGAGGGGGGGTTATTATGATAACATAGTTACTTTCACTAAAAGATTATTCGCACAGTTTTCCATGAACAAATTATTACTATGCGCCATTGTTCTGTTCTTATCAACAATTCTACCACCCCTTTGCGAAAGGTGAAAAAGGCACCCGGAAGCGAAATCGATCAACTTCATATTTTAGCGTCAACAAACCTTGATTAACTCTAAGTATTATATTTTCTTATTAAACTTACCAATTAATAGGCATTAAAGTGGTCACGAAAAGTTGGGTCACGAAATAATGAACAGTTCTATTAGAAGTAAAGTACACTAAACCCATAACGAAATTCATTTAGCATACTCTGCGGAAAAAAAAAAAAAAGAAAATAGAAAGATATTTCCACATGATGACCATAACATGAATTAGCAAAAGTATTTATCAATAATATTTAAAAAAGAATTTACTCTTGGTTTATTTAGTTTATTACTAGAAATTTATTTAAGGCCCATTCAAAATGAGAATTTACTACTACCGAGATTCAGCTAGCGCTAATTTGAGCCAATAAGAATTTTCCAGCCAATGAGAAAATTCTGTGAAAAATCTGATAGGCTCAAATTAGCGCAAGCTAAATCCCGTATTAATAAAATCTAATTGTGAACAGGCCTTTAGCAAAAAAAAAATAAATATGAAAGACATTTCCCATTGAAAGATCAGCACAATATAGTCAATCCTACTTTAGTAACTTTGTTGATTTTCTCAGTTGGTCATTTTCAGGCACTAATACATAGCCTGAATTGCCAAAATTGTCAAAGATATTTACAATTAACAGAAAAAATAAAATGTTTCAAAACTGAACGTTAGGAACAGTAATAAAACTCAAAACGAACAGAAACTATTCCGTATACAAGAGGGTAGTCCCTACCCTCTCGGTCCCTACCGTAGAGGAACCCTCAACGTAGGTTCCTCAACGTAGAGGGACTACCGCTTCATCAACCTCTCGCCCTCTACGCTAAACTTTTATAGAGCTCTAAACATACTTCTTATTCCAATTCAACGGCTCTTGTGTTTGAGCAGTCATTCTTAAAGAATTCGAACAAAAAGCAAAACTTTAGCGTAAACATCTTCGGGTTGACGAGGGGGCACCCCCTTATGTATGGAAAATTTTCTGCTCGTTTTGAGTTTTGAATAGCGCTCCTTACTTTTAGTCGAAAAAATCATGAACATACCTAAGCCAGATGTGATTTGGACTAGTGGCCACATAAACCAACAATTTCTTTCCGTTAGATTGTACATATAATTTATTCTAAATCTATCAGTACCGCGCCACTTTTTCAGCTTTCTGGTAAAAAATCAAAATGTTGGATTATAACTAAATTTAAGACAAAATTTGGATATTTTGTCAAACCTTCCGATTAACAGTAGTTTTGTTGAATAAGTTCTTAATACTAATTTAACTAAAAAATTTTGGCGCGAACGGACAGGAGTATTACTGCTCATATGGAAGGAAATTTACCGTAACTTTTGATCTTCTACGCAGTTGGAGCCATCGCAACCTCTACAATAGGATTCTCTGATATTTAAATACTTTGTATACGTATGTTTAAATATATCGGAATCTTGTATTTAAATAGGAAAGTAGAAATATTACCATTTAAAATCGCTGAAAACAAAAACTCCAGGTAGGACTTGCAACCCCCCCCCCCCTCTACCCAAATAAATTCCTAGCTAGACTATGATGCTCCGCGTTTAGCATCTCTATCCCCGGTAGGGCATCTGACCGTAACATTTTATGCTGCAGGGAAAACTGTGTTTGCAACAGGAAGGGAACTATCATCCCCCCCAGCACCAATAATAAGGACGTAGACCAAAAATATCCCCAGAAATCCAGAAAGATTAGATATCCATTTTTACCTCCCCCTCCCCGAAAACTCATTGTAATTTTACGAAAGGCTCAATGAAAGTTGCGATATTTGAGCATTAAAATGCATTCTTCAAGGCACACGTACTTCCCCCCCCCCCTCTACCCACAAAATGACCTACCACTCCACCTTCGAATAGCATATGCGCAAGTATACATCATTAAACACAATTTCGTGGAAAATCAAGAGAATCAATTTGGTTAAATAAAGCATTAAGATGCATGTCCATATTGACCATTTATCTTGTATATGCTGCGTGGCTTTTAGGGAGCGAATGTGCGATCGAGCGGCACAGCCTCCTCTACAACCGGACAGCTCAATAAACGGTTTTTTTGATACTTTTAAATGGATTGGGTATCTCAGAATTTCAATCAATAGCAACTAGGTCATTTTAAGGGCAAAATCGTAGATTGGTGCCACAAAATGGTAGAAAATACCACTTTCCCACGGCACAATCTCCGTGATCTTTCTTGTGGCAAAAAATAAAAAAAATCCACATTTTTTGCAGAAAGGAGCTGGAAACGTCTACAGTAGGGTTCTCTGTTATGCTGAATCTAACGGTGGGATTTTCATTAAAGTCACTTGTATTTTGGGGAGTATTTCTCTCTTATTCGAAAATCAGAAAAATTGCAGGCTCGTAGCTTTTGATGGGTTACATTAGACTTCATGAATTTTGTATATTTTCACAGCATAAAAAGCCAATTCTTTTCATGCATTAATTGTCATCAAAATTCTTCTTTTTTTAGAATTTAGTTACTATTAGCCGAGTCACTTCTTACTTACAGTTCGTTACCACAAATGTTTGATAGGATTATAAATGCATACATAGCAATAGCTGCATACAAAGAACCAATTGCTCAAAGTTAAACCCCTTAAAGGCCCACCTCCCACCTCCATCCACCATAGAGGTAGGATCGTATTCAGACCCGAAGGGCACAGGTAGGACACTAGCTTTTTATTCCAGCCAACCTTATTTAAGATAGGACAAACCCCCCAAATTTGACTTCTAAAAGTTTATGCATAAAACATGAGCATTTTTGAATCAAAATAAACAGACGGTTCCGCGAGGAATGTAAAAATCTAAATAGATACAATAATTAGTATAGATGGTTGTTAGAAATTGATTTCTAATCCATGTTGATTCCCGAGAATATTTTTGGGTCTACACCTTTACCATTGGTGCTGGGGGGTTGAAAGTGCCATTTAGCTATTAAAAGAGGGTAATTGAATCCTTTTAAGGCGGGGGGGAGGGCTAAGCCTCAAGAGGGCAAAAATGCCTTATCTATGGTTTCAGGCAAGTACGCAGGAATTTGTTTCGGGGGAGGGGGGGCAAATCCTTCAAACCTATTATTCTGTGGGAAAAATCCGAAAATATAGGAAAATAAGAAAAATCGTGAGATTTGGGGGGGGGCAGGCCCGGAGCCCACCCCCCACCCCCCTGCGTACGTCCCCTGCATGGTTTATATTATTTTATCCATGCTTTTTATTACAAAACGATTGACCAAAACTCAAAAAACGTAGTATTTTAGTCCAAAAGTATCGAAGTATGAGAAAAATTCGAACTTCGGCCAAAAAAAAAAAAAAAAACTTCTTGCCTCATTTTTAGGAAATTTCCATTTACTCTGTAAAGCAATTCACATATTACAAATACAGGGATGAACGGTTGCGGGAAGCCTTTTTTCTTCTTTACTGATTCTGTGATCCTAAAGTTTCTAGAAAAAATCATTGTCTAATAAAAGGATTTATATATTAAACTTTTATTTTCTGCTCAGAGTAGCAACACCCAAAATGACAATCTTTTTTATGCAGCATAAAAGATTATTAGCAAGACAATTATTACAAAAAAAAATTGACGATCATATTTAAAATATGAGGTGCATAAAGGGGTGCATATTAAAAATAATTTTTAATATTTATTAAAAATAAAGCGGTGCACAGAAAGGACCAATCGCTTAAAGTTAAACACTACGTCATTAAGAAATTCCAAAAAACCGGCAGAATTTCCACACCGATTTGGTCAAATTCACTTCTGAAAAATACTTAGTATTCGAAAGCTAATTGGTTGTAACTAATTTCAATGTACCTCATAAATAGAAAGACAGTGAAATCGGACTCCGTTTGCAATGAGACTTTCCAAATTCCATCATTGCTCCTAAATTTTCTCCCTATTACGTTCAGACAAAAAGCCGCCTAGAAGTGAAATCTAATGACTTTTTTTCATTTTACACTTTTTTTACTTCCATCTTTTTCATAATGTTTATCTTCAACATACTGTTTGCGGGTTACATAATAAATAATTCTTTCAAAACCTAATTCAATTAGACACGCAACTAAGTTTTATTCACACATCTGCTTTTGCCAGAATACTAGTTTTGAGAAATCCATACACAACGTGGTTGGCAAACCTGATGTTTTTTTTTTTATTAAATCTTTGTAATCATTTTGAGTTTGCATTCAGATAACAAAAAAACACCACACAAAATTAGAACAGAATGAAAAGAAAGATATATTTCAACACAAATAAAGGAATTGAATTAAAGGGGTATTAAATAATATTTATTAACGTTTACTTGAAGTATTTTATTAAAATATTAAACTTAAAATATTTAATTAAATATAATATTTAATAATATTTAGTGAAAAGGATATAATCAAAAGTCCCTATAATTTTTTGGTAAGAAGTGAGCTTTGGTTTAATTGGCTTAAACTGTGACGTATTTGTAAACCTATCATGTTAATCGTTATTTCATGTTATTCATTATTTATCCTTATGTTAATGGGGGCTCCCTTCGTCCTGTCACTGTCTGTGGGTCTAAGCATTTACCCCCCCCCCCCCCCCCCGTAACAGTGGAAAATAAAAACTCATCCAGCCACGGAAAATCCTCCCCTGGAAAATACCCCCTTGCGGAAAATAAGGTTTTCAAAACCTGCAAATTTCATTTGAGTTGTGTTATTTATTAGTTTGATTGAGAAGTGCTAAGGAAAGTGGAAAAAAGGAACTTATGTTTAAGTCTTCCCCCACTTACTCCCTGAGAAAACTTTCTCACGGAAAATCCTCCGGAATCCTTAAAACGGAGGGACAAATAATCCGTCTACTTAAAATCTGTTTGGTTTTACAAGTTTCTGTGTGAAATTTTAAACCAGTAAAAAAAATGAAAAGTTTCTAAATTTAGTAATGAGAATTACTAAATTTACTAAAAAAATTAGTAATTACTCATTACTAAAAATTTAGTAATGAGATGTTAAAAATAACAGCCTTGCAGTAAATACTTACCGAGCTCAAGAAATTCCCTAAAATCAGGATCCGCTTGCAATATTGGATGACTAGCAGTTCTATTCAAATAGCGTTCCAGTGCCCACCTTCTCTTCTCAACAAAATCTGCTGTATTCGCTTCACCGGTTACTTGTTGACTAATAACTAATTTTGTTGTGCCTGATATAAGATTAAATAAAAAAAACAAGCTTTTTTAACTGAAAGTAAAAAGCAACATTAAAACATAAAACGAACATAAATTATTCCGTATATGAAAGGGGCTGTCCCCTCCTCAACGCCTCACTCTTTACGTTAAAGTTTGACTCTGTCTCACAACCTTATTTTTTAAAACAATAAAAAACATCATATTTTTTTAATGGAGAGGAGAGGGAGTATTTATTCTTGAGATGAAACACCGGAAAGAAAATTTTCACTAGTTAAAAGCATTAATTAAGAATGTAGCGATTAACTTGTAAAGATTAATCCTTTCAAACAACCGATAACTAATTTTGCCGAACCTTAGAGCTCAATGGCGGATCCCCCACCCCTCAAAATTTCGTAATTTTGCCTAATATTCCTTATAGTTCCCATTCAGTTTTGTCTTTTGAATTTACAAAAATGCTCCGACCCCGTCTGATACTGGTTGTGTACATTCAATTTGCAAATGAAAGATGAAAATGAATTAATACGTAAAGGCCCATTCACAATGAGATTTGGCTAACACCGAGATTTAGCTACACCAGACCTATTCATAGTAAAATTTAATTAAGTTCTAAAAAAGTAAAAAAGTTCAATTTATTTTAACTTTTATGGAATTCAGTTAAAGCCAACCAATCAGCGGACTTAATTATATGTAATCAAATTTTTTTATTAATCAAAAATCTATAATTAAGTAATCAAAATTACTTAATTATGTGAAATCAAAATCAAAATTTAAAAATTTGCAATCAAAATTTATAATTACATAAAATTAATTACATATAAAAAATGTAATGTATATGTAATGTAAAAAGAATGTATTGGAATTTGACGAGTAGGTAAAGACAGAACGTATTAAAACAAAACAACACCTTAGAACACTGAATTTAGTGAGGAGCGAAAATTTAGACTGTTCAAACGAACCATGCTCTATGATACACATACTGGAACGGTGCGAAAAAACAATGAACCTACAAACATCCTCAGTTGAACTACGTACTACATTTAGGTATGCCTATAGTGAGGATCAGTGATGTTTTCCCAATCCTCTTCAAACATCTATAATGAGGGGGTGGAGGAACCCAATAGTTGAGGAAATAATAAGTAATGGTGGAGGAGGCGATGTGGTTGTCTTGGGAGTGATGTGAGAGCAGTTCTGCATTATAGTGATGAATATTTATATTTATGGGTCCCAACGTCCAATGTATGACAGAGCAGTGTCTTTTATGTTATTTTATTTCGTTTTCATTTTAAAATAAACCCCAATTGATTGATTAAAAAAATGACCTTGTAAACTCAGTGCAAATTTTATCGTGTCCTCAACGCTACCCTACCTTTAGATTGGATGGTCAGAAGAATCTTATCGTAGAAGCTACAATATTGCCTGAAGATTGAGCGAGTCCCCACTCGATCCAACAAGCAGCACCATATAATGCCGAGTTGGCAGCACTGTTTCTGTGTTTGGCAAGCACTTGATATAGATTGTCCAGCCAAAATTTCTGAGGAAACTTTAGTATAACTTCTTTTTATTTTCAAAGCATAAACTAGAGACTGCTTTGTCAATTTAGCAAGGTATTTCAGGGACAGAAGAATAAAGAGAAAAAGACGTAAAGACAAACACAAAGATCTAAAAGGGCTTCACCTTTAATAAGTAGGAAGAATAGACCCAGACAACGGAATAGAAATATGGGGGGATAATATACTGCATGAATAACTGGACATTTAGATGCAATGGGGAATGGTGAGGAGTCTCAAAGATGTCTGAGTAAAATGGAATGATAGAAGGAAGAATAAAAAAGAAGAGGGTGATAAGAAGTGAACAAGATCTACTGGAATTGCCCCAGGAATTTTATACAACGAAAAATAAAAGGAGAAAAAAAATAATAAGGAAATAAAGTGAAAAAAGAGAAAGGTTAAAACCTGGAAGGATACAGATTAATGCAGAAACCATCGAAATTTGCTCAAAGATTCATGATAAAATTACAAAGATAAAATTACAGATTAGACAGATATGGGACAAAAGACTGCGTGAATAATTTAATTTTTAAATGCAATGGAAAATGACCAAAAGTCTCTAGGATGTGCGAGTAATACAGAGCAATAGAAGGAGCAATGAAAAAAATTAAAAGTAGAACAGATCCACCGGGAATTCACCAAAAATGTGATATTCCGATGTGACGCAAGTTCATAGGAACTTCCTCAGATATATAAGCAACAAACAGTGATAGGAGGAAAAATAACAAAAAAGTGAAAAAAGTGGGTAATATCTGCTATGGCTTCCCAAGAGTTTAATTTCTGGGGGAGGGGGCGTATATCAATGCGGATCCTCAAATATTGCTCAAAGATATATGAGAAAAAACTTCATGGTTATATTTTTGGATAATTGCTCAAAAAGCAGGGTTCATGCCAAATAGATCAACGGCCATGAAGATATTTACAATTTTCGAAATCATTGAAGAAGGTTGTGAATTCTCTCACGTGAAATTCATTGGATTCTTGATTTAAAGGCAGCATTTGACTTAGTATATTGCGACCCTCAGAATACTGCCTTATGGCTTATACTCCAAAGATGTTTTTTTCTGGCATGCCAGAAAGACATACACGACTCATCAAGCAGATGTATACTGACACACAAAGCTCCGTCGAGGTAAATCGACGTCGTAAATTTGACACCACAACTAGATAAGACAGGGTCGTGTTGCAGTTGTTTAACTGCGCATCGATTGTATTATGGACTAGACTTCGAGGCGTCTGAATATCGGACTATAATTTGGTGACTGAGTTCACCTTCCTGTGATATTTGGTCTTGGATCCTTCGCGGAGCTAGAAGACGCAGACAAAAGCGAGTGACACTTGGCTAATATATGAAGAGCGATGCTACGCTTTTGAGTTCGTCCTTTGAAGATCTTTGGTCAAAAGTGCTTAAAAAACGTCATGAAGACGTACCTTCGTCACCTTATTCGCCGGCAGTCATGGGAAGACCTAAGTCTAAGTAAGTAATAAGCAAAAGGAAGCATTAAATACACATTATATGATTTATGCACTTCAAAGGCTTAGTCCTTTTAAACATCTATTCTCATTTTCGTTGGGACCAACATCCTACTCCCCAACCCTAGCCCTCGAAAACAGATGAGAAATAATATCAGACACAATACAATCCTCTTGTCATAAATAATCGTAATTATCTGTTTTTATTAGCAGTTTCATTAATTATCTCACTAATTATCAACTGATACACACGAAGCCCTCCTGGTGTTTCTGACGATCAGGTCAGCTTTACTTTAGAAGAAGGAGAAAATTTATTAGGTAACTTGAAGCCCACGCCTTCCCTTATCAAATCCCCAATGATACTGGCCTGTCACCCTCACCCCAATATTGCAGATCCTACTATATGAAAAATGAAACCCCTGACCATTACCTATTTGACTGTAACATGCTAACGCCAACGCAGCGTAGGCCTATCTTCAAAATAATTTGTCAAAGTGCCTCAAACAAGACAAACTACCATCCTCAGTTAAAAGCCAACCACACTATAATAGCGGACCACACTATCACAGAGAGGATTTAACTCGAAAAATTCACCAGGATAACTCAGTGCATGAAACCCAAGGGGCAACTACAAGACATATAAATCACAGTAGCCTGTAATAGTTTAGCATGCCGCACCAAGACGGAGAAAAAGGAATAGGCCTAGATAGTATTGGCTACAAAGCCCATAATTTCTAACAGAATAAGAGGAGTAATTGGAGCAATATCTTAAAAAGAGATCAAAATAAATTTTAAGTTTCAAGAATTTATTTTTATTAAAAAAAATCACAAATTGTTCCTTCATGCAGACCTTATATGGTTGCTTTCAAATTAAAGAACTAACTCCAACATAAGAAGGATTTTCTTTTATTTATAAATCCTGTCAAAACCAAAATTAAATATCAAAATGAACAAAATTCTGCAACTCACCAACTAAATTTTTGTCGGGCGCAGGAGGAACAATTCGGCCCTTGTGCAAATATTTTTCCATAAGTTTTTGTGTGCAACCCAAGAAAGTCAGAAAATCTTCGAGTAACTACCATTTCTTGCTTAGAAAAAAAATTGATATTTGTCCTGGTTACAACTCTATACACCAAATAGGATGACATCCCATCACCTACTTTCTTTGGGTCTGCAACTGAGATTTCGATATAGCCTTCTGATCCTGCCTAAAAGTATTAAAAACATTAACACATTAAATAACATTAAAAGTATTAAAAAAAAAAACAGATTAGAAAATAACAGATTAGAAAATATACCGTGTTGAAACATCATTAAAAAAATCTGACGGGTAAAAGCAATAAGAGGACTGTAGTCTTTTAAAGCAAAAGTTTAGAGATACTTTATTTTAACAGCTCTAACCTGGCTAATAGTTTTACACAAACGTGAGAGAGAGGTTGACCCCAGAGTACCCCCCTGTCACATTATTTGTCTACAATATTTTATATCTATTTATTCATGTATCATAGGCAGCGCGCTAGCGCTGCCTAAGTAAAGAGCGATGTGGGCACAATGTGTTTTTGGTTTCTCCATACCCGGGCACTTCGTATCGAAGGAGTCGTCGTAGAAACTTCGAAAGGGCTCATTCGATTTGAAATTGGAGTGGCTAGTGCCCTTTTTAATAGTCGAAAGTGATTGGAGGACAACTAGCCCCCCCCCCCCCACGCCCATCATTCCCCCAAATACATCCAATCAAAATTTTGAGATAGCCATTTTGTTCAGCGTAGTTGATTTCCAGATAGAAAATATATGTTTTTGAGGAGGACACTCCCCCTCAGCCCTCAGGGCAAGAGTTTTAAGTTATGCCCTGGGGGCAAATATGTTTTTAAGGAGGACACTCCCCCACAACCCTCAGGGAAAGGGTTTTTAAGTTATGCCCTGGGGGCATACAAGGTTTTTATAGAAGGCGTTGTCGTAGAAACTGCAAAACAGGCTCATTCGATTGGAAATTCAAAGGACTAGTGCCCTTTTTAATAGTCGAAAGTGATTGAAGGGCAACTAGCCCCCCCTACGCCCATCATTCCCCCAAATACATCCAATCAAAATTTTGAGATAGCCATTTTGTTCAGCGTAGTTGTTTTCCAGATAGAAAATATGTTTTTGAGGAGGACAGTCCCTCACAACCCTCAGGGAAAGGGTTTTAAGTTATGGCCTGGGGCATATAAGGTTTTTATAGAAGGCATTGTCGTAGAAACTTCAAAACAGGCTCATTCGATTGGAAATTCAAAGGGCTAGTACTCTTTTTAACAGTCGAGTGATTGGAGGGCAACTAACCCCCCCCCCCCCCGCCCATCATTCCCCCAAACACATCCAATATCAAAATTTTGAGATAGCCATTTTGTTCAACGTAGTTTTAAGTTCTGGAAATTAGGTCTTTGAGGATGACAACCTCCTCACAGCCCTCAGGACAAGGGTTGTAAGTTATGCCCTGGGGGCATACAAAGTTTTTAAAGAACGCGTTGTTGTAGAAACTTCAAAAAGGGCTCATTTGATTAGAAATTGAAATGGCTTGTGCCCTTTTTAATAGTCGAAAGTAATTGGAAGGCAACTAACACCCCTTCCACGCCCACCATTTCCCCAAACACATCCAATCAAAATTTTGAGATAGCCATTTTGTTCCACGCAGTTAAAGTTCAGGAAATTATACCTTTGAGCAGGACACTTTCCCCACAGTCTTCAGAGCAAGGGTTATAAGTTATGCCCTTGGGGGCATATAAGTTTTTATTGAAATCTTTGTCGTAGAAACTTGAAAAAGGGCTATTCGATTGGAAATTCAAAGGTCTAGTGCCCTTTTTAATAGTCGAAAGTGATTTGAGGGCCACTAGCCCCCCTCTCTCGCCCACCTTTCCCCCAAACACATCCAATCAAAATTTTTAGATAGCCATTTTATTCAGTGTTTTGGATTTCCAGATAGAAATTATGTTTTTGAGGAGGACACTCCCCCACAGCCCTCGGGGCAAGGGTTGTAATTTATGCCCTGCGGGCATATAAGACTTTTACTGAACGCGTCGTCGTAGAAACTTAAAAAAATGACTCATTCGATTGGAAATTGAAATGGCTTGTGCCCTTTTTAATAGTCGAAAGTGATTGGAAGGCAACAAACACCCCTTCCTCGCCCACCATTTCCCCAAACATATCCCATCAAAATTTCTTGATAGCCATTTTGTTCCACGAAGTTTAAAGTTCAGGAAATTATACCTTTGAGCAGGACACTCTCCCCATAGTCTTCAGGGCAAGGGTTATAAGTTATGCCCTGGGGGCATATAAGGTTTTTTTATTGAAATGGGGCAACTAACCTCCCTCTCCCGCCCACATTTCCCCAAACACATCCAATCAAAATTTTGAGATAGCCATTTTGTTCAACGTAGTTTTAAGTTCTGGAAATTAGGTCTTTGAGAATGACAACCTCCTCACAGCCCTCAGGACAAGGGTTGTAAGTTATGCCCTGGGGGCATATAAAGTTTTTATAGAATGCGTTGTTGTAGAAACTTCAAAAAGGCCTCATTTGATTAGAAATTGAAATGGCTTGTGCCCTTTTTAATAGTCGAAAGTAATTGGAAGGCAACTAACACCCCTTCCACGCCCACCATTTCCCCAAACACATCCAATCAAAATTTTGAGATAGCCATTTTGTTCCACGCAGTTAAAGTTCAGGAAATTATAGCTTTGAGCAGGACACTCCCCCCCACAGTCTTCAGAGCAAGGGTTATAAGTTATGCCCTTGGGGGCATATAAGTTTTTATTGAAATCTCTGTCGTAAACTTGAAAAAAAGGGCTCATTCGATTGGAAATTCAAAGGTCTAGTGCCTTTTTAATAGTCGAAAGTAATTTGAGGGCCACTAGCCCCCCTCTCTCGCCCACCTTTCCCCCAAACACATCCAATCAAAATTTTTAGATAGCCATTTTATTCAGTGTTTTGGATTTCCAGATAGAAATTATGTTCAACGTAGTCGAAAGATCTGTAAATTAGGTCTTTTAGAATAAAAACCCCATCAGAGCTTCCAGTGCAAGGGTTGTAATTTGTGCCCTGGGGGCATATAAGGTTTAAATAGAAAGTTGTTGTAGAAATTTCAAAAGGGGCTCATTTGATTGAAAATTGAAATTGTCCTTTTTAATAGTCGAAAGTGAGTGGAGAGTAATTAGCCCCCCTCTCACGCCCTCCATTTCCACAGACACATTCAATCAAAGCTTAGAGACAGCCATTTTGTTCAACGTAGTTGAAAGTTCTGGAAATTATGTATTTAAGGATGGCAAACCCCCGAGAGTCCCCAGGGCAAAGGTTGTAAGTTATGCCCAGGGGGCATATAAGGTTTTTAATGATAGAGTTGTCGTAAAAACTTCAAAAGGGGCTCATTCAATTGGAAATTGAGAGGGATAGTGCCCTTTTTAATAGTTGTAAGTGACTGGACGGTAACTAACCCCTCTCTCACGCCCACCATTCCCCCAAACACATCCCATCAAAATTTTCAGATAGCCATTTGGTTCAACGTAGTAGAAAGTTCTAGAAATTAGGTCTGTGAGGGTGACAACCCCCCACCCAGCCCTCAGGGCGAGGGTTGTAAGTTATCCCCTGGGGGCATACAAGTGTTTTTATTGAAAGCGTTGTCGTAGAAACTTTAAAAGGGCTCATTTGATTGGAAATCGAAAGACCTAGTGCCTTTTTTAATAGTTGAAAGTGAATGTAGAAAGACTAACGCCCCTCTCACGCCCACCCTTTTTCCAGACACATCCAATCAAAATTTTGAGATAACCATTTTGTGTAACGTAGTTGAAAGTTCTGGAAATTAGGTCTTAGAGGATGACAACCACCCTCACAGCCCTTAGGGTAAGAGTTGTAATTTATGCCCTGGGGCCATATAAGGTGTTTATAGGAAGTGTTGTCGTAGAAACTCAAAAAAGGCTCATTCGATTGGAATTCGAAAGGCCTAGTGCCCTTTTTAATAGTCAGAAGTAATTGGAAGGCTTGACATTTTTATAGTAAAGATCGATGTGGATATAATGTATTATTTTGTTGTTGTTGTTGTTTAGACCAGGGCACTTTGTATCAAAGGAGTTGTCGTAGGAACTTCGAAAAGGGCTCATTCGATTGAAAATAGAAAGGGCTGACGCCCTTTTTAATAGTCCATAGTGATTGGAGGGAGATTAATCCCCCTCCCACGCCCACCCTCCCATTTGACTTTATGTTTAAAAACTAAATGTTGCCACAAGATTAAATCAAAATGCACTGTGTTAATGCTAATTCCCAATAAGGCATCTCAGCAGTATCCCAAGAACGACTGAGGGCATTATGTTCAAACTTTTGGGGCTGCTTCTGCTCTTAAAATTTAACCAAATCAAAATAGCGTAAGTGTATCCAAGCTATCAAAGAAAGTAAACAGATTTTTTTGCGAATGGTATCAAGTTTTCCATTTCAGGTCAACTAGAGGAGGTATGAAACTAAATTAAAACACTACTATTTGTGTCCAGATTTTTAAGAAGGTTTATGTTGTTAAAAATTGCTGAAAATTTTTCTCCAGCCTACAAATAGCAGGCCAAACTGTAAGTTCTTAAAAAAACGAAAAGATTTAAAGTATTATTTTCTTTTTCTCTGAAAAGACTATGTCAATATAAAACGAACAGAAATTAATTAAAAACCTTTTCCACAAAATAAGTGTTTCAAAGAAAAGTAAAGAACTCCATTAAACAAAAAATGAGCAAAAATAAAATCAAATAATCTACCAAGCGTAACCACAAATCAGCATTGATAAATAAATGAAACCCAAAACGAGCAGAAATTACAATAAATAACCGAATCAAACTCAAAACGAGCAGAAATGAATGTAAGTTGGGCTTAAAACCCCCTATGCCTTCCCAAGGCCAGAACATAATTTGCACTTTACTGAAAAAATACAAATGAATGTGCATTGTCAGTTTAATATACATTTACTGATATTTAGTAATCAAAATCTTAATATTATTTGATTTATTAACGTTATAAAAGTAAAAACATTTATATATTTTTTCAGTAAAGTGCAAATTATGTTCTGGCCTTGGAAAAGCATAGGGGTTTTGAGCCCAACTTAGTTATGTTAATTTCTGCTCGTTTTGAGTTTGACTCAGTTATTTATTGTAATTTCTGCTCGTTTTCGGTTTCATTCATTTATCGATGCTGATTTGTGGTAGTTTCACGCTTGGTAGATTATTTGATTTTATTTTTGCTCATTTTTTGTTTAATGGAGTTCTTTACTTTTCTTTGAAAAACTTATTTTTGTGGAAAAAGTTTTTTTAATTAATAACAATAAAGAGGCCCAAAAGCAAAAATGAGTTTGTTATTCTGAGCAGCAAGTTTCTTTTTCTACCCATGATTTTTAGAGTTCTAACACATCCACGGTTCTATCTTGCATATCGTCCCTTCCAATAAATAAAAAAAAAGAAGTATTTCTGAAGAAATAAAAGAGCGAAGTTGAAACTTAAAACGAACAAAAATTAATGCTACGAATCCTATGCAACATTTACCTGTGAAACTAGTACAAAACAAACCAAATTATGGTATTTTCCATTGCTTGTAGGATTGTGCAAAACTAGTGCTTTACTGAAAACACAAAACCAACTATTTGAAAACAAAAATGATGTATTAGGAGCCAAAAAGTCATTAAATGGCCTGCAGAAAATAACAGACTAGGCTAATCTATAAGACATGCGGTAACCTTTCATCAGCCATGATATTGATATTTTTTAGTATACAATTTAAATTCCCTCACCAACTTAAGCATGATAAATAAGTATGATATTAGTAACTGAAAGCAATTAAACAGCATACATACACAACACACTGATTTAAAAGGAAACACATTGGTCTAACCAGCAGTAACGCCAATAGCTAGTACAATAAAATTTTAAATTGCGGCCACACACTTTAGTTTTACACGAAACGAAGAACTAATAACCCTTAGCATCAGATCAAGAAAAACAATTACTTTTACCTAAATAACGGAAACTTTGAATTTATGACGCCAAATCTAAAGCGGTCTGTAGTCTTAACACTATTAAGACGGCATTACTTCTGACTTGTCAAAAAAAATATACACATAAAATACAAATTCTAGAACAGAAAAGATGTCCATTCACTAGTTTGGACTCAACTTAAAGAAATTCAAGCCAAGTAAAATGAATTCAAACCGAATGCATACATCCTTAATACTTTATTCTTATCCTGTAGACAATTTTATACCAAATCATATTTCAAATGGACCAAAAATCCTATGTTGTTTTGTGTTTTCATTGAAGCGCTAGCTTTAAAAACACTACAAACACGGGGAAATCATTAATTAGACTAGCTTTATACATATTAAATAAAAAAAAAACTTTCCAAAAAAGAAGTTATTTAAAGAAAAGTAAAGGTCATATCTCGTTTTAAGATTTATTTATTCATTTATATTAGTACCTGCTGTATGTTTGTTGCTATGATAATTTGTTTTATTTCTGTTCGTTCTGGGTTTCATTTATTCTTTAATAGCAATTTTTGGTCGTTTTGAGTTTGAATAATTATAAGAATTTATTTCTCTGATCTTAAGTTTAATTAAATAAAAAAAAAACAAGTTTTTTAAACTGAAAGTAAGGAGCGACATTAAAACTTAAAACGAACAGAAATTATTCTGTATATGAAAGAGACTGTCCCCTCCGCAACGCCTCGCTCTTTACGCTAAAGTTTTTTATTGTTTTAAAAAATAAAGTTGTGAGACAGAGTCAAACTTTAGCGTAAAGAGCGAGGCGTTGCGGAGGGGACAGTCTCTTTCATATACAGAATAATTTCTGTTCGTTGTAAGTTTTAATGTCGCTCCTTACTTTCAGTTTAAAAAACTTGTTTTTTTTATTTAATTTTTGAACGTTTTTGAATAAATGCAGGTTTTGATCTTGGCTCACCGTACATGAATAATTAAAACAAAATTTTCATATTAATTTACTTTTATTTAGTTAAATGGCTTTCTCGAAACTTGTTTAATTTTATTTATGAACGTTTTTATTAGTAATAAATATACGAAACTTACGAATTAACTTACGTAACGAACTTCTATATTCATATATTTTTAATACATTTATTAGGGGGTTCGCCCACTAGTCAATACCTTGCTCTTTAAGCGAAACTTCAAATTTTGTTCCA
Source organism: Artemia sinica (assembly GCA_027921565.1). Taxonomy (NCBI): domain Eukaryota; kingdom Metazoa; phylum Arthropoda; class Branchiopoda; order Anostraca; family Artemiidae; genus Artemia; species Artemia sinica. The sequence goes on from JAPEVW010000042.1 coordinate 1,746,559, forward strand.
ATTCTTTAGAAATGACCGCTTAATCACAAAGGCCGTTAATTAGAATAAATAGCTCTTATGAAAGTACTAAAAAATCTTTGGCTTAAAGAGCGAGGCTTTGACTACGGGGTGAACCCAATTATATATGTAATATTTTCTGTTCGTTTAAAGTTTCGATGTTGCTGCTGTTGTAGTTGAAATACTTGTTTTTTTATATTAAATTTATGATCTTTTTTTAAATAATGCTGGGAAGTCCGGCGTTCCCTTCATAGCAATGTCCCTTCCCCCATGAAAACTTCCTTCATGGAAAGATCCTCCCACATAACCCCTGACCCCCCCACTACCAGGAAAAATCTCTCCCCTGAAAACGTCTGTATACTTCCAAATAACCAATACTATATGTTAACATTGGGTAAAGTTCATAACTTTCAGCCCTCCCCCGGGAAGTTCGGGGGATTAAGTCATCCTAAAAGAAATACTTATAATATTTTCGAACATGCTGAACAAAATGGCTATCTCAAAATTTTGATCAGGTGACTTTGGGAAAAAAATGAGCGTGGGAGGGGGCCTAGTTGCCCTCCATTTTTTTTGGTCACTTAAAAAGGGCACTAGAACTTTCAATTTCCATTCCAATGAGCCCTTCCACGATATTCTAGGACAACTGGTTCGATACGATCACCCCTGGAAAAAAAAAACAAAAAAAAAAAACAAACAAATAAACACGCACCCGTGATCTTTCTTTTGGCAAAAAATGCAAAATTCCACATTTTTGTAGATGGGAGCTTGAAACCTCTACAGTAGGGTTCTCTGATACGCGGAATATGATGGTGTGATTTTCATTAAGGTTCTATAGCTTTTAGGGGGTCTTTCCCCCCTTTTTCGAAAATCAGCCAAATTTTCTCAGGCGCCTAACTTTTGATGGGTAGGATTAAACTTGATGAAACTTATATATTTGAAATCAGCATTAAAATGTGATTCTTTTGATGTATTTATTTGTATCAAAATACCGTTTTCTAGAGTTTCGGTTACCATTGAGCCGGGTCGCTCCTTACTTACAGTTCGTTACCACGAACTGTTTGATATGGCCTTTACTCTTCTTTGAAAAACTTCTTTTTCGGAAAGTTTTTTAAATAAATTTTTGTTCCTTTGTGATTGCCGGTATTTAGTTAATTATAGCCTATATTTTAGGAGGTAGAGATTTACAACATTTATCTCGTTCCCAGAGAAGTACTTCTGGGAAAAAAACTATCTTTCTCTGAAAAACTTCTATTTCTGAAAGTTCTTTTTTAATTAGTTTTTGATCCCTTTTGATTGCCAAAGTTTTGGTTTTGGTTAATATAATGAATATTTGTCCAGTTCTTCATGTCTCTAGTGTAAGAATTTAAATATCTTAGTCCTAATTAGTGGCTTTTGGATTTTTTTCAATACACCCTTAACATTCCCTGAAAGTTTCAACTATATGCCATAAGCCGCTTCTGGGAAACTAGATGCATGTAGTATCTTTTGACTGAATATTCTGACCCTTAGCCGCTCCTAAGATCTTGCTGATATACTCTGTTGATAACATGGATGAACATTGTGTCCTTTTATTTAGTTTAAAATCCCCTTGAGCATTCCCAAAGATTCAAGCACTGTTCAACATACCCTGAAAGTTTCAACTTAATGCCTTCAGTTGTTCCTGAGACATTGCTGACGCGCCCTTTTGACAATCAGCATGCACATAATGCGTTTTGACTTTGTTCAACATCCCTTAACATTGCCTGAAAGTAGTCACAAGTCAATGTAATACCAGTTACAAGCAGTCGCAGTCACAGCCGCGAGTTGCCGCAGTCAGAAATAGTCACTGTTGCAGTCGCAACTAGTCGCATTTGCAGCCGCAGTAGTAGTAGTGGCCCTTAAAGCTTCAAGTTAATACCCTTGCCCGTTCCTAAAATATTGCATATATGCGTTTTTGATAACGTGGATGCAGATAGTATTTTTTTTTTCTTTTTTTTATTACAGGCTTCACTGCTTCATCAGAGATGATGATATGCCGATAGTCCTGGTAATTACCTCATTTTCCCACACTGAGGTATTTGTTATACCTTCTCTTGAACGCGCCAAGGGAATGATTTTCCGGGATTACCTCTGACGGCAAGCTATTCCAAGTGGCAATCGATCGCCAGACGAAACTCGTTTTCAGATATTCTTGGCGGAGAGTACACTGCTCAAGGTAGTCCTGGCGAGCTGTAGTTCGGCAAGTTGATCGCAAGGCCTTTGCTCTATCTCGAACGTGCTTCAATAGCTCCTCTGATAGAGGGTCATACATGTACTTGTAGAAAACCAACATGGACACCACGTCAAGGCGTTCCTGGGTCAACTATGGGATTTTAGCTCTCGTGTTGCCAGAGGTTGCTGCACGAACTGCTCAATTTTGAACTTGTTGGAGTGGAGCGATGTGGCTTTTTGATTCACAAGCGAAGAGAGGACATGCATATTCCGTGACAGGTCTGATGCACGAAATGAAAAGTGGCAGAATAGACTCATCAGGGAGGAGACTTTGCATCTTAGGATAACTCCTAACTTCCTGAAGCAGGAGGATCTAACTTTACTGAGATGCTCAGTCCATGAGAGATCCGAACAGGAGTTAACTCCAAGTAGGCACAGTGTATCAACTCGCGTTCTTGCCTCTCCTTTGAAGACGAAATCAGGATGAGCCCTCATATTACGCGCCTTAGAAATTAGGAGCTCTTTCGTTTTCGATGCGTTAAAACTTACAAGCCATGCATCTGCCCACGCCTCAATTTTCTCCAGGTCAGCCTGATACTCCCTGTGGGGTTCGCTGGGATCTTCGTCCTCTGCAATTGATGTTTTTGTTTTCTTGTCATCAGCAAAGTGGTAAGGTTTCTTCACAAGGTTGTCCCCTAGGTCGTTTAGGAACACCAAGAAAAGAGTTGGCCCAAGAATACTTCCTTGGGGTGCTCCTAATAATACTGAGTGTTCTTTTGATATGAAGCCGTCGAGGACAACTTACAATGATCGTTGGCGGAGAAAGTCAGCAAGTAGACCATCACCTCAAATAGTCGACCATGAACTCCATAGGCTTTCAGTTTACGAAGAAGTCCCTTGCACCAAATACGATCAAAGGCATTTGCGATGTCAAAGGAGAGAAGGCGAATATCGTACCCCTGAGAAAGGAGCTTAACCCACTCTTGATACTGTGCAATCAGACAGTCTAATATAGACCGTTTTCTGCGAAAACCGTATTGCGTGTCTGCCAACAACAGATGTAACTCAAGGTATTGGTAAAGGGTCTTATTAATGACCCTTTCATAAACTTTACCTACACAGGACAGCAGACTTATTGAACGATAAGATTCTACATTAGTAAGGTCGGATTCTGCCTTTGGAAGGGACCACAGGAGCAATTTTTCAGGCTTTCGGGAATGTTCCTGCTGCTGCGAGAAACAGTTTTTCTATACAGAGAGGCGAGAGGACCAGCAAGTTCAGGGGCACATCTTCTAAGGATGAGACTGGGAATCGTGTCAGGTCCTGAAGCTTTGGTGACATCCAGCTGGCTTAGCGTTCTGAGCACCTTACTAATAGTTATGTTAACGCTGGGATTTCCGCATCTGTTCGTGGCGGAAAGGGGGGAGGGGAGATGACTCCGGCTTTATCAAGTTGAGAGACCTTTGAAAAGGCTTGTGCAAGAGCATCTGCCTTTTCCTGGCCTGACTGGATAATCGTCCCTTCAACATGCAGCGGGGGAACTGATTTTGGTTTATATGAGGGTAGAACTTCTTTAACGACCCTCCACCACCGCTTTGCAGGGGAACTTTTCAGTTTTGTCTACAAACTTGTGTTTGTAATCGATTCTAGCTTGACGTGCAGCTTTAACAGACTCGTTTCGAGCGCTAATAAAAGCAGCCCGGTCCTCGTCGGATTAACTAGAACGCTATTTCTTGTGAGCCTTCTTTCTGGCCCTGTTGCTTTTCTACAACCAGCATTGAACCAAGGCTTATCTCGAGATGAGAATTTTACTGTTTTAGATGGGACGAATTGCCCAATGGCCTCTGTAATCGCTTTTTTGTAAAGTGCCGCTGCTTTACGTGGGGCTTCTTTTGAAAATTTGCTCCACGGCTTTGCCGATACGAAGCTTCAGAGACCATTCCAGTCTGTGGGGTGATACTGCCTGATAATCCGCTCCTGCTTTACAGATGGAGGTATTTTCAGACTTCCACGAGCTATAAGTGCTACACGGCCGCTGGCAAAAGGATAGCTTTCGACCCTAAAGGATCCGAATAACCAGTTAAGAAGAGATCACGCCGGGATGATCCATGAGGGCCAATATAAGTGTCAAATTCAACGAGCTGTTCTTGGCCATAAGCAAGATTCAGGTCTAGCAGAGCTACACCTTCCGCATCAGTCGTATGACTTTTCAGCCAGTGATGAATGTTGAGGTCTCCTTGGATTATTATACCTGATTTAGGGAACTTTTGCTTCACAGATTCCAAACAATCTTCTAGATGTTCAGTAATTTTCATCTTTGGTGGATTTGAGACACTACCAATAACAAACCATTTGTTTGGTATGGTTCGAACGCTATTTCTTGTGAGCCTTCTTTCTGGCCCTGGTTGCTTTTCTACAACCAGAATTGAAGCAAGGCTTATCTTGAGATGAGAAGTTTACTGTTTAATTGGGACATATTGCCCAATGGCCTCTGTAATCGCTTTTTCGTAAAGTGCCACTGCTTTATGTGGGGCTTCTTTTGAAAATTTACTCCACGGCTTTGCCGATAAGAAGCTTCACAGACCATTCCAGTCTGTGCGGTGATACTGCCTGATGATCCGCTCCTGCTTAACATATGGAGGTATTTTGAGATTTCCACGAGCTATAACTGCAGGGTTCAGACAGGTCGTTCGTTTCAATTTATAGGCTCTTTCCTATTTTTATAGGATTTCCCGGGCCCAAATATAGGCCAAATATAGGATTCAGAGTCCTCGGGATCAGATCTGTGGTATATGGCGTGGGATGCCTGGTCGCATAAATTCGTCATTTCCCGAGTTTTTGCATTTATTTTTTTTTTTTATTTCAAATACAAACTGTACAAATAGTAAAAAACAGTAAAAAATCAGATACACATACAGTGCCAACAATTGACTGATACAGGTAAAATATTTGGAATCACTCTTGCTGCTTCTTGGGCATCAATTTCGATATGAGGTCAGTTTTTCTCTTTGCAAGAGACTGTTCCATTCTCGCAAATTCCACCATCTGCTCTCTTTCACTTCTTCTGGACTTCACAGCTCCTTCGAGCAAAGAAACAGCTAGGGCAATGTCTATGGAACTCTTGGAATCGCCAGCCTTCTTCATTTTGTCGGTCGCTTCCTAAAGTAGAGTATCTGCTACTGTTTTCTTTTCTTGCTCTGATGCTCTAAGTTTTTTCCTTTTGCTTTCCAGGTCTTCTATTCCTTTCTTTTTGTCGTGGACCTCCTGCAACTTCCGCTTGCTGTCCTTTTCGAAAGCTGCTTTCTCCTTCTCGGATAGCTCTTCTTTTTTCTTTTCATCCAGATATTTTTGATACCGAGACCGTACGGAACGTGTAAGATTCAACAGCTCTTTTGTAATAACAAACCGTTCAGGTTTTCCTCCATAAAGCCTCAACGTGTCATATATCATGAGTCTCGCATCCAGAACACGTTCAGACATCAAGGCCTGGTCTTCACCGAGAATCCTACCAGAACGCGAGAGCCCACGCTCAACATCTGCGCTGCCATGCGACAACGTCAGCACCGCTTTGATAAGCTTGGTAAGTTTCGGGTAATTGCTGTCCCCGCGCTCATTCACCAGTCCAAAATAATGGCTCCAAAAATGATCGATCCGAGTAATGTCCTCACGGGGTCCAGTTTCCGTTCGCAAAAGCAGCCACTCAGCCTGGGCGACGTCCGAGCTTGCTCCAATCGCAATCTCGCGTGCCACAACCGCTATGTCTGCAATGCTTCTTGAATCCTTCATGTTGATCGGATTCAAACAGCGTAAAGCCTCTAGAAAACCATCCTTTTCCAGAGGACATTTGTTCAAAATATGGCGAATACCCGCAATAAAATGTTTTCGCACATTTACATAGAAAATGGCCTTGTCTTTCAGTGTTGCTTTCTCACCGAAAGCCCGTTCCACATTTTATGAAACTATGGGCTTTTCTGCAAATTTTTCAGCAAGGTTCAAAATTTCTGGTGAGAAATTTTCAGTCTTGGTCACGAAATCTGGAGTAAAGATCCGTCCGCAAAGCGTCACAACTAGTCTTTTGATCTCTGAGTGCAGAACATGAATGAGAGGCTCTTCTTTCTGGAACAGTTGGGCGAAACTCAATGAACAGTTCTGCTGAGGCTAGAACAAACTCGAGTTGGGCCTTCATTGTCGCACTTTTGATTTTAAGCCACAATCCTCAGAAATTTGGGAGAGGACAGAAGATTCTTCAGTTTTTTCTCTCTCGGCACGAAGTTCAGGAAGTACTCTAAGATTGGCGGCCACTGCTGCATGATTCTAGCGAGGGCACGTCCGATCGTCAGCCAGCGGCTTGGGACATGCTTCATGAAAGCATTCTCTGGCACTCTCACTTTCTTTTGGCACTTTCGATAGTCTTCACAACGTGCAGGCCAGCCGTCAAAAAATGAATGCACAAGAATAACAAAGTCGGAACTTTCTTCTCCGAACACATGAAGACCTTTCAAGAAAGCGTTATGAATTTTCTTTTTTTCTTTTTTTAGCATTGAACTTGTTCCAAACGCTTTTGTTGAAGTTTGGTCCGTCACTTCCAAGCGTGATCAGTTTTTCAAGTGGCAGCTAATTCTGCTCAATGGCTGACATAATCTTCCTATATAGATCATCACTTGTCGCGTGGCCCATAAAACTTGCGCATAAATGTCTGCTCTGGATTTCGTTTCCGTATGAGGACCAATATCGAACACGTATCTGTAACTCTTCCATACCAGCGTTATTGGTTATCTCGTCATATTCTAGTACAAAATATGACTGAATTCCTTCAAGAGCATTTGCTTACAGTAAGGATGCAGCGCATCGGTGATCAGATACGTGAGTTTCTTCGCACATAGGGACATTCCCGTCGGGGATCTTAACGGGGAACATCGCATGGAAGGTTGCGACAATATGGTCTGAAGAGTTAGGAGACATGGAACTCTGTACCGTCTGAAGTGCCCATATTAACTCAGCTTTATAAGCGGCATCACGCTCACAAAACATGTTTGTACCAACTAATGGTTTATCCTTGGTTGTGTCGTCAACTCGAGATTGTCCGGTCAGGTGAAGCTGTAGTGGATGTAGTTGAGCAGTAACTGCGGCTTTGTGTTCGGCAGATCGCACATGTTGGTTTAGCTGAGCAACCCCAGCTATGCAACCAAGATTTTTCAAGCAGAGTTTGCAAAAGAACGAGTACTGGTCGTTCCCAGTCTTACACCATTCGCCAATCTTTCTACCGCTGCAATCCGTCTTAGCAAGTCATGAACTATTGAACTTGGTAGGCCCCATACTTAATTACCAAGCATCACCTGCAAAATAGCATCCCGCAATTAAAAGGCCATAAAAAGAAAAAATGTGGATATATCCGAAACTGGGCCGTATTCGCATCAGCCTTTTATAGCGTTCAGCCAGGGAAACGCATAAATCGCAAGAACTCAGAGTCTCATTAAGTAGAGACTGCTAGCTATATATACTGATCTTCGCTCATTTCGGACAGGCCCAACATGACAAAAAACAAAACACAGGCTACTAAGTCAAACACAACAGCATAGCCCAGGCAGAAGCAGCTTACTAATCCCAACACAAAGCATTAGTTAAGTTCAAACAGCTCAACAGTTGTAATTAATTATCGATCTACACCGAAAGACAGCAGAGTCAAAAGTAAAGAAAAGCACATCTTAGCTTACTTATGAGCAGTGAAAATTGCAAATCATGAGCAATGTTCTTGGTGCTCTTCAGCCGAAAATATAGGAATAATAGGATTTTAGCCAAAATATAGGCATTTTATAGGAGTGCATTAAAATATAGGAATTTATTGGAATTCATAGGCGAGTCCGAACCCTGTAACTGCCACATGGCCGCTGGTAAAATGATAGCTTTCAACACTAAAGGAATCCGAATAACCAGTTAAGAAGAGATCACGCCGGGATGATCCATAAGGGCCAATATAAGTGTCAAATTCAACAAGCCGTTCTAGGCCATGAGCAAGATTCCGGTCTAGCAGAGCTACGCCTTCCGCATCAGTCGTATGACTTTTCAGCCAGTGATGAATGTTGAGGTCTCCTTGGATTATTATACCTGATTTAGGGAACTTTTGCTTCACAGATTCCAAACAATCTTCCAAATGTTCAGTGATTTTCATCTTTGGTGGATTTGAGACACTACCAACAACAAACGATTTGTTTGGTATGTTTACTTTCACCCAAAGGACCTCCTTATCGCTAGGAATCGAAAGTGCCGAAAATGGGATGCTATTTTTAAGGTACATAGCAACGCCACCTCAAACCCTTCTCAAACAGTTCTCCATATCAATCCAAAACCTTAAAATAATTTATTGTTTTTAAATAAGATCCTATCTAGAATATACTTGCCCTGTCTGGCACCCTGGGTTGACCAAAGACCAATGTTCTAAAATGGGAAGTATTCAAAATAGAGCAATAAAAATTATACTGGGGACGTCCTATACTACACACGATGAAGGTTAAGCTAGACTTGAATTTACTACACTGGAATCACGACGTCACATCCTTACCATGAAATTTGGTCACAAGTGCCTTAGTTCTGACGATCATCGACGTTTGCTCCCTCCCTTTAAAAAAAATCCCCCAATTCTTCCTAAGATAAGACTCATTGCTCGTACAGCTCCAAATACCCAACTGGACACGTGTCCCCAAATGTTGACCATGAGGTACAAAAACTCTTTTGTCCCCTATTTTGTTTCCCATTTTAATAATTGATTTAAATTTTTGTTTTATGTTTAGCCCCTAATATCTGTTTTATTATTGTAATTGTTCTGACGTGCTTATGCTAGCTTTTGTGCTATTTTAACCAATAAATTATATTAATATTCATCATATGCTGAAGGTGATCCAACTTAGATCGGAGACCACGTAGATTGAACTGCGTAACAGTAAACGAATCCGTAAGAATTGTCTTGGGACGGGCATTTGGTCGTCTACTGGAAGGAAGTCCGATCCGAGGCTGTTTTTTTCCGTTTGAAAACTAGGTAAATACCAGCTGTATGGGTAGTTGCCCCAAAAAGCGGACAAAAGAACTACTAAGACAGACTTTACCTCATCAGATAAGGAGCGGTCATAAGACCTCATACTTGACCTCAGCAAGAGTGTGGTGACCCCAATAGGGGCAAGAGTCGGCACCCAACGGTACTTACCACTATCAAGCTCTGGGGGCAGGGATAGGGGCGGATCCAGGATTTTTTTCAGGGGGGGGGGGCAAAATAGGTTGATCCGATAAACTTGCGCTAGAAGAAAGTTTAATTAACGCAAACTTGCGTTAATTAAGTAAATTACACTACTTTAGGCTACGTTAGGGAGGCCCCTTGCCCCTCTGGATCGGCCACTGGGCAGGGACGCCAACCCCTGAGTGTTTTGCCGGAGCATACAACCGCATACCCAGAAATTTTTTTTATTTAGCTCAACATACCCCTCAAAGTTCAGCGAAATTTCACCTGAATACCTTTAGTCTTTTCGGACGCACCCATGATCGAACATTCTCCCCTTTCCCAATTATAAATCCATCGTGTTAAAAATGGGCAAATTGAACAATTTACAATCCTTGCCCCGAGGGCTGTGAGGGCATTCGATTTCGAATCAAATGAGCTAGTTGAGTCTAAAAAGCGGACTACAGCTTTCAATTTCCAACCAAATGACCCTCCTCCAAAGTTTATATACGACCACCCATTCCGTAAAAACCTTACATACCCCCAGGACATAACTCACAACCCTTGCACCCGGGTTCTGGGGGATTGTGTGAACCTTGAAGGCATTGCTACATGATCTTTGGACTATTTTGAGCAAGATGGCTATCTCAAACTTTTGATAGGATGCATTTGGGGAAGAGGCTGTGGGGGGAGTGCTAGTTGCCCTCCGATCGCTTTTAACTCCTAAATGGAACTAGAACTTTCAATTTCCAATCTAATGAGCCTCCTCCGAAGTTTATACGCCCACCCCTTCCATAAAAACCTTAATATGTCCCTGGGGCATAACTTACAATCCTTGCCCCCAGGCTCTGGGGCTGGATTGACCCCGGAGGCATTGTCATATGATTTTTGGACTATTTTGAGTAAAATAGCTGTCTCAAAATTTTGATCGGCTGCATTTGGAGAAAAGAGGACGTAGGGGGGGGGGGGGGCGCTAGTTACCCTCCGATCACTTTGGACTCTTAAAAGGGAACTAGAACTGTCAATTTCTAATCAATTGAGCCTCGTCCAAAGTTTGCACAACCACCCCTTCCATAAAAACCTTACATGTCCCCGGGGCATAGCTTATAACCCTTGCCCCAAGACTCTGGGGGTTGTGTCAAACCTGGAGGCATTGTTACTCATCTTTGGACTATTTTGAACAAAAGGGCTATTTGAAAATTTGATCGAATGTATTTAGGGGAAAAGAGGGCATGGGTTGCCCTCCCATCACTTTTGAATCTTAAAAAGGGAACTTTCAATTTCCAATCAAATGAGCCTTCTTCAAAGTTTATACAACCACCCCTTTCATAAAAACTTTATATGCCCCCAGGGTATAACTTACAACACTTGCCTCCAGATTCTGGGGGGTTGTGTCGACCCCGGATGTTTGGACTATTTTGAACAAAATAGCTATCTCAAATTTTCACCGATACATTTGGGGAAGAGAACGTGGGGGAGCTAGTTGCCCTGCAATCACTTTTGACTCTTAAAAACACCACTGGAATTTCCGATTACCAAACGAATGAGGCCCCTCCGGAGTTTATACGACCACCCTTTCCATATGAAGTGCCTCCGAAAAAAAAAACATAATAAAACATTAAAGCGTTATGACGTTTACTATAGGCAACGCTATAGCGTTGCCTTCGATTTGTTGTACAGTATGCAAAGCGACAATTTCTTTTTGTTTCAACTTCTCTCTTTACTTCAATTAGATTTTTTTTAAATTCATTCTTGTTCGTTTTTCATTTTAAATATTATACAAAGTTTTAAACAAAATACATGTATATCACTGGGTGCATTCCAGCTTTAACAAAAACAACTAAAGGTTACAAAAAGGTAACTTTTTACGATCCACCTAACGTTTTCGTAGTAGCTGGAACGACAAAAAAGTAACTTAGAATTTACTTTTTTTAGTACTTTTACTACAGATTCTTAACGAGAAACTTTAGTGAAGTCACTGTGCATCATTATCATCATTGCTATTAATATCAGTTTGAAACATATTGAAAGTATTATTTTAATGAAACAGTAATGAATACAATTCAAACTCGTGAAGATTATATCCTTACACACCTATTAAAAGAGTAGTTATTTCACAATCATTCCTGGTAGATGTCACTTCAAGTAACTTCTGTAGTCGAAGTAAAGTTACTACGGTTTGCAACCTGGAATACAGCCTCTATTTGACATAGTTTGAAATAAATTACTATGGACAACAACACACTACTTTTTCTATACCATCCTGAATTTCGGGGTTATTAAACCTGTTTTATTGCTGTATTATATCTGAAGCACGATGGGGCCTCACTACATGAAGCGGGCGCAGTAGGAAACATTTACAGGCTTTCTAATGCTCGCAACTAATTTTTGTTAGCCTATAGAAACAAACATTTTAACTAACAAAACTGTTGACCAACAATACACAGAAACTTATTAATTGGGAAAAATAAATGTGAAAAAAAAATACAAGCTTGAAAAAAAATAGCTTGGCCAACAAGCCTAGGCTAGTCTATTCCTTAAGAGATTTGAAAGAAACGACCAAATGAATTCGCCAACTCAAAAACATTAGCTGTCATGGATTTTCTTGTCAAATTTTACTGTATAAAAAATAATCACCTTGTTTTTTTGAATATGGTGCGTCTAATTTTCCAACAATTTAGTCCAACATCGATCCAGTTTGTTAGAGAAATTCTCTAACAATGTTGGGTAACAATTTTCTTTTTAGCTCGTAGAAACACAGCTGTTAATAAAACTGTTGGCTAAAAAATCTTGTTGGGATGGGGGGAAAAGGTCTAAAGGAAAAAACAGTAAACATAACTTAAGATTTCGAGGAGGACTGCGTTTCATTTATAACTCTTAAATAGAGTTAAGTCAGTTGGCTACCTCAGAATTTTCAGTCACCAGGATTTAAAACCTACTAGGCCATAATTGTTGTTTTGTGGCAGAAAATAACAATATTTTGTGGCGCAATTTCTTTTGTAACTTAAAAATGGCGCCAAAGCTCTTAATTACAGTTAAAACGAGACTTATTAAAAATAATCTAATATCTCTGGTTCAACACCATCACCTCTGAGAAAAAAAGAAGAAAAAAGGCAGACTCGTGCTACCATGTCGTGCTGCCCACAATTAAATACGATTTTCCTCGGTCTTCAAGATGGCTCTGCGAACCAAGATTAGAATATTGGAAGCTGCAACTATTACGTTGGTCAAAATAGTTCAAGCATGGGCGCTCCGAAAAACGGACGAAGATTTGCTAGGTGGTTTCTAGAGAAATTGCCTATGGATTCTTTTGGGTACCCGGCTGACTGACCGTATTTCAAACAATAGGCTGTACAAAAAGTGTGGTTCAATTTTGCTTTCTAGGGATACAATGAGAGAAAGGTTGAGATGGCTACGGCATGTTCTGCGGATGAAGCATGACAGACTGCTGAAGATTGTCCTTTTCGGCCAACCATCTACGGCTCTAAACGGAAAGCAGTCGTCAGCGCTTGGGGTGGAAGGATGTCATAAAGAAAGATTTAAGGGAAATGGAAACTTCCTGGGAGGGTGTAAAGAGGGAGGCTTTGAATAGATTAGGATGGAGGAGAGCGTCCGTAGCTGTGTTGGCTTCAGGCAGCTTGGTACTGCAGTAAGTTGTTAGTAATAGAAGTAGTTTCAAGATGGGGGACTTCAGACTATCAGTTAAGGGTTTATGACCCTGACAAATTGATGGACTATCTCACGATTTGCGTTCTTTAGCCTTTTAATCCTATTTTGGCCAAAATATTTTGCAGAAAAAAAAGGCAGAAAACGGCACCTTATTGAAGCGCGATGTAGCACCCTTAAAAAGGGTGCTACAAAAGTAGTCTCCCAATATTCTACGAGTTCAGTACCATTATCTCTGGTGAAAAAAAAATGATATATCACTGCTGCCATTGCAAACACATGATTTTCCCTTGTATTTCAAGATGGAGGACGATAAATCTCCAAGAGAGGGTTTTTAACAATGGCAATGACAAATGGTGTACTTTTTGCTTTAATTTGATGTCATGTTTGAGGTGTTTTCAGACACTTTACCGAAATCCTCAAATATTCTTTTCATAATGCGTTATTTTCAAACATACAATATTGCCTTTTTTTTTTTTTTTTTTTTTAATCATCCCGTTCCCTTTTTTTTACTGCTTTTTCTACCTTCATCTTAAAAAGACAAAACGCTTGTGTTTTTTTTTTTCAGTTAAAACTTATTCAAAACTCTAAGAACGGATAGATATTGGGATATCTTATTCTAAAGGAATTTTGGTTAATAATTTTTAAAGAATTGAATAAGACTCTTTGCAAAAGCAAAAACAGGAAAAAATATTTAACATAGAATGACAGTACTATCAAATAGAAAACAAATTCGGTCCTATACTTCTATTTTAAAAAGTATGTCTTAATTCCATTGCTTCCTTTTTGTAATTAATTTAAAAAACTTTTTCCACAAAACGAGTTTTTCAAAGAAAAGAAAAGAGCTCCATTAGGCCACGAATGAGCAAAAATAAAGTCAAATAATCTTCCAAGCGTAAAACTACCACAAATCACTATCAATAAATAAATGAAACTCAAAACGAACAGAAATTACAATAAATAGCCGAGTCAAACTCAAAACGAGCGAAAATTAACCAGAGCAGAGCTGATAGACTCGATGCCTTCTCAAGACCAGAACACAATTTGCGCTTTACTAAAAAAAAAAAAAAAAAAAAAAAAAAAAAAAAAAAAAAAAAAAAAAAAAAAAAAAAAAAAAAAAAAAAAAAAAAAAACGAATTACCATGAATTGTCAGTTTAATTGACATATACAGATATGTATTCCTTAGAGTTTTTGATAATTTTATATTTATGAATGTAAGAAAAGTGAAAACATTTCAAACGTATTTTGTTTTCAGTAAAGCGCAAATTGTGTTCTGGTCTTGAGGTCTAATTTCGGTTCATATTTAGTTTAACTTATTTATTGATAGTGATTTGTGGTAGTTTTACGCTTAGAAGATTATTTGACTTTATTTTTGCTCAATCGTGGCTTAATGCAGCTCTTTACTTTTCTTTGAAAAACTCGTTTTGTGGAAAAGTTTTTTAAATAAATTTCTGTTCGTTTTTTATTGACAAAGTCTTTTTCATGAGAAAAATAATATTTTATATCCTTTCAGTTTTTTTCTATAAGAATTCATAGTATGGGTTGCTATTTGCATGTTGGAGGAACTTTTCAACAATTTTTAATCCTGACACAAACAGTATCTTTTAGTTTAGGTTTATAGTTTCTGAAGTTCACCTGAGAAATAAAACTTAATATCATTCCAAAAATTTTCTATCTATGCTCTTTGACAACCTGGATACATTTACTCTCTTTTTATTTATTTAAATTGTAAGAGTAGAGGTAGTAATAGTAGTATCCCCAAAAGTTTCAACTTAATGCCCCCAGTCGTTCTCGAAATACTGCTGATGTGTCTTACTGGGAACCATAAATGCAATGCCTTTTATTTATTTTAAAGCAACATTTAGTTTTAAAACATAATGGGCCAATTGCCCAATTCTGGGGGGCTGACATGCCTAATATCCCTAAAGACATAGTTGCTGGACCGTTCTACTATGCTGAACAAAATGGCTATCTCAAAAATTTTCACTGGATGCATTTGGAAAATAATGGGCTTGAGAGAAGGGTTGCTTGTCCTCCAATATCTTGTTACTCTTAAAAAGAGCACCAAAAGTTTTAATTTTGAATTGAATTAGCTTCTTTAAAAGTTTCAATGATATTTCTAGCTATTATAGAGTAAAGCTGCCTATGATATTGCTTATATGTCCTTTTGAAAACCTGAATGCATACAATTTATCCTTTAATAGAAACTCCTAAACGTTCCCTAAAAGTTTCACCTTAATACCTCTCGCGTCATTAGTTAAATTAGCCGTAGAGGTAGTATTAAAAGTATACACATAATGCCTTCTGGCTAGCTCAAAATCCCCCACAACTTACCCTTATAGGTCTAAATAATATAAGTTGTTCTTCAGATATTGCTTTGTCACCTTTTTGACAGTCCACATGCTCATAGTTTGTTTTGATTTAGTTCAACATCCACCTAAATATTCCTTTAAAGCTTCACCTTAGTAACCTTAGCTTGCGCAGAAATAATAGTAGTAGCAGCATTAGCAGCAATATGCGCATAGTTCCTTTGGTTTCTTTAACATCCCCTTCAACACACGCTGAAAGTTTCAGCATATTACATACCATCAACCATTCCTGAAGCATTTCTGATGTTTCCGCTTGACAACCTGTGTGGGCATGGTGTATTTCGATTTAGTTCCATACAGTTTCTATATATCCCAATTTTTGGCCTGAATATCCTCAGTTTTAATAGCAGTAGTAGTAGTAGTAGTAGTAGCTGTAGTATTAATTGTAGCAGCTTAAGCTTTAGTGGCAGTATTATTAATAGAAGTATTAATAATAGTAACATTAGCAGTAGTATGAGTAGAAGCAGTAGCATTAGGATGCAAATGTTTTCCTTTGGTTAGTTAAACATCCCTCACAAGAAGCCCTGTTAGTTTCAACTTCACACATCAAACTGTTCCTAAGATATTGCTGTTACACCATTTTGACAACCTGCATACAGAGGGCGTGTTCTGATACAGTTCATTTTCTCAAAATTTCTAGACAATTTCACCTTCATACCCTTAGGTATAGTTGTAATAGCAGTCACTTTAGTAGTATTGATATTACTAGTATTAGTATTGAATACCAGTAGTACTACTAGCAGCAGCAATAATAACATAGTGCCTTTTGGTCAGTTCAATATCCCTCTCATCAAGTCCTGGAAGTTTCAACTTAATATAATTAGCCATTGCTATGACATTGCTGATGTGTCCTTTTGATAGGCTGTATGTTCATATGCTTCTCGAAATTTTCATCTCAATGCTCTTAGCCCTAAAAGTAGTTGCAGTAGAAGTACTAGTAGTAGTAGTAAATGTAGCAGTAACAGTAGTATTGGCAGTAGTGAGCATATATTGCCCTTTGGTGAGATGATCTTTCCCTTTAAGTATTCTCTGAAAGTTTTAGCTAAATACCCAAATCAATTCTTGAGATACGCTTTTTTGACAATGTGCATGCACATAGCGTCTTTTGATTTAGTCCCAATTTCCCCTTAATACTGCAAATGGATTAGTGTGGTAGTAGGTGGTGGTAGTTGTAATAGCATTGGTAGCATACTAATATTGCCTTTTTGATCATCTCCCCTATCATTTCCTGAATTTTCCAGATTAATATAATCAGTTATTCCTGTGTTGTACCCTTTTGATAATCCGTATACACAGGACGTTTTTCGATTTAGTTCAACACTCTCCTAGACATTCTCTGAAATGTTCACCCGAATACCCTTCGTCTTCTTGGAAAGTAAAGTTCAAACATGCGTACCTATCTCAATAACATATACTATGTGTAGACAATGAACGTATTGCCTAACTTACAGCTTTTATCCTAAGGACTGTCGGGAGGTCGACATCCCAAAAACATAATTACTGGACCTTTCAACAATGCTGAACAAAACAGCTCTCTTAAAATTTCGATCAGATATGTTTTGGGGAATGATAGGCTTGGGGGGGGGGGGTACTGACGTCCCTCCATTCATTTTTGAGTCATAAAAAGGGCACTAAAACTTCCGACTTCCAATCAAATGAGCTCCATCAGATCCAAAGTTTATAGAACTATCCGTTCCATAAAAACCTTATATGCCCTGGGCATAACTTACAACCTTTGCACATGGGCTCTAGGGGATGATTTTTGGACTATTGGTAACAAAATAGCTGTCTCACAATTTCAATTGAATACGTTTTTGGGAAAAGAGGATGTCAGGGAGGGGAGCTAGTTGCTCTCCATCATGTTTGACTCTTAAATGGGAACTAAAACTATACATTTCACATAAAATGAGCCTCTTCTGGAGTTCACGCGACTATCCCTTCCATAAAAGCCTTGTATGCCCCTGGGGCATAACTTACAGCCCTTACCTCAAGACTATGAGAGATTCTTCCCATCCCATAGGCCTTATTATATGATCTTTGGACTATACGTAGGGGGAGGGGTTGCCCAGGATCACTTTGACTCTTAAAAAGGGAACTAGAACATCTGATTTCCAATTCAATGAGCCTCCTCTGGAGTTTATACGACCATTCTTTCCGTAAAAACCTTATATGCCCTGGGGCATGACTTATAACCCTTGGGATGAGGGCTCTGGGAGGGGGATGTAATCCTCAAAGACATAATTTCCAGATCTGTCAACTACGCTAAACAAAATGGCTATCTCAACATTTTGATTATGTTTGTTTGGGTATTGATGGGCTTGGGGGGGGGGGGGCTTGTTTCCCTCCAATCACTTTTGAATGTTAAAAAAGACCCTTTCAATTTCCAATCGAATGAGCCTTTTTTGAAGTTTCTGAGACAACAAATGAGCATCTCAAAGTGTCTTATCAGATGCATTTTCGAAAAATAAGAGGTGTGTGGGGGGGGTATCCACTCTCCGATTACTTTTAATCTTAAAAAGGGTACTAGAACTTCTGATTACCAATCCAGTAATCCCCATCCGAAGTTTATACGACCACCATTTCTATAAAAACCTTACATGCCCCCAGGGCATGGCTTACAACCCTTGCACCGAGGGCTGCGGGGGTTATCATCCACAAAGACATAATTTCCGGATCTTTTAACTACGCTGAACAAAACGGTCATCTCAAAATTTTGATTGGATGTGTTTGGGAAAATGGTGAGCGTGTAAGGGCGGTTAGTTGCTCTCCATCCACTTTCGTTTATTAAAAAGGGCACTAGCTCTTTCAATTTTCAACCAAATGAGCCTTTTTCGAAGTTTCTACGGCAACAAATGACAATCTAGAAATTTCTATCAGCTGCATTTCGGGAAAATACAAGGTGTAGGATGGGGGGGGGGGGACTCTGATAAGCCCTTTTCGAAGTTTCTACGATAACTCCTTTGATACGAAGTGCCCTGGTCTAAGACAAACCAAACAAAGAAACAAATATTACATTGTACCCACATTGCTCTTTACTGCGGCCCGGAATTTAAATAAATAATATATTGCCATGATGATCTTCCCCTCTAAGCATTTTCTGGAAGTTCCAACTTAATACCCATATCATTTCTTGAGATCCGCTATTTTGACAATTTGCATGCACATAGCGTATTTTGATTTAATTTGAATTTCTCCTCAATACTGTAAATGAGGTAGTGAGGTAGTCTGGTAGTGGTATTGAGTTTATGCGGCTTTCGGAATTTAATATAAATAACGTATTTTGATTTTTTGCAAATGAGGTTAGTGATGGTTAGTCTTCTGGTAGTAGTAGTGGTGATAATTGTAGTGTTATTGGTAGCACGCAAATATTGCCTTTTTGATCATATTCCTTATCATTTCCTGAATTTTCCAAATTAATATACTCACTTATTCCTCAGTTACACCCTTTTGACAATCCTTATACACATAACGTGTTTTGATTTAGTTCAACAATCCCTCAACATTCTCTGAAAGGCTCACCTGAATGGCCTTAATGATAGGCTTGGGGGGCTGATTGCCCTCCATTAATTTTTGACTCTTAACAAGAGCACTAAAACTTCCGACTTCCAATCAAATGAGCTCCATCCGATCCAAAGTTTACACAACCACCCGTTCCATAAAAACCTTGTATGCCCCGGGGCCCGACTTACAACCCTTAGGCTCTGGGGGATTTTGTCCAACCAAAAGATATTGTTATATGATTTTTTTGACCATTGGTAACAAAATAGCTGTCTTACAATTTCAACTGAATGTGTTTCGGGAACAGAGGACGTCAGGGAGGCGGGGAGGGGGGCTAGTTGCTCTCCATCATGTTTGACTCTTAAAAAGGAACTAGAACTTTACATTTCCAATCAAATGAGCCATCTTTTTTTATATTTTGGTCCTCGTTTGACTTGAGGAGCTTGATTATGACTAATAGCAATCTATTATATTAAATATGCTCCCAGAGCATAATTTACAACCCTCGCCATGAGGGCTGTAGGGGGGTAGTCATCTTGAAATACATAATTTCTGGACCTTTCACCTACGTTGAACAAAATGGCCATCTCAAAAATTTGATTGGATATGTTTTGGGAAATTAGTTGTCCTCCAATCACTTTCGACTATTAAATAGGACACTAGCCCTTTCAATTTCCAATCCAATGAGCCCCTTTCGAACTTTCTACGACGACAACTCTTTCGATACGAAGTGCCCTGGTCTAAAACAAAAACAAAAAAAATAAATAAATAAATAAAACATTGTGCCCACATTGCTCTTTACTTAGGCAGCACTATTGCACTGCCTATGATATATTTTCGCAAGCCAATCAAATCACCCTATGTCTCTCGAGGTACAAGCAGCCTCGACTGTTTATAGATTAAATAGGCTGCAAAACGTCTTGTGGGGGAAAGTTGGCCAAAGATTATGCTTTTAGGCCATCCATCAAAGGCCAAGAGAAAAGCAGGTCATCCCTGAATGGAATGGAAAGAGGTCTTCAGGAAGGATTTGAAGGAATTCAAGCTTCAAGGATGGGAGTGATGAGTAAAGCTTTGAATTTGGGCAGAGGGGGAGCTAGCACTGTTTTGTTGGCCTCGGGCAGCTTGGTTTTGCAGCGAGTTGTTAGTAGCAGTAGCAGTAGTAATTAGCTAATGCTAATGAACAGATCTAGACAGGCGAGGAGAAGCAAATTTTGGAGAGATGAACAACTCAATCCTGATTGGTTTCCTGTGAGAAATATTAAGCCAGCAGAAGGAACAATATTTTTGAGTCCCAAAATTTTTTACAAGTAAACTCCCTGTTTATCTTTGGTATCAATCATAAACCACCAATATAAATAAACTCATCAAACAATGTTGTTTTTTTTTTAATCACGTATTTTTGTCTTCTTTTATTTTGCTTTGTCTTGACAAATCTTCTAACTTGCATTTAGAAAAGGACCCATTTCATATCTAGATTTGCATAGTAACACTACTAACAATTTGCAAACAAAAAACAATTAGATCTGAATTTGAGTACTACTGCTACTAACGTCTCATCACAACACAAAGACATCCAAGCTCAACAGAATGTAAAGCCATGTCAGTTTACTGGCTAAAACAACCTTAAGCATTGCCTCAATTTACATAGTCTTTGGATTAGCCTACTATTTGCATAGGCTCACATAGATCCAACCAGAAATTTTCCTAGAGGATTTCTGAAACTGGAAAAACGTAAGTTTTTTTGAGCCCAGTGCTTCTAATATTGCTGGTGTTCTTGGAGCCAATTTGTCCTGTCCCATCTATGTGCAGGTATGATTACCAGTCCAGCATAAATCTTTAGCAAAGATCTGAAACTATTTATGAGGCTTATTAGGCTTTCAAAATGCTGACAGTTCCTCCTTGTATGAAACTGTTCTCAACCATCTTTATTTTTAATGTTTTGAAGCTAGGGTTTAAAAATTTCCCTACAAGTATAGGTTAATGCCAAGCACTAGCCTAGAATTCTTTTTAGCCAAGAGGCTTAAGGCTGGCAGGAATCTTTTCAAAAGGAGGGTTTTCTTATTCCATTCTTCAAAAATAATTAACCAAAATTCCTTTAGAATAAGCTATCCAAATACCCTATCCTTTTTTAGAGTTTAGAATAAACTTTAGCTGAAAAAAAAAACATGCGTTTTACCTTTTTTTTTTTAGACTAAGGTACAAAAAAAGCAGCAATAAAAGGGAATCGAATGGTTATAAAAAGGGGGAAAAAGGCAATGTTCAAAAAAGGAAATGGTTTAAGGCTTTTGTCTGAAAATAACAAATAACCGTAGAATAAGAAATTTCTTGTAATTACGAATAGCCATACACTTACAAATTCTATTGATGATTCACCAGAAAATAAAGACACGATCCTTCCAAAATCTAGATAGAAATCAACTCATCATAATTTTTTTCAAAAAAAAAAAAATATATATATATATATATATATATGCTGGAAATAAGCATAGAGGCTGGACCTTTTAACTCTGGGATCAAAGCACAAATTGAAATGGTTTAAGGCTTTTACTTTTTTTAGTCAAATGTTTCCAAAAGATTTTAGCCAATAGGTTTTCCAAAAGATAGATGGGAAATACTCTTCATATTTCATCGATAAAAAAAAAAGAAAAAAACAAACAATCTGGGAGGCAAGCATGCAGACAGAATCCTCTAGCTGATGAAGCAAAAAAATTCAAATAGTTTAACTGCCATACCTGATTCAAAGGCTCTTGTCTATCTGCAGTGGTGGTGCTGTTGGTTGGCTTACTGATGGACTTTCATCATCATTCAGATCAATCTCTTTATCAGCTGGATTTGACATTGCTGACTTAAAAAGTGATGCTGTCAAGTCCTACAAAGAACATAAAAACTTGCATAATTTATAATGATTAAAGAGAAATATTAAGAACAGCGTTGTTATGTGAAGTCAATACAGAGAGTTACTGCAACTTTCTTAATGTTTATACGAATAAAATCTATCTTCAAATGCATGAAAATTTCTTTAAAACGTCCTGTACAAGGGCTTATAATAGCTTTTATAGAATCGGAAATGTTAGCTTGTAGAATAAAACTTTCAGAAAATGTAATCACTGTAGCATCTGCTCATGCATTCAAGAAGATATTGGACAAGATGTAGTCCATCACCAAGCCATTGAAATATGGCTTGGTGGTGACTCAGGAGGCTCCTGAGGTGACTCAGGTGGTGACTCCTGAGTAGAAGACTCAGGAGGCTCCTGAGTCTTCCACTCAAATATGAAATAATCCAACAAATTAAACTAACTAGCCACAACAACTAAGAGGATCCATTTATTATGCAATCACAAGTACAGAGTGAGCCTACGGGATCGCAAAATCCTAGATTACTCCAAGATGCGATGGAAGAAAATTTTAAGCTAATGTTGTGCCACCATTAGTCGACCATCCTTCAAAAAAGTGAGAATGTATTCTATCTAGAAGAAGGATTTGGAAGTTGGGTCTGCTAAGGAACTCTTTTCTCCTGAAAAAAAATAATTCAAAAGGCTTTACCTGATTTAAACTTTTTGGTTACACCACCAATATACCATACTGAAACGGTCTATTACCTCGAAGCACAAAAGTTTACCGGAGTCTGATTGAGCTGGCTGACTGGTATTGCGTTTATCGGTTGTTGAGTTTGAAAGAAAGACTTGGAAATGGCTTGACTTCTCTTGCTTTGAGCACTGGCTTTACATTGTGGAGATTTCGATTCCTGGATATCGTGTAAAAACAAGAATTCTGATACGTTTTTGCTTAAGTTGTTCCATTCGTTATCATTTCTTAGCTTTTGAAGTGCTGATAAACAATTTACAATGACTAATACTTTTTTCAGTATGTTCAAAGTTAAGACAAAAGGGGCAGAGTTGATTTTGTCCAGTAGTCCTTTTGCCTCAAACGCTGCCTCGCCGTTGGAACTATCAGAGCCTGTGGCAAGCACAGCAACAATACAATCAAACCTTGCCTTCACCTTCGAAATAGAGCGGACTGCGTAAAACCAGCGAGTCTGGACGGTCCTCACAAGCTCCAAGACTTTTTACCCGCTAATACGCTGGGATTCCACAAATAGCTCGTGTCGAGTATTGCATGATATAAATTCGTAAAGTTTTTGCACCACAGAGAAAAATTCTGAAAATTCGCTGATATTTTTTTAGGCAGTCTGTCAAAACCAAGTTTAATCTGTGGGCGTGACACTGAACATAAACTACGTGAGGTACCTTCTCCCTAAAGTTTGCTTGAGCTCCGTTAAATTCCCCACTCATAACGAATGCGACGTCATAACATTAGGCAATACACCGCACAAAATCTACACCATACTTTTCTTTAGTTTCAGAAATCGAGGTGGATAAGCTCTCGGCGTCTAATTTGTGCATGTGATAGCAACCGATTGGTTGCTCCACTATTTTTTAATTTGATATGTACCAGAGTAGGATCTTAGTGATCCTACTCTGGTACATATCAAATTGTTCTTTTCTAGAAACTTTGTCTCGGCGAGAAGAATAGCAAAGTAATTAGCCGATTTTACTTCTGAAATAATGTCTTGGCGCAAAGCATTTCCTATCAGCGTAACTGCGCCATTTTAATACTGATGACTGCAATAGTGACCATATCGGCGCTGTAACGGGGCCTTCAGATTTTTTGTTGCCTTTAGACACTTCCTCCATCAATTCAACCAAATTACCACGGTTTGCAGATGTTTCTGATTCGGCAAGACCCCTCAAAGCAAGACCCTGGCGGCCAAGAAAGCAAAGAGCGCGAAAAATGTCCTTCACATGATCTCTATTTTCCTGAACCTCTTGAAATCTGGATTGAATTAAGGAATTCGCTATAGATCTCGAGGTATCAGTACTATTTGTCTTAAATTCCGTCCATGCTGACATATAATGCCTGTTTCTTTCAGAACCATCATGTTGCTTTAATAGAACAGAATTGTCTTTCCACTTGCAAAATCCTGACTCAATGAAAGCCCTTTTTCCAGCAGTTTCTCCAGCCCTTAGAGTCCCCATAGAAAAATGGCGGCAAGCAAAACAAAACACGGAATTCAAGTTTATCGAGTACTCAATACATTTATAAGTCTTATAGTAATTTGCACTGAATTTCCTACCGTTAGAAGTGGAAGCCGGATATCTCTCAAGAATAGGTTGAGCTGGTTTGTCTTGACGCGTCATAGAGATATCTGAGAGAGGTTCTTGACTGCTACTGCTGGAACCTGCAAGGGGTTCAGGGATGCAGACCAAACTTTCATGTTGACCTGAGCCAGTTATTGTTCCGCTTGTTTCCGAAGGACTGTCACAGGTGGGAGAATTTATCTTCACTAACCCGACACTTTGAGCACTGTCACTATTGCCAATTTCTTTATTTTTATTCCCCATTCTCACCGTAAAAACAAATCCTAAGTTTGTTGTCGCTTTTTACTCATAGTTTGATTATGAACTCTTTATAAGAAACAATAAAGAAATACTGACCAGCTGACGTTTAGTTTTGAATAAACCCTACTCTGAAATCACATTTCCGGTCGAAGATTGGGTAATAAAATAGCGTAGACGCGCTCTTAGACATTTCAAAACAAGATTGTCTCCTAATGGTAGAATTAGGATAGTACAAGAGTGGGAAAGACCGGACATTTCAAAATAAGATCATCAAAAAGTAACAGTGCTATTTAATAGCTGTGCAAAAACAATGCACAGGGGCGACAAACAAAAACGACCAGTTAGCTCGTATTGCTGGTTTAATATAGCATACAACTAAGATAGAAAATGGATGTGAAATATAAATGAAAGGTAATTGTCAAAGTCTATGGGGGCCATGCCCCCTTCCCTGCCTCCCCCCTTAGTTGGCGCCCCTGCCTGGAACAATCTGGGACCCTCTACCTGAAGGGGACTATTACATCAAAGCCTTCTATCATTTACCTCGAGTGAAAGTTGAACAGAGGCATAAATCCTAGCTATTGAACAGAGCAAATAGCAGCATATTGACCACCTGCAACGTGTCTGAGTCCATGAAATGCATTAGCACAACAAAAAAATGCGTCCTGGCTAAGTGGACGTGCGCTGGGTTGAGAATTCTTTGTCCATGGGGCAAGGGTTCGATCCCTGGCGTGGCCAGTTATTTGGTTTGGGACGAGGGTCAGTGGTGTGACACTGTAAGCTCAGCCAGAGTCGACCCAGCTCTAAATGGGTACCTGGAGAAATCAAAGAAAGGTAAGCAGGAAGGGTGTGCGAGAGCACAGGATGCCTAGCCCCCAACCCCCCATTGCACTTCCTGGCTGAAGGGCCACGAAACGGAGATCAGCACCGCCGGTTTGGACCTTAAAGGTCTAGTGCCGTCATACTTACTTACTTACTTTACTTACTATTATACTTAAATATGTGATGTACCATTCAGCTATCTTCTAATATGAACAAAGATACAGAATTATGCAGCCTATGTGCAATAAAATCGTAATAGTCAATTAACAGACAACTGTAAGAACACCTGGGGCATAAAATGGAGACAGTGTGTTATTTACCCCTTGCCCTCTCAAGATTGTGTCTTTTTCTGGTAATACTGTTTTTTTTTTTTGTATTTTCATTGATAATACCTTTATTTTGTATTTTCATTTAGAGAAACTGAAAAAAAAAATTAAATTGCCCCCCCCCCCTAGATTTTGAAAAAAAAAACATTTGTCCACGCCCCAGCCCATCTCTGATGGATTTTTGTGAATTGACACCCTTGAAAACCACTGGCTTACCTTCAATCAGAGTTTTGCTAAAAGTTATAGTGATGCTTTTGGGCTGCTTGCACATGATAGACAGATAGATAGATAGATAACTTTTATTTTCACCAAAATCTTCATGGCATTGCCAAATTTCTTTGGTATAAAAAGCATCACTCACATTATACAAGCATAGTCACATTATAGTCACATTAAAAATTGAATATTTAACATAAAAAAAGCACTAGGCCTAATCAATCCTCCTGATTTTCGTTGTACATATTTAAAAAACTGGGTATAAAACTTTTCGCTAACCGCTGATAACCACATACTGGCTAAAGTTTCTCTACAGACACTGCAACCCTACACGGGAGTCGTTTTGCTGTAGATTGAGTGGGGAAAAGGTTTTGTAGATTGGGTGGATCAGAGATTTTCTTCCAAAATCCATGCAGAGTTTCTCTATTCTTTTTTTTCAGAGTTTGCATTTTAAAATTTGTCAGCAGCTCTTCATACGACATTTCTGTCTGCTTTGATACTATTATTAGAGCTCTTTTCCTAGCTCTTTCAATCCTGGCGCTTTGTTCAGTCGTCAGTCCAAAATGCCATACAGAAGCTACATATTCCAGAATTGGGCGAATAAAAGATGTAAATATTTCGAGGAGGTGATCTGGAGGAATAAAATAGTTAACATTGAAGATGTAATGTCATTTACTGTCATATTTGAACTGGAAGCTTTAGTCTTCACGTTATCAATTAGAATTTGATCTTTGCTAAATTCATTTGATTGACAAGTTCTCCAAGGGTAAGGCTGTCAACATATTTCCAGCAGTCTTCACAATCATTAGCAATATCATTGATAATAACTAGAAAAAGAATAGGATCCAGAATGGTACCTTGAGATACACCACAAAAACTGGCTTGGGTTCAGAGAAAGACTTCTTATATTTCAAAATTTGGAACATATTTATTAAAAAACTCTGAATCATTTTCACAACAGCAGGATTCACTCTAAAATCAATTAAAAGCTTTGAAATTAAAATGTTATGGTCAATCAAATCAAAAGCCTTTTTAAAATCAATTATTATTAAGTTTAGCCATTTACCAGGCTCATCAACATGCTTGAAAATAAAATGTAAAAGACTGACTAGATAATGGGATGTTGATGTATGCTTTCTGCTACCGTACTGATGAGGATCAAGGAGGGGTTCAACTTCAGCTTTTAGCGAATTTGCCACAAAGCTTTCGAACATTTTGCTGAGCAAGGGGGTCAAAGTGATTGGCCTCACATCATCGAAATTAAGTTCAGTATCTTTTTAGGGATTGGAGTTACATACCCCGTTTTCCATATCTGTGGGTAAACTGCAGAAGCTGAAATGCAATTAAAAAATTTGTGTTAGTGGCTTAGTCAATTTGTCAGGAAATGCTTTTATAAGTTCAATCGGAATATCTATGGAATTATACTAATTCGTTTAAGTTTCTTATTTTACTAAAAACTTGATCCTCAGAAATATCATCATGTGGAATTTTCTGATACTCTTGGTTCGTTTTATTTACATCAAGATGCTTCAAAGACTGGGTTATTCTGGCCAAAGGACCATTTAACTGGTTAGCAACTGTTTCGTCATTAGAATCTGGACAAAAATCAACACCACTAGGAGATTTCCCACAAATTCGTTTTATTTCCTTATACCACATGCTAGGCTTTGATTCAAAAAGGTTATCAATTTTTTGTGGTAATACTCAGCTGCAGCTTTTCTTGCCATTTTACGTACTTTGTTGTGGAGCATATTAGCATTTCCTATTTTCCCTTCATTTCTTAGTTGAATTTTATGCTGAATCAAGTCTTTAATTTCTTGGGTTATGTAAGGATGATCTGTGTTTCACCGCTTGAACGTTTTCTCAGGAAAGCATTCTTCATATTTGTTTCTTAATTTATCTTGGAAAAATTTAGCTTTATCATCAAAGGACTCTAAAATTACTACCTCTTCCCAGGACTCGGATGTAATCCAATTTTCAAATTCTAAGAGACCCCTGTCCAAAAGAGGTCGGTAGGAAACTTTCTCAATGACACATTTTACTTTATAAAAGGCAGCAGAGCCCACTTTATCATGTAGTGGTAGCTACCACCAAGGGGAGGTAGGTCTCGAGGCTCATTATAATATTCTGACAAATTTGTACAAATTACGTCGAGTTTAGTGTTACCTTTACTAGTCGGAAACTTTACTATTTGCTTGAGTCCTTGACTTCTGAGGAAACTTTCAATTCTTAGATCGTTCTAATCACCAGTAATGCAATTCAAGATTTGGGTACTTAGAAGTAATAAAATCCACACAAATCTAACTTTTCAGCAAAGACCTTTTTCTTTGTCCTTTTTCAAAGACACATTTCTTTTATGTAAAAAAAGAAATGTTGGCAGGATTGTTTGGAGATGTTGGTATATTTTCCAGATTCTATTTAATTACCTGAATAGTAGTTAGTAACATAGATTGGCAAAACATTTAGCACGTGGGTGGGAGTCAGAAAATGTTCCCTTTAAGGAGGAGAGATCCATACACAAAAAAGTGTATGTTTATGTAATAATTTTTCATTTTTTCTGACGGGCAGGGGGGAGGGTCCTATGGACTAATACAAAGGGAAAAAATCTCGTGACTTGAGCCTAGTATGGTAGCAATAGCTCTGCAATATTAAAGCTTGTATAAAATATTTAGATCAAACTGGCCTACCATGACAAAACAAAGAAAAGGACATTGAGAACCAAAAATGGGTCTTTGCCCAGTAGGGAGAAAAAGGAGAATAATTACACAAAAAATTTTGTCTGTATCCAACAAGTTGTCCTCAGCACGGAGAGAGAAACAAATTAAAAAACAACTCCATACAAAGGAAAACCTAAAATCATAAAAACTAAAAAGAAAAACAATCAAATCTAATATATACAATTGTTATATTTGACACAAAATCATTTGCCCATATAGAGCAACTGTAGGAAATATACGGGTAAAAATAAACAAAATAAAGCAACCTAAGACTTTTCATAAAAACTAAGTTTTCACTTGAGGAAGAACACCCAAAGATCTTGACAATTTTGAAGCTATAACATCAGAGTATGTTTTCCATTATAGGTTTTGATCAATCATAAAACCCAAATACTTTGTTACCTTTTCTCTTTTTATTTGATTTCCATTTACTATTAGTTCTGAGTTAGTTTCAATGCTAGATGTCCAACAAAATAAAATGTAATTAGTTTCGATATAATTTGATGTTCAGAGATAGAAATCTTCCCAGTCAATAAACTTGCTCATTGCCTTTCTCAGTTTACCAAAAAATAGATTAACTGATGGGGCAGCTACAAGTAAATGAGTATCATATTATTATACCAGCCTCTGACAAATACTAACTAATTAAATAAATGAAGATTAAAAAATAAAAGACGACTTAGTGTAGACCTAAATGGGGTGGGTCATCCCATTAGCTACAGAAGTTGAACACCTGTTCACCACAATTTGCTTCCAGCTATCAGGAGCGTCACTAAGGGGGAATAGGGGGGGGACTCCCCCACCCCCCCCCAAAGGACCTCAGAAAGGACTTTTGTTGGGTGATGCCTGACAAAAATCGCTATCTTTCAGCGCAAAGTGAAGCTTCCGGAAGGGATTTCGTTGGGCTAAGCCTGACGAAACTTACTACTTCATGTTTGCGACGTTGACAGAAGCTTATTGCCCCCCTATAAAACGACTAGTGGAGAAGAGCCCTACTAAACTTGTTATTTTGTTGGTCCAATGTAATGTCATAAAAGACTTTTGTTGGGCAAAGAACAACAAAATTTACTACTTCATCTGTGCAAAGTCAATAGAAACCCATTGTCTCAAATTTTGACTGGATATGTTTGGGGAAATGGTGGGCGTGAGAGGGGCGTTAGTTGCTCTCCCATCACTTCCGACTATTAAAAAGGCCCCTAGCCCTTTCAATTTCCAGTCAAATGAGCCCTTTTTGAAGTTTCTACAACAACGCTTTCAATTAAAACCTTATATGCCCCCAGGGAATAACTTACAACCCTTGCCCTGAGGGCTGGGGGGGGGGGTATAATCCTCAAAGACCTAATTTCCAGAACTTTCAAGTAGCCTATGTTGAACAAAATTGCTATAATAGTCACTTTGGACATAAGGGCTGTGAGGGTCATCCTCAAAGACATAACTTCCAGACCTTTCAACTATGTTGAACAAAATGGCTATCTCAGAATTTTGATGGGAGGTGTTTGGGGTAACAGTGGCGTGAGAAGGGGGTTACTTGCCCTCCAATTACCTTCGACTATTAAAAAGGGCACTAGCCATTTCAATTTCCAATCAACTGATTCCTTTTGGAGTTTCTAAGACAACACTTTCTATAAAAAAAAACTTATATGCCCCCTGGGCATAACTTACAGCCCTTGCACAGAGGGCTGTGGGGGAGTGTCATCCTCAAAAAAATAATTTCCGGACTTATTAACCACGTTGAACAAAATGGCTATCTCAAAATTTTGATTAGATGTGTTTTGGGAAATGGTGGGTGTGAGATGGGTATTAGTTATCCTCCAACCTTTTTCGACTATTAAAGAGGACACAAGCCCTTTTTGAAGTTTTTTACCACATCACTATCTATAAAAACCTTATATGCCCCCAGGGCATAACTTAAAACCCTTGCCCCAAGGGCACTGAGACGGTTATCATCCTCAAAGACCTAATTTCTAAAACTTTTAACTGCATTCAACAAAATAGCTATCTAAAATTTTTGATTTGATGTGTTTGGAGAAAAGGTCGGCGTTAGAGGGGGATATATTTACTCTCCATTCACTTTCGACTATTAAAAAGGGCACTAGCCTTTAGAATTTCCAATCGAATGGGCCCTTTTTCAAGTTTCTACAACAAAGATTTCAATAAAAACCTTATATGCCTACAGGGCATAACTTACAACCCTGAGGGCTGTGGGGGAGTGTCATCCTCAAAGATATAATTTCCAGACCTTTCAACTACTTTGAACAAAATGGCTATCTCAAATTTTTGATTGGATGTGTTTGGATAAATGGTGGGCGTGGAAGGGGTGTTAGTTGCCTTCCAATCACTTTTGACTATTATAAAGGGCACTAGCCATTTTAATTTCCAAACAAATGAGCTCTTTTTGAAGTTTCTATGACAACGCTTCTATAAAAAACCTTATAGCCATTCTAATTTCCAATTGAATGAGCCCTTTCCCAAGTTTCTATGACAACTCCTCAATACGAAGTTCCCTGCTCTAAAGGAAAAAAAATAATACATTGTGCAAACATTGTTCTTTACTTAGGCAGCGCGATTGCACTGCCTATGATATCAGAAACACCTGACATATTTTGTTAATACATTACCCCATAGAATTACATGGCTATACTAAGCTTACTTAGAACTAGATCTCTTTTGCTTATTCTCAAAAACCCTATAGCAAATCATATAACCAAGGGTTTGAAGAATTAAAACTGCAAGGAAAAAGAAACAATTTTTTATTCTAGATTCAAAAATTTTGTTGCTTTCCAACATTATACCTATTTTAAGACTTTATTTAACAAGAAAAAATTATAATAAAAAAAGAAGGCAGGAAGCCTGGTAACCTGGGTTGCACTGCTACTCCAAAAGACAATTCTGTAGTACATATACATGTTGACATAAATTCAAACCGAACTGGTAGGTCAAGAGTAAGGAAAGTTAACAGGGAATCAAGTTCACAGGGAATCTAGCAACAAACATGTTGCTAGATGTTACCACCACTCTAGTTAAACAAGCGTTGGCATTTTGTGGGAAGAATCATGATGGGTAAAATCACGTTGAGCTAGCCAATCTTCTTTCAAGACACAACATCGAAATGGACCATTCAATGAAAAACCAGATAAAGCCAAATGTCAACAGCTATCTGTCTGTGACAAATAGCGCTAGCCTGACAGGCCTGGCCATCAGTGTCCCCAAAACCAAGCACCTTTCCACATAAAGAAATTCGTCAGTCTCCATAAACAGATGACAGCTTGAACAGGTGGAAGAATTCAGATACCTTGGGTCACTGGTTGATATCAAGGATGGGGCCTTGTGCAAGACCAAGGCCAGAATAAGCAAGGCATGGATCACTTTTGGCTATCTGCATAAGCCATTATAGTACAGAAGAGAGATCAGCCTGAAGACCAAACTTCGAGTCTACATGGCGTGTATTCGCTTTATCCTGGTGTATAAATGCAAAACTTGGCTGCTAAAGGACTGGAAGTGCCTAAGAGCCATTTGCAACCTCAAACTTAGCCAAAGGATAAGTAACTAATGCAAATGTGCAATAAGAATCATTCATTATCTGTTATCATCAAGAACAGAAGGCTCAGAGGCATGGGCATGTTATATGACACCCAAGTGAGTACCTGACCTGTCAGTCCCTTGAATTTAAGCCCCTCCCTCACTGGAAGAAACGGCAAGGAGGCCAAAGTAAATCTTGGCATGCCACATTGAAGAAAGATATCGAACCTTTGGGAAGCTTAAGGAAGTACAGACGCAATCAGGATAAATTGTGGTTGGAAATCATCTGCCCCCAAACAGAAGACCAAAGTCAGTGGTAGAATATGTTCCATTATATCCTTGGTGCCAAGTTGGGCTGAACAGCCTGTGCCTCACCACAAGTAAGTAAGTAAGTATCTATTGGGTAGTAGCCAAAAAAAATTAATTGCAATTGTTCAAACAGAACTATTTCAAAAATTGCAGCATAATTAATGAAGCTGACTTCTTTTGCATTTTTGCAGATGAAACACCTGCTGCCAGACCATGAAGTGTTTAGCTGTAGGTGTACAGTACATTGATAGAGAGGGAACCACTAGAGAGTGTTTACTCGTCATTGTAGATTCTGAGTCAAAGAAAGGAACCAATATACAAGAAAATATTCTACGAGTTCTGTTAAAGGCTTCTATCAATGAAGAAAAACGTGTATTTCAATGCTATGATTTTACATGTAACATGAGTGGGCACTTCAATGGAACACAAGTTCACATTTCCAGGAAGTTAGGAAGAAATATTCAAAACTTAAAATGCCTAATCCATAGAGGGAACATTATTGTTCCTTTTGCAGAGATTTGCAAAGAGACTTTTGCAGACATTTGCAAAAGCACTGGAAGTATCATTGAGGTTGCTGAGTTGTTCTCTCTACTGAAAAAGAACAGACGAGGGTTGCCTTTAGTTTACAAAGCATTCACTTTTGCAGAAATTATTGCAGTGACATTGGCCAAAGGTGAACAAATATTTAGCAAGATGAAAATCATCACAAACTGATTGAAGTTGATTATGGGACACAATTAACTTGACCATCTCATGCTCATGGTGTCAAACAAGACCTACTGAAAAAAATTGAGCTAAACCTACTTGTAGAAAAATGGAAAGATGAAAAATCGCGCAGCCTTAAAGTTTAGCTTATTTTCTATACCTTGATTTTGCTTTTATAGCTGAGTTTTTCTCTACAATATATGATAATTTTCTGCAATTAATAAACATTATTTTAATATCTAAAAAACGATGTAACAAATGTCAGTTGTTGCCAGCACCAAAGTTGTCAGCACATTTTGGACGCCCCCCCCCCAAAGGTAAAGGGCTAGTGACGCCCCTGCCAGCTGCTCAAGTAAGAAGTACACAATAAGAAGCTCTTTCAAGTCACACTGATTTTATCATGCTTAAGTAATAATTGCTCACAGTCAATTGTGTCAAATGATTTCTTCAAATCTAGCAATAAGCAGCTAGAATCAAACCCGCTTTGAAGGCCTCATTTACATAGTCAACAAGTTTAATTTTAGGCATTTCAGTTGATACACTTTTCCTAAAACCAAATTGAGTGTTTATAAGAATTGAATCATTTTTAACACAATCATTTAGTCTAGAACCAACTACCTTTTTGTATATTTTTGAAGAAAAATGGAGAATAGAAATGGGTCATTAGTTTGAAGGGTTACCTCTCTTACCTCCTTTATGTAATGGTATTATCTTAGCAGCCTTCAAAGCTTCTAAGAAAATCCGTTTTTTTTTCATTCATTTATTAATCAAATGACATAGTATTGTTGTTATAACTGACAAAACTGACTTAGCAAACATAAGAGAAATCTGATCTAAAACCACTTGAATTTGAATACATTCCACCAATAATTTTACACACTTCATTCACATCACAAGGCTTAAAAATCTATTGACTTCAGACTGAATTATATTGGGAACCTATTTATTTATTTTCTGAGCCTCTTCACATAGTTTTGTACCCTCACACAAAAAATTTGCAACACCATTTAAGGTGGTCAAATTCCCCCTTTTGGTTGTAGTTCATTGATAAACTATATTTTCCTTTTTTTGACCCAGGAGTGAATTTATGGTTTCCCATGTTTCTTTCATGTCACATTTATGCCCCATAAATTTATTTTGCAAATACACTTTTCAGCTTTTCATTGCAATCTGTTTAAGATATTCCTATAAGTTTTAAATTGCCGAAAATTAGTAATAGATGGTTCACATAGGTATATTTTATGAAGTTCCTATTTCAGGTTTATAGAACTTAGAATAGCCTGAGGTTCCCAGAAAAATTTTGTCCTAGCCCTTTTAAGACTTCTAAGAGGACACATCTCATTTAACAACTTTGTAAGTATTCCAACAAAAATATCATATGCAACTGATGGGTTATCCTCAGGGAACAATTTTTTTATTTAAATGATCATTCTTACTTATCATTCCACAAGAATTCTTTAGTTTTACTAACAAGAAAAAGACAGTCCAATCCACCTGTAAGCAAAACATCAGCATATGAACATTCAAGTAGTTTTTCCATCCACAAATATATCATCAATTGACATTGGAGACTTATCTCTCACTTGTGTAGGAATAGTTACCAGTGGGTATAGGAAAGAAAAAATCATTAAATAAAGAAAATCTAGGCAACTTGACTTTTCAAGGAGGTAAGTCAATATCTTAAGGGGGTGCATGCATCTATAATGAATGGCTTATTGGTTGCTCTAGTCTTTACTTGATGGAATCCTGTGTTGCCTGAGTAAAATATAATGAAATGTGGATAAAATATTATTTTAAATGACATGAATATTTGGATAAAAATGGACAAAAGATGATAATCTGATTGATACAAACATGATTCATATTATAAGGTAAGAATTTCATAGTTTTGGTGCATTTCTTTTTTTAGTTTTTGTATATATCCTAGGGTTGTGTTTGGGAACATCAGGGGGAAGGGGGTGCAGTGTCAGAAATGTGAATATGATATTTGGAAAGAGCATCATAGCAGACTAGTTATCATCATACTCAGAAAGAGTGTTGAACAAGCAATTAAATGATACTAGGGTAAGATACCCAGTAGTTGGACAAACTAATAACTGTAAAATATTTACTATACTATCAAAGAATTGGACTGTTTAACCATTGAATTCATGTAAATTTTCTTAATAAGAATGATTAGCTTGAAATTTTTAATCTTGAATACTTTACCTAATAAGACTGGCAATATTGCAAGCAATCTGGCAACTCTGTTCTGTTGTCCTTGAGAGAGAATATGTATCAGAACCCTCCCATAGCTCAGTTTCAGTTTGTACTCTGTCTGTTAACTATGCAATCTTTGAGAATGCACATAAAGTCGTGTTTTTGTTGGGGATCATGAAAAATGAAACATTGGAATCTAGAGCAATGTTTTACTATTAAACTTTGTGTTAAGCTTGGAGCATTGGCAATTGTGACATTTGAAATGTTAAAACAGGGCCATGGACAGGATTCTTTATCCCAAACTTGAGTTTTTTGCTGACAAAAAACATTTTTGGAAAGCAGAGAAAATGTTGAAGATGAACAATGTTCAGGGAGGCCTTCCACTGCAAAAACTGATAAAAAACATTAAACAAGTGAAAACTCTTGTGAGATCAGACCATCATTTAACACTATGAATGTTGAGTGAATAATTAAATTTGAACAAGTTTACCATTTATCATTAAATTTTGAGTGAACATTTGCCCATGTGACAAGTATGTGCCAAAAAACCTCTCAATTGAAGAGGAGGAGGTAGGAAAAAAACAAGTATCTTGATCTTTGGTACAGAATCACTAATGAGCAAGATTTCTTTATTCATGTTGTCACATGTGATGAAACATGGATCTTTTAATACAATCCTGAGACTAAGAGGCAAAGTGAAGAGTGGCACACTCCAAACTGTCCTTAGCCAGAAAAAGCTCAAATAAGCAAATCAGAGATCAAATCAATGCTGATTTGTTTTTTGACAAAAGGGGAATTGTCCACAAAGAATTCATTCCTTCAGGACAAAAGGCTTGGGAAAGGGCTGTTCATGTTAGGCCAGACATTGCAGAGAAATGGATGCTCTATCACAACAATGCCCAAACAGAATTTTTTACCTCAAAAGGCATTTCTGTGGTTCACCATCCCCTTTACTCTCATGAATTCTGTCCTGTGAATTTTACTTTTTCCTAAACTGAAAAATGTCCTCAAATACCATCATTTTGGGATTTAGATTCTATCTAAAAGACTATAACAGACATGCTGAAGACCATAATAGTTGAAGATATCCAGTAATTATACAAACAGTTGGAACAATGCCTCTATCAGTGTGTTGCTGCCCAAGGGAACTACTTTGAGGGGGATAACATTGATGCTTGAAAGAAATAAAAACCTAACTTTTTTAAGAAAAAATTCAAGTTATTACTTTTCAGCAAAACCTTGTATACTCATATAACTAACTAAGGAGGATAATGTATTCATCATTTGATGGCTTTTTTTTATGCTTTTTCTAAATTTGCTAATTGCTTTTAGGCAGATTCCATTTTGAGCCCATAAAGGTACTAAAGGGCTCAAAACAGCCTGTTGTAACCCAAAGTTTATAAACAAATTTCTGAATAAAACTAACTGGTGAGCAGACATTGCTGTTTATAGCTGATTTAGAAATGGTAATAATTATTTTTGCTAGTCTTAGTAGTAAAATGCTATTAGAAACCAAATTTGCAGGAAATTTTTTTAAAGAGCCAGAAACCATTTGAAAATGAAACCACAGCAAAACTCATGTAATTTTTGAAGGATTTCAGACTCTTTTAATAACTTCTTGCATTTTTTTTATTCTTCTTGCATGAATATAATAATTGCTCTTCTTCCATATTCAGTTTTAAGCCTTTTTTGGACCCTTGAAAATGATAATTTCTTTCTATGGTTTTTTGGTATAAAAAGGGTTAAAACATTGATTTCATACTTTGGTACTGTTTCATTATAAAACCCATTTTGTTAAAGTTATACAATCTGCAAGCATTGATTTGTCACAATTAAGTTGAATAAAAAAAATAAAAAAAAATTTCCAAGACTAGAAACCAGTAAAATCCTAGTCTAGCTACTTTTTGCTATCTTGGAAAAGGGTTAGGTTAGGAAAATAAAATTTTCAGTAATGAATCCAGTGCCAAAAACATACTCTTGGAAGGTATTTCCAAGCTTCTATGTTAACCCTAAATTGATTTCAAAGTATTAGAAATTTTCTACTTGACAGGTCTGTACTGGTATCAATTGAAATTTTGACAAAACAACATTTTACCTTAATTTACAGCTATCAGTTTTTTTTTTCTCTAGTTTTACTTCTGAAACTGTAGTTCTTGTTATTTGAGTAGAATTTTAAGCCATATGAAAGTTTTTTTCCTAAATTTTGGAAATGTATTTGCAGATCTTTGAAATCTAGTAAATTGGGAATGAAAAAAAATTATGAAGCTGGAAACAGTTTTCTTATACTTCATTTAAGCAGAAGATCTATTTTGCAAGGGTTCATTTTCATGACACAAAGTTTTTAAAGGTCACTGCCCTCTAGAGAAAGAACAGTGGAGGTAGGTACTTCAAAATACCTTCTCATGATATACTTTTGTCTGTAGACCAACAGTGGGCAAATATGGCCCTGAAGCCATAAAAAGCAGATGAAGGTTGGATAGATGTTTTCTAGAGAAATTGCTTATGGATTGTTCTGGGTACCCAGCTGACTGACCATATTTCAAACAGTGGGCTGTACAAAAAAATGTGGTTCAATCCTACTTTCCACAGCTATAGTGAAAGAAAGGTTGATGTGGCTAGGGCACATTGGGCAGATGAAGGATAACAGATTGCCAAAGATTGTTCTTTTTGGCCAAGCATCTAGGGCTAAATGGAAAGCAGATTGTCCTTGTCTGGGGTGGGAGGATGCCATAAAGAAATAGTTAAAGGAAATGGGAACTTCCTGGGAGGGTGTAAAAAGGGAGGCTTTGAATAGATTTGGATGGAGGAGGAGCATGCATAGCAGTGTTGGCTTCAGGAGGATTGGTGCTACATTGATTTGTTAGTAGTAGTAGTAAAGCCACCCCTGTAGGCTAAGTTTCATTTTCCTAACCCCCTCCCAACAGAGCAAAAAGTTGTTAAACTGGAATTTTACCTAGAAAATTGGGTGAATTTTTTGCAGTTCATATTATTGACTTACAAATAAAGTAAACATAGCCTACCACTCAATGTCTTTCTTATGCTCTTTCCAAATATAATAATCATTTTTGTCAGAAATGAACTTTACCCCTACCCCTATATATACCAATTCAGGGTAGGCCTATATATTTGCCCATTAGAGGGGCTGGGGTAAAGTTTAAACTTACCTTTCATTTGCATCAGAAATAAACTTTACCCCACCTCCTCTAATGTGCAAATAAATACACTGAATTGGTATATATAGGGGTGGGGGGTAAAAATAATTTGTGACAAAAATTATTAGGCTATTAAATTTGGAAAGAGCATAAAAAAGGCATTGAGTGGTATGTTTACTTTATTAGGATGTCAATAATATGAACTATGAAAAATTTACTGAAAACTGTAATACAATTTAAAAAAAAAATATAATTTAATGGAGATTTTTGTTTGAGATTAGGCTAGGCATTAGTCTACCTGAATACTCAGGGTGCTACCCTACCCTTTTGTTAATATACTGTTTCATTTAAAGGGGGAATAATTATGGAGGGCTCCAACTTTGGAATCCTAAGAGAAGAGATGCTCCTAGATGAAATTATAGCCTAGTCAATAATGCAGCACAGCACTAGAATTTGGTAAATGTACAGCCTAGTCCTTCTGTTTTGATAGGATGTGCAGACTAGGTCTGTCCAATACTAACGTCTTTGGCTTCTTTAAATATATCTTCATCACTTTCTACTCTACTAAATGGTTGCCCACTTGAATCTTCAACAGCTTCAGACATTACAGAGTTTAATCACAAGAATCTTCCCCTCTAACTTGATTATTCTATTTCTTCCCAGGATCATTAGGCAGAGTACAGATGAAACTAAAACGGCTATTCACGACAAGCCCTATCTTAACGGCAGAAAAATGTTAGAGGGATAGTGGCAAATATCCGATGAAAACACTTTTGAGCAGTGGCGTTGTTGGATGGGGGGGGGGGGCAAGGGGGATTAGTTCACTCCTGCCCAATAATTTGGAGAAAAAATTATTAGATAGCCAATGCCCATATTCTCTCCGGATAATGACCTTTCATGCACCCTCAATAAAAATGTTGAAGCTACGCTCTTGCTCTTGAGAGGCCTTTCAATGTATAAACAGGGTAAATCAACGATATCATTCCTATGATGACATTTCGCAGCTGCTGCGTGCACACCTCATATAATAATATTTTTACCGAAAATGACTTTTATATATGTATGATGCAATTTTTCATGCTGCATCGTCTGGTGGTAAAAAAAAAAAAAAATTCCATCTCTAATACTTACATGGCAAAATAAGAAAAAAACACCTCATCATATATCTGATAATTTTATATCAGAGATATAAATTACGCCTCGTAATAACTCGTAATATCTTTGATAATATCTCCTATATCTTTGATCTATGTATAACAAAAAATTCTGAGTCATTTGGAATTATTTGGTATTTTTACCTAAAAAAATTGCACCATTAAATCAGTTTTTATCGTTTCCTGAACAATTTCATTTCTCCATTATACGAGGTGTGCACGCAGCAGCCGCGATTTGTAAAGCAATAAAAATAAAAGACAATTTTTATTATGCTGATTTTATACAATTGATTTTTATGTAGATGACACAAAAATTGATTCCAAGAATGAGCTTAAAAGGTGTTTTCAAGACCGAGATAAAACCAATTTTACTATCCAAATTAATCGCTAGTAAACTTTTTGTGGCCTCTTGTTTACTCACAAGGAATAATAGTTTGAGCCATAGAATTTTCCCTAGAATTGGGGGCGTAGAAACTCATGATATTTATTGGATAATTTGGAATACAAGAGCCTGGATAAAAAAAAAAATACTTGAAGCAAGTTTTAGGCACAAATATCTATACAGTTTTGAATGAGAATGAGCTTCTTCTCATGAGCTCATTAACGACTTACGAAAGGTCACCAATTTCTTATGTTTTAAAGGATTCGAAATGCATAAGTGCAATGGAGACTATTGGGCCGTCTCTAGGGAGAGAAGTTTCAGACCTATTCTTCAAATTGTCCTTCAGAAGCTTAGCTTCTCTAAGGTCTGCTATTCCTATTGTGCAAAACAAAGAAAAAAAAAAAACACTTTATACTAAAAATTAAAAGGCATTAGCATCAACTGCCGTATCAAGATGGCTAAATGTATTTGATATTTTAATCAGGAAGGAATTTTCTTTGCGTTTGAAGTCTGTCTATTTTCTGAAGCCTAAGGCTTTGTAAGAAGGGATCTTTACAACCAATTTAGCTCTCTGAACATATTTTCTAATCTCAGAAAGTTGAGCTACCACATAGACTATTATAAGATTTTGAAGCTTGTTGGTAATAGAATCCCGAGACTTTGACTTCATGCCGTCCAAATAGAAGGCTTTTCTCGCGTTTGATCCATTAAAATGAGCCGCGTGAAAATTTTTGCTTCTATGATCAAAGAGATTGAGGGTGGCATATTTGTACGGCAATCGAATGTACTTACGTAAATAAACGTGCTTCCAGGCACATTTTCGGGTAGGCATGTTTTGGTACATAGATAGGTTACAGTCTGTTGCTTGATAGAGTACTGTGTTGTTATAATCAATACCAAAGAACTATTGTCGAACT
Source organism: Artemia sinica (assembly GCA_027921565.1). Classification (NCBI taxonomy): domain Eukaryota; kingdom Metazoa; phylum Arthropoda; class Branchiopoda; order Anostraca; family Artemiidae; genus Artemia; species Artemia sinica. Next base: position 1,787,301 of record JAPEVW010000042.1, read on the forward strand.
GCTGCCTGCCATATAAAATAGTTGTCACAGTCGCAGTAGCTTATCAGGTGATATAAGGATTGCAGAATAAAAGCAGAAAATACCATTAGTGACAGAGAAAACCTCGGCCAGAGAATGAACAAAATAAGCCAAATGATCTGAGGCTATTTCAGACAAAGAAATAATCAAGGGTAGACAGCTAAATGAGATCAAGCGCATGCATAGGCGTTTGCTCAGTCCTAAGAATTTATAACACGCTACTATGTAATTTTCGTATTGATCTATCTAAAATAGTTTTTACCAATAAAACTTCAAAGAATAGGTCCAAACAATTGATTTCCTTTAACCATGTCTAGGTGTAGTTTTGTTTCTTGTGGCTAATTAAATAAAAAAAAGCAACAACAAGTTTTTCATTTGAAAGTAACAAAACAAAATTAAAACTTAAAATGAAATTATTCCGTTTATGAGGGGGCTGGCCCCTCCTCAATGTCTTGCTCTTCAAGCAAAAAGTTTTCTGGTACTTTAAAAAAGCTTTTTATTATAATTAAACGGCCCTTGTGTTTCAGGAGTAATTCTTAAAGAACTGGGACAAAAAGTAAACTTAAGCATAAAGAATGAGGTATTAAGGAAGAATCATCCCTCCTCACATACTGAATATTTTCTGTTTTCGTTTTAAGTTTTAACGTGGCTCCTTACTTTCTGTTGAAGAAAACTTATTTTT